>CM036244.1:19791533-20391533 GCA_020698575.1 Bostrychus sinensis
CCACTCATTGGTGGTTCCATTATGTCTTCATTCAGATCAAATCATAAAGTACATTGAAAGGCTTTCCAATCCCTCAATATGTTTTGTGTTCTGATCATCTCCACACACAAACATTGTCTCATTTCCTGCCACTGAGCGTATTATGTTGCCAATTAGTTTTCACTAATGCTAATAGATGTGCTAGTGCTCTCCAGGACCATTAGCTGGCTCTCTGTGTTAACAAGCATTGGGAGAATTGCACAATATTAAGGCCCACTGTTCAATAAGGATATGGAGAAAATGATGTTGCAATGTTGAACAATAGTTAATGGTTTGGACCGGGAAACAGAAAAAGAGGTTTTAATAAACCTGCAAAATGGTTGTTTATCTGGTAAAAGGATCTAATTTTAATTATTCTTTTACTGTAATCGTAGCAATTTCATGGTTAGAAATTTATTTTGTCTTTAGTAACTGCCTGGGTACTCTAGCTCCATCTCCCCATCTGAATAAATGCATTTATTGATAGATTGGTAAATTGCCCATATTAAAAAAAAATGAGAGAGTGAATGGTTTGTCTGTCAGTGTCTATCTAAATACTGAGTCTCACCTTGCTTGTAACTGTTCATTGTCAAAGGTATAACCTGCCTCAGACCCAAAGTTGCTGGGATAGGCTCCAGCCAGCCTTAACCCCACAGGAATCAGCAGTAAAAGATTAATGGATAAGAAAATGCAGATGGGACAAACTAAATCATATTTTACTATGTTTGTCCCATAGGGTATCGTATGTTCCAAGTGACATACTGATAAAAGCAAACATTTTATTAGCATATTGCAAACATTAACATTAGTAGTAGCAATAGTAGCAGCCACATTTGTAGTAGCAGCAGTACCAGTAGTCCTAGTAATAGTATTAGTTGTAGTAGTAGCATTAGAAGTAGTGGAATTAACCGTAGTCGTAGTTGTAATGACAAAGGTCGTAATAGCAGCAGGGGTACTAGTAGTAGAGGCATTAGTAGTAGTATTATCATTATTAGTAGCAGCAGCAATAGCAGTAGTGATTGTAGCAGTAGCAGCAACCATAACATTGTAGTTGTTGTAGTGACAATAATAGTAGCAGTAGTGAGTGCCATTAATAACTGCATATTTATAATATTGCTTATAAAGGTAAGTATTAGAGAAATATTTCCCTCACTTTCATATCCAACAAAGAATACCTTTGTCTTTGGTTGTTAAAGACGTGGTCATGCATGGACAGACACTAGTGCAGTAAAATGACTAGCGCCACAGTGAGAGACAGACAGGATCAGAGCTGAGCAGCCTCTAGCCATTCAAGAGGAACGTGGCTGTATGAGATGAACACTGCATCTGATGTGTTCCTGTTCAGTCTGGGAGAAAAACCATCAAACGCTTTAGTGAATCAGACCACACTTACTTATACAGGCTTTGTGCTATTTTATTTATTAGATACGGTGCCTGGATTAATACACTCACTCATTTCTGTGGTAAATTTGAATATATTTTTCATGTAAAAGACCAAATCAAACCTGTCATACTGTTAGACGTTGTGGTTGGCCCTTAAAATATACAAGTACATATGGGGTTATTGTTGGTCTCTACCTGTTATGGAATATAGTGTTGTCCTTGTGCTGTGAAGGACAGGCTGGAGAGACTCCAAATTTTGCAGTGGGAGTAAATTAGGGAAGCATTTGGAGCGTGCACACACTCAGTATACATTCATATTTGGTTTAATGAAGTGAATAGTGTGTTGTAATAATGGCTGTCCTTACCAGCCTTATTGTTCTTTATGCCGATGTTTGGTCCTTCAGAGCTCAAGTAAACAACAGGATCTATAAGTGCAGTAATAAAGCTTACAGGATGTGCTGAGACGGACAAGGCCAGAGTGAGTCAATGCTATTGACTGACAGACCTCCAGTCACTCTGCCTGGGGCATCTTATTGCTCATTGACATGAGAAGGGCACACTCTACACGCTTAAAACACTCATTATTGGAAATACCAGTAATTAACATTTTCTATATATTTTCTGTATCTCATGGCCTTGGCTCTGAATACTGGCTTTTGCTTAATGGCATACACAGTGATCACACTCAGGCTAAATGCTATCAAAGAGAACATGTAGTATCTCAAACAGAGAGAATTTATAGTGACGTTTTCAAACCATCCAGTTTCAATAGGCGAATGTAAGCAAGATAGTTTTTCAGAAACTGTTGTGGTCTCCTTAGTGGTCACAAGGGAAGTGACAGCTTTAGGACTGCCCTGTACGTCCTGGTATAGTTGCATCATAACCCAAACAATCAGAGTGATTGAGTTACGACAGTGTGTTTGCTGTTTGTCTCTTTAGGTGTACCAGCAAAGCCAGAGATTGATGGCCTGACGAAGCCAGCCTTGGAAGGTGACCAGATCACACTGACCTGCAGCACTCAGGGCAGTAAGCCCGCTGCTGACTTGCGCTGGTTCAGGAACGAGAAGGAAGTCAAAGGTATGGGACAGACAATCATCACTTTAAAGCTCAGAGAGTTTTTTGGCTAGAAAGGAACAAAGATCAGATTTAGTTTTACTATCACTGTATTTGTTTCTTTTAGAGCACTCAAGGCATAAAATTTGGTCCAATCCTGTCCGGTATTTGAAAAGCATTCATTTATACTTTATATTTTCATGAATAAATGAAGCATAGATGCCTGCCTGTCTATGTCTGTTTACCTTTACAAATATCTCATTCAAAATGGCAAACGATTCATAAAGTGGTACAATAAAAGCCATGGTGGACATTTAAACTGTATTTTCTGCTCTGAACACATTGTTTCTAAAAGAGCAGATTCAGCTTGGCCCGAGACCAGTACATTAATTGTACATTAACAGGCCAGGCTAGCTTTTTTCTACTTGACAACGTTCACTCTTGTAATTGTTCTGAAATCTACCAAGAACCAGCAAGAAATACAAATTATATTGTATAAGAGACATTATTCAGAGGTGTAAAGTAACTACTATGTTGTTTACTAGTCATTTGATATACCCAACACAGGCATGAGTAGATAAATAGACGCAGGTCTGTATCCAGTAAATAGTGTGAACCCAATAGGACAGACTGTCACAGATCATCAGCACTGTGGCGCAGCTTTGATGGTTTTAGTGTCATTTGACAAAAGACAATAAAGGCAGAACACAACATGCAAATTAGCTTCCTCTAATTTATATCACCGCAAGTGTAAACAAAGAAATTGAAATGAGAATCACTGTTTTTATGATTGCCAAAACAGAAAAGACAGTGTTGTAATCTGTGTGTAAAACTGTGTAATGAGAGAAGGGAGAGCCAGGTGTTGCCGATCCTAAATGCCCAATTAAATGTTGTAACGTTTCCTTGATCAGATACATTTAGGATGCACAAAACACACGCACGAGTTCATCCCGCCGCTCATACACAGGATTAATAAGCACGAAAATCATTTCTTCCAAGGCAAACACATTTTTTGCTTATTATCTTTGCATAATAATGTTTGCTACTCAGGTATTCTTGGCTTTTGTGGACACTTGGTGCGTCTTTAACCTTGCACACAAATTTGAAGTGTTAAAGAGCTACAATTTTAATTACTCTGCCTGTGTTCATGGTTAATAGACGCTTGTTGACTGATGTTGCAATAAAAAGTATTGACAGTTTATGCTTTTTTCAGTTTTACTCATAGATGGAAATACTCAAAATCTGTATTGTTACTTCTTCCTTTTCCCCAAGCCAGCAACAAACCCGTGACCTTCTGATTGCATGGTGAAAACGGTACCCACTTTGCCACTGAAATACTTTCATCCTTTGGTACTGAGCAATATATGTAATGTAAATGAGTAAAAGTATCTAGTTACTTTCCACCTCTGGTTTTATACATATTTTCCTTTGTTTTATGTAAGTCATTGGTACAACATTATATCTATCTTAAGCACATACGAAATACTTCAAACCACAATATATTTAACCCATAAGCAGCACTTTCCCATTGCAGTTTATTTAGTGTAATATATATGTATATGGGTGTTCTGGGGGTATAAGGCAAAATAATACATACTAATTAGCAGGTGATATTTTCCTCACAGGCTTCCGTAGTCTCTGTGGGTAATTATTACAGCTCCCAGCGGCCGACTGGGAAGAGCAGAGCTCCCTGTAAAGGCCCATAATGTTCTTTCATTTAAACTCGGCTGTTTAAAAGGTAGATGGGAATGTCCTCAGTGGGATGCCATAATCTTGAGGGGATAGACTTTCTCATTAAGGTCAGATTCCATGATTCACCCATTAACTTTAATTACTCTCTAATTTAGGACCAGTATAATTTCTTTTCATTATTAAGGATATTTTTATGTGTAAAATAAAGGTCCATTATTTGATCTAAATTTTATGTTTATCTCCCTCTTATGTAGGTTGCACATTGGTAGAGTGGTTACCGCTCACATCAAGAACGTTGTGGGTTGCAGGCACCAAATGAAGTACAGACAGTATATACTTCCCCTTTTGCATGGGTTTTCTCAAGATTCAAGAGATTTTATTGTCATTGGACACAATACAACCAAAATTTTTGTTGCACTTCCAGGTTCCGGCCTCAGGATAAAAAAAAAAACAGATGCAAAACACTCATGTCATTCCCACATGCACACACCCACACACGCACACACCCACACACTCTGTGCCAACATGTACATTACAATTCACAGTAGTAGCAGCAATAATATAGCAGCTGTTCTACAGTCAGTGCAGTTTAATTAGGTTTCAAGTCATTGTTCAGTATGGTTATAGTTTTGGGGTAGAAACTGTTCCTGAACCGGGTTGTGTGTGCTCAGATGGACCTATAGCGCTTTCCAGAGAGCAAGAGATGGTGTGCGGGGTGGGAGGAGTTCTTGAGGATGTTATAGGTTTTTTTCAGGCAGCGGGAGTTGAAGATGTCATCCAGGGCTGGGAGCTCTCAGTGGTGCTGGGATAGTAAGGACACAAGCAGGTGTTGGAATAGGTTCACCTTCCTGAGTGTTCTTAGGAAGTATAAATGCTGCTCCTCCTTCTTTACCAGCATGTAGGTGTTGTTGGTCCACGAGAGGTCTTCTGAGATGTAGATTCCCAGAAATTTGAGGTTGGAAACCCTCTCCACCTCCTCCTTGTTGATGTACAGTGGTGTATGGGTACTCTGACTTCCTGCCATAGTCCAAAGGTATGCATGTGTTGGGAGAATTATGTGAGAGAGAATAGTTGTCTGTCTGTGTATGTCTCTGTGTCAGCCCTGTGACTGGCCACTGTCCTGGGTGTTCACTACAGCAAAGCCGGTTTGGGCATTTCATAGGGAATATTCTGGCTCAGACCTAAGTCTTGGAAATAATGTGAATCTGAAAGTGTCCATTATTTACACACAGAAAATACAATAGTGACACTTGATATGAATGTCAGAAATTCTTGTTATATCCATTATCAGCAATGTCAATAGTTTTGATCAGGAGTGACTTGTCTGCAAAGCTCTGTTGCTCTGTGCCATTACACCTTTTATAGCTTAGCTTAAGCCCACACACCTCAGCCTGCTATCAGTCATGTGGGCGTCCCAGGGTGCAGATAAGCAGCCAGATAAGCTCAAATCAATGTCAGTTTTCACACAGTTTTAAGCGGATACTGTTCTATCTTTCATTCATGTTTATTTAGAAATCCCTTTTGCTGAGGTGATCCTACAAACTGACAGCTTCTTACATATCTTTGAATTATTGTCCATGGTGGCAAAGTCTCTTATTATCATCTTATCTCATGAGAAAAAAGGGAATTTTTTATTATGGTACACAGAAATTCAGCTGAAATTAAAGGTTAAAAAACTTCTGTCATGCAAACCATAAAAGCAGACACAGTTTTCAAGTCCAAGTCCTCAGTGTTTAAGTGCAAGTCCGAGTCACAAAAGACTGTTCCAAGTCGAGTTTGAGTCAAGTTATTAGTACTAAAAGTGTGAATCCAAGTCTGAGTCACCAAAAACTATTTCAAGTCCAGCCCACTGCATTTAAGTCGAATCACTAAAGCTATGAGTCACACTGATATTTTGCCTGGGATATTAGTTTCGCCTAAAGCTCACTGAACGTGTTTGTTTTTGCTCATACCTAAATATCAAGTCCGAGTCCTCAGTTTAACATTCGATTCATAAGGCAGTCACATTTCTCCGGGTTGGCAGTACCTCAGGAGACAGAGCAGGTTGCCCAGTGTCCACTAACTAGAAGGTTGTATGAATGTGTTTGCGTATAGCAGCAAAACAGACAACAGAAGGTCACCAGAAGGTTTATAGACAGAAAACAGGCAATAAAGGCACTAAATAAACTCTCAGATTTGCAAACTGTTAAGAGGCCAGCAAATGGGGCCAGGGAAATTATGTTTGTAGTAAGTCAAATTTGGAAGAATATGACTGTCTGTCTGGTCATTCAGCCAAAACATGAATTATATTCACTCATCAAGTCTAATACACTTCTATTTAAAAGACAGGTGTTGGAGCTACTTTTGGTGTCAATGACAATCAGTTACGTATTAGGTGGCCATATACTTTTTAGTTTCTGTTTCCATAATTATTTGCAATTTATATAAAACTTTACAGAAGCCAGGATGGTTTGGTGGTGGTCGACTGTAGGCGCGGGATGGCTGCCACATCTCCATCTGTTTGTTCAGGGCAGCTAAAGCTACTAACCCTAACCCTATGACTACGGAGGGAATGAATATTTAACTAATGGAAAGTGCTATGAATGTCTATGAAAGCTCTATTTAAATTCAATCCATTATTATTATTATTATAAGAGACAAGTGTAAGTCTGAGGTTTAAAGACTTCGAGTCACTGAGGCCTAAGCTCAAGTTGTCTCCATCTATGAGATATAGTATGCAATTTACCCAATCTAATGTAATATTTACACATAGGTAAATGTGCACTTAATCATAAAAGCATGCAACATAGAGAGCAACAACAGATATATGGTTATATGTATGTGTATGTATATGACTGGGTACACTTACACGTTCATCTCCCTGACAGAATCCAGCTCTGTGTAGTGTTAAAACCCATTTGTGTGACTGTGAGCAACAATGCTGGGAATAAATGACAATTGTGACATATTGGTGTGGGATCTGGGGGCAAAGAGACAATTATATTATGGGCAGAGCCACAGGAGCCATTCTCATGGAGTTACCTCAACACTATGCTAATCATGTGTGCGCGGGTGGTATCTGGATATATAATGTATTTGAGTGAAAGGCAGATGGAGCGGACAGGCTGCATGTAAGGACATAAGCTTGCATGTGGCGCCGTATCCAATATTCTTATTTGTGAGTCTTTCTGTGCTCCCAGATCCCCCCCAGTCCCACCCTGTAATGATATATTTCTATCTCCGTTACACATAGCCCGCTGAGATCTCTGCCAATATCACCACATGTAGCTCTTGTTTACACACTGCTGAACCGGAGGGACTGGTGCCGAGACCAAGGCAAGGCAGAGATGAAATGAATATTTATTTCCTATATGGGTGGGGATGTAGCTATCGGGCAGGCATTATCATAGTCTCTGACCTAAACTGTAGAGGTTATTGCTTCATCATGTTAGGCGATGGCGCTATTCCAAGAGGGCTTATGGGAAAAAAACACACAGATTGGATTTAAGCTCACTTACGGTCACATCACTATTTTATTGTCAAACTTGTTAGTCGAGGATAAGGCAGTAATATTGCAGACATAACATGCACTGTTTTTATTGGCAATAGAGGCAATATACAGCCCCTACTGCCCTCTAATATCAAAACATTGAAGCACGATGCCAACCCTCCCCATCTACTCTCAGCAGTCTCACAGGTTGCCAGGTACAGCGAGAACCCTCACCTCTATGCACTTGTATGGTCTAACTGGCGTTACATTGATGATGACAAGCAACGTGTCGTAGTCTGTAAATTGATGAATGTTTGCATAATTCGTTTTTTTTTTTTTTTTTAATGTTTTGGTGGTTCTGCTTGAAGACCTTGAGTTTGCACATTTTTGTCATATATTATTTTTGGCTCATAGCGAGGCCTTTTAAGTTTAAGTTTTGTAGTGCTGGTGTTAGTGGCATCACACATATGAATCTGGCAACCCTGATGTGGAGCTCTGTCTGCTTTTGTGATGGCACAGTTAGTGATGGGTGGATTTTACAAGCAAAGCACAATTAAAAGCAATGGAAAATATTGTTGACTTGTTAAGAAATTGGCTATACCACTGTTATCACCAAAACAAATATGTGATTTAAACATATGTACTTAATATCTGAGAACACATATGTTATGGTTTAAAAATTACAAATATTGCTTTTAATGCTGTCACTTGAGCTGTCACCAGTTTACCTAAAGATCCAGCACTGACAACCCTTAGAAAAAGTGCAGGCTACTTTTTCATTCATGCCTAATTGTCCTTGACTTGCACAGAATAAGGTGGGCATCATTATTCTAAGGTTGGTTTGCAATGAGTCAGTGAGGCAATAGCTCCCAGGGTGTGTTTCAAAGAGGATAATGTTGAAGTTAATGAGACTGATACTGACATTGTAAAGCTGAAGAATGTTTAAAAAGTTTCTTGTTGAAAAAAATTCATTTGACTTCTTTTTCTGAAGTGTGAGGCAACCTTGCTCACTGTTTAGCAAGTCTGTGTTGGGACTAAAGTATGCAGCTCCCTGGGGTGCTGTGGATCAATGACTATTAAAGATGTAATTTCAACACAGCTCCTGTAGGTCACAGTGGCATGAATAAAAGATTATGAAGCACAAACTCTTCTGTCCTGTACACAACTATACAAAGATATGTTGGAAGCAGATCAGGATGAAGAAATGAGTTTGATTTAAATCATTTATATAACTTTTATATTATTCATGTTTATTTTAAATCCAAAATTTCTATCATCTATATTCCAAACCACCCAAATGACTGGATCATTTCAAATTAACAAAAATAAGGAAAAGTTAATTAGAAAAAGATTTTGTAATAGTCCAGCCAGATAGATGTATTATAAATGTTACCTGAGAGCTAAAGTTGTGCAATATCCTTGTAGCTTGCAAGCCACTCTAATATTGACAGTTCCTGATGTTTTTCAATCGACATATTGTGGGTTTTGAGCCAGTGTTAGACCGACTGATTAATATATAATTTCAATGAATTTGTCATTAACTAATAGAAAAGGTAAGATGTACATGGCTTCCTAAAAATCAACAGTTTCTTTATCACATTATTCCAAAATTGATTAACTGCTGAACATTGCCACATCGTACACCGATCAGGCATAACATATGACTAAAGACAGGTGAAGTGAATACCATAAATTATCACTTAACAGGAAAGATAGGCAAACATAAGGATTTGAGCAAGTTTGACTAGGGCCAAATTGTGATGGTTAGACGACTGGGTCAGAGCATCTCCTAAATTTAAAACTTTGTGGGGTGTTCCCAGTCTGCATTGCATTGGAGTATATTTTTTTATCAATTCAGTTCTGCTTAGGGGCATGAAAAAGTGGCCCCTGACCAGTAAATAGGTTATCTTTTATTTTAATGTTATGGGGAGATGAGCAAACTGTGATCCAGTTGTAGAAAGATTTATAGAAGCTGTGACCACCTTTGACCTGTGACTTGCTTGCCATTATCATATTAAGTCTTTGGCTTCAGCACTAGTCAAAAAGGGGAAAATATGAAGTACCTATGCCAACTTTCTACTCCCAATCCCTCATAAAAGACACAGCTGTACAGATTCAAAGCCAAGTACCCAGACTGACCCACACTCTCTTATCGAGGGCCATCTCTGTGAATACAAGTCACTTTGAGCACTTTGGGATTTACATGTCAGAGCGGCTCCTCTCGCTGATAGAAAGCATCACAGTGTGCTCCCTGAAGTCAGTCATCAGTTAGGACAGTCCTGAGCTGAAGAGACAGGTTTGACCAATGCTGCCAACAGGTCTGGCTCCCCGAACACTGTCAGTGTAATAGATCATGTCCACACCTCACTGAAGCTGCTCCTCTGTGATTACTGCCCCACACCACATGATGCTCCACAAACTGTGTTCTAAGCAACACATAGAGCCAAGGATGGTATGTGTTGCTGGTGTTGGTTTGTTGTGTGTGTGGTGTGTCCCGACCAAGGAGGTTGTGTTTTTGCTGGTGTTAGCTTATTGGCTTTGTGGTTTGTTGGTTGGACTTAAAGAATAATTCTAAAATAAATGGTGTGAATGTGATGACAATTTCAGCAAAGTCTAGTTTTTGGTTTGGGTCTGGAACACCATCTAGGTCAGTGGATCAGTAATTTCAACTGATCAAATGCATTGAGTAAACACATTATGCAGTTTGAACCTGAGATAGTTTAATAGAATGTCACAGTCTACAATAATAAGGCTGATAAGATATTAAGGAACTATTCCCTTCTCTGTTCTGTAGCGGCATTTTTTTAAAAACACAACTCCTCGCATCAGTAACGTAAGCCTTTTTAATACTTTTTTTTTTTTTTTGCTTTTGTTGGGTTTCCTCTGTGCACCTTACGTCCCATACTTTTTTATTTTTTTATCATTATTATAATCAAACTTTTTATTTACATATTCTTTGCTCTGGCAAAGGCCTGCGACCCAGTGAAAACGGTTCCGCAACCCACTTTTGGGTCCTGACCCACCAGTTGAGAATCACTGCTCTAGAGCCATTCTTTTTTTTATATTTAATAACATTGCAAGATAGGGCCAAAATTACAACCTCCAGCCACAAGGGGTCAGTAGAGGAACAAATATTTTGTTTTAATTTAATTTTTTTTGTTTCTTTACCATTGTGAAATATAAAGGTTTTGTGGCTCAGTGTATTTACCACTAATTCAAGTCCTGGTCTTGGTACTATAGCTTTACCATTGTGAGATAGGGTCAGTTTCTTGGTGGAAGTCTGCAATGTATTGTATATACACTTTTAAAAATGAATTTATTATTTATGTATAATTTATTATCATTTATTATTTTATTCATTTCATTCATTCATTCATTTTAGTGAATTCTTTACCATGAGACAAAGGCACAATGGAAAGAGCATTTACCCCGGGAGCTACAAGATCCTCAAATCCAAGTCTTCATTTTATTGCAGGATAGGGTCGATGTCTTGACAGGGCTCTGTGCTCTCCAAGTGCCTCTAGTTTTTTTTTGTAATTTAAATAAGCACATTTTCCCAAACCAGCCACAAGGGGTCACAAGCCAGTGTACTCTTTGTGCTAGTCCCAACCCTGGATAAATGGAGAAGGTTTCATCAGGAGGGGCATCTAGCATAAAACCTATGCCAAATGAATGTGCAAATTTTCAGAAATAATATTACACTTTTATTAGTACAGTATTAGAGGAGTTTTAAAAACAGAGGACAAAGAACATTAAATCAAAAGAATATGTTACCAGTAGTAGCCAGCACCATGACGTTGCTCCTTCTGCCCATCTCTCTGTCCTCCTGTCTCCATGGCTCTCTGTCTAGTGTAAAGGACAAGAAAGGGTCAGATTCTCACTTTTGTACGGCTGCCTTTTCTGTTTTCAGTCCTCGGAGGCTCGGACTTGGCTCTGAGTTGGTTGTCCACCCACAGAGCAGCTGCAGCTCACGCCACCCTCTGCCAAGACATTGGTTAAAGACACATATCGCCAGAGAGCAGAGCAGAATGTTGATCATTAATAGCACTAAATACCATCAACAGTCCAGCCTCCTCACACTCGATACACTATCAATGTTTTGTATGTTAAAGCTGCATGTTCATTAAAATGGATATGTTTTGGCTCTGGGCGTGACTTAGAAGTCTGTCGCTGCTAAAAGCCTGTATTAAACACCAGCTTTGTGCACAGTAAGGTAAGATACGACAAGTGAACAGGGTAAAATTTTTAAATAACAGATATCATTGTGGATTACTGGCATCACCGTAGAAAAATGTATTGCACTCTTTCCTGAGCAACACAAAGGCAATCAGAGTCCATCATAACAAGTGCGCACCTGAAAGAATGATTTGAGTTTGTGTTTCAATGTGTCAAGGGCTTTCTCAGTTTGGAGAGTTTATTTTATCGTCACAAAATGAGACAGCGAGTCTTGTAACATAACCTTTTATCCGCTCGTAGGCCGACAGTGGGACAGAGAGATTTGAGTAGTGACACAACAGTGGGTGAGGTGGTCCATGTCACAGCTGAGAGTCCATCACACTGATTGAAGTACTTAAATTTAGGCCCTCAACAGCATAACATAGTCCAATCAAAAGTAAAACACGGCTTATTTTAGAAACATCACAGTGTTGTCTTTAAGTGACATAGAAACACATTGCTTTTGGCTTCAGCTATAGAAACATAGATTATTGTGGCAAAGTGAAATGACTCAGGTATATACAGCCATAAATTGCCTTGAGATGATTTGGTTTACACTTAATGAAAACTCCAAATGGAGTATCTCATTAAATTAGAATATAATCATCATAATGATCACAATTAAAAGAAATAAACGCTTGAATTATTTAACTCTGCATCTTCCTAAACTGTACAGTATACAATACATACGTTTCACATTGAGATATATACCGATCTTCCTGGAGTCTACTGAAATAATTTACTGACATGTGCCTGTATCTGACAACATGATTTTTATTTTTCTCTCTTACCTTACCCTTTTTTTCCCGTAAAACACAATATGACAATCTGTGTCTTTTTATACATGGTCACTGTAACCCTCTTAACAAATCAAAGTGTATTGTTATTGCATGGCTAAGGTCAGGCTGCCCCTGGCTCAAAGTTCATATTTTGGGACTAACCAAAAAGCCTGGTATTGTGGAAAATCTGACCAGATCTGATAGCACCAGCAGGTGAGTTTGTAGCTGCTAAAGCATGCTGCGACATTCAACATATAATATTTTTTCTTACTTTGTATATTGCTATTTTTCCGATGTGTAAAGAAACTCAACTCTACTTTTGTGTGCATAGATGTTGCTAGCGCTGCAGAGCTGTCAATCATTTATCATCAGGGGAGGCGGGCTCAGCGCAGCAGTTGGGTGAAGTGACTGAGAAGAGGAGGTGATTGGCAGAATTGAGAGGAGTAAAAGACAACAGGACGGGAAGCTCTGAAAGTGGAGCAGATGAGCACAGTGCATCGAAGGATACGGACTGTAAACAGTTTCCTGAAATACAAACAAAGACAGCGACATGAGGGGGACCTACAACTCACTCAAAAATTACATAGTATATATATATATATATATATATATATATATATATATATATATATATATATATATATATATATATATATATAAATATATACATTAATTAATTAATTAATTAATTAATTAAATATAAATTAATTACAGTTGGGTACTTATTTAAAAATGTAACTTTTAAGCAGCTTTTAGCCGTCAGTCTGTGATTTTTGCAGTATTTTTTGTCTTATTTGTAGTTGTATTCTAAGTATTTTTAAACTATTATTTCTAGTATCTATAGTAGTGTTTGTAGTATTTTTGTTGTTGTGTTTGAAGCATATGTATAAAATTAATTGTAGTTTGATTCATAGTATTTTTGTACTAGTATTTCTAGTAGTTGTAGTAGTGTTTGTAGTATTTTTGTGTTATCTAAATTATTTTCTAGTATTTTTTGTAGTATTTTGGTAGTATTATGTGTAGTTGTATTCTTAGTGTTTCTTTAGTATTATTTGTAGTATTTTTTAAGTATTTTCATGGCTGTATTTGAACCAGTGGGGTCTTCATAACCTTAATGTTTTTATAGAAATCTAGGAGCGAAAACTTGACATAAACTTTTGAATAGAGTAAAGTTTTATTGTTGGGGGTACGCATGCATTTGTCTGATTTTTAAAGGAGCCATAACACTTTTGACTTTGGGAAAGGCTGCTCTAAATGTACAAATGTTATGTAAAATGTTGTATGAATGAATTAATGAATTTTTCATTATTGTGTCTCATATACAAACATGCCCAGCCTCTACTTGGGCTTATAAGACACCATCAACTAAACAGAAGACCAGTTTCCAGACAGTAGGCGCAGTAGAGATACACAAAAATATACAATCCACACAACTTTATTTCAATAAACAAGGTTGCTGTATATATAAATATATCTATTATAAAATAATTTTTGGTAGCAGAGTGGTTAGCACTGCCTCAGCATGAAGGGTTGTGGGTTCGATCATCTGGCGGGTCAAGTAAGATCTCTCAGAAACTAAAAACAAGAAATTGCCCCAAAGTGAATGAATGCGGGAGTGAATGGTTGTCTGTTTGTGTGCCAGCCTTGTAACTAACTGGTTATTTTTCAAGGTTGTACCCTGCTTAGGCCCAAAGTTGCTCGGAAGGAGTCATTAAAAATCAACCCATAGCAAGCAACCTAAGTCCTATTTCTACTGTTTATATTATAGCCTGTTATACAAGTTACTCTAACAATTATAGTGTTATTATTAATTATTGTTTTAAGGCATATTGAAGACTCTCATTGATAGAGCAGCAGCTGGGTTGTCGGCACTGGAGACAAGTCATTTGGCTATAGCACAGCACAGTGGGAGCCAACATATGCAAAATATGAAATGGTGCGATCAACGGACGATTTGTGGACACCTGTACTTTTGGTAACGCTCAGCTGGAAGATTTTGCCAATGGCTCGGCAGTAATGAGTGTTCACGGGTGCCCAGAGGTGGTTCAGCTGTTCAGATCACAGAGCAGGTGTGGCTTGAATGGCTCCATGGGCACACTGTACAAATGCAATGCACTGAGAATAATCATACTTCGCATAGAGGCTGATTGAAGTCTGGAAATGCCTTTTTAACATTTTTGGATTTGAGTCTGGGTTTGCTGAAGGTGAGGTGAGGTTAAAAGATTTATTCACACTTTTTTTCAAGACAGTTCTATGAAATGAATAGACAAGTATTTCAAAAAGTATTAGTCTAAATGTTTTGGAAGAAAATGGCAGCACTGTTCAGCTGCTTTAATAATTATTTCAGCAACAGTTTTCTTAAAAAATCTGCTTGAAATTGTTATAGAGCAAAGGTTCTCAAACTGTGGTACAAGTGCTACAGGTGGTACGTGGGTTTTTTCTGGTAGTACTCAGAGGTCTTTTGATTTAGTTTAGAGACATTTTATTCCTTTTTTCATCCTGCCATGTTTCGAGCTTAAATTTGAAGTTTAGATTACTTCTTAGTCTTGGTTTAGGCACAGGAGTCCTAGTTTTTACCTTTATTTGTCCTGGTTAGGACCTGATTTAGTCCTTTGGTTCTTTGTTCCAGTTTAGTCTTGGTTTAGTCCTGGTTTATTCCTGGTTTAGTCAGTGTTAGTTCTGATTTAGGCTGTACATAAATGCAATATTCAGTAATGTTTTGTGATGTCCTGTTGACAGCACTGCACTTATTGTGAAAACCGAGTTAGTGCTAACACAGTGTATGACTCAGTTCATATAAGGGCATTAGAGGCTACAGCTGCTGTGACTATTGAACACAAGACAAATCACTGACGCTCTGCTCTTCCCTCTCTCTGTGAAGGTGCCAAGGTGGTGAATCCAATAGGGAAGACGTTTACGGTGCAGAGCTTCCTCCAGCTGCAGGTGGACAGGAACGATGATGGAGTGGCCTACACCTGCAGAGTGGACCATGTGGCCCTGTCCCAGACGCCGCAGCAGGCCACCGAAGTGCTGGAGGTCCATTGTGAGTTCACAGACACTGGGCGGGCACGAACACGCGCCACCAGTACACAGAAGCTTTACAGTTCAGTTTAGTTTATAAGTTACACACAATATAAATGAAATGAAAACAGAAACAGAATTAATTAAATGAGAACTTCTTTTCATTTCATTTATATAACTGATAATAAATAGATTTTTTAAATATTTGATAGACTTAAACAGGCATTATTATGGAGCTATATTTGTCTCAATAAAATTAATAATTAAATGAGGCAACAATAAATGTGTTGATGCACAGAGAATGATTTATTCAAAAGCCCTAATTTGTGACTTGCATGCAGCGAAATAATATTTGCAAATAATATTAGCAAAAATCACAAAGTCACAAATTTGGGAAGTAGAAGTAAAAAGTAAGTAAGAAGACCACATCTAACTGACTTGTATTTTGTAATATTTACAAAGATATAAAAATGATTTGTCAATATTAAGTCCATATTCAACACGAGAAAAAGCAAATAGCATCCGCCTCAGAATGAGTCCATGTTCAGTAGGGAAGTAACAATGCAAATTAGTTAAAATTGAACCAAATATTTTCGGCAGAAATAAAAATTACTCGGGATGCCATTTTAAAACGGGTTATTGGCCACCACAGGATATAATGGAATATAATCTGGTTCACTTGCACCTGTTTGACATCATCACATTGATTTTTCATAAGAAAACATGCAAATTACAATCAAGTTTGTTTTAGTATCCAATTATAATGTCTAATTATTATTCACTGCTGTTAATATGATAATTAAGAAAATTTCAGTTTGATGAGGGCACAAAATATTATATAAATAAAAAAAATTGTCATAATTGAACTGCAGCTCATTTTGTTCATAAAAATTGTTTGTAAATGTGAACTTTAAATCATGAATTGTATAGATTTGTGATTATGGTGTAGCCTGTAATGTTGAGATAATGTCAGCCCATGGGCCTCACCCTGCCTGTCCTGTCCGCAGATGCCCCTCGAGTGGAGATCGTCCACTCCCTGGCCGTGCCCCAGGAGGGTCAGTACTTGAAACTGGAGTGTGTATCCAAAGGAAACCCTTCGTAAGTCACACTCTTTTATGTAATATTCAAACCCCCTTTCACAGATCACTCGAAGCTTTTAGACTTATTCTCTCGTCTTATCCGCTGTGTGACCTGTCAGGCCGGATCCTGTGATGTGGACAAAGGACGGGGGTGAGCTGCCTGACCTGGACAGGATGATCGTGGAGGGGCGGGAACTCACCTTTACTTCTCTCAACAAGACGGACAACGGGACGTACCGCTGTGAGGCCAGTAATCACCTGGGCACAAGCAGCGCTGAATACGTGCTCTATGTCTATGGTAAGTTCAAAAGCAATTATAGGATCATAAAAAAAGGGCTCTTCACATGAAAGACCTGCAAACAACAACAAGGCCACACCACAAGACACTTGCAGTATTTTGTCATTGAAAAAATCTACAAACTCAAGGTTGGTTTTTACAAAGGGGACGTTTAGCATTTGACCTTTCATTGACAGCTAATCTACTGCCATTTAAATAGTAGTGGCAACAACAGACATCTCTCATTTAGTTCATGTTTGTGGCATTAGGATTATTAAAGTGTTGCAATGGAACCGATGAGTCAAAGTAAGGTGTCATACTAATGTGTTTTCAATATAAAACATTGTTGAAAAAAAAAATAAAGCCACCATAAAATTTTATCTGTCTTTTTTGGCAGAACTGATGACAGTGCAAGTGCATTTTAATAAATTAGAAAGTTGTGACATTATTTCACTAGTTAAATTCAAAAGGTGCATTTATTTATTTTTAATTGATAATTATGTTGATTATCGAATATTATTCAAATTTTATGAGATTCTGAAATTTGGCTTTCATTAAAGGGGCTACATTATGCTTTTATTCATATTTTGAAACCAATCTTGGTTGCCTCAACAACATTACATTTTACATCCTCAAACTTTTTGTATGATGCCATTTTACTACAAAATGAAAAACAGCCGTGAGGAATCAGTGGAAACTGAACTGTACCGGGGTTCATGGGAGAGGCGCAGGTTTGTGGAACCAAGCATTTTGAGGGCTCAGAAAGGCCATGCCAGAGAATAGAAGATTACTTAAATGTGTGAATGAAGCAAAACATAACTCCAGGTATGTTTTTGATGACTGAGCTGAGCAACATTACAACATGGTATAAAGCTCAGAAGATTTTTGCAAAATATAGCCCCTTTCAATGTGAACCATAATCATTATTGAAATAATTCACTCTATTGTGTGCTGAATTTATTTAATGTATACATTTCACTTTGAATTTTAATATTAAAATACACTGACTTTTCCACAATATTATGATTTATTAACATGCGTCTGTATATTCAATGAAACTTAATTTTCATAATGTATACTGTAGTATCTGTACTTATACTCGTGTATACTGTAGTATCTGTACTTATACTCGTGTCTACTGTAGTATATGTACTTATACTCGTGTGTACTGTAGTATCTGTACTTATACTTGTGTGTACTGTAGTATCTGTACTTATACTCGTGGTAATATATGTGGTAATATAGATCAAAGAAGAAAATGCAGCAAAAGTTTTTGTTTTAAATGAAAAAAAAACAATATTGTCAGTGGATCATTAGACTATTAGTGGAAATTAAATCAAAATATCTTACAAGAACCAAGACTGATTTAAATTGCTTTGAATATAACTCAAAGCGTAAGAATAACACTAAAGACTGGTCTTAAGTACTTTTGTGTTGTAGAATGCTGTTACATTTACATACACTGTTGGTGCGATGAGTGATTAGTGTACCATCTCTCACCGGGGGAGAGGGGCCTCAGGTGGCACAAATGTCTCCAATGGCTTTCCTTAAATAAACCTGCGCCCCAGATCCACACACACACGGACAGGGAAATGAGCTGGAATTTAATGCTGCGTTGTCAGGAATATCACCAAGAAGGATAAGTCATTTCCTATCCATGCCAGAGGAGGTAGAGAAAAACAGATAGCTCTTCCTCTAGTCCATTTTTTTCTGCTGATATTTAATGCTCATAAAATATATTTATTTCTTTTCTGTTTTAGAACTAACTGCAGGCTCAAGATAATCAATAAAAGATAATGTTCTTATCATTGCATATGGGTTGGTTGTATTTGAAAGCAGCAATAAGAAAGAAAATAAAGAAAATAAGCCTTGTATGTTTTTTTCGCCAGGAGCAGGCATGTTCCTGATACGTTTCTAAATGTCCTTGGTGGATGTGGAGAGGCTGAAGGATGCAACCAAGGTTATTATCTATAGTTCATGAAGTACTGACAGCCAGTACAAGTCAAGGCCACAACATGGAAACCTCTAGTGGCTCCATTAATAAGTAATACGCCTGTATTTTACCATGTCGAAATGTACATGTGGCTGCACTTAAAAAGGCCAAAACTGAACTCCAAGCTAGCTTTGATTCATGTTTAGATTCTCTGAAGGTATTAAAGGACATTAGAGATATTTTCTATCAAAATGTGGGACAATAAATGTGTTCACTCAGACTAGAGACCATGCTCCATTTTCTTCAATATTAACAACCAGAAACTAATGCTAATGTTCATTATAAGGTAATATAGATTTACATATCATTACCGTTTCTATGGCAGAATTGCATATGAAAGATTGTGTGGCTTTGTACTCAAATTTTATGTGTCCACTGATCAACAGCAATCTTACACCAGTGACTGTTAATCACTGTATGGGTGATTGGTATTCATTCAATCAATAAATTGCATTATGTAAAGATGTTAGTGCAAAATTTTGGTGCACAAGTTTGACCCTTCAGTCTGCATGTCTTCTTTATGTTACAGTGCAATCTACTTTTGTTTCCTCCCATTGTCTAAAACATGCATGTGTTAGGTGAATTGGTGAATTTAAATTGACCGAAGTGAACAATTAAGAGATATAATGGCTGTCTGTCTGTGTATGTCTCTGAGTTGCCATTCTCCAGGTTGGACCCCTAATGAAAATAAGCAGAAGCAAATGAACAAATGAATGTTTTAAAACAGTGATAAGAGCACTTAATTGCTGAAGTCAGAACTCTTAATACAACACAAAAAGTGTTCTACTCTCTGCAGACTTCATTTGCAGAGCATGATTTGCCAAAGTTTAATTAATGTTCTTGTCCCACATGCCACAGTGTCTGCCTGCACCTAACAATACCTTCAAATGCCAGCCAGTGTAACAACAAGAATAACCAATGCGTTTAATGACAGTGATGCTATTAAACTGACAAATTCTGCTGCACAAGAAGCCATTTGGGTATAGGTGGGTCAGAAAGTCTTAACCCGATTCATTACTCGTTCTTTTCAAATGGCACCGCTCTGTTCCCAGGCTTCATTAGTGATTAGCACACCTTTTAGCCTTTTGCAATTGCTTCCATAATTCTCGGAAAATACCTTTTTAATGGTTCCCCTCCAACCAGAAGACGTTTTCTCCCCTTCTTTCTCTTTCCTGAAGACATTCACTGAGCTGCTTAGTGATTCACGCTAAAGCTGAAATGTCACCAAGGCACACAGGACACTCGCCCCAGAGAGAGAGAAAGAGAGAAAGGAGCATAGCCAATTAAAAATCACACTGTAAAAATGTACAATGACAAAAACATAAAAAACAAGGTAGTGCACGCCTGTGCTTTAGCACATGGCTGTAAAAAAATTATTTTACATACTATTGTCCTAAAAAGTCAAAATTACTAATAGCATATGTAGATCATAAAGATAGGTTTAATTCAATGTTAAAACATGTTGAGATGTTTCAAGCACTCAAGCTACCCGAAGCTGCACCGATATGAGCCAACTTTAGCAGATTAAACATTCATCTTGTCCTCTGCTACACACATCAAAGTCATATTAAAGGCAGCACCATTTAAAACATTAAACTGAAAGTGTAACATAATGTCCTGTCTTTATGTCATGCAAACATGTAAAATGATACCGAATCTGAACAGGGATCCAAAGATAGAGTTATATAAACATATTGAATAAAATACTATCACTGGGATGTTGTTCCCATCTGTGTCTGGGACATTTTACAATTGCTCTCAACTGCCTTAAACCCTAATTTTTGCAGCAGTAAGACGATAGCTTCTTGCTTACAATACATACTCCAAAACAGTTTTATTAGGTAGTGTTTAGCATAAATGAAAATTGCTGTTTTCCTTAAAAAAATATTGTAATATCTGTGGGGGAAAAATAAATAAATATAATAATAATAATAATAATAATAATAATAATAATAATAATAATAATAATAATAATGAATCTGCTGAAACACAAAGGACTATTAAATTATTGGCTGCAGATGAAGTAAGAGAAACTGTATTTTGTTCTGATTACATAGTTACAGACAAACAGCACAATAAATAGATATGAGTCTGCAATTACCACGTTAACAATACCAAACACATAACACACATAACAATACCAAACACATATCACACATAACAATACCAAACGCATAACTTTTGCTGCATTTTTTTTTGTTACTTACACTCTACTGTAGGGGAACAATAAAGAAAAAACATACACTGAAGTCAAATAAATAACTTTAAATTTGATCATGAATCTACAATGTTTTTAAAAACACATTGGTGTGGACACAGCCTTACTTAAGATGCTGTCTTGGAACTGGTGAGTTTCACTGCTAAACCTGCTAAAATGTTCATTTTGCATCAACATCAGTTTTAATTTTTCAGTTTTAACTAAATGTCTGTGCCTTTCATGCATTTGTTAATGTGATGTGTTTTCCCTCACTACACAGTGTTATCTAACAGCGCCCATGTGAATTTTGTTTTGTTGTATTTTTTGTGTATGTGTTTGCCCTTCACCAGACGTTCCCACTACCCCACCTCCATCCACTACCGCCCCCCTCCATCCCATCCCAGAATCTACTGCTCAGTTAGACACCACCCTCGCCTCAGAGCCCTCAGTCACTGGACACAGAGGTACAGTACCATGCCACACATGTCCACACCCCTCCACATGCACCGCTTTGTTCCCACTGCACCTTTACTCTCCTGTCTCTTCTGTCCTTTTACTCTCTCTCAGATGCTTCACCGCCTCGAGCACCGAATGCCCCCGTCTATCAGGACACATTTAAACACTTTTCTCTGTTCTCGATCATAGTAGCTGTAAACAGTGGACTGAAATTTCCCACTGAAGTGAACTGGGTAAATTGAATTAATTACATTTTATCTGTGAATCTAAGAAAATCTATATATTCAGAAAGTGTCTCCCTGCTCAAATACTCCATCCTCTGCCCCCTGGCATTTCAAACTGTTCAGTACTTCTGCGCCCTCAAACCTCAAAGAAGCAAATGTCATGTCCGACCGAAAATGTCTACCCACTGGAGAGTCCACATCATGACTTTTAATGCCACAATGAATTTTGAGGAATATTTTTAGGTCATATAATATAAGTTTCCAGTACTGAAAGTGCTATATTAAACATCCCCATAGTGATTTATTATGGTCACCCATGTGAAGTATACCTAATAATCCAGTCACAGGGAGACACAAGCCACTGTTTAAAGTGAACTAATCCCCACTTAATTTAACTTATTCACAGTAAAGTATTGCAGTAGTGACTAGACAACATTTGCTGTAGCTTCTTCTTTCCTTTTGCGTGCCTACCTGTCTATCACAGCAAAACATCTGCCTACATCTGTCCCCATTCATCCGGTATGGAAATCATATTTATAGATGATTTAAGAATAATTTATCATAGGTCTTACACTGGTTGTCCTTCCTGATTCAAACCTGCCCATTTGTCCAGGCTTGGGATTGGAAGTGCATTGGCTTGTGGTCTCCTGTGCCTGGATAGTATATCAAATCATTTGTGTTACTTATTTACTTACTTTACTTAAAGTTTAGCTGACCAGTGCCAAGTGGATTTAGAGTTTGGAAATAACTGGCTTTAGTTCGACCAGTTTGCTGTATGTTTATCAACTCTTTAAAGATTACCATGGATACTGTAGTAAAATGAGAGTCTGTATGCATCTTGTTGACTGACAGATACTAGAGGGAAAAACATCTCACAGGAATCTGCAGCGCTGGACTGCACTATATGTAATGACTAATTTAGTTCAAGTTTAATGACTTCTGGGCACAGCAACCCATTGGTGTTTATCATCATCTTCATGATCATCAAAGTTACTTTGTTGATGTCATTGTACTTGTCTGGACAGTTGAAGTTGATGGGAACTGGCAATATATCTACTTTACTTTTGCAAATTCAGTAAAAACCCTAATACAAGATCCATTTTTAGTCTTCAAATGTCATTGATGAAATATGCAGATGAACACTTTTGGCTAGTATTTTGGTGACTAGGCTTGCAACCATAGTTCGTGCTTGGTTGGGTATAAGCAGATAACTAGTCGAGGGGGCATTTTTACTTTATTTGTGCAATAAACACTATTACTTGATTATACACACCAATCAGGCATAACATTATGACCACTGACAGCTGAAGTGAATAACACAGATCTCTTCATCATGGCACCTCTTTATTAGGCAGCAAGTGAGCATTTTGGTAATCAGAACACTTAATATTATGACCACTAATATTAGGCAGATGATCATAATGTTATGTCTGATACTTTGCTCTTTTGTTCAGCATCTTCTGGTTGTACACCCACAGTCAAGTTTAACTTCTGAGTTGTGAGCTCATCTTTTGTAGCCCTTAGTCACCTCCACTCCATATATTGTCTTCTCATCATGGCTCCTCTCTAAATTGCAATATTTAAAGCCCTCTGCGAACCATGACTTCTTCTCCTCTGCTGCTGCACTTTGCCTCTTTTGTTTTACATTTTCAGCTGCCATCTTTCTTCCTCAGTCTTCCTCTCTCTGTAGACCTCTGCATAGATAACAGGCTTGCACACGTTGTTGGATATTCCTCATCTGCGTGTCTTCTCCTCTGATGTCTGTTTGTGTAGCGTGCAGACACAAAAGGAGCAGAGCTTCTTGGTGTATCTTGGGGGAATCTAAATATCAGACTGCTTGAGCGCGTCTCGCAGTCACAGGATACTACACTATCTGCTTTCATGTGTCGACTTGATTTATTACCAGGGCTTTTCACAGGCTCGGGATGAAAGCAAACAACTGCGGAGCTGGAGAGAAGCCCGGTGACGTTTTGCCTCTTTAATAAAGCTGTCTCACTGCGTGAAGGAAATACACTGTGTAGGTTTAGCGTTAAGGCCTGTATGCAAAATATTAGCATGCTACATACCAGAGACTTTTTGGCTTTCCACTATTGCATTTTCAAGAGAAGTAGCCAACTCCAAATTTGTCCTCAAGTAGAAGTACTCAACAAAATTGTTTAGTAAAAGTAAAAAGTACTGAGTGTAAAGTTTATCTGAGTAGAAAGTACTTCATGCTACAACCTCCACTGCTACTGTTATTACTACTATTACTACTACTATTGCAACTGTTACCACTTTTACTACTACTACCACTGCTATTATTACTATTGCAGCTATTACTGCTTCTACTAAATTTCCCTCTGAGTAAAAATAACAAAACGTTTAGACATTTCAAAACTAAACAATGCCCTCAAGTGAAAGTATTTAAATGTACTACTACTAATAAAATGTGAATTACATGAGTAAAAGTGTCTAGTTACCTCTACTTAACTAATTAATTGTCTCAGTGTTGGAAATCTTGTTGAGAAGTGGTTAGTTTCCCTGCCTGTGATGCTGGGTTAAATTCCTCAACCCTTGGGCCAGTCCCAGCCCCGATAAATAAAGAGGTTTATATCAGGAAGGGCATCCTGTGTAAAAAACCTATGCCATACTAAACATAGGAACCACAGCATCCAAAAGAAATGATTGTTTAAATACTGTGCCTGGCAGGTATAGAAATTATTGATGATGCTTTTTTGGTGTTATGTGCACACTGTATTATAACCCTCACCTATAAGCAGTTGATCAGGGTCAAGAGGAAGGCCCTAAAACATCACAGTTTGTTGCCATGACAACCGTCAGCCAATAGGAGCACAAGGTGTGACGGCTCCATTATCCACTGTCAGAAATACAGCTGAGTGTGAGCTTCACTTGAGCCCAGAGGCAAAGCAACATGACAGATATGTAATGGAAAGTGATGTTAATTAACCTTTACCTTCCTGCTAATTGTGATAAATGTAATCAGGATTAGCTAGAAGATATGACAACAAAAAGGAAATGAAAAGTAGAAAGTAGGGGAAATGTGGTGTTCTGGCTAAACTGGTAGACTTCATGGGACAAAAAGCAGCTCTTGCTTACTTGAAACTCACTGACACTGTAACTGTTGGTGGTGGTTATAGTTCAACTTACTTTTTGCACTAAATTAATTAGTGTCACAATGATGATATTTTGAAAAATAAAACTGAATACTTTAGTGTTGCATCAGAGTATGTCTTATCTGCAGATATAGGTATATGACAGCTGCTAATTAACACACTGAACTGAATAATGACTAAATGCAATGAACATTCTTTACTCCCATGGTAAGGTTAGAAATGATGATCTGTATTTTTAACATGACATAATTTAAAATAGCATATTAACCCCTTGTTTGCTACTTCACTTTTAAGTCTTCACCTACTCCATAGATGTAAAAATATTCATCCGGCCTCACTGTGTCAGAATTTACCTCTATGCACTATGGATATAGGGTAATTATAAACCAGACACAGCATCAAAGCATTAGTGTTTTTCTCTCTGATATAAATAAAGATATTTATGTTGGAAGCTGTACAAGACAAAAATGCATTTGAGTTGGCAGAACAACGTGTTAATGTCCCAAATGGTGAACTTGTTCATTAGCTAAGTGCAATATGGCTTTAAGCTGTTCATTTGTCTCATTTAGAAGTGTGCTTTTACTAATGAGCTATAAAGAAAGATAACAATGAACAACTTTTTTTTTTTCTTCTTCCTGTGTTTAAAAAGTTTAAAGTAAAAATGTAATTAATTACAATGTATTCTCATATTCCATTGTAAACAGTTTTGAGAATTTTTTTTTATGGAATAACAATAGTTACCATTACCATAATAGAATAGGCAGGCCTTTATATGTGGAGCTTTTATTGTGAATATTAAAAGCTGAAATAGTTGCTTATAAGGATAGTTCTCATGGTTCTCATATTTCAAAATCTGCATTTTAATGTCATTATTCATTTAACTTCTGTTTAGGGGCTCAAGATAATAACATTTAGTTTTCATTTTAGTCTGCAAGATCCATGCAAAAGCAATGTTTTTTTTTTTTTGTTTATTTGTTTTTTTTTTTTTTTGCATTCATGAGTAGGGTAATCTTTCCTTTACATAGACCATTGTTAACAGTCTGCACATGTTCATTTAGATAATTATCTCCCACAACGTTATATATTTTCCTAAGTGTACTATAGATTTTTTTCCTTCAGAGGTGGCCACAGCAGATCATCAGCCTACTGTAGATTGTAATGTATTGATTTGTGATAGGTTTTACACTGGATGCCCTGCCCGTCAAAACCCTCTCCATTTATCTTGGTTTAGGACAAGCACAACAAGTGTACATTAATTTGTGACCCCCTATAGCTGTATTTTTACTATAAATTTAAATCTAAAACTAAACCATCCAAGCTTAATGTCTTTTTGTTGATACCAGTCAGCTGATTCAAATTTAAAAACATCCATTAGCATCAGATAATGTGATGTTCTTTCCATGTGCTAACCCTATTTTCACCTTTAAACCTGTGCTCAAAAACAAGCCTTTTGTGCAAACCCAATAAACCAAAGAACCATTCTGAGTCCTTAGAGGGGCTGCTTTATTCTATTGCTATCGATCTCATTTCAAAATGGAGGCCACAGGTTAGGCCATGTGACGAACATGAGACATATTTTATGGAGGGTAAATGGTTTGTTACAAAAAGGCTAAGTTCCGGTTGCAGTGTCCCCAAGGGGAGATTGGTTAAATATTGAGCTGTACCTGCCGTCCCCCCTCCACTCTGCACCACTCTCCTGCTCTATAAAGCACAGGAGCGCAAGAGGAATTAAAACATAATGCAAAGGTCTTTTCACTTATTGCCAGGCAAGCGCATTGATGAGCTGTCACATTAACTAGCTTTAGGGAAGAATTATAGCAACAATTTCTAATAGTAGTGTTGGACAGAACCAGGGAAATCATTACATCCTGAGGCTAGTGTTATGAATTATATGAGATAGCCCTCTCATTTCATCTCAATGAGGAAGGACAATCTGAACCACATTTGAGATAGATGAACAACCAGGTCGTCAAGCAGTTGGTCACACTGGTAAAGAGAGTAGACCAAACAACTGTGACTCAAATCCCTTCAAGAAAAACACACAGGGGTGCACAATGGTAGAATGGTTAGCTCTCTGAAAGACAAAATCTTTCTGAGTGGCGTCTGCATGTCTTCCATATTTTACTGCTGGTTCTCTTTAGTTTCCTCCCACTGTACAAAGACAAGCATGTGTCAGGTGGATCGGTGTAAATTGTTCCTTGTCAATGAATGTAATAGTGAATTGTTGTCAGTCGGTGTCTTTAACTTTCAGTCATCCAACTATTGGTCATTGTCCAGGGTTTGCCCCGTCTAAGTCCCATAGTTACTGAGATAGGCTCCAGCCACCCACGACTGCTGAAAGGAATAAGCAGAGGGACATAAAAGCATGAAAGCTGTATAGTATGTAATAATTTACATAAAATAAAATAAATAAAAACGTCAGTTACAACTCACTTACCAACTGTGTCTTTACCCAGATCATTTGTAACTTTGTCTATTTATGATTTATGATGTGTGTGTGTTGTTGTGGATACATGATAGAGAAACCAAAGCACTTCTATTGATGTCTAGAAAATTCTCAAAGATTACTACTGCAGTGGGAATATGTGAACACAGTGGAACAATTGGCATGTGTGATGAACATTCTCACGTGACATAATGAATTCCTGTGATTAATTATGTAGATTTGCTTATAACATGATGCAGTTACCCCTCTGACCACAATTTCATTTGGCTGAGATGCAAGAAAAGGAGCTGGTTTAATGTTTCCAGATAGTGTCCAGCTTCACGTGGGGTTTTTATTGAATGATTAGCACAAGTAATTTCTCAGCAGAATCTAATTAATCCACTATGACCTGCAATAATGTGTAAGCACACACACCAGCACACATTTTTGGTATTCGCTGTCTGTCTTTTATGCATATGTGTGCATGTAAAACTTTTTTAGTTGTCTCTATATACTGTAATTTTGCTTCTTTTTAGCCTTCAAGGGTTCTTTGATCTTGGCAGTAAAACCAGCTTTAAATGCAGAAGGGTATATTTCCAGTCTCAGCCAAAAAGTTGGATGTAATTGACTCATTAAATGATGCAGGACTGCAGGCAGTCTTTCTCATTACTTAATGTTTTTTATTACTGTAAATTACTATAGCAAAAGAGATGTGGGTAGTGGCTTCTCTGTGACAACATTAAAACATTCAAGTACTATTCTAGTATTCATTCATTCATCTTCTTTTGCTTATTCCTGTTAGGTGTCATGGGCTGGAGCCTGGACAATAGCCAAATAATTGCAGGCCTACATAGACATACGTACACTGACAGACAACCATTCACTCTCACACTCTCACATTCATTCAGTAGGGGCAATTCACCTACACATGCAGTTCTTTGGATATTAGGAAACCAGAGTACCAGGCAAAAACCCATTTAACCACTCTGCCACAGTGCATCCCGTCATTCCAATATCTATATATAGCTATTCACGAAACATAACAATAAAACAGAAATGAGACCAGTTTTAATAAGTCTTGGTAATCCTATTGTACCTGCAGTATATTTCATACATGTGGAAATCCAGTTTCCTGTAATAATAATAATAATGCTCTAATATATTCACTTACTATTACACTGACACTCACTTGAAGATCCCCTGACCCTCACTGGAGGCACAAGGACACTGCAGCTCTGTAAGCCACACTAAAGCCGCTCACTGCTGCTTTATTGATCTGAGCTACTGAGACCAGTGCTACATAAGCAACAATGGCAGAAATGGTTATCCAAAATAAGAAAGGCAGGAGTGTGGGAGCAGAATCTAAAAATATGCTAATCTTGGCTCAGATTTGAGAAATAATGGACCTTAAAAATGACAGGTGACAGTGAAGTAAAGCATACTGTTCTAGTGTTTTCGCTGCCACATTAAGATGTCCCCTATAGGTGTAGTTTTACAACCAATTTTAGTTTTGTGTAATTTAATTGAATTCAGCTACACTGGGTCACAAGCAAGCACACTGTCTGTGCCAGTCCCAAGCCTAGATAAATGGTTGTGTCAGAAAAGGCACCTATGCCACATCAGTGTCATATGTCAGACTTTCTGTAGTGAGGAAAAGATGAAAGAGAATTTTGTGTCATACTGTACATGTTACTGACTTGACAAGCCAGTCAGTAAGTGAAATATTGCAAACAACTTTTCTATCATTAGAATACACACTTTGGGCTGTGTTTCAGTACAGTGATTGGTGGTACAACGAAAAATGGCTCCTTCTATAAATCCCTTATGATCTTTGTGGCAGAGTCAGCTCTCGCAACCATCAACATCTGTCCTTAAATGTCATACTTAAGACATTCCTTTTTCTCTAAAATAGAATTCACTATGATGTGCGCTTTTGCAGAATTTACCCTGCTGTGTCTGTGTCTACGTGATTGCGTGGCTGTGCTGCTGTGTACATACTGTACCAAATGGAAGTGATGACTTGATTAAATTTGGGGCTTAATCTTTGGCTTTTTTCTTGTACGCTCATCGTGTCTCTCCAGCTGAGCCCTTGATGGAATATTTGAACTAATAATATTCTTTGTACACCATTTCCCATCTGTGTGCACTTTTCTGCGGTTAACCTCGCTCTGTTAACCTCCCTGTGTGTCCGTCCATGTTGAATTTTACAATATGAAAATGGCCACTTTATTAGGTACAACTGTTCAACCAATGACATGGCAGCAGCTATAGGTGCATTTGGTCCTGAGACATGTTGAAGAAAAACCTGCTGCAGCTCAAACCGAGCATCAGAATGGAGAAGGGGATTTAAGTGACTTTTAACATGGCATGGACTATATCGCTGACAGATACTGAGGTTGCTATTGGATTTGGGATATATTTTCTAAAATCAATGTACAGTTCACAGTATACATTTTAAGCCTGATGGAGCGTCGACACTTACAAGAAAATTTAAATATTCACTGCTCAACTAATACAATCACAGGCCTTTCAGATCATGTCTGTAGAGGTCTAAACTACAACTGTAGCACAATTTATTAAGACCCTGCAGAGATGGGATATTTTGTTCTTGCAGTGAACATTAAGTCACATAAATAATTGCAGCAATTAAACAACAATTAAAATTACAATTTTGATTTGATTTTGATTAATTTTGCAGCCCTAGCATGGACTTGTATTTCAGAAACTGCTGATCCACTGGGATCTTCACATACAACCAAACTGGTCTAAGATGATAGAAAGGCAACAGTAACTCAGATATGTTTTAAAACCAGAACCTGCAGAAAACAAGCTGTACCTGATTAAGTGGCCAGTAAGAGTATCGTCCCCAAAAGTGTCCTTTTGTACTTTCTGTAACAGTATATGTCCTTACACCAGTATAATGGAGCTAGTGGAGGGGATTTTGGTTCCGTCCAATTGAGGAGTGGCTAAAAAGAAGCTGTGAACTCCTTTAATTTATTAAACCAGTCTGACTCCCAAGGCCAGGTGACAAGGAGAGAGTCATAAATATTAAAAGAGGAGTTTGCTCTGCCACGCTCCCATATTAAATCATACTGAGAAGAATGTATGTGCCCTTATTAAAAGATAATGTCTTCTGGAACCATAAAAATGTATAATCCGCTTCTCTAGATCCCTTTCCACCTCGGCGTCTTTCAGTTTGTCTTAAATTTCACTCTTTTCCTGTCCATCAATCTCCATTTTCCCACTGCTCTGTGTGTCCTCTTACTCCCTGCTGTAGTTCACTGCCTTCTACAGAATATATTACAGCCAAACAGATGAAGCGTGTTCAGAGCCACTCATACGAAAAGTATTTATGCTTTGTGGGTTACCGGCTTTTTATGTGGCAGTTTTTAAAGGTTATAAAAATAAAATACAAATATAAAATGTACTTTTTTTAAATGTAGGTGATAACTCATGAATATTCAGAGTGTAGTTGTGTTAGTACTGATTCTTGCAACAGATTATTAAAACTAATGTATGTTGTTTTTGTTGTATGCCATAGTAAATGTGGGAAAGTTGTGTGCACAAAATGAATAAATGAGTAGATTTATTGTCGACTTGCGTTGTAACATTCCAATACTACAAATCACAAACAAACTACTAAAAACAGAATAAGGTGAAGCACAATGTACAATACTGTGCAAAAGGAAGTTTTTTATGAAAGGCTATGGACAAAGAAAGGTTTATCAATGTACAAAAATACACAAAAAGCAAGCATTTACAGAGCAGAGACTTCTTACCACTTGTTTGGCTACCTCTACAATCAATTGATAACAAAATCGGAGAGCTGTTTGCATATTAAAGCACATCATATAGTGACAGTGTGATTGTCAGGAGGCAGTGCAGTATTCCCATAAGGTCACAGTGATACAGCCACTGCAGAAAAGAACAACATGTTTGTGAAATAGCCAGGGGTCTGCCTCAAACATACATACACAGCCCCTCCAACACACCACCAGCTCAAGTAGAAAGTGTGAAGTAGTGCATTGGTGCCACTGGATTGTCATGGCTTGTTCGTACTTGCTTTGGGTTGTACCTGCCAAAATGAAGTGCAGCAGCCATGATGGTGGGAAAAAAAGTGTCCTGACAGATAGAGGTGAAGAGGGACACGGCATAGTCCTAGATCGACTGGGGCAACAACAGGCCTTTGGTCTTTGCTCCACTGGCCAAGCAGAACTGCAGCACAGAGAGAGCACTCTTCCACACACGTTATGTATGAGAGTGAATGTGCGTTTAGGTGGCAGGAGGCAGTCGAGTGTGAAGACCTGGCCACTCGGACCGTGGAGAGTTATGGGCTGAAAGTGAGCCAGCTGTTCAGTTTGGCCACATGGGCGGGCACCTAAAGAAAAGATTAGTAAAGCGAAACAGTCAATATGTGCTGTGATGGGCTCTACTGTGCAGCACTGCCCAGAAAGTTTTAACCTTCACTGGCTTCGGTTAACCTGTAATTATTCCTGTTAATGTGATTTCTTGGAGTGTTTCATGTACATGTATCCACTGGTGACATGGAGTTTCTTCTCAATACAGTGAAACATTGTGTAGAAACAAAAATCAAAGTCCCACTTTTTTTTTTAAGCACCATATTTCTTTTTACTCTGCACGATCGTGTGTATGATTTTTTTTTTATATATATTCATATTCCTATTACAAGAACAAATTAGAATTTTGTGGAAAAATGAAATGATGTCAGTAGTTGGTATAAAGCATGTGCTATATAGATTCACTACACAGAGTGAAACATTTGAAGCTGTTAGCTTTGATAATTCTGAATATGTTTCCTTTCAGTTTAGTAATTAATTAGTATAATTAAATTAATTAGTATGCTGATTTTAGTATTACGCCCTTCCCAACGCAACACTTACCATTTATTTGGGCTTGGGACTAGCACAAAGAGCACACTGGCTTGTGAACCTTGACATATTTCACTCTGTGTGTTGAATATATATATAGTATATATGTTTCCTTTGAACTACTGAAATAAATTCCTTTGTCACAATATATAGAGTCTTTTTTTTCCTGGTTTGAAACTCTGGTTTATCCTGAAATTGTCTGTGGGCCAGACATTTTTTCCTTGCATAGATGCTTTTCAAATTTACATAGATCAGGCGTATGTAAATGTTGAGTGTCTCTGCCTGCCTTTCATTATCGCTGTGACTGTGCCATATTTGAGCCATCACACCTCTCTCTGTCTCTCACACACAAACAGGCAGAGAGACAGTGACAGGCGTGTGTATGGCATGGCGTATGTGTGTGTGCGTGTGTGTGTGGCGTGTGCATGGTCTGCCCCGGCACTCAGCAGCGGATAATGAGATGAGTGCTAATTTCTCAGGTGTCATAGACTGATATGAATAATACAGGCCTCTCCCCCTCCACCGTCACTGTCAACTTTTTGAGATTCATCTGCAGTGCCCCGTCAGTGCCACGTCCTTAGCCTTACCTTGAATGGCCTTCGAGGCAGACTCTGGATGTGAATGCAGGGAAGTCATTGTTAAGGAAGAGGAAAAGCCTTTGATGGCTTCTGCATGAAGCATGGACGGGCTCACTGTCTTTTATGACTTGACGATTGTTTCCGCCAACACCTAGGGACAGGGGTGAAACCTTCGAACGTCTAATTCATTTTCCCAACAAATGTCTTTCCTGGCCAAGAAACAGAGAAAGACTGATCTATCCTTTTGTATTTTCTACTATGATGATTTATTTACTGTGTACTCCTCTTCACCGCTGCCCTGCTTTGCATGTTGGGGACTCCTGCAGGGGCGATCCTAAATTATTCAAACTCTTTTTTTTCCTCTTTCATTTTTCTTTCATTTTGCAGGGCTCGTGTCTGTCTACCTTATCTAGCTTTCTGTTGTAGCTCTGCATTTTATTCTCTTAGAGCCTCAGAGCAATAAGAAGGGTGACATTGGTTCATAACAATCTTTTGTGGGGTGTTCCCGGTCTGCAGTGGTCAGTATCTATCAAAAGTGGTTCAAGGAGGGAACAGTGTTGAACCTGCAACAGTTGCTGCAAGTCATTTTGTTTTGTATGGGACTGATTATTAAGTAGGTGGTCATAACACATAGCATCATGACTACCAATAAGAGACAGGTGGTCATATTGTTATGTGTGACTGGTGTATTGTCCTTCTGCTATGCCTTAACCCCATCTCCTCTCTGTCTGTGTCTCTTCAGATCCCAATGCAGTGGGGCAGCACGGCACTGACCATGCGCTGATCGGAGGAGTGGTGGCTGTAGTGGTCTTTGTCACCTTGTGTTTAATCATTGTTCTGGGAAGATACCTGGCCAGGCATAAAGGTAAGACTGCAGTGAACTGGAGCTGTCTGTCTCAGGGCTCATGTACGCAGTGGAGTGTGTCCTACTTCAGCCGTCCCCCTGCAAGGACAAAAAGGTACAGGAAATAATACTGGGCAATAGAGGCTTGAAGAATAAGATCCAAACCAAACCAGTTGTAATTTATGTTTTAATTGTACAATAGCAGATGAATCATGGAGAGGCTTATAAAATACATTTTAAAATTTGACTCTATTAAGTGAGAAATATACATGAGACAGATTTAGGCCAATAATTAAGGCAGCCCAGTTCTTTACTGTTGCCAAGTTAGGCACACTCTGCCTCATTCCCACTGAAAAAAAAAAAGAAAGATGTAAATTAGTTCAGTGTAATCTTAGAATTTTGTAGAGGTTGTAGAGGTTGTGAGGTGTGTAGTCTAGTTCCAGTTGCATTTGTCTTTTACTTCACTAGGTTTGTTATGGGACCTGAGTATGATTGGTAGTTTAACGGCCTTTAGGCAGTCACTACAATAAACCAGTAAAAACAGAAACTTTAATAAAAGTAGGAGCTGAGGTTGAAGTATTATGTACAAGAAAGGGTTGCACTGATTTAGTGTGCGGTCATTATTATGTATTACACAAAAAATTTGGTCTTGGACATACAGTAATATAATTTAATATGTTGCAGTTGTAGAAGGTTTGCAGAAAACAAAATATTCACTTAAGTTTTATTTGATTTGATTTCTATTCTTTACATCTTACTATCCTCACAAAAGTGCTGACAAAAATACAGTAAAAAAGTAAAACATTTTTGAGTTAAAGTGAGAGGTGCGTCCCATTGTGGGACTCACACTTTAAGCCCTAAATTGCATCCATTGAGAGACTCCTACAGTAGATACGAGCTGCTGTAATCTGCCCTATCTGCACTGCTCCTCTGCTGTACATTTGCATTTCCTGCCCCAGTGTCTCATCACGGCAGTATGAATAATGTAGCATTACTGATGTTGTCTTCAGATGTGTGCCTTTCCTGCCTCCAGCTTCTATCAGCTCTGCTCTGTATTTGTTTTCTCTTGATGTAGATCTGTTTTGTTTTTTTTGCAGGAACGTATTTGACAAACGAGGCCAAAGGAGCAGACGATGCACCAGACGCCGATACAGCCATCATAAACGCCGAGGGCAACCATGCGCACGCAGAGGAGAAGAAAGAGTACTTCATTTAGACTGAAGGGGGCGCTGTCACGGCTCTCTCACATACCCCCCTCTCTTTTCACTCTCTCTTTCTGTCTCTCCTCCTTTGACCACTGCCTCCTGACCACCAAGACAACCACAGACAAAGAAGCCCTCCATGCCCTCGTATTGCCTTTGTGTCGGCCATTTTGTCCACTATTTTGTTAGGCAGCTTACATTGGAAGTTGTCGTCTTTTCTATATGGTCTACCATGACTTGCTTTTAAAATGGCCCCTCTCTTCTTACCTTCCCTTTTCCCCCACGAAATATTCTGTTCACACACATGTCCACCAAACACATATCTCACATAAACACGGTGCCTAAAACTACCATTGAAATCTTGTCAATGCCTTCATGTATATTGTCTGTGGATAGCTTCGGGAGGCGGTCAACCCGGGGGCTGCCCGATTAATTTGCGCTTAGCTTTTTATTTTTATTTTCTGATTTCAATGAAGACCTGTGCTGTTTTGACGCCTTATACATGTCTAATATCACACTTTTAGAAGCTCCACTACTTTACCCCCCTTCTATCTCTCTCTCTTTCTATCTCGAACCCTTTCCCTCCAAATAGACTTGTAATTATTAAAGCCCATTGTAAGATACGAAGAAGGTTTTTGTGTAACACTGTAGCAAGGTCTGTCAGATAAGTGTATAATATGATTTTCAATAGGGTTAGGGGTATCAAAGGGTAGTGCGGTATCGTCTAGCGAAGAGAATACACACCAAAAATATTTGATGCTAGTTACAGCGTTTTCATCCTATAACTCAAAGTACAAAACATTTGCTAAATCTGCTATGTACTTTTTTGTCTGTATAGCTCTACACTGTCCAGGCTGCAGTTTAGCAAAAAAAACACTTTAAAAACAGCTTAAGGTAGTCTGTCATTGAGCTTCGGGTGTACAGAAAGACTCAGTCACTTCTCTTTACTGCTGTATAAATTGTATTGAAGTTAGTTTAGCTTTTCACTTTGTAATTTCACAACACATTAAACATCACTGAGATAATTTTCGAGAACCCCTTGAGTGAAGAAAAGGTGAGGAAAAGTGAAAAGTAAAAGTGTTTTTTCTAATACTTTTTACATTTAGATTGATACCTCTTGTGCGTACAATATGAGGTCAAGGCAGCTTTCTCGTATTATACTGCTAATACTGTAGTATTGCCGGATCATTGTTTTCTTTTTTCTACTTCTAATAGTGTGCAAGTGCTAAGTCATAGACCACAGGGGGCATGTTTTGTTTTTGTTTTGTTTTTTCCAAAAACATCCACACAACAAAAAGAGAAGCACAAAAAGTCTGAATGAGAGATTCTTGGAAATCACTACTTTCTCTGAAGCCCAAACATACAGTGAACCGTTTATGAATATGAAATTTGAGCAACATGTTTTTATTTTATTTTTATTTTTTGGGTTCAAAACTCCCCTCTGTATATTGTGTCTGCGAAAATGTGGTTAATTGTGAAAATTGCTGTTTGGATTCCTGTTTGAAATTTGTATATTAGCCACCTTCTTTTTCCCATTACGTACTTTTTAATTTGTTTTACAATGGGGCATGTATATAATGAGCTTTTTGGGTTCATTTTTATTCTTTTTTAAATTTAAATTATTCAAGAGATACCCACAATGAATTGATGTTTATAAAATTGACAAACAATGGCTATGTGTACTATATGGCATGTTTAGTGGGATGGATTGGAACAACAACAAAAAAATAGCAAAAGAATGTGGCAATTTGTCAAAAAATATTTTTAAAATATATATATATATATATATATATAAATTCTGAAAATGTGGGGCACAATGTATTCAAATGAAGCTTCTTTTTATATATACACTTTTCAATCATGCATCAGTTTGCAGGGATCTGGTTGAGATCACTCAAAGGCTTCTGAAATCCAAGACTTCAAGGCACTAATCTACTAAGAAGGAACAAATTATTACCAAGGGCAATAAAATAGTCCCCATCTGTCTCCAATTCGCTGGCCAATTTACAACATTATGCAAATTAGGTCAGCAAGTAAAGGGTCTTTTTTTTTTTTTACTATATGTTTATTCAAACTGGAAACCATAGATCGAAAATTGTAGTGTGTCATCACTGACATAGTGTTTAGCTGCATAGGAACTACTCAAGCTACAACTATTATTAGTTTCAAGATTTTCAATATACAGCACTGAGCAAAAGTCTTAGAAAGGTTGTTTTTTTTTTTAACAAGGCTTTATTAAACAAAGTAAGGTCTATAAATGTACAGAAATACACAAAATAAAAAAAGAAAGAAAAATCAAGACTAGTAGCATTTGCAGAGCATAGACCTCAACCAAGGCACTGGTCCTATCTCGCAATGTTAAAGACAGAGTGCACAGACCTGGACTCAGACTTCAAAGATCTTCTAATTCAGGGGTAAATTCTTTCCAATCAGCCGCAAAACCCTAAATCTCATAATTGGTAAAGAATACTCTAAAAGGAATGATTTGTCCTTTTACTGAGTGAACTTGGTATCTTCAGGCCGTATCTCAAAATGATGCAAAATCCCTTAAAATAACAAGTGATCTCGGCCCATTACTGACCTTTCCTGAACTTTTCACATCAAAAGTAAAAGATACATCTCTATATTTATTACAGAACTTTGAATGCACACTTCGCTAAAACTTTTCCACAGTACTGTATATTATTTTCAGTGTACTTATATCGACCACATGTATTGCACAACTTCAGCAAAACTTCAGTAAAACCAGTGGCTTCTCATCTGTCACAGTTTGTGTATATACAGTACCTGTACCACAATGATGTTTTGTTTTTCTAGTTTATTTTCTAAATATTTTTTTATTGTGTCTTAAATCAGTGATGGTGTCAATCAAGTCTTTTGTTGCTTTATTTGTTGATAAAACTTTGGAGAGTTATAGCTGTGTTGTCACTTATTATTAGGCTGGATGGATTAGGGGCTTAACAGGTGCCATCTCCTGAATTATGCACTCTGACTAATTTGATGAATTTTTCTTAGTAAAAAAAATGTGTGACTTGTTTTTCTTTTGTTTCAGTGCATTTTCTTTTTAATGAAATCCACATGTAAATATTTGTTTTGACATGAAAATAATGAGCTAATTTCTTGCAAATGGCTTTTTATAATAGTTAGACCAAACCTGAGTCTTTTTTTAAATGTGTTGAGAGCCTGGCACATCCCATCATGCACTATTCGACCATGGTAGATTCAACTGTAGCTCGCTTTGAGTTTATTATTATTGATATTATTATTATTATTAGTTAAATTTATCTTTATTGTTGTTGAAACTAAGCTTTAAACCGGTTGCCTATTTCAATAATAACCCACACATTAGAGGCCTCTAATTTCAGACTGGTGGCAGGACAGTAACAGCGTCAAGTCATTTCCTCTGGGCATAGGTCCATGGTATTTGTTTGTGGTTTGTTTTGTTTTTTTATTTTTTTATTTTTTTTTTTTCAGCTTAATTTCCTGGCACATAGCAAACTGCTTTCTTTGAAAAAAGGTGGGACTGGGCCAGCTGAGGTTGTATATTTATGTAGATCAGGCAACGCTCTTCAATAGAGGCATCCATTTTCCCATGAAATTGCCCAATTTTTGGAACAATTTTCATGTTGGCTGCAAGAGACATGAAGACTGATACAACATCATAAAACTGATGGGGGTTGAATTTTCTTTTTTAACCTGGAAATGTTCCTGGTAAATAATTAATTGCAGTTTAAACTGCAATTTTCTGGCTAATTGTGCCTCTTTAAAGATCATGCTATCATGTCTTTTTTGCTATGGTTTTTACACAGCTGCAAAATTTCAACAATCTCACATTTTTGAGCAACAAACCAAGGATATACAGGCGCACATCAATATATTAGAATACTGTGGAAAAGTCCACAATATTCTTTTCACTATTTTATTAAGTGAAACATTTTATTTAGATTCAGTACACACAGAGTGAAATATTTCTTTTCAAGCATTTATTTATTTATATTTAATTGTAATTATTACATTCTTAATGTACTAGATTCATATTGCTCCTTTCTAGACACTCAAAGTGCTGAACATTAGTCTATTATTTTTTCACTCCCAAAAGCAACCTGCCCTGGGGCAGACTGACAGAGATCTGGCAGCCATACTATGCCAACGGCCTCTCGACTACCATCAAACACCGCCATAATAACACCAACACATCCATAACCAGTGCCACAGTCACTGAAGGCAAGGTGGGATACAATTGCAGTATGCAACTGGGGGGAGTGGGGATCAAACCTCCAACTATTAGCTCTATCTCCTGAGCTACTGCTGTCCCACCAAAATTCAGTATCTCATAAAATTAGATTATATTATGTATAGGGATGGGCATCAAAACCCGGTTCTACCCGAGAACCGGTTCTAATTTTTCCAATTCATCGGAATTGTCTGCCTCCGCCGTAAATGATCCCTCTTATCGATGCTGCTTTGGGCAGCTGTGGTTGTGTGAGCAGGTTTTGCTCCGAGGCCCGGCCCGCTCCCGAGCAGCGCCTCTAACCTTTTTACTTTCACTTCACTGCAAAAGTCATTTTTGATGAGTAGCCTATAAAGCGCGGTGCTCATCGTGCAGTGCATGTCGTTCTCCTCTCTCTAATTAATGTACATGCGCTCACGGGACACAGCAGCGCAGAGGTGGAGACGCACGGAGCCTGGCGCGCTCACGTCCCATGGCGTGGACACACCAGAGTGAAGCCAGAGCCGCTGAGGTAGGAGCTAAATGTCCGCGCACTGTGACAGCAGGAGCTCATTCCCCTGCATAAGAAATACAGTATGGAAGGAAGCGAGTGATAGAAAGAGAGAAATGTCCATAGAAAACCCTGAATCCTGTCTCACCTGTCTGACTCTCACCTGTCTGACGCTGATGTGGCCCCTCCCTGCTTTGCACTGTCACAGTAACACAGACTACTGTTTACTTTAATAAGTTTAATGCACTTTTTTCAGACAGGTGCAATGCTGCTTCTGCTGCCCCTAAATCAACATTAAAGCCACAATCCTGTTTATTTAAAAAGCATACATAATTTAACAGCTGTACATTCAACACATGTTACTTCTGTTTAGTGAGCTCAGTTTAAAATACTCCTACATACATGAAAATAAAAATAAGCTTCTATTTCTGCTTCATAATAAACTTAATGGCCACAAATCTAGTTCATTATTATTCACAGATATATCAGGAATTGATAAGAGAATCGATAAAGAATAGGATCGATAAGCAGAATCAACAATGGCATCGACATTGATCAAATCTTATCAATTCCCATCCCTAATTATGTAATTGTATAATCATCATAATCATCACAAGTAAGCTTGAAAAAATGTGTACTATATCCATAGAATACACAAGTTTCACTTTTTGCACTGGAATTATTCCACTTTTCCACAATGTTCTAATTTATTGACATGCACCATCGCAGCAAAATTTCCAAAGTAATTGCACATTTTCAAGCAACAAACTGAGGATATCTTTGAACATGTTCAATATGAGCTGGCATTCTACATTATTGTACATAATCCACCACAGTTTGAGGGCTCTACCTTGTGTTTTGTACAACATCTGTTTCCTCTGCAGAGACGCCAGCTGACTGTTCTTTTGGCCTGTGCTTTAAGGTGGAAAGAGTTATAAGCTGAAATAATTGATCATTATGAAAGCTCACCTAAACTCCACCTGCTGGAGCTGCACCTGCGCTCACAAACACTGCACTCCTGGTTCACTCGCACCAGTCTGACAATATTAGGGGCCCTCGGAGTAAAAAAGTAATGATATCCACTCATAACTTGTACACAGTTTTTGTAATTTATTTTAAGGTTTAAATTTGCCCTAATATGTTCACTGTACAGATTGGCTTCCTCTATTGAATTAGTCTCATTATGACAGACAACAACTTGTAACACAAACGCTTTTAGATTTTGACTCTTAATTTGATTACTTTGTTGTCTTTTGTTTTGCATCTCAGGAATATCTTTCATTTAGGATTTTTTCTTTGTCTTATACAAGGGGACTCGCTGAAGCACGTTTCACTGTGCTAGTCCTTAAATGCTGAACACCATGTATGTGTTGAGTTTCAGATTCTCACAAATGTTAATAAAACTATTCAGTGATTCTTCAGTAAACTCCACCGTGTTTCTTTTATTGTTTTGTTACACTTTTACAGTCTACTCACTTTGGAGATTTTGAATAATGCATTGTAGAGCAGTGGCTCTCAAACTGTGATACTACAGATATCATATATACAGTATGTCCTCCCCATGGTCATGAGCTGTGGGTCATGACCAAAATTAGATTACCTCAGATATGAGCCAAAATGAGTTTCCTTCAGTATTCCCTTGAAGAGCAAGAGGAAGTGTCTGGGGAGAGGGAAATCTATGGTCTCAAATTAGGTATTGAAGATGGTATGGTATGGTGTATGTGTCTTTGAAAGCTTTGCACTTTTATGTGTAATAATTTATTTTAGCAAAATACTGTATTACAATACTACAGGCCTACTACTAGTCTTGCAAAATGTTTGAATCTCTAGTTGCACCAAATATAAGCACTTTTAAGCAGCACGCAGTTGATAAATCAATAATAAATAAAGTTCACAATATGCTTGTAGGAATACAATTATATACAATACATACTGTATGTAGTTAATAGGCCTAGGACTTCTGTATTTCACAATTATTAAGGTGGTACTTGGAGAGACCAATAACCTCTGAGGTGGTTCTTGGTGTAAAAAGTTTGAGATTCACTGTTGTAGAGCTTTAGAAAGAAAAGAAGAGTAACACACATGTTGCCACTACTTCATACACAATAGGAATGTCACAGTCTCCGCCAGAGGAAACGCATTAGTTAGCTTCTTGTGACTTACAGCTGTGAGAGGTGTCTGATTAGGTGGTACAAGGCTCCCTACAGCAACAACACATAGGTTATTTTCCTTATTCACTGTGAGGTTTGTCATATTAAATTTAGAGACTCATTCTCATGTATAAAATAGAACTGCTAAATAAATAGTTGCAAAAACATCTGTACAAAGCCTCTTAGCTCAGAATTAAGAAGATTTACTTTGCTCACATATGCAGCGACATGTTTTAGCTAACGGTTCACAATTCAGTTTACCATGTGGAGTGTATTCAAGCTTAAGGCCCTATTTCCTCTCACTAATCCACCACCTGCAAACACTTGGTCTGTGTGGTTTTCTAAAATGAGACATGAAGTTCCCTTCACAGTAGTAATAAAGTAAAAAAGCCAACCTTTCAGTGGACATATTGCTTTCACCGCATCCTCTTGAGGGTGATCTGTCCTCTGGGCTGACCATCAGTTTAAAAAAGCTAGGTGCAGCACTGCAGTTTCAAAATAAGAAAAACTATTTAATCACAAATGTCAAGAACTAAGCAAAGCCAAACTTTAAAACAAAGCACAACAAATGTCAAGTTTTAAGTATCACAGACTGTACAAGTTAAACACATCTTGTTGATAAAATCATCACATCTCAGTTAGTATTTGGCAGAGATGGGGGATTTCAGACTCGAGTTGCAAGACTCGAGACTTGACTAATATTCCAAAAAGACTTGACTTTGACTTGATATTTATGACTTCAGACTTGACTTGGACCTGAGTTAAATTACTTGTTTTTGTTTTATTTTTTTACTGATGAGTTTAACTGTATGTCTTGTATGACTATGAAGTAGGCACAGTGATAAAGTTCTGACATTTAAAATTTTGCAAATACAATGCATTACAATTGGAGGTATTCACTTCATACAAAAAATGTTTTCACCTTTCTATCTGTAATTCCACTTATGTATGCTCCGTGTCTAATAAATCTTAAGGCCTTAAATGTTAGACTGTGATGTTTTGTTGTGTTAAATGAACAAAATCATACAAACATGATAGGACAAATAATTGTATTTATTATATATTTATTTTTTAATTTAGTCCCTTAGCTCTGTATGGTCCCACAAATTGTTGTTAAATAATAATAGTCCCACAGTTCATAACTACTGTCTTTTAACTTTAAATGTGTAAAAAAAAGTTAGGCCTAATGCAAACATTTGTATGCCTTGAGTCATTTTGCTTGACATAAAGCAGTAACTTAACCTGACTTTCTAGAGTCTCATAAATATTAACTTAGACTTGCTTGTAACTTGAAGGTTAAGACAAGTGACTTGTACATGAGTGACTTACTTCCACCTCCAGTATTTTGTAGTTACATATTTGCTTTTATTACAACCTGGCAACCCAACCACCTCATTCTTTTCTATTGGCCATGCTACAACTCCATGTCTCTCTCAGCTCTACATTTATCCATTTATTTTCTTCCACTTTTTCCTCTTAGGGGTCCCAGGTGGCTGGAGCCTATCCCAGCAACTATGGGCCTTAGTCAGTGTATCCAATGGGCAATGTTAAGAACTGACACAGACAAACAACCAGTTTGTGTCAGCGGGCCCGAGGATTAAACCCACAACTTCCTTGCTGAGATGCTGAAGCTCTAACACTGTGTTAATGTGAGAGATATTCTAAGGGATATGAATGGATTTAAGTACCTGACAACTTCCAGTAGACACTAAGGACAAGCCTTTCTTTGTCAAACACAAGAATTGTTAACTAGAATTATTAATCAGAAGAATTATGCACAGGCAATATCACTAGTGCCAGGAGAGCCACTGTAATCAAAGCCTACGATGCTTCTGAGAGCTGAGGTCACTATGGTCAGCATGGACAATGATGAGAGTGTGTTGTTTTACATGGATTGTTAAAACGCGGAGTTTACTGTAATTTTCAAAGCTTCTCCGGGGAAAAGCATTGTCGAACTTTTCTGGAGTGTGGAAAGTTTCTTCTATATTGTATCCCGGTTTCATTAGATAGCGTACAGTGAAGAGCAGGACAGATGGCAGAGACAGGTGGCTTGACAGGCAGCAATAGATTTGAAGCCATGCAACACATAAATAGTACGCAGCTTAGTCCACTGAGCTGTCACCAAACCAAAACCCAGCACTATCTGTGTATATCTCCTCAATACCTTGTCAACATGGCGCTTCACGGCCAATCGCTTTCTAAATCAAATGGTAAAGAGGATGTTAATGCCCCATGATGCTCGTAATATAGGCTTAGTATTCATTTGACAAATCCTTCAAAACCTCAAACATATCTTCAGAAGTGCAACACTCAAATACTGTAAATGATTTCTGAGTAACAGAGAAGCCCTTCAGCTGTGAGGACATCTGATACAGAAACAATCTCTGCAAAATGAAATGCGCTGTATATGTAGGATGTAGGCTTCAACTTTCTGAAAGTAAGACAAGTAAAAAGGTTGTGTAGGCTTTTTAATACCAAATGTATGTAATTCAGTTCTTGTCTTTTACAAGATTTTTACATAGAATTTTGATTTAATTTTTTTTATACATTTTGTGTAAATAAAATTGTGAGTGGCTCCAACAACAAAATTTGAATAAATGATTGATTGATTGATTAGTAAACTATTATCTCATGTGTTACCTACAAGTCCATGTAGTTTCTGGAGGTTTTAGACACTGTGTTTCTGTACAATAACTTTGAGACACTATACATTACTGTTTCTATTACTTAAAAAAAAAAACTTTTTTACAGTGATTTACAGTACAAACACTTTAGTGCTTTGGTGCTTTGGTTAAAAAGACACAAAACTATCTTCAACAAAGGCCTTGTGGTGCCGCAGCTGTAACATTTTTTGTGATGGTGTTCAGTCCAGAAAGGAAAGGTTCTCTTGTAATAAGTCCACACGGGTATTACACAAAAATTATAAATTTTACCATATATACTAAGCCCAGACAGATATGCATTGTCCGTTACATACCTCAGGTTTTCTGTAATGTATGCTTCCTGATAAGACGCTATCTCTATCCCCAGTGGCCCCTCACTTTAACTTCTGCAAGAAAGAGAAATGAAAACTGTGCAAAGGGGAATGGCAATTAAAAAGGGACACAGATGGATGTGTGGAATAGAGAAAAACTGATATGTCTCTATTTTTGAAGACCGCTGCAAAAAGTTTCTGTTTAAGATGGATTGTGCCCCCCACCCACTCTGCGCTCTCGTTAAGTGTCACTCTGCCACGGCTTCAACCTGCCCAGTGCTGTCAGTCTGCAGCTGTCTCTCAGGTGCAAACCCGCTCCATATGCAAATCTCCTTTTTTATGATCAGAATTCACCGTAGCCACTTGGATCTTTTCATTCATGCCCTCACTCTATCAATCCACACATTTTTATTTTTTATTTTTTTTTGGGGGGGGGGGGGGGGCACCTGTCTTCAAAAGGCTCTTAACTTATCTTCATTTCATATTTTGTCTATTTTTTATGGGGCTATTATTGTAGCAAAAATATTTAAGTGTGTGTTATAGGATTTTTTTGTATTAAGTTAAGATAAGATTTGTGCATCTGTATTAAGGTTTGGTTAAACTGGACAACCAACTGGATGGTTGGGAGTTTGTATCCCACAACTGGTATTTTATACTGTTGTTTTGACACTTCACCCTCCTTACCAGTATTAATGTTCAAAGCACTTTGGGAGCCTTTAAAAGCGTTATATAATCAAAGCCATTATTATTATTTTTATAACACAGACAAATTGCATTACGCATGCACAAATCTTAATATACACTCATCTTATTATGGACAAATCTTATAACACACGCATAAATATTTTTGCTACAATAATAGTCCCGTGGCTAGCCCCATCATTTTTCTGCTGTGTCGCCTGATCCCCTTTTACCTCTGAGGGCGATTTTGCTTTGGACGGATCGACCGAGGATGACAGGAGCGGTTTTAGTGGCCTTTGATGTTCGGTAATTGTGCTGACCATGTGTAGCCAAAACCGCATGTAGTCCAGGTGCACACAGGCTCCCAACGCTTTGCCGTGCTTGAAGATGCCATCGGTGTTTGTACACAACCCCACTTTGATGTCTACAAGTTTGTCTTTGAAGGATTTTTGCCCACATGTGCAGTTGCTCTGACTGAAGTCCAGGGCACAGATTGGGGGTGACTGACCTCCACTGAGGATATTTCACAGCCTCAGTCTCCCCGTGTCAGAAGCCATGCGGTGAATAGACAGCTTATAACAAAATGAAACTCAGACAATTTAAAGGTTAAGTGTATCATCTGCCAAGGAGCTTCTTTGATGTCAAAAATGTCAACAAAACAGTCACAAGATGCAATGGTTTATTGCAAGCTTGCCTTCCCCATTCATTCCCCGTACTACCATTTTAACAGTATTTGTTTCTCAATGATACATATTCATATAAGGCTATAGAAACAATTGAACAATGATAGGTTAAAATTCACTGGTTGCACACTTTATTAGCTACACCTGTTCAGCTGGTTCTAAACTCTAATATGTAGCCTATCCAATGTCAGGATTTTTTTTTTCATATAGCTGTCCAACATGCTGTACAAGTTCAATCTGTGTCTCACAAATGCATTGCCAATATTTAGTAAAGTAAAAAGTATTTATAAATAAAGTATAAAGTATTTTACTTTGCTTCCTATTTCTCTATGCATAGCCTTTTTACACTTTTAAATAAATGCAATCTTTGCTAGAAAAGACACTTCCCAGCATGACATCCCAACCTCAATGATTCTATGTTGACAATCCAGTGTAGACCACCCCGCCAGTGGGGGGTGCTCTTTATTTAAATGGGTGTAGACACTATTGTATTTGACCATGTGATTTGCCAGAGCCTGATGTCACTGACTTAATAGCTGCTGTTAAAATCCTTGCAGCCTAAATTACATCTTTCCAACACGCTTTTGTGTGATTAAACAAATGCTGATGTTAAAGTTGGCAAGTATGTTCATTTTCACTTAGCTGATGTCTCAACTGTCTACAAAGCTGGCATATAGGATGTCTTTATGAGAGACATTGGCCAATCAAAGATTTTGTACAAGAGAAATATAAAAATATGTGATTGACAGCTGTAATGATCAGTCTCTAATGCTTACTGTAAGCATGTGTCTCTCTAAAGGATGTTTGTGCAGTTACATTTATTAAATCATTAATTGTTAAAATACACATTTAACCAATGCATAACATCTCTATAATTTCTTTATGAAATGAAATATAATCTTTGCCCACTGCCTTCATTGATGTTTAACTCAGCTTCTGATCATATGATATTTCTATAATCATCATCTGTCAGACGTCTGGTGCTCTGAAGCCAAAGTGAGTCGAGAAAACGCAGCAGAAGTTTTCCGTCGGCTCATTTGGTGTTTCCAAACATATCCATTAAACCTGGCAGCGTGGACATGAAAGTACTCGCAGCTGTGCTATTTCACATCTCCAGTAATAACAGCACAAGGCAAACATCAGTACGTCTGTTCAGATGCTTATGAAGTTTGCTCTATAAAAGACCCCCGTTTGGTCCGACAATCACAGGGAAATAGAGCTTTTTGGATGAGAGCCTTGGCTGCCTTTGGACAGATACAGTTTGGATCTGCTGCAGCACTAATGGACGACACTGGAAGGATGTAACTTTAGCAGTTTAGACTGTGGGAGGTTAGGGTAAAGCTGGACTGGGCACAGTAAATCATGTAGTGGTTCACACTGTGTGTAGTGTACAGGTTTTTATACCGGGTGATCTTCCTGACACAACTCTCAACTCTTTGTCTGTGAGATTTGTGTAGAAGTACCTTTTGCAGGTCACACATTGACTCCTCAATGGACATTTACTGACCTACTCACCTATACATGCATGTCTTTGTATATTTATGGGAGGAAGAAGGATTATGTTGAGAAAAACACCAGCAATATTGAGAAGGTAGGCAGTCTCACACAGAAAAACTGTGCATTTTAATGGCCAAACTATTTTATTCATTCATTAATCTTCTTACACTTAAAGTGGAACTCAGTAACTCTGACCATTTCTTCGCTGTTTTGCCCCATTTTCCGCTGTGGCGCTCCCACTACATTTTGGAGTAAAGCACTTACGTGAATGCTCCCAAGCCCAGTTGACGTCTGTGTGAGCCCTCGCTTGTCTTTTCTTTCATTTTCTCCTCCACGTATCTGTACAAAGTTTTTTCTGCCATTTAGCCGCTCTGCCACAACAAAAATCGACAAATAAAGCCATTGCTTGTTGTTTTGCTAACTGCGATGTGCCGCTTTCTTGTGAGGCCCGAGACTTCTGTGACACTAGAACGGCAACATGAAGACTCGCAAGTGTAATTTTTGGCCCAGAGACACCAGGGGGAGATGTCAGACACTTCATTTACCCCACAACAACTCATTAAAGGTAAAAAAAGTTAGTGAGTTCTGCTTTATTCCTGTGTGAGGTTGCATGTAGCCTATCCCAGTAACTATAGATCTAAGGTTAGGGGCTAGTCACTGGGCTTTTTTGGCTCATAGACAAAAAATGACAGACAACCATTTACACTCACTTTCATTCACAAGGGGCAGTTCACAAACTGTCCTAGCACATGCATGTCTTTGGACAGTGGGAGGAGGCTAAAGCACCAGAGAGCCCCCAAAATAACAACAAAGTGGAGTACATGCAGGCTCACCCAGAGATACTGTGGTCAACAGGCCCAGGGGTTGAACCCTCAAGTGCAAACCACTCTGCCACCATACATCTCCAGAACTATTGCTACTGGCACTAAATTGTGGAGCGACAGTTGCACAATAAAAGTACATTTAAGTGAAAGTTCAGGTCAGGATCACCAGGGTCAGCCTGAACCAGATGTTTCACTCACTGTACCTCTGGTGCATCTCAATCGCGGCACCCCACCCATTGGTCCAGAACTAATGATCGTTGTAGAGCAAGGTCCAACATTACATCCAGGTGCTACATGGGGGTCAGGGTCACCTTTAAACAGATGTTGATGGGGACGGCTGCCAGTGTATGGGACATGGGTCAGTCCTGAGCAGATGTTGTCACCCGGGGGGGATTGGAGTGTCACGTCATTCGTGGGCTGACTAAATGCTACCATCGCAGTTGAGAGACCTCCACTTGTGGGAGAAATAGCAAGGGTTTGGCTTTGACGCTGTTGCCATGCCATTTCTAAAAAAATCTGGGCAAAGGCAAAGATCTCACTCTCAGCTGTCACTCACCTGTTATCAAACAATTAGATGGGCTTAAATCCCAGAGAAAGATTGCTCTTGAAAACTACATTTAAATGATTCCTGATTGCATTTGTTAATCTCTTAAGCAGAAACTGAATGGCATTTTCTACTCTGGATGTTCATTTGCATAAATACAGCAGTGTGAGTGCAAATGTGAAGAGCTAAATAATTACAGGATTAGAAGTGTTTTTACACAGCCCTGCAGTGAGCCTCTTAAATCACACACTGCACATCTCACACTGTTAAAACTATATGTTTCTATTTAAAACAGTATGTGGAATTCAGATCCATATGCATATTAAATAAGATATTTGCTTTGCTGTTTTAATGTAGTAATTATTCTTTTCAGTGTAATTCAAAAAAATGCAGTCATATTTTTATGTGGGAGATGCTGGGGTGGATTTTGTCATAATACTTTTTTTTTTTTTCATTTACCCTGGGCAGCTGTAGCTCAGTCAGTAGAGACGTTCTCCCATTAATCTGAAGGTTGGGATACTGCCGTTGTGTTCTTAGGCAAGACATTTCACCCACCTTGTCTGTGTGAATGTTTTCGTGTAAATGTGTGTTGTGTTTGGTGGTGGGTGGAGGGGCCATAAGTGCAAAAACAGCAGCCACACTTCCATCACCGAGTATGAGTGAGGTGTGAATGAATAGTGTGCTGTCTTGAAAAGCGCTATATAAGATGAATACTTTATTATTATCATTATTACTATTGTTTGAATGAGACAATGAAGTAGATTAACAGGGAACAGGGTAAGAGAGCAGAGAAGACACCGAGCAAATTGACTGGAACCTGGGTTACCGCTGTGCTTTACGGTGGACCACAGAGATCACAGTGATTAAAGTTTTATCAAGCTCTTGACTATAGAAGTGTGTCAGTGTGCTGCTCCTACTGTTCCTCCTCTGTGGTGAAGCAAGCCCTGAACCAACAGCACACTTAACATTTTAAAAACATGCTAATACCTGTTTGTAATTGTGTCGCTGTTCGTCAAAATGTTTGCCTCACTTTTCTCTCGAGTTTCTCAGATGTGTTTCCCTCTCTAAAAAAACAAATGCTTTGAGAAGCCACACGTAGCTCTGATCTGATTCAGCTCAGCAGTGTAGTGTTTATTATAAAATTGGGCCGACTGCTGAGCACGACACCTCCCCACTGCTTTGGAATAATCACTATTAACTTTGTGGTGCCTCTTCAGTGTAAACGGCTGCTCACACTGTCAGAGTCTGTTGTACATGTGTGACAGTCACAAACAAACGTGACTGAGTGATGACCTTATTTGGATCAAGCGGAAGGGTTTGTTGTATGGCAAAGAGCTTTATTATTAATTCATGAAATTCCCTCTGTCAGTCTCCATCCTGAAGGTTATTAATATGTCTGTGGCATCAAACAGAAGTGAAAAATGCACTTTGAATCAGTGATCATTTATCTACGCCGTGTATTTGGATGGAGCCATGAATCAATTTCCATTAGAACTTGTAGTCACAGCAAGATGTAAACTGCGCATTATGCATGGTATTTCAAATATGTGTATACAGGTTACATTCAATCCACTAACACTTCAAACTCCTACAATACAAAGTACATTCATTTATCTTTAATCTTCAAAGTTTTGTTGAATATAGTATGAATGATGTCTTCAATGTCTATAAATGCACTTGTTGTATAAAATGTAAAAAAAGCTGATCACAATCATTTGCAGTTATTGCATATATTTTATTGACAACAAAACATAAACAACACATCAGGTGTTAAAACTGAGATATTTTACTTCAGTACCACCTTTTTGTCCAGCCTTTTGTTGCCACTGTCCCAACTTTTTTGAGATGTATTACTGCCATCAAAATCAAAGTGAAATATTTATTACTTTTCATTGTTAATTGTCTCCGTTATAAAGCCTGATATGTTTTTTAAGTTCAATTATGAAAAAAAATATGGATTCATGATCTAACTACTAAAACAGTTGGTGGTTCACCTGGTAGAGCGCACACAAAACAACCCAGGTTTGAATCAAGCCCTATCTTGAAAATGTCACTGTCAAATTAAGGCTAAAATTCCCCAAAAGCATTCTGCAACTAATTGAGTAATTGGGGAGACATTCTCCCTTTCTAAAATGCCACTTTTATACCAAAATGGTATCTATTGTTATTAGTTGCAAAATGGTTTTTAGTACCACTTTTTTTCCCCTTTTGTTGCCTCTGTCCTTTTTTGAGATGCACTGCTGCCATCAATATGAACTATTAATTTTCATAAAATGGAAAAATATCTCAACATATTTCAGCATATGTTGTTCATTTCTACTTTGAATAAAATATGGTTTTATGATATTTGCAAAACAGTTATGTTGGGTATTTATCTACATTCCACAAAGTGCCCCAACTTTAATTTGTTGTATTTTATATCTAAGGTTTTAGAGTAGTCACATTTTTTTAATAGTAAAAACTATAAAGCTGCTATGTTTATCTCTTTAAAAATTAAACCCCACTAAAGCCTTTGAGATGTAATTTTAAAATACATGCCTGCAAGTCACTATTAAAAATCCACAGCAAGTGTAATCTTAGATAAATGAAGAAGAGATCTGAACATCTGAGCAAGGTGAGGGATTAAGAAATCGTTGGTGCTGTTTCAAAACCACTCTTCACTAATGTCCTTCTTAACCCTGAACAAGCTGCTCGCAGACTCACACACATTCATTTTCGGGAGCCATCTGTTGGAGCTTTTACAGCCAGTTTATTGGGAAGAGGCAGCAAGGGGAGGGGGGAGGGGCTAGGTGATCACTGAGACAAGTGGAACAACTATTGACTTTCTTCTGACCTTGTCACCGGACATTGAACTCTTCACAGCGGACTTTGAGCTTAATGTCTTGCTCGTAACCGGGAGCATTATCTCACAGCTCTGAGTTAAGCTGGGGACACACTACACAACTTTCACAGTCATTACTGATTTTGAAAAGACTTAGAATCACTCTGGAGATCACAGGAACTGGACGATAAACCAAATACCGTCTTTTTGTGTATGTATGTATGGGTGTGTGTGTGTGTGTGTGTGTGTGTGTGTGTGTGTGTGTGTGTGTGTGTGTGTGTGCGTGTGCGTGCGTATGTATATGTGTGTGTGTGTGTGTGTGTGTGTGATTCTGTATGAACTAAATGCAAAATTTGTTTTGCTTCAGATCAAGCCTTCAGAATTACCTCTGAACCTCCCTTTGGTTATATATTTTATTTTGGCTATGGTATATTGAATTTTCATTGTTTTTTCAGACAACATAAACCCATAAGCATTTAAATCTGGATGAATGTGTTACCACTGAACACAGTTCAGTTCACACTTTTTTTCCACCAGGTGACAGAAATAGTATTCACAATATTTACATTTTCCAATAATGAAAGGAGGTTGCAAAAGAAAGCTTTTTGGAAAGAGAGAAAAGTGAGAGATGGAAGATTACACAAAAAAAAAAAAATCAGCTGCCAGAGAACAGATAGAGAAATAAATTATCACTGCTGGTATCTAGTAATAATATTTGTTAAGCTATATATCATTACATTGGTGTTGAGGCAATTTAGTTATTTATTTTGCATGTGTTTGTGTTCTTGTCTATTTGGTGCATTAAAAAAGACTAAGTTTAAGAATCCTGCTTGTGTTTTTTGTCTGTTTGTTTGTGTGTTTGTTTTTTGTTTTTGTGCCACCAACACCACTATTTGGAATCCTTTCAATTTTAATTTCAGAAGGCAGTGTAGCAGCATTGATATTATTATTGTTATACTATAATTATTATTTTAATATTAGTTATTATTTAATATCAGGGGGAATGAAAGCAGAGTAGGGCCATGTGTGAGTGTAAATGTGTGGGTGCTGTATAACGTTTGCACTGTGGATGTGCATGAAGCGAAAAGAGAAGAATGACACTTTTAATGACTGCGTTGATGAGGGATCACATGATGACTACATTATTTTTTTTTAAACCATCTGAACCAGCACATCTAACTCCCCTGCTCTCTGCTGGCAACATGTGTTTGCTGTTGGGTCACTAAGCAGTACACACTACACAACTGCAACTACACAACTGTTTGACTGACTGTGACTGATGTCAGGTCAGGTCTTGCCTCACACTAACAGACCTCTGTGTCAACTATAGCCATGCCGACTGTCCCCATCGTGTGTGGACTGGTGCAGACTCTGCCCAACTGTTAATTGTGGATAAACTCTGGCCAAAGAGGATGAGGGGGGCGGCTGCTATTCATTTTATAAAGTGCACCTATAATGGCCCGACTAATATCTGTGTCAGCTCAAACCTAGATTGGAGGACACAAACCCACACATTTTGAATTGATGTAAAAGAATTATCGATTTTAGCGCCGTAGTTGTACCATTTGAAGAAACACACGCACCCAAATGAGCTGCTTTATCACGGGGCCATTCAAGGGATGTCCAATTCACCATTGCCAGTCATTGATAAGCCGCTCTCCTTGGCTGTCACTCAGGACTTAGACTGATTCTCTCTCAGCCCACGAGCCCAATTTAGTCTCTGCAAGAATCTATCACGGTCTGATGTTATCTGCGACTAACCCAATCTTCCTCTCACCCGTCCATCTGTCTTCCCGTTGCGGCTGCCTCTCAACTTCCCTCTATAAATCCTCCTTTTCTTTGTCTTCTGCTTTGAGAGGGTCCAGCTTTACAAACTAATCAAGTGTGCATAAGGTACACAAAACTAGACACTGCTGGCTGGATCTTAAACTGTGGTACTGGTACCATTTGAGGGACACAGGCCTCTTCTAGTAGGAATATTTAGCAGTTAAAATTTTGATCTAGCCTAACTTAGTGGTAATTTAGTTTTTTCCTACTCTGGACATTAATTTTGATGCCTTGTTTAGGCACAGTTTAGACCTGATTTAGTGAGTCGTCCTGCATTAGACCTGGTTTAGACTTAGTTTAGACCTGGTTTAGACATGTAAAATGTTTAGTTCAGGCTTAAGCTCATTTCAGCCCATTAAAAATTGGTTCTTGAAAAGTCAAATATTCTCCTCAATACATTTTATAAATCCCTCATTTCTTCTTTGTCTTTGAGGAGGTCCAGCTTTACAAACTAATCAAGTGTGCGTATGATGTAGGATCCAGCCTTTGCATACTTTAGATTATAACCTGGACTGACAAGGGTTGGTAGAAGAAAAATGTCCACACAGCTCACGTATGAAGCCTTTCAGCGAGGTGATGGATGAGTTGCATTTAGCTTTAGCAAACTTTTGAGACATTTCCCCGATATGATTTGATTAATGGACAGAGTCTGAAATGTCCACTACAAGATGGGAGCCTATCAGAGGGAGTCTGGTCTCAGAAGATTTCAGATAAGAAGGGGCTAGATGCTTGTTCTGTCCATTACCAGTTTTATTCCTAGGTCAGAGCTTATTGTATGCACAGTTACACCACACAAATAATATCAAAGCAATCAAAATTTTATGAGAATAAAGTTGTAGCCAAAAAAAGTCATAATCATATGAGAATAAAGTCAAAATCTTACATAATATTTCGAGAATAAAGTTATAATATTATGAGAAAAAAAGTTGTAGCCAAAAAAAAATTATAATTTTACGAGAATAGTTGTAATATTTCAAAATTAAAGTTGTAATTATAAAAAAGCTGCCTCAAAGTCCTTACAGTAATGATAATGATGATGGGCCAAAAGGCTCAGTATTTCACCAGATGTGAAGCCTAAATGAAAGTAACCTCACAAAATGCTCCAAATTCCCCAGGACGAAACGAGAGAGCACAGCACAGACATGCTAACTTCATTCTCTTAATATTTCAACTTTATTCTCATACAATTTTACTTTATTCTTGTAATATTTCAACTTTATTCTTGTGACGTAATGACCTTTCTGACTACAACTTCATTCTCAAAATATTATAATATAGTTTTTTTCTTGAAATATATTGACATTATTCTCATAAAATTACAATTTTTTTCTTGTAAAATTATGATTTACATTTTGTTTTGTTTTTTGGCTCTAACTTTATTCTCATAAAATTACAACTTTAATCTCCATAATTTACAACTTTGTTCTTGTAGTGCCGGATTTTTTTTTTTTTTATGTGACCCTAAAACTCCGTTGTACTAATGTCAATAATAAACAATCATTTGTTTAAGTTTTAATTTAAAAAAATATGCTCAATAATTGATTTTACCATAAAACAGATATACATCCCTCCAGCATAAGCATTCATTTTGAAAAAATAGGATAAAATAACACATTTTTTTATGCAGCTGACAAAAAAACATTAGACAGAATGAACAGTGGTTTAGAGACCTCATTTGATTTTGTGCCAGGCTCTAGTAATATATAAAATTAATATTTCTAGCATAAGATAAAGGAAGTCTCCAGAGGAAGAGCATAGTTGAGCTCGGAGACTGTGCATCTCACTGCACATCTCACCTGTCATCGCTGCGCACTACAGAGGATATTAAAATCCCCAATTATGAAAATGAGTTGTTTTTCAGGTGCATGTTGGAGTAAAGACCTTAATTAATCCTTCTCTAATGGTCAAATGTCATCGTAGCTCGGAGCAGAGACTCTCCCTGGGGCTTTGTGACCTGGGAGCGGTTCTTGTAATATGAAGCAGTTGTTAAACATCATCGGATTTGCATCTTAACTCTAATGAAACCTTCAGGGTCTGTATCAGTCTCACACAGTAACACTTGGAGTCACGCACATATTTGTAAGAAAACAAGAGTGTAGCCTGCGCGGGGACTGGAGTGTTGACTCTGTGTTGAATCCTGTGGGTGTTCACGGTTTAGGTTTGGTCATAAACATGCTCATGTTAAAAGATGACAGCTACAGAATAATGGTGTAAAAATGAGTGGCTCATTATGAAGCTGCAGATGTTTGTGTCTCCAGAGGCCCAATACAAGAAAACTGTGAAACCAAGTACAAAATATATGTATGTGCATTAGTGGAAAGTGTGGAAAGTATCTAGCAACTTTATTCACATTTCCTTTGCTAACCTAAATTCCAGTATACTTCTTGAGTACATTTTCTAAAACTTATAGTTGAGCACATTTTAGAGGGAATACTAGTTATTTTGTTCATCTTTAAACAAGTAAAAAAAAAAAAAAAGTAACCTTGGTTGGCAAAGTAATAGTAGTGGTGGTGGTAGTATTACCAGAATACTAAAACCAGTAAAATTACTAGTTGTATAAATAATAGTAGTGATAGTAGTAGTAGAGGCATTGGCAGTAGTGATAGTAAAGGAAGAATTAATAGTAGCAGCAGTAGCAATAAGTATTTTCTATTTAAGTAAACCCTACCCATACCCTTACTACCATTTTTCTTTTACAAAAATATTAATTGTGTTGAGTAATTATACTTAAATGTATTTTGAAGTAATGGGAGATACTTACTTGAGTACATCTAAGACTACTGATGTGCAGTCGCATGCTCAAAAATGAAAACTACAAGCCATAGTAGTCTCTAAAGCTGGTGCCTGGCCATAAACTTCACCAACAGGTAATATACAATTTAATTTCATGTAATTAAGCACTTGACAAATGTGATATATCAAGAAGAAAAGTTACATTATCAACCTTGCTTGCATTTTGTATCGCTATTGTTGGTATTTTTATGAAGTGTTTGTTGCCACTAACTGTAAGTAAAAAAATGATTGAACATAGTTTTTAAGACTGTACTTTTTCTTTGTTTTATTTAAACAACTTTTCAAGCTGTTGAGTTGATGTGAACAACGTGAAATAAAATCTCTACTCCATAATAACCCAAACACTGTAACTATAAAAAAGTTATACTGGGTACATTGTGTGTATTCGCTGAGTTCACAATGCCATTATATTTATGAACTAATATCTTATGTGCATCTGCTGACAGTGTGCAGGGTATTTATGTGAGTTTAGATTGTGTTAAAGAAATGAATGTGAGCTTATTGCCTGCCTATTTCTATGCAGAGCAGAAGAGTCCTGTTTGCAAAGAGGACAAAATGAGGTACAGTCAAACATTTTGCCCTAATAAGAGCCCGGCCTGCTGATGGAAGGCCTGCGAAAAGAAACTCTGAATCATGCACATCATTAAAGCCACACTCTGCTCGGCTCGGCACATTTAGTGACTCATTAAGACTGCGGCCCGACATGGGAGCTGTAAGTTGGTTACTGCAGTTGGGAAAGAGAGGAAAGCTGCTGTGTCAACAAACTTTTATTTGTTTGTCAAAGTGTGATACTGAAGTTCAAACCAACCACAGCTCAGCAGCACTAGTGACGTGCAGTGGTTACTAAACACTTAGCCAACATTTACCAAAATGTCAAACTAAACCATTTCCTTTAATGCTGCTTTCTCAAGAGGAAGCACTGCTCTGGACTCAGAAACTGAATCATCAACATCACAAACACAATTTTATAACTGTCATCTATTATTGTTTGAAATATCAATCAAAACTAACATAATAAATTGCAGACTTACAGATCAGTTTGACAAACAAAAACAATATTTTCACATTTCACATTTTAAGGCTATGTGAGCAGAAGGCTGCTGAGTCAGTGTCTAGACATTCAATAAAACCATTATCACTTTGCTGTGTTGCTGTCTTTTTTAAATCAGTTGTAAAATTTTTCTAAAAACATCAAGTTAGAAGCTACATCCATTTACAGTGTTCACCAACTTTTCCCTGAACAAGCAGTTACCTCCAGGGCCGAAGCCTAGACAGCTGCTCTGATGCTGACAGCTGATCTTTGCTCCCATGGGCAGTTCACAACATGGGTTACATGCATTTGGACTGTAATGTGTCTACAATTAATCAGCTATTAATGTATTTTGATAGAAATAACACATACGCATTCACTGCTACCAGAACTAATAGGACTAAACAAAATCATATGTAATGAAATAATGTAATGTAATGTAATTAACCAATGTTTTTATGATCCTCTCTTTGTCCTGTGTTTTATTTCCCTTGTTTTATTTTGTAATCTGTTGTGTTGTTCTGGTTTTCTTCCTGCCCTCCTGTGTTTCCTGCTTGTGTGTTTCACCTGTGCCTTGTTCTCCTGTGTATATAATCCATATGTTCTCCCCTGTTTTTTGTTGGATCATTGCCATGTCCTGCCATGTCCTGTCCTACCATGTCCTACCTTGTCCTGCTTTGTCCTGCCCTTTATCCTGCCTTGTTCTGCCTTGCCTGTGTTCCCCGAGTCTCCCATGTAAGTTTGTTATTTTACTTTGTTCTGTTTTACCCTGGTATTTTCGGCATTTCACTTTTTTTGGATTTTGGATTTTTGTGTTGGCAGTTTTTGGACTTGTCACTGCAGTCCTGCACATTTTGGGTCCTTTTTTCCTCCTTGTTTTCCCTCGTTATGAGAATTAAAAGCTCATGTAAACATTCATTCATTCATTCATTCATTCATTCATTCACTACCACTTATTCTCATTAGGGGTTGCTAGTTCGTGTGATGGTGATGGTCGTGTTGGTCAGCCCAGGGCTCAAACCCACGACCTCCTTGCTGGGAGGCGAGAACGCTAACCGCTCTGCCACCGTGCAACCCTCATGCAAAAGTATTACTGCAAAATAATAAAACTCAAATGTCTAAGTACTTCAACATAATTACATGAATAGAAGTAAAATGGTATCAAATGAAAACTTGCTTCCTACCATGCCACCCAAAGACACATGCACACTTTTACTAATTTAGAAAATAAATAAAAAATATGTACAAATATTGTTTATTTTTTCTGCCAAATTTACTCAAGTTTAAGTATGTTTAGAAAATGTAGTCAGTAATACTGTTATTGATTATTTATAACCAATAATGACATGCTTGATTGTGCTGTACCCTTTTCCTTAGTAACAAACCTCAGTCAAACGTGTCCTTGCCAAAGTCATCTGCTGTCCCACGTTTGCCAAACAAATGAGTCTTAACTCTGCCCCCCCTCCTCCACACTGACCTCTATCTCCATGGGAATAAAGAGATCTTAGCATGCCATGTTTTTTAATACGGCCTGATGCCCTCTATAAATATTTATTAAAGATGTGCCTTTAAGATGGACCAAAAAGGGGTCCCAGTGTTCGGCCACAAGCAAACATCTTTTGTTTAACTTGTGTAATACCCTTTCATTTTCAAAGCCAAATGGCAAATGCAGCGGTGGCACAGACATGCTCCAGCATCATGCAAGGACATTTCCAGGGGCGCAACCGTTAACACTAAATTCAGTTTTCAGCACACAACGCCTGAGAAGACAAAAATATGTGAGATTTAGAGGAGAGCCCAGTATACTGATGTAAGAGTTAGTGGAGAACATTTTAGACATACAGAGCATTGAAATAGACAGGACAGAGAGGTGTGTGATGGTGGTGATGGACCACCCGAGAGTGAAATGGTTCTGGTGCAGAGGTGGTGATGTGGCAGAGGAGAGTAAGAATGTTTCTGCTTTTGAGGCAGTGATGGGGTGATGGAAAGTGTCATCACTCTACTGTTGTGGTGGTGATGGGCGGAGGAATTTGAGATGATTCTGGTGCTTAGGTAAAGGAGAGTGTGATTGTTCTATTACTGAGGTGGAGCAGAGTGACATGGTTCCGCTTCTGATGTGGTGATTGGGTGGAAAGAGCGAGATGGGTCAGCTTTTGAGGTGGTGAAGGGGAGTGGGATGGTTCTGCTGCTGAGGTGGTTGTGGGCGGAGAAATTTGAGATTGTGCTGCTTAGGTAAAAAAAAAGTGAGGTGGTGATGGGGTTACATCAGTGAAATGGTTCTGGTGCAGAGGTGGTGATGTGGCAAAGGAGAGTAAGATGGTTCTAGGGCTGAGGTGGTGATAGGGAAAAAAAGAGTGTGTTGGTTCTACTGCTGAGGTGGAGAAGAGTGAACCGTTTCTGAGGTGATGATAGGGTGGAAAAAGTGAGATGGGTCTGGTGCTGAGGTGGTGACGTGGCAAAGGAGTGTAAAATAAATATGCTGCTGATGTGGCGGAGGAAAGTGAGATGGGTCAGCTTTTGAGGTGGTGATGGGGTGAAGGAGAGTGGAATGTTCTGCTGCTGCTGAGGTGATGATAGAGGACAGTGAGATGGTTCTGCTGCTGCAGTGATGATAGAGGACAGTGAGATGATTCTGCTGCTGCAGTGGTGATAGAGGACAGTGAGATGGTTCTGGTGCCGAGGTGGTGATAGGTGGAGGAATTTTAGATGATTCTGGTGCTTAGGTAAAGGATAGTGAGATGGCTCTGCTGCTGAGGTGGTGATGGGGTGAAAAGAGTGAAATGGTTCTGGTGCAGAGGTGATATGGAAGAGCAGAGTGAGATGGATGACTCCCATTCATTGTCATTATGTTATCATTTTTATATTATATGTTATTATATATCATACATTTGGAGAGACAGGTCTTCTAAATTCAATCTATGCATTTATTCCTGTACCAAACATTCTCCCGTTTCTTTTTGCAAAACCTTTCTTTTTGTCCTATAACCTCTGCACCGTTTTACTTGGCATCTGTAAGTTGTCTCTTCCTATGACCTAATTTAAAATCAGCTGACAAAATGCAACATTTTCTGTGCTTTCTGTGCCTTTTATCTTAACATTACATCTACAGAATGTATATTTATGAGAGTGTATTATGCATGCACACAATGGGAATGTGAGCCTAACTACAAAGACACAACTCCACATTAACTTAAGTAACACTGTCAGAGGTTGAAAGGTTATAGGGCAAGATTCAAGAGGGCAAACCACAAGTCAAAAGGCCTGCGAGATTGTTTTCTTGTTATCTCCATGTCAATATGTGTAATTATACACAGAGCAGCTGAAGCATTAAAATGCAAACATCAGTGTCAGTGAGAGCAGATTCAGTAAAAGTAAGCTAAATGCATGGTACATTGCAAAATCTATATAAAGCCAATAGGGCCATGCATTATGCACATTTTGCACCAGGGCTAAATAGAGCCAAAATAACACAAAATCATCTAAATGTAACATACTTTACAATGCAAGAGAGTGCTTTAATAAATACATAAACTTCAGGAAAGCTCAGTATTGGGAGAAAGTATTGTGAGAAATGGAGAGAAGATACTAACTTTACTCACTAAAAGAACATATGGCAGTGTTGTCAAACTCAGTTCATGGTTCGGGCCGAATTTCAACAATCAGAGTAGGTCGCGGGCCGAACATAACATAAATAAAGAAATTATATTTTAAAAGTGTACATTTAAATGTATCATTTATCAATTATCATTTTTGGACCCTGAACATTGTGTAATATGCTTTACAAATTTAATAAAAATGGTATTCATATTTTAACATAACAAACCTATCAGGTGCTGATACAATACTGTCTCACTTTTTAAAATTTGATGACAACAGCTTGTCTCAAAAACATTTTTAGTGCAGCCCTGCTTAAGGCCAGAAGACCACAAACATCCAATATATCCAATACTAATATTAGTGTTAAAATGCATGTTTTATTACAAGTCTTGTTGCTGAATTGTGGACAATGAACCTATTTTGTTGTAAAATCCTCAGTGCAGCTTTCTTAGTAAGCATTTTCCATTAGCTGTCTTTTTCACACACTGAGACCTGTTGCTGCTATCAAAGTCAAAATGATCTTTTATTTTTTATGAAGTGGTAATATATTTTCATCTTGTGAATAAAATATTTAATTTGCTTCTACCACTGCATTCTTTTATTTTATACAGTGTCCCAACATTTAGTTTGAATCTGTCATATTTCTGTGAACACAAGAGGACAGAGCTGTCCCTCTGTCCAGTGCTGTGTCCTCTGTGATAAAACGAGCTCACAGCAGCTTCATTTTGTGACTTCGCTTTATTAAACACACTCTGCTCTGCTGTGAGACCAGACTCCTTTACTTTCTGTAGCTTCTGCTTTGTCCAGAGCGTGTTTATATTCTTTACTGAGCCTGTGGCCACATTAGCTCTACATTAGCTCCACATTTAGCGCAGCTCTTGAGTCCACAGACAGTCTCTCTTCTTCCAAGTGGATTTAAAAGTCCTGCTCTCACTCTTCACTTTTCCTCCGCTCAGTTATTTCGGGGTAAAGTCTCGCTGAAGCCTGTGCGCGGAGCAGCTCTGTTGGAGATAAGATAAGTCACAGTGGTAGCAGCAGCGGGGGGAAAGGCGGAGCTGCTGCACTGCATTATGGGACTCGTAGTTCTCGCGGTAAAAACGCTACATAGCGATTGAAATCTATTAATAGAACTTAGGAATTGTCTCGCGGCCGGATAGAAGGGTCTTGCGGGCTGGATTAGGCCGATGGACCTTATCTCTGACACACCTGACATATGGTTTTGTACATTCTTTGTGCAATAAAATAGGCTCAATTGAAAGAGCATTAGGTCCTGAACTAGAAGATCTTCGAGTTTGAGTCCCAGTCTGGGCACTATGTCTTTACCATTGCAAGAAAGGACATGTGCCTATGTGAAGGTCTGTGCTCGCTCTGAGGGCTTACAGATTTGATTTTTCTTTTCTCTGTAATTTGGGGTGTTTTTGTTCATCAATGCACCTTTTTTTTTCTTTCAGTCTCAAAAAACAGTTAAAGTATGCACAGTTTAATTCTGGTGGTACTGTAAGTCCTAAATTCTCATTATAAAACTTATAAACATGCCAAATTAGCAATGACATTGTTACTCCTAAAATATCTTGCGACTAGGGTTTGTCTCCAGTCAGAGACAGAAGCAGGTGTTAGAAAACCTTGCCTGTGGGTTCTTTAAAAAGTCATTTTTATCACCCGGCCAAAACTTGGGTCTTTCAGGAAGATGAATTCTAATGACATGGCTGTAGGCGGTTTGAAGCTGAGTTTTATAGCCCCCCAGATGTGTGTAACAGTAACTAAGGAGTGTCCGTCAGTCTGAGGGATATGCAAATTGGACAGGGTCAAGGGAGTCGCTGAAAAATATCACACACTAATGAAGTGAAGGAAATTGTGCATTAGTCAAGACTACAGAGATAACTAAGGGTTATTTGTTAAGTAAAGACAGGAGTAGGGTGACAGATAGCAGATGACAAAGTAAGTTATGAATATATGTATGCTACATGTATTTGACTTGTTGGTTGAAAAATGTCAACTAAAAAGATTATGTGGCATCAAAAGTGTTAGAGATTGATGGCTAGCTGGCTGTTCAGTTGCAGGACCACGGACAGCGACACCTGCTTTGGCGGCACGGTGGCATAGTGGCTAGCACTCCTGCCTCACAGCAAGAACGTCCTGGGTTCGATTCCCGGACGGTGTGGGGCCTTTCTGTGTGGAGTTTGCATGTTCTCCCCGTGTCTGGGTGGGTTTCCTCCGGGTACTCCGGTTTCCCCCATCAAAACATGCACAATAGGCAAAAACCTCCAGCCAAATGCTCCTGACCAGGATCCTGGCTCAAGATCTGGAGAAGGGTTCCCGGGCGCTGCACTGCAGCAGCAGCCCACTGCTCCTGACAGGTTGCCCCAGTGGCATTGAGGGATGGGTCAAATGCAGAGAATGAATTTCCCCTATGGGGGATCAATAAAGTATACCTTACTTACCTTTTTGCTTTATATCAACGCAGAAACACATTCAGGCCAAAAGATGCATCTATTGGAGATAAACTGAAGAAATTAAGACTGCAAATAAATAGACTCAAGATAAATACTCAGAGGTACGTTTAACCCAGGACCATGTGTTAATTGTAGCAATGGCTTGGCAAAAAACAAAAAAGAGTCAGGTGAACAAAATGTGACATTACCCACACTTTATATAGTCTACATCCTCAATAAGTTTACTCTTTTTAGGGGAATTTCAGTACAATTCCATGTAGTTTTATACACATCTGGAAAAGTCCCATGTGTTGCATCTACAGGACGTCCATAATGGTTCACTTTGTTTTGCAATGGCCACTTTATTAAGTACACCCATTCAGTCAATCACTGCTAAGTGACTTGAACATGATATGAACTGGTCAGAGTATTTCAGAAACTGCTCATCTGCTTTTCTTTTTTACACACAACCATCCCTAGAGCCTGCAGAGAAAAAGGAAAAAATCCAGTGAGTGACAGTTATGTGATGAAAATGCTATGGTTATGCCACAGGTCAGAGGAGATTGGCCAGACTAATTCCAGATGATAGAAAGGCACCAGTAACTTAAACACCAACCAAGGTCTGCAGAAAACTAACCAAATGGCCACTGAGTGTATCTTGTTGATGCCACCACCTTTATCTGCATACTTACATAAATGTTTACAGATGAATGAAGACAGATTTTTAGCACAACAAAGTAAGGGAAGGCTTCTTGTTTGATCCTCTCCGCCGGTTTATGCTAACTGGGGAGCAGAGGGAGACTAAAGTATGGAGGTCACAGTAGATATTTCTGTTTAACCAATGCTGCAGCAGCGGGACACTGATATTTATAAGAATTACCCATCACTAAAACACCTGCTGCTTGCTTTGTTCCACAGAGATTTTATCCCATGTACCAGAACTTCAATAATCTGATAGTCCTCTAAAAACATAGACTTGATTTGCACAGCAGACCAGTGAGGGTAGTAAACAAAATGCATGCAGCCACTTTGCCATGCTGGGTACTTGAAAGGAAACAGCAGCTCTTGATTTGTAATTGTAAATTTCAAGGTTACAGCATTAGTCTCTGGAGTGCCGGTCTGTTTTCAAGTGCATGCCATTGAACAAAAATAATCTAGCCTAAACATTATAAAAGAGCACTTGAGTGGAGTATTTACAAAAACATGTTTGTACTAGAACATGATTAGGAAATGGGATGGAAGATGAGTTTGACATATGTGCTAAAAGCCTAGGCAAGAATTCACTATATGTAAGAAGAAATAGTTTGGAGAGAAATACAAGTTTAGAATAAAGACAGTAAAAGGACATGGATGTTGTTGTTAGAGATACACAAACTCCTGAACAAACTAATAAGATGCCTGGAAGTTAACTGTAAGCACTAACTCATGTGTTGCAGGGGTTTTAGAAATATACTGTTGGCTATATATGGCGCACTATTTACAACATACACAAAAAACAACAATTGTTGAAGTGGAATAATGGACTAATTACTGGTCAATATTAATCTGTGAGAGGAGGCCGCAATGAAAATAATCCTAATCAACATGTATTTTAACTAAAAACTTCAAACAATGTCTATCTATTGGTTTTATATTCCAAACATGCACAGTTATATCAAGTCCTATTTGTAATAGGAACTATATTTCCTGCAGCCAAGGAGGTCATTTTTGACCACACTGGTTTCCTGGTTTGTTTGTTGGATTGTGGGCAAAATAATGTCAGCTTGTCAGAATTCTTTGGCAAACATTAGTAATAGGCAAAGAAAGATTGTTTTTTCATAGTGTGAATCTAGGAAATGATCAATGCAAGGCCCAAAGATGCCAACTCAAGCCACAAGAAGTCATTACAGAAACAAATGATTAGTTTTAGTGGATTCTTTACCATTGAGGCTTAACCGAGCATTTACCCCCTGAAATCTCTAGTTCAAGTCGAGGTACTGTGCCTTGGTGGAGGTCTGTGCTCTCGAAGTGCTTCTAGTTTAAAATAGTTAAATAAGACTATTTTACTTTGACACTTGCCTTACAGCAACTTCTCACTTTATTTTTTTAACACAAATATACTTTGATAAATCAATAAAAAAAAGGCATTGGCCTCATATATCTTTCACTAACACAGATGCTCTTCTCTGATGTAAAAATATCTCCTCTATAAATCAGATGAGCAGGGAAGAAGGCTAACAACAAACTTGCTTTTTATTGCCTCAGTAAGTGCATGCTGACTGGACAAGATAAAATGCTTAAAATGGAGATTTTTTTTTTTTTTTTTTTTTTTTTTTTTTGAGTTAAAGCACTTTATTAACTGATTTAACTGTAACGAGCGATTTACACAGTCGCAGCTGAAATTCTCTACCTCCAAATAAGCTTTCCACGCTGAAATTATGATGCACTGAGACTGGGGAGTGTGGGCTATAGTTTATTCATACATACTGTGATGGTGGTCATATGTATATGTGCGTGTTGCCATGGGAATTTGATTATGTACATCCTTTTGTCTGCTGCATAAAAATCAACAATAACATTATAGCCCAGGGGAGCCTATTAAAGGGAAGTCCTCTCCAGTGTCTGTGTGCATGTAAAAATAGCGGCTATATGTGTTAGAGTGATGGCTGAACTTCCTCTGTGCACTCAGGGGAACTTAATTAAAATAAGGTCTTTTTTCCCTCTTCACCTGCACTGGATCTAGGAAATAGGTGCGGGTCACAAGTGTCATATGAGAAATATCTAGCAAAATATCCTCTGCAAATGACATCAATAGGAAAATAATACTTATTTCGAGAAGTCCTATATGATACGCTTTTTTTTTTTCAGGATTATTGAAAAAATTGGACACCTTTGCATTAGCATTTCACATGTTTTAGATCAGTGGTTCCCAAACTTTCTGGTTTTGTGTACCCCCAGGACCTGATTTAGTCCTAGTTTGGACCTGCCTTAGTCCTGATTTTAGACCCAGCTCAATTCTGGTTTAGTCTTAGTTTAGTCCTGGATTGGACATGGTTTAGACCTACTTTAGTTCTGGTTTAGACCTGGTTTGTTGCTGGTTTAATCCTGGTTTGGCCATGGTTTAGCCTTAGTTTAGACTTGGATTGACCAGGTTTTGTTCTGGTTTGTTCCTGGTTTATTTCTGTTTTAGCTCTGGTTTAGTCCTGGTTAAGTCACTGTTTTGTCCTTCTTTAGTACTGCAACCCTTGCTATAGTCATGGTTTAGATTTAGGTTTATTTTAGTCTTTAGGCAAATGTATAAAGGTACTATAAATTATCATATAACTCCACGTACCCCCTGCTGCAGTGTGCTTGTGTACCCCTAGGGGTCCCCATACCTCTGGTTGGGAAACACTGTTTTAGATGATTACAGGTTTTTAGTATTTCATCCACCTCTGAAGTAGTGCATAGGGTTTTAACATACAAGCACCTGGTTTAATCTTGTAAGTAGTGGAATTAAAGCAACCTATCCCACTCCACTGGGGGCCTGTATAAATCCTAAAAACATAGCAGAAATGAAACCAGTGTAAATAAAGAGTATTCTCCATTACACAGCCTGAAGTGAGCCTTGAAGACATTGTGGCGTGCTATCAGTATGGGACAGCTGTGCAGCCATGTCCCACAAGCATGCTAGCACAGTGACACCATGCTAATTCGACTGTCAGCGTGTTCATTAAAATACAAGAGCACACGGGACAGGGGGACAGAGGAGCTTCCTGTTTTGGTGAAATCCACCCAACATGTCTGCTGTAGTGACACGCTGCCCAAAGCCAACGCATTTACAATAATGACAGGGGCTCTTATCTTCAATATGGCACACAAAAACAGTGTTAGCATTACTGGCAGTCATGCAAGGACACGTTTGAACAACAAGGAATCAATTCATACAAGTGTCATCTTTGGCCATAAACTGGTACAATATTTAAGAGCTAAAAAAGTATGCTGTGTTGTGATGTGCTTTTTGCATTTGGCCAAACAGGATATCTAAAGTGATCTTAAAATGTCTCTTTAATCCTTATTTTGTTGACATAATCTTGTATCCAGTGTGACCAATTCACTTTGCCAGATGCATACACAAATGTTATAAAAACTATGTGTAAAAATACATCTTCAAAGCCATTGGGACACTTTTTAAAATGTATGTAAAATTATTTTAGTTTTGTTTGTTTGTTTGTTGGCAACTTATTATGCTAATTGGCAAAACTTTAGTAAAAATGTTAAAAGCAGCAATTTTCAAGGCAAAATTTGTATTATTAGTATTATGAGATTTACATATCATTGCATTCTGTATTTATTTACATTTTACTCAGCGTCCCAAATTATTTTGTATTGGGTTGTATAACCAGTCACATATTTTACTAAAATTGATGTCTTTTTTGTGCAACATGAATACAAAACATTACTTTGCATTGCTCCAAGGCCTGATAATATTTCCAAATCCGAACCATGTGTAATGAACCAAACTAAGCCAAAACAAGCACATTATTGAACATGCAGGAATTGGATCAGAGTTAAAATAAAATGCCATTAAAATTCTGATTGGCACATTATTAATGTGGATTTATAGCAGTTGGTACATGTTACCAAGGACTATTTCAGAAATAAGTTTTATTTAGTCAAGACACTACTAGTTGCTATAGTATTGCAATGACTTAAGTAAGGTAGTAATTTAAATGCAGTAACCTAAAACACACTTTATAAATATAACTCAAAGTAATAGTTGAAATTGGATTTTTTAAAGTAACATTTTTATTGATGATTTGGGATTTTTTTAAAAGATTCTGTACTATTGCAAGATAGGGCCAAATATACTAACTCCAGCCACAAGGGGACACTCAAAGAGCTAAATTATTATAATTCTAGTGGATCCTTTACAGTTGTGACGTGTGAGGGCTTTGTCATTCAATGCATAAAACATTTACCTCTGAACTAGTCTTAACTTTATCTCTACTATTGCGAGATAGGGTTAATGTCTTGCTGGAAGTCTGTGTTCTCCACATGCTTATAGTTCAACTTTTTCTAAGTATGTATTTGCAAAACACTTTTCTGCTGCCCTATATCGGATGGAACTACTGTTTTGACTTCTAAGTCTCAGCCAAAATATACATTGCACTTTTTATTCTCTGATAATTCTCACATATAAGAAATTAAACTATATGCAAGTTTTCATTCATCGATATTAGATCCCATATTTCTGTTGCTGAGGCACTGGGGAACAGTGTACGGTTAATTTGGAGATAGAGGCTTGCGGCAACCAGCGGGACTCCACTCTCAGCTCTCACCCTTGAGCCTCCAATGGCATTAGAAAGTCTGTAATCTAATCACTGGCCAGTGTTGTAATGTGGTCCACAGCACAAGCCCCAGGAAACTCCTGGGCATACGAGCAATTAATTAAGTTAATTGCCTGGTTAACTTAATTGATTACCTTGTTATTTTGCTAGCCTTGATATGGCTCCATTGCACAGTGAGATAATATAGACATAATGTGTGTATTAGCCCATAGGCAGCTTTCAGGTATCTCTCCCCACTCTCTCTGCTCTCTCTGAAAGTGTCCTTTGCACTGAGTGAGTAATTGTTGTCAAATTATCATCCCATTATCACAAGCATAATTAGCTTTATTTATTAGCCATTAGTTGAATACGTTCCATCCAACACCAAAATGATAAGCGGGGCATGTGAGAGTCTGAGTGCCACTGCAATGTCACACAGATAAAGAACATGGAGGGGAATAAATTGTGACTTACATCATCCAATAAGGCACTCACATTGTCTGCAAAATGTAATGATGGTTCAGATGCTTCTTATTTTAAACTCGAGTGTTGCTGTCTTTGGCCAACCAGTACAGCCACCAATTCTTCATTCTTAGCATATCATTAAATAACAATAATATACTTACAAATGTCTCTTCATAGTCTTAAATGGTCACATTTATATAGTGCTTTTCTACCTTCATGGGTACTCAAAGCGCTTTACATCAAGGAACCGTTCACCCATTCATACTCACATTCATACACCAGTGTGCGCAGACACTGGAGGCAAGGTGGGTTAAGTGTCTTGCCCAATGACAGTATGTAACAGTGGGAGTTATTGGACAAGGGGTTATTGGACAAGGGGCTCTACCAACTGGGCTACTGCCGCCCGCGAGGCTTGTTGTCAAGGGTTTATGTTCCTTTCTAAAATAAGCCACCCTTCTTGATCTTGGAATAAAAGTGGTTATTCCACATTATGATAATTTGCTCTGTTGTTTGTTGTTCTTAAGAGCACCAAATTTAAAATGTCTTACCAACCTACATATCAATAGCTTTTCAACTTTATTTTAAACAAGATGCAAAATAAACTTTTCTGACGTTTTTACCATGTTATAATGTTATCCCTTCATCAAAAAGTTGTGTTTTGCTTAATGGTCGATTAAAAGAACCTCCGCCTCTCCCATGAACCTCCACTCACTCCAGGAAGCACTGACCACATCCATTTATATCCTCTCATTCATTTATCCAAAAAAACAATGTTTCCACTGATTCCTCGCAACTATTTTTCATTTTGTAGTAAAATGCCATCATACAAAGGAAGTGAAGTGCTCTTTTTCTTTGATTGTGTTCAAAAGACCACAAAACTCTGCACTCTGCTGCCCTCTGCTGGACTCTTCACTTGTTTCTTTGTATCACCAGTAGAGCACTTATTAAAAACGTTTTCTTGTAGTCAGATAATGTTTTTAAAGGTCGTAAAACATGAAGTTCTGTTCTAGAGGTGACCAAGATTGGTTTAAAAATATGAATAAAAGCATAATATATCCCATTAAATTTTTTTATGTTATTGTTATGTAGCCTAGATACCCTTCCTGCCACAATACATGTATTTAAAGTTGGGTTGTATTGTGTAATATTATTTAATAGTCTAATTTTATAGACACTGAAGTTTGGTTTTCATTAACTGTAAGTCATAATTTTCATATTTTGTGTGTATTGAATCTCTTTGGGTTTAACTTTAATTTGAACTACTGAAATAAATGGAAATATTCTAACTTATTGACATATGCCTGACTGTTCGTACACTGTCTGGTGACCCCTTGTGGCTGGGGTTAGTATTTTTGTGCCAGCTGGGATTTAAACCTTGTACCAAACGTCTTAAAGTCCTTAAACAATACTGACATAAAAAGATGTGAGGATAGTTTTTGGAGAAGTTTTGTGAGGACAGCAGCCCAGCAGTGTGCATCCCTCAGTGTGAAGGTTGGTAAACCCAGAGGCGTTTTTCAGCTCAATGGGCCAGCCTCAGATCTGGCCCAGGACGACTGTCATATGAATGCTGCTTTAGGGGAGGGCAGCGAGCATTTCTTCTTCATTATTATTTCTCTTGTCCTTATTTCCCCTCTTCCCTCCACCCTTCAATTCCTCTCATTTCCATCCTCTTCCTCAGTCCCACACAGTTTTCCCTCCTTGTCCTGCTCTCCTGTAGCCGTGCGTCTGCAGAGTGTATGAGCGATGACTTTTGCCTCCAGCCTCGGTGCATTATCGCTCCCCTGTCTCACTCTTCTCTGACAGTTTCGACCTTGTTAGAAGCTCAGAGTGAGACGTCCACACTCAAAGCTATAGAAAGAAGAAACTTAAAACTTGGACCACTGTGTTTTTTTTTAGCTTTACCCTTGAAGAGAAATGTAATGTAGGCCTACAGGCCAGAACTTCATTTTCTAGTTCAGGGCTAAATGCTTTATTCATTGATCCACAAAACCCTCATGTCTCATAATGTTATGGAATTTACACACCAAAATAAAAGCTGGACCCACACTGTGATCTGAAACCGTCTGAAACCGCCTTTTACTAACCTCTTGTAGCTTGGAGTTAGTGTCTTTGTGGCAGGTGATAATATATAAACACATAAAGGTGAAAAGATTGGTGTGATGGCATGAGATGTTTCTAAAACTTTTTAAATGATTGCTAAAATATATCCTAGACTACAGAATACCAGGACCACCCACAAACACACCTTGATTTTAGCCTTTTTTTTTAAACCAATTACCATGCTTTATCATGCTCCATGGCCCCATTAAATGAGCTCATTAAAAAGCTTTCGGATTACAAATCAAAGTAATTGCCAATTAGGATTTACCTAATTGTGTAAAGCTTCTTAGATCAGATGCTTTCTCACTTAGTTTGTGAGGGTCATACACTGTGTTGTTTATCAGCTCAGCCACTCTGATGATTGATGCAGACAGGCAGAACCAGCCCAGATCACATTTTTGAATCACTGTAGAAACGTCTGGCAGAAAATACAATGACAGAAAGACAAAGACACAGGCCAGTCCAGTAACTAAAGCAGCTAAACTTATGTATCTGTCTCTGTGAACTATGTCCGTGATGTCACAGCATCCTTGATGTGTGGTCAGGACACCTTTATCTGCGTCCTGTTCTTAGAGTGATAGCCATCTAAGATCACATCACAGTCACTGTAATATCGACTGTATTTCAATCCAAATAACTAGAAATACCTCATCATTAAAAATATTACATAGACACCTAATATAAGCTACTGCAATAGATGTGTGGGAACATAAAGAATGTTGCCCAAAGTCTCTCCAAGTAAGTCTTGGAGAGACTTGGAGAGCACAGACCATTGTCACAAAATTGTCTCAATCTTATATATATATATATATATATATATATATATATATATATATATATATATATATATATATATATATATATATATATATATATATATATAGTTATAGTTATAGTTATAGTTATGTTAACAGCCTAACAAATTAATAAATAAACATATTCATACACTCAAAGACTTACAGTCTTGGAGAGACTTGGAGAGCACAGACCATTGTCACAAAATTGTCTCAATCTTATATATATATATATATATATATATATATATATATATATATATATATATATATATATATATATATATATATATATATAGTATATAGTTATAGTTATAGTTATAGTTATAGTTATGTTAACAGCCTAACAAATTAATAAATAAACATATTCATACACTCAAACATTTTACATGTTTGTAAATTCAGGCCTTGTTTTGTCTCTTTCTTTTAATGGTTCAGCAACAAATAGAAGTTTAGATGTGACTTCTGAATGAACTCTGTCCCCTGTTATTTATCATAGTATTTTGTTTTCTTTTGAGCTACACACTCAATATATACAGCAGTGGGCAATTGATTTTCAGACACATTTACCTTTACCTATTGAGAGATTTGAGACATACTGTATTTTTTTTAATTCCTGCGTATTATATGTGGATTTTTACTTTTAATATCTCATTGTTCTGTATCTAGGTACTGTGTGGATATTTATACAGAGCTCATTTAACATTATTGACAGTTGACATTTTGCAACATATACCTTGGTTGTGGGTTGCTCTAAAAAAACTGCACCTGAAATAAACCCTTGTCATCTAACCGCTGTACATCTGTTCTAGCCTTGTATGTAACAGTATACTGCAGGCAGAAGTACAGTTGCTAATTGCTGGAAATGTAAAGCCTTACTATCCATGTTCCTAGTCTAGATTTAGCTCATGTGCAGCTGTGAACACACACAAGTTAAAATATTCAGCCAGGAAGTATCATTTGTAATGTGTTTGTCCTAGATGCAGTAGAAAAAAATCTTCAGTTGAACTAAAATCCTTTGTGTACCGTCTCTTATGTTGCTAGTTGCATGTGGGCCCCACATTGGTGCAGTAGCCCATAACAAAACTGCAAGCGTGAGGTTTTTCTGCTAAGTACACAGCTGAAGTTATTTGTAAATTGCCTCCTGGGCTAGCAAGTTTTGTCATGGGTTTGAGCTGGGTCAGTTGGATTTAAAATGAGTTTAGAGAAAGTTGGTAGACTGTGGTGCTCAGAAAAAAAAATGACTCAGCCTGTTTTTACAAGTTACACAAAAATCACATGTAGTCAAAGAAAATACTGTACTTTGACAAACATAAGTCTGAATGTCTCTGTGTCCGCCCTGTGACTAACTGTCCAGAGTGTGTCCCACCTCAGCCCATAGTTGCTGAGAAATGCTTCAGCCACCTGCAACCCCTAATCATGCAATAATCACATGTAAAATACTTCTAAGAATAGCATAGTTTAGAAGAAATATCTGTAATGGCTCCCTTTATGTTCTAGTCTATTATATACTATAGCAGCCTTTTATTGAGCTTATCTTTTTTTTTTCTGAATGTACTGAGTGTAGTCCTTTAAAAACAGCAGAGTCAGGCCCTGCTCTTGGGTGCCCTCCAATGCTGCTTTAACATGGCACTGGTAATAGAGAGCCATAAAAGGCTTGAGTGTGATGACAGAGTAATAACAGGAGATTTAGACTGTGGCAGAGCAGCCTAATGACCAATACAAATGCATGTCTGGGAGCCTGGAGATTAGAGGTCAATAATCAGGCCCATTGTTTACTGCCATCATAATGTGCAAACAGAGGATATTCATAAAATTGATCATTTTGTGTGTGAAGTGAATGTACTTGTGGAAATAGACCCAATAGAAATGTAAAGTCGCCCACATCTTTGTCTAGGATAAATTAACCAATAAATCCTTATTTAATCAGATATGCATTCAATTCCTTGTGATGAGTGTATATTGTGTGTGATTTCAAACATTGTATTATGAAACAGGAAACATGAGAGCAAAGGCACACATGAAATAATTAGGATTTTTACAGGTAAAATATACACATAGGTAGGTTACATATGACTACAGTCCACCACAAACAGTAAGTGATGCAAATGAGTTAAGTTGTGTTGTGTTAAAGGTTCTGTTAGCAGCATGCGCTCATACTGGTTTGAAAATGGTACTGCGGTCTAAATCAAAACAATGGTCTTTTTTCCTGATTGGATGATCGGCAATGCAGTTTTAGAAGCAAAAAAAAAATTTAAACATAAACAACTTGGCCTTTATGTAAAACATATTTGTAATTGTTTATAAATTAGCGGTACCATCGTTAACAGTAAAACTAATATTTGATTCAAACATGTTTACATCATATCTTAACACATGTTATGAAATTTTAAAAATTACATATATATACTGCTCATAGCACCTTTAAAGGTCAGCAAGCTTGCATAACTGTTCCTAGCTTCATAATGAAGCCTGTTCATGGCGGGCTTTTTGTTGTTGTTTTTCATAATTGTATTCTTATTTAGAGCATCACAGCCACAAAAGTTATGTTTTTACCAGTGTTGGTTTATGTGTTTGTTATTTATTAGTGTTGGTTTATTTGTCTGTGAGCAAGATAACTCAAAAAGTAATGCTCAGATTTGAATAAAAAATGTAGATGATTTATTTATTTATTTATTTATTTATTTATTTATTTATTTATTTATTTTGGGCCAAGGAAGAAATTATTTGTTTTTGACGTGGACAACCTTTGCAAGATAAGTGTATACTAGAAACCTTAAGGGGTTGGTATAGGAACAAATGATTAGTGTTACCATCAGTATTAAATGGTGTGGCATGGCATTGCTGTAAAAACACTACTACTGTTTTGAACATGAGCATATTCCTGCCCTTAATATTTTGGTTAATTGCTGCTATTAGCTATCCAAGTATTTTTGTCACCTCCTGTACCCAATGCATTTGTATTGACTAATTAACAAGAAAAAACATAGCCCTACACTAAACTCATGTGGTGTGATGGGATGTCTATTAAATCATTGCCTTTGCCCCTTATGCTGAGAGAAGAAGTCATTTGTGTTTCCTTAAGGCTTCAGACTTGACCTAAATGACCTGGCATGTGTTTATATGCAGCAACTACTGAATTATCAGGCAGCAGCACTGTTACAAACACATTGAAGTTATCCATTAAATTGATCTTAGTAACAGAAGATGACATATTAATAAGTCCTTTGGGAACTTCTGCTAATTTTCCCAACTCCTTATTAATCATTTGGATGAAATTAAAACGTATGTGACTGTGAAATAACGAGACAACAGCTCAACAACAGAAACACGATCTTCGCTGATAATTAAATCTCCTGGGAGCCCCCTTTTCCACATGGACCTTCCCCTCACCAGATTTGTTATTGGACAATGCTGCCATCTACCGGTAAGGATTAAAACACATTTACACAAAGGGTAGACTGCACACAAGCCGTATGCAGTTCATAACATTTGCACTACTGTTTAATCAAGCAGATAATGAGCAATAAGATTCAAGGCTGTCCACTATAACTGCGTGGACTCATAAGGGAAGGGAATTCTAGGTAAATATTTATGCCCGACAAACCAATCAATGGCCATTAAAAAGGTCAAGGGCAGATGATGATGGATGTTGGCTGTATGTATTGATAAAATTTGACAACAGAAATGAATTACAAATGCACACACACACACAAGCAGACAGCCGACCTAATCATAAGGATTAATTCATTGATCATGCTTAATCTGTCATAATTAATTCCATAGGAACAAGTGTGATGAGAGCAAGCCTCCATTAAACACATAAATTATTCAACATGACGAATAGGTGGACCCAAGATAAATGAGCAAGGCAGACCGGTTCCAGCAGTCTCAGACTCACAGCTAATTACAGTCTTTTCTTGGAAACTGCCACAGGTTAATTTACAATAATTGCTATATGGATATACTATAGAACTGTAATTGTAGGCTGAGGTTAACAGAACAGTTCAAAAAGGACTTAGTTATTATTTTAGTCAACCTTGAATAAAGCAACTTATGGTCAAGTGATTGCAAAAATCCTGTTACACGCCATTGAAAATAAAATAAAGGATTTCTTAGGTTATGATTTATGAGAATGGTTTCAAATGAGCATGCACTGGAGAAAAGGTCACTGACGTTTATTGCACCTGTATAGAAGTTTGTCTTCCACATTAACCCATAATCCATAGTCATTGAGAAAACCCTGTAAAGAGCAGCGGGCAAATGTCCCTACATCTTAAACTAGTTTGTTGGTCATGGGTACTGACTTAAGGCTTACACTATAACAGGAGTGAAAGAACTACTCAATATCTGTACTCATGTTAAAGTTGCATATTCTTACTCAAGTAGAGGTAAATGTACTCAACCAAATTTAAAATAGTAAATAGTAGTAAGATGAGTAAAAGAAAGAGAAGTATTCAGTCTTCTTAAAAGACAGTACTACTACTGCTGCTACTGCTACCACAATTACTATTACTACTATCTATATCTATCTACTACTATCAAAATAAAAAATACTTTCACTCAAAAGATTTTAAAACTTTACTTGAGTAAAAATAGCAGTTACTGTTACCTCAAGTAAAAATATATTTCAGAACAAATACTCTTCAAACCAATGTCCTGTAATGCCTTAAGTCTGATTATTGATGACAAGGCATATGTGGATTTTACATAAAAATGTCTGATAGCTCAAATTGTGTGCAACTATTTTTGTCTTTGCATGTTTGATTTGATCCAGCATATGTATATATCTAACTAGATAGGTATTAGTTAACTATTGCTGTATAACAAATTTAGCACCTTTCTTTTCCTATCAGTTGTCCTATCATGGGTTGCCACAGCGAATCACCTGCCTCCATCTCACCCTATTCTCTGCATCCTCTTCTCTAACAACTATATGTCCCCTTTCACTACATTTTTAAATCTTTGATCTTCCTCTAAGCCTCCTGCCAATTTTGCATCAAGTTTTTTATTATGGAAAATCCTCACAAAATATTCACCTGGTGGACGTGCAGCATTCACTGATGGTTTAATCAAAATAAGAGACAGCTTAATGGTAAAATTTTATTCATCCCAGCATCATTTACAGCTGTTCACGGGCAAAAAAGATATACTTGTACATGTTTAATTTTGATAACAGAGCTTTCTGAAATTTAAAGACTCACAAATGTAATGCCCGATTGTACGGTTTCTGCAGTATAAGGTATGTCATAAATCAGACATAAGCTCTTTACACTCCTAAATATTAGGAAAATGTTCTGAAACATCTTTACATTTGAACATTTATTAATTAGTAAAATTAGCTAATTACACAGTTGTGTGATATGGCAATATGTTAACAGAATTAACAAAAACAACTTATCTACCAGAACTGTGGATAGAATAAGGATAAAAAATACAAAATCTCAAACAATAAACACTGTCTGCTAAACAATAGTGTAATTTACCCCCCAAAATAATTGAATTAAGATTAGTTATTTAAAAAGTCCTGCTTGAGGTCGCTGATCCATCAATCTTTCAACCATGTGTGGTTTAGAAGAAGGTTTCTCTACACAGTGGACACGTGGACTTGTTACTTGATGTGAACCACTTGTACTGTAGGAAAAAAATTAGTTCAACATTAGCTGCTTAGGCGTTATTGTATCAATGTGTCATACTGCTTGCCATTAATATACATCTCACCAGACAGGCAGAGTGAAATTTCTTTTTGCAGGTGCGACAGGCCTTCTTTGGCAGGGAGTAGTTGGAGCCGTGGATAACCGAGAAGCAGATCATGCAATCTTCTATTCCTTCAAAGCGTTTATCTACATTATTCTTCCACAGCGCCAGACCCTCCATTATACTGCCATTCTGAAAGACACACATTTATACTCTACTAAAATGCTGCATACTGGCTTTTCCATTTCGATACCCGAAGCAAAGTTTGTACTCTTCTCTCAAGAAGTCAAATCTGTTGTTTCAACACTTTTGGTCTGTAGGAGAAGGCTCAATAATATGGATTAAACTTAGACAGAGGACTTCCCTCAGCACCTCAGCCTACGAGTCTAATATTGTGTATAAACTGTAGTGGGGTAATGCTGTTTACCTGGTGTGTAAGGTAAGTGCTAAGTTGCAGCATCCAATTCCTCCACTGCTGAACAGCAACACCCACACGCCTCCCGCTCTCCACAGTGATGGAGCCTAAAGGGTAGTTTTGTGGGAGCTGAATCACCAGCTCAATGAAGATATCATCCACAGAATAGGTAGCGATCACCTCCCGAGCAGCTGAACGAGCTTTGACCTATCAACATAGAATAAATGACAAAAAAAACCCCAGCTCAAAACACCCAGGCTTTTGCCCCATCCTTCAAGGGTTATTACACATTAAAACAAACCTATAAAAAAAACCTATGGAGACTGTGATTTGGAGATGGGCTGTGTAGTTATTGGTCTTGTAGTGACATCTGGTGGCAAAAGTGCAGATAAATGCATGCCTCAGCATCTTGTAAAGGCACATTGTTGTTTATGAAAAACCACAATGAAAATAGCTTTGATAGCAATTGGATTTGAAACAATGTGAATAAAAGCCTTTATGTGTATGTCTTCAAAAAGAAGAGTGTGGTTCTCTTAGAGCAGTGCACAGTCTGCTCACAGCAGACAGCTAAGTAGGCACTGTACAATGAAGCTTTACATGTCATTCTTCCAAATTATCCTATTATACACTGGTAATTTTATTATGTTGTACTATATAGTACAACATAATAAAATATAATTCGACTACTTAAACGAACATATTGATGCATTGTTTTAAATGTTGTACTATATAGTACAATTAAAACAATGCATCAATATATTCCTTTAAGTACTCGAATTTCACAGTGGAAAAGATTTAAATCTCTTTTCTGAGTAATGATTCAGACAGGCGAGTATATTTGTGGTAATATACAGGTGGACTTACCGTCATGCTGTCAAACATCTGAGTGCTGGAATGGACAGATGAGATCTCCTGAGCCGAAAGAACAGGACTGACATACTTAATAGTAAACTTTTCCACTAATGCGCTCACTCTCTTCTCCTGGCTGTTCCACCACAATCGCACCATGGCAGGCAGGTCTTGCAGTGTGCTGTAGTACACACTGCACGCCAGGTGAGGGAGCTCCCACTCAGCACTGTGGCTTTCTGCCAACAAAATACCAGAGTGCAGTAATGTGTTTACACTTCACATTTGTTGGCATAAGCTGTGTGTTTACACTGTACTTACTGTCAACAGCCAGAGAGAGGTTCTCTGTGAAGAAGGTTTTAACCTCTTTTGTCTCTGCCCCCTGCCCCCCTGGATAAACAGGGGTTTCAGGCATCAGCTTGAAAAGGTGCAAGAGAAGCTTGTTCAATGAAGAGCTTCTTTTCAAAAACTGGGCATAATGTGCACGCAGCTGTAAAGTAATCAGATGGTCAAAGACTTTTATTGCATCTAAGGATTTAAAACTTGTTTTAGTCAATCTCCCTACTTACATGGGAAGGTGCAGATCTGAAGAAGGTCAGCAGCAGCTTCCAGGCCAGCAAGTAACCAAGAATGCACGAGTGCTCCACACTGAAAGGCTGGACCACTGCAAACTCTCCTACATGAACTCCTGTCAGGATGTTTTCACACAGGTCTTCACAGGCTGAAAGAATGGCCATCAAAGATTCTGGTGGAGAACTAAATGTAAAAAGAAGAGTTATTGTAAACCTAGTGATGTAACATGAAATATGATGATCAGCCTTTTCTGTTTCACTTACAGACATGGCTCATCCTTGCCATCATCAGGTTTGCTGTTGTCTCCTTCTCCATCACATTCAGGCAGCTGTGGCATAACCCTGTGGTGACAGCAACACTTTTATTTTTCAATCAACTCTAAAACAACAATGATGATCTTTGTTTGCATAACACTGAAATGCATACTTTTCTAATAAGTAGTAAACAGTGATCTGCAAAGGCCTTGCTTTGAAAAGCAGCAGAGGACAGAGAGTGTTGAGCAGCGTTTGAAGGTTTTCTGGCAAGTTTGTCTTTTGGTCAGCAATAAATCGAGCTGGTAGAGAATTATCAGTGAGCTGTTTTAGGGGCACATATGTCAGTGCCACCCCAACAGACTGGAGAACCCGCAATGGGAACATAATGTCGTCTGGTTCAGGAAAAGCATCTGGAGTAACGAAAAAATAAAGTGTTATTTGAAATTATTATGACGACCAAAATGAGATTGTATATATCTAAAGAGATTGTGTGGAAATTTGTGGCAAGGTAAAGACAGTACACACCTGTGATTTTGAAAGGCAGTGGCAACAATAAGTTGTATATTCCGTCTACAAAGAAGTCCCTCCATTCAGATGCCAGCTCTGAGGGCATCTTCGTCAGGATGTCCGGTGGAGGTGAGTTAAAAAACTGGTTCAGTTTAACTATGAGCGTGGCATTCTCACACAAAAACAGCTGCACCCAGGGGTTCCACAGATGATTCACATTTTCACTGGCAATCTGAGATCAAGAGCAATGTCAACATTTTTAAATATATCTGTATTTTAACTTTTTTAAATATAAGAAATAAGACTACATCAGTTTTGAGTTTAAAGTGTTAATGAACCTCACTTGTAACCAAGCTAACATAGAGCAGAGTAAAAAATCCCACTGGCTGGCTCCAAGAACTGATGCAAAGTGTGTGACAATCCATGAAAGAAAACGCATCATCTCTACTGTAAAGTTGAGTTCTCCAGCAGACACTTGCGACAGTTCACTAGAAAATATTTATTTATAATATGTTATTAGTAAGATTGTTACTGGAAATGTAACCCCACATATGCAACTCAATTTTCACAAATTACCTGCTGAAGAGGAACCACTTCTCTTTACTGGTCCTCCACTCCATTAATGTTGCCAGAATTGCTTGCAAAATCTCATCCTCCATTGAAGTCTTAGCTGTAAGGCAGCACAAGAGCACTGCCATACACCCAGAAATATCTGCAACTGTTTTATTTATAAAATTATTGCTTTATTTAAATATGTACATTTGTGTATTGTTGCTTACTGTGAACTCACTGCTGTTCTCTTCCCAGTTGATGATTCCTGCAGTTGCAAGAACTACAAGGGTATCTCGGTCTTCTTTGTTCATATATGGGCAAACCACTTGTAAAGTACTTAGTTTACCTCCAGACACAGGGAATAAACTAAAAATAAATAAATAAATAAAAAAAATATATTAAACCCAGCAGTCACACAAGTGATATTATAACATATTTTGTATAATATGCAGTATGTCTGACCTTTCTGCAGTGTCATAGAGCTTCTTTAGGGTTGCACTCTCATTTGTTGCTACATTGTTGTTTTGGATGTAATTTTCTAATGTCAAAGACCATAGACCACCATCTTCTATAGATCTACAAAACATGATAGAGTGGACTCAGTGCTACACCTTTCAAATGTCACCAGAATACATAAAAACCCTGTTGTTTAAGTAAAAATACAATATATCATGATGATGCCACTGTTACATACTATGATAGAAAAAAGTGTTTGCAGCTTACCTGGAGTAAAGTGTCTGGAGCATTTCTTTTACTGGAATCATAACATTAAGTCCTTCTGACAACCCATAGTCAACCAACAAGCTATGATATGCTATGGTACCCACCATAGCAGGGCTGTACTCCACCTCTTTACACCACTGAAGGGCATAAAGTAATTCTGCAGCTGTGAGACCAACAAAACACACACACATTATTTATTAAGCATATTTTATGAGTGTTATGTAAATGAGACCAAATGATAAATCCTATAACATAATACCTGCATGCTTAAGATTTGGGAGAAGAAGAGTAAATTCTTGCTCTCTTTGGGCAACACTTTTTGCCACTTTCCCTAATAAGGCACAAACGCAAAGGTGAGCTGGTAGTCTTGTTGAAGCTCGGGCCTTCCACATGTCTACTGAAGGCTTTTCACAAACTGTTCTAAGACGACCGGATAGTAATGGGGCCTTCACCCACTGTAAGGGATAGAAACACATACAAATTAGTCTGGAGTCATACAAAATCTCTACACATTATAGTTTGCCACACAGTGTTTGCTGGATTACCTGGGGAGGCAGGGCTTCACGTATTTTTGTCCATTCATTGTCACTGGGGGTCAATAAAGTAAAAATCTGGATAAGTAGAGGTGTGCCTGGAGCGCAGACTGAAACCATCGTCTCCACAAGGCTTTGAACAGCCACAATGAGAACCTGTAAACTGAAAAGATGTTTTGTTAAAAATAAACAATACATATCAATAATAACACAAACTGCTATTAACAAACCTTTTATTGTCCAAGTTGACCGTGAGTAATTGGTTCTTCACCCAAAGGACAGCACTATGCAAGAATCCATTTTCTCTAATCTCATGTTTGGAGTACTGGACCAATGACTGAACACCAGCAGCACAAACTTTCTTTAGTTTAACTACAACAGAGTCTTTCAAAACAAAACAAGGACAACAATTAGCATTTTGTATTACAGTATAATGTGCAACACATCAGTAAAAATGTACCAGATAGATGTGTACGAGTTTGATCCTGGGCAGTAAGCTTGAATACAGTGAGCAATAGTTCCTCAGCTGATTCAAGCAGGAGACAGTCTTGTACAGAGGAGAAGAAAGTAAAGGCCACGTCACAAACAAATGAAATAAGGGGCTCCATGTTGCCTGCATCTGAAAGACTCTTAGTCTCAGACAGAGTGGCGTGCAGCCTCTCAAGGATCTTCTCCATGTACACCTCCCCAATCAGAGGAACTGTGGATAAACAGGCAAGTATGCTATTTATGACAACAGTATTATTTAAAAAAAACATAGATGATGGAGGAAAGTGACAAGTTACTACCTTTGTTGTGGTGCTGAGAAAGGACTAGGCTAATAAGCGTCCAAGCGTGGCTGCTAGTTGAAGAAGAGCTTGAAGCGGTGTGTTCAACCTTGCACAGTTTCTCTGTTAACCCTAAGAGTGTCTCACCCAATACCGGACCTTTGAGCCACTCATTACAGCTTTTAAGAGTTTCAGGATCTGCACAAGCCTAACAGAACAGATGGACATTTTTAATGAATAATAAAAAAAATATATTAGAGCATAAATACTAAAACATACCCGCTGTATGAATTGTAGAGTAACTCCCCATGGTAAATTCAACTAAGAACAAATAATAGAACAAGTGATTAAAGTGAAGTGACATTATACATCCACAAACCAAGGACCAAGACAGAATTACCATGGTGATGTGATTGAGAATGCTGGTGGTCTCATAACTGCAGCAGTTGAGTGAACTGAAAACCATTTCCACAAGGTGTTCAGTGTCTTTACGCTCCTTCTCGGCTAACCACACCACCACCCGCTCCAGCAAGAAATGCATGGCTGGGTTTTTCATATTCATCTTGTCTTCTGATACCTGCTTGTCTAATTCAACTAGTGTCTAAAAGAATTACAGGAAGGAATTAAATTCACTCAGAAATTACTGAACAATAGGTAATAGCTCAGTAAAACAGTGTTATCAGTCAAAGTAAAAAATGACTCACGGCAAAGATTCTTGGTGTATGAAAAGACCTCAGGAGGCATGAGAGAAAAACAAGATGTCTCTCAGAGTTTTTCTCATTCACATGTACCAGGCACAGTTGAGCCAACTGGCATACCACATCTTCAAAATACAAGGTCTGCAGAGATTCAAATGCCTTCTCATCGAGTGGCGGCCCCGTCTTTATACACGTCTCAGTACCATCCTCTCCAACATTTTTATCATCGTCTTCTGAATTGGAGAAACAAATCTTGACAGATTTCTTCTTCTGTGTGTGCTTTCTTTTGACTTTCTCAGGGTAGCGCATCACCTGGGGAGGTGAAAGCAAACATTTATATTTACTTTTGTTGGAAGAAGAAGAAGAAGAATATTTCCTCCAAGTTCTCTCTAGAGGTGCACTTACCTCTAACAAAGTAGCCATCCCTTCAAAGGCCTGTGGCTCTGTTTTATCACTGTCAACATAACGCACAAACAACAAAGCCAGTCCCTCCCAGAACTCAGCAACAAGTTCTTTAAAAACATCACTGTTGTCATGAGATTCAACTGTACTATGTAATCCTGCTCGCTTCTCCCAGGAGACAAGCATATCAGTGACCAACAGGAAAAGAGGGCCATTTTGAAGGGATGGACAGTTAAGAGCAGTCTCCAATAATGGCAGAAGCTGCAAAACACAAATAATGGATTAGTTTAGATAGACAATTTACTTTAGTGTTAAAAGAGCAAAATTTACTGTAACCAGTCTGACCTGTCTTGATATAAGCATGGTCCGAAGTTTTTTCTGGTCCTCATCTTTTTGCCCATTGTGTAGAATGCAGTATCTCAAACACTCAACAGCAGAGGTAACTACAACTGCACTTTCTGATGGACTTGATGCTGCACGTTCACTAAAAAGACTGACAACAAGCAATTGTTTATTACATTATAAATAGTTATTCAATTTACCATGAAACTGGAAACATGGTAAATAATCAAGCCATAAATATACAGACAATAATCCAAATTTACCCATTAATGAGTGATGTAAAAAAAGTAGTAAAGAAGTCAATTTTTGGATCAGTAATGTGTTCAGGGAGTTTACTGAGAAGTGGCATTAGATTGGGATGAAGTGCTTTAGCCATGCCTTTGCCACCGTCTTTTAACAGGGCCCAAAGTTTTGGTAAGAAGCCCTTCTTGGCATTTACATGGGTCCAGCAATCCTAGGATGGAAACAGATAGTATGTAATATATGTAAACATGTCTGCTTATCTAGACACATGTATCACTTTTTGTGTCCACTCTAGCTCTTACAGGGATGGTAGACACCACATGAAGAACAGCCTCCCACACAGGAGCCAAGACCAAAGGATCAGCATCATCTATGTTCAGGAGAACAGCAGGGCAGAGTCGTGCAGCTTCATCCTTGGTCAGTGTTGGACTTAACTCACAAAGGGCACAAACCATTTCAAAAAATGCTCCTCGCACCTGTGTGGAAAAAACAATGCATGTTTGCACTACATACAATGCATGTTAAACCTGAGGAAAACTTTCAACATTGCATTAGCACTCTGTAGGACAAAGCTACTATTTATAATATGTGTATTCAGTGGGTTTTGTTATTATTGTTGTCTGCCATCACCTGTGGTGTTTTGTGTTTGCTGTACTTCCAGAATTTCCCAGAACTAAGAAGTTCTACTAATTTTGGTTCCAGAGCTGTCCTATCCTCTTGAGGCAGCAGAGACAGCAGTCTCTTGACACCAAGAAGAGAACTGGTCAGCATGCGCACATATTTAGCTTCCCTTTCTTCCTCTGTCACACTTCTGAAAACAGAAAATACCATTTTACTTTTAAAAAACTAATATTTTGGTCAGCTGTAGAGAAAGTCAAAAATATGGGCCAAGTGATTACTTACTGTGGATCACTTAGTGTATTTGCTGTCTCCTTTAACAGAATATCTTGAAGTACCTGTAAGAGTATAGGAACACGTTTTTAATTTATCTAGTTTTACCACAGTGTCTTTTATACTGCCATCCCTTCTTCTTACATTAAGGATCTCATCCTTACAGAAGCTCAGGGCCTCAGGTTGTTTAGTGGGTGAGAAAGCAGCCTGGAAAGCCTGCCAAGCAGCTGATGCTGCAGGTGTGTAGGTGTCACACTGTGACAGAATCCAGTGTCCCATCAAACTCTTCAAAAAAGGAGCCAAGTTGCGACGCACTTTAAGCACAAGTTGTCCAAAGGCAATCTGAGTGGCTTCCCTTATCCGTCGATCATAATCCTGACATTTGTGTAAAAATAAGCTTTTTATTTCAGATTTTTATTATGTGATTAAATAATGTGCACAAAGCTTGTAGTTGCACCCATGTATATATCAAACAATGAAATAGCATCTTACCACTGATATCTTACAGTAAATTCTTGGCCAATATGGTAAAACCCCTTTTACTTCTTCAGCATCACGTTCCTGACACATGGCCCCAAAGTCTTGCACCGCCTGATGCAACAACCCACCGTCATTAATATTAATATCATCATCATCATCATCATCATCATCATCATCATCATATGTTTTATACAAAACAAGGATGCAAAAGTTCAAACTGTAGGCTGTTGTTCACACCTTCAATCTTGTAACATTATCTCTTTTGGAGAGTTTTCTGAGAACCAGACGAAAGTCTGCATCTACCAGATTGTCTATCTCTTCAGCTCCGTGAACAGCTGGGACATAACTGAGCTCCGAAGTGATCGTCGTGTCAAAGCCCACAAACCCGGGAATAACGCCACCATCTCGGGCTAACACCTCAGCCGCACGCCCGCTGCTGGACGGCTAATTGTGTAGAAAAAATAAAACATGTGCGTTGTTGTAAAGAAACGAGAAAAAGCATTTACAGATAGTAGAAAGTTATATGACTGAACTGACAGTAGCCTTTCTTCAAGCACGCGTTTAGCAGAGCGTGTTAGCTTCAAAGTTTAGCTTTGACTAGCTTTACTACTGGACAATAATAAGACTTACCCGGACATTTCCTTTTGTTCGCTGTTTATTCTTACCCCCCATTGCAAAGACTGAACATGTAAAGCGTATGTCTTTATTTTAAATATAAAAAACTGGTGACACTATGGTTTGCGGTCAATAAACATAAGGACCAAACGCTGACAACTTCCTTATTCCTGTCACAATCTTTCAAAATATTACAAGATCATTTAGATCACACATTATGAACATGAATCAACAGAGGTCACTCAACTCCTAGTTTAGTTTAAATGTTAAAAAAAAAAAAAAAAAAGCCAAAGACCAGGGTTAACCAAATGTGTTAAAATTAACACGAATATATGTCGCTTTTACTTTGAATTACGGAGCCCGATACGTACAACACTATACTCCAGCTAACGCACTGTGGTGACTGAAAATATGAATTAACCACACCTATCTTAGATTATGTGGAAATAATAAAACAGCGATAACAGAAATAAGTGGGAATCAAAATTATTTTAATACAACCTTTAACATGAATAAATCCTGAACAGATTATGTTGACATCACATTTTATGGTGTAGTCCGTCATAAATACACTGCATTTTCACAATCATGGCTTCTGCTGTGGAGGTAAAGTGTGTCTAAAGCTGAAAATATTTTATGAAATCTTTGTAAACAAATTGTTTTACATAACTGAATTTAGTGAGATATATGCACAATAATGATATATTTACTCATTTAGCAAAATATGTCTGGAATGATATGAAAGTGGACCATCAGAGTTTAAAGCACTTGTAGCTAAACCTAAATCAGGCCTTGATAATTAACTACTGTTATAGTTTAAGTGTACATCCCAAACTAGATAACTTAAGACACTAACTCGAAAGTTAAATTAAATTGTAAAGCGCGTGTATGTTTTAGCTAACTTTGTCAGCAAGTGTCAGTAACAATGTGGAGTCTTGTCCAACAATGACAATGAGCAGTGATCAAAATATGTAAACTGTGAGAATTAAGGGTTCACTCCCAGGCTTAACAAGAATCGTCTTTAACGCAACTGATCATGAAGCGCCTAGCCTTTTTTCCCCTCCCAAGTAAATTCTACTTCACATGGTCCTGCATTATGCCCCATCTGGTCACCTGACATCTTTGAAACACAGAATACCAGTACTATGTGAATGGTATGGGTTTAAGTTAATAAAATTACAATATTTATAATCCAGAATATAATTGTTAAACTAAACATCACCTGCATTTGTTAATATGGTTAGAAGCAAATAAAGATAGATGTTTCATTTTTTTAAAACAAAGATGAAAAGCATCACTTTCTTATTGTCATTCAAAAAATAGAAATTTGAATTTAGTCCAATCAAGAAATGTCAATTCCAGTGATTTTTTTTTTTAATTAAGGCTTTTCAGAAAAAATAATAGATTTTGACTAGTTAAGTGTTTTATATTTTAAACACATACAATGATATGGTGATAATATGTAGACAATGGCACAACATTGCTAAAATAAAAGACATTAAAATTCTTTTAACAAGAAAAAATAACAAGTCTAACTGTAAAATGTTACTGAGGTCATGTTATAGCCAAAGATTAAAATGCAACTATAACTTTAAAAAGGCAATTCAAACAGTGCACTCCCAAAATAATGTCAGTGCTTTAGTTTGGAAAATGCTACATCACTCCAGGAGCTATACTTCCCCAGTCAAAGTTTTCCAGACATCTGCATATCCTTACGTTGTTAATTGCATGTATTTTCCAGCGTTTCTTGCTTTGGGCTGATTTTACAAACTAAATGTGACTTAGCTGTTACAATCACACTGAACAATCTGTGAGGGTGTCATATGAAACCATCCTAAAAACACTTCAAAATGCTGGTCCCAAGTCACCCCAGCAGGATTTCCTCTCCTGGTTGAAGTATTTGGCTGGGGACTGTGGTGTACCTTGGGTCCAATTTGGGAACAAAGCCTTTAAAATCCCTGGAAGCTTGAGTCCCAAACACATCCAACGCCTGACGGTTCATCAGAGCAAACCTAGAAGACAATGTTAATATATACACACAAAAAAAATGCTAGTACAAGAAGCAAATAAAGAAATTCAGAATTTAGACTTTCTAAGACAAATTAAGCTGAGTCACCCTTACCTCCCTTTTGTCAAACGAAGCAGAAACTTCCAGTACGTTGGCCTGAGGTTCTGTACTTCCATAACAGCCTATAGGAGAAAACAAACAAAAATAGAATAATTAATTAATTATCAGATCATTAAGTATTTTTATTATTATTATTATTATTATTATTATTATTATTATTATTATTATTATTATTATAAGAAAGTTGTTCTATATTTAGGTTCCTTACAGCCTGGAAACAAATAGCGGTGGAGATGGCGTATAAGACTGTATCTGCATGAGGAAAGTAAGGGAACCGGCCTGCCTCAATGCCCTTGAAGTACATAGTCTGGTGGCAAAAAAACAAATGGGTATAACATACATCCAATTTGTAACTTTATCTTCAAACTTGAGAACAGACTTTTCTTTTTTTTTTTTTTACCTCCACCAGCTTTGAGAAGAGGTACATAGATATTGTTGTACTCTTGTAAAAGAACATTGACATGCCAGCCAAAAAGCCTGTAGTGCACAAAAATAAAGTAAAATATCTTGTACATATACAAAAAATATTATTACTCTTTAAGTAGTTTAACCAAGTCCTTACCTGCTATTAAAGCATGAAGTTCATCATCAATATTACGCAACCAGCGCAAAAGGCAGCTCGTTCCCTAAAAGACAGGGGAAAAAAGAGATATGGTAATAAGATAATAAAAACATTTTATACAAAAAGCAGTGGTAAAAAAAGAGAAAAGAAAAAGCTCAGTTAAAACAAACCTTGTAAATACTAACAAAAGAACCCAGAAAAGCCCCAAGTTGGAAGTTCTCTTTGTTGTAGAAGAGCGATGGGAGACGTGAAGGTTTGGAGAACATGTGTCTGAACGCTGAGGGCACTTTTAAACAACACTGAATCAGATAGCCAACGCTGAACATCCTAATGAAACCCTGAGGAGTCAAAGAAAGAAATCTTTGATAACTTAAGTTTTCTATGTTTAAAAACTGACACAGGTGATCATTCTAGTCTTACTTTGACACAGTAAGAGATGCAGTTATCATGGTAATGTTTGCAACATCTGTGTCTTGGGCCTTGTTTGCATCTGTAGAAGCACAAATAGAAGTCTTGAGAATTCTAGCAGGAGTCTTTGATAATTGTAGTGTTTGTTAAAAGGGTACGTTTTCTTACATTAATTCTAGCAATTCCCTGGTGTAGGCAATCAGAGTTTTCCTCCTGGAGATGGTTCTTTGTGCTGATGGCTGTGGATCCACTGTCTCTATGGCAGCTGTCCTCTCCTGGGATCTCAAATGGCTGTGGTCAGCAAGAGCAGCGTGCGACGGGATCTCTTCTTTTCCAATGATGAATCTACAGGAGAAACACGTCAATATACAGTGGGGCAAAAAAGTATTTAGTCAGCCACCAATTGTGCAAGTTCTCCCACTTAAAAAGATGAGAGAGGCCTGTAATTTTCATCATAGGTATACCTCAACTATGAGAGACACTTATTTTCCACCATACTTTGCAAATAAATTCTTTAAAAATCAGACAATGTGATTTTCTGGATTGTTTTTCTCATTTTGTCTCTCATAGTTGAGGTATACCTATGATGAAAATTACAGGCCTCTCTCATCTTTTTAAGTGGGAGAACTTGCACAATTGGTGGGTGACTAAATACTTTTTTGCCCCACTGTATGCTGTATAAACACAACTATAAGACAAACAGAAAAAAACACAACAGCTACAGCCATCTTTGATAACATTACTGTTCAAAAGGGAATCTAAATCCACTTACTTTAATGCTGAAAATGCAAAGCCTTTAAGACCATCTTTACTCCTAAAACACAATATAGAACCACATGAGGATTATCTTATTTTTTATAGACCATTTTAAATATACACCTCTAGAATATAAGGGAATATAATTATCTCAGGTGCAATTATAGTGAACTGAACACTTTATTTTTTGTGATTTCCAAATAAAATAGCTATTTTTTAGGGCATAACTTTAAAGGACATTCCAATATCTGTGGAATAACCCTCATTTGTAATCACAGTTTTCTTGCTCTCCTGAGTTTTTTTTTTTTTTTTTTTTTACATCACTATTGGATGAACTTGAGGTGGGCATTTCCAAACACTGGCTTGGAATGGTTGTCAGAGAGGCTGATTTAAGATAAAAATGGCAGTGGTCTCTTGTTTCTTTTTCCAGAACTGTATGTTAAACATTTTTCAAGTTTTTCTGACCTGAAGAAGAACATATACAGTGATGCCGTAATGCAGAACAAAAGCACCTACACAGAAAAGGAAAACAGTCAGATATGGTAGAAATTGATCACTTAACAAAACCACAGTGACAAACATGTATCAGATAAATAATGTTTCTGTTCTGTTTGCTGGCACTTATCTCAATATAATGTAAAATATTTACGTAGTAAGGTGTCTTGTGTAGTCCTGTTTTCCTGTAACTTTTGTACTTACCTCGCCGTGTTTGATGGGTTTGACAATGCCTCTAGTCACTGCCATGCGAAATAGTGTCTCTGTGGCCTGATAATAAGAAAACATAGTTACTCTGAGTCTGCAGAGAAACTGTATCAAATAGAAGCTGGTGTGGTGAGCTTACAAGATTTGCCATGTAAATTGTCAGAAGCCCCCTCCTAAAAGAGAAGAGAAATAAATGTATAAAAAATATGAATGCAAAATTAAAATTACTGCTCCTTGTATAGTGTGCAGCTTAGGTATTGGACAGCACAAAGATGTTAACTTAGTGAAATGTATGCAACGATAAACAAGGATGCTACCTGCTCTTGCGCTCAAGGAGAATGGCAATGTATGATGCAGGTAGCGCTGAGCCAAACCCAGCTGACCACGGGTAAAACCCACCCAACAGTTTCCTAATAGTGAAATATGGAGAGACATTTTCTATTAAATTCGAGTTACTGGAATATATGTGGTAAGCCATATATTTGTATGAAGTAAAGAGATTGTGAAAACAGAATACAATAGCTTCATAGTATGAAAGGTCTACACCACAGTACACAATGAAGAACAGAATGTCAATGTTGTTAAAAGATGTGAATAAAATCAGTAATAAACCTGATCTTTGCAAACATTTTTGAAACAGGTTAGTATTTACAGAGAATGGTTTCTGCTACCAGAATCTTATTTAAAGGTAGTTTGACAATGCCATAAATATTCTAACTGTGATCAAATAATTTTTACATGATTGTGATACATAATTAGGTCATATTTTGTGTTATCTTACCTGAGAATACAAAAGAAAACTATGTAAAGACCTCCATTGGCAGTGAGGAAAGAGGTAGATTGTAGTATCTCTGGAATAAGTCTTTTTAAGTAGTAATCCTTTTTCCTTCTCCTCAACACAGCTGCTGCCTGCAATGCAAACAGAGAATTCAGTTCAATTCAATTTTTAAAAAAATATTTGTCCCGTAAGGGCAATTAAAAGGCATGTTAGAGCAGCTGAACAACAGCATAAAAAATCATTTACGAAAGTCTAGTGCAACATTGGCTGGGTAGTTATTAACTAAGCTGGTAAAAAGGCGGGGAGCACTAGGTTTATCATGTCGTGTGTGTCATTGCAGTACTTGAATATGCATTAACTTAATAATCAACAAAATACAAGGATAACTTCAGAACTTGTGTTTATTAGTAGCTGGTTAAAAAACATTTGCATGTTATACGTGAGCAACGCGAAGACGGTTTTGTGTATAATGTCAGAAGCGACATTGCTTTCTGATGTTGTCAATGACCCGAGAAGCCTGTGTGAACTTAAACCTGGATCCTGGGAGCAGAATATCGACTTTCAACTAATCTTTAACCTTACAAGCTTTGTGGAAGTGACAGGCTGTCCTAACTTGTGTTAGTTAGCTAGCTTTGCTAACCATAGCGTAGCCTGTAACTTAAGCCTCTTGACAAAATGTAAAACTTACCAAATAAAGAGGAGCGTATATTTTAAAGGAGACCTCCAAAGCCCCTGTAGTCACATCCACCGCCGATTGTACACATGACGGGTCCCAAGTGTGGCCAATTTCGTAGCAGTTGTGCGGTATCTTACTGAGGGCAGCCATGACTGAGTCCGACCGCGAGCAGCGGGGCGCGCATCTGTGCGCGTTCACGTAGCGGATGGGAAGTGATGGCCCCGCGTGAAGTTGGCACCCATCAATAGAAAATCTGCAGAATAACTATTTCATTCGTTTGAGCTTAGTTTGTGCTGGTTTGTGCTGTAAAAAGATTTGATTAATGGAGCGCCAGCTTCACACAGGTAAGGACCTGTGTAAAGATGATAGAGATATATAATAATATGAAGACGGACCGTGGATCAAACTTATACTTACTATTACAGGTCTTATTATATATCCATGAGATCCATTAAACTCAAATCTACAGAACAACTATCTCAAAAGATGACACCTAGTCTACATGAACTAAACAAGAGTAAAATACAATCGGAATACAATTTGCTCGTTGTCAACAAAATGCTTTATTGTCAGTCTTTACCAAACCAGGAATCCATGTATATTCATTGATAAAAAAATGTGCTCAGATCAGCATAGTGAAGAGAATGACATCTACAGACACAGCAATGTCACACTGGATTCAACAGAGTACTGGGCACATGACCAGGCTTATTCAAAAACAAAATACTTTGTATTCGATGGATTAGTATAAGGGATGACCAGTATGTCACTAAAATATTTTTTGTCAGTGACAGATTATGGCTGTAGTTGTGACGGAAAATCTGAAGTCCACCCGTCATTTCGACAGCTTTAAATGAGAGTTATTTTACTTTTAAATTGCAATTCTTAGTCCTTTCCGGGAGATGGCGACAGTTAATTAAATATTTGTCACAGTATTGTGTATTTTAAATCACTGCATGATGTTGATTTATATGTAGACTATCTATTTTTGTAATTTTATTTTAGCCTATGCCTATGTTAGCACGGCCAATAGATCAACTGGAAACCTTGCATTATGCACTGTTACAGTCACCCAGGGTTGGGTTCATAAAAGTTAGGGGAAAAAACTTCCAAAACAAGTAGTCTTAAAAAAATCTATACCCTAATACTGGATACTATTATAGTAATTTTTATTAAGTCTATTTTTCTTCTAAACTGTAATCAGAGCGACTGGATAATAAAAACGTGTGGATCCAGGACATGTTTGTCTCTCATTTTGTCAAAACTGTACAGTGATGGCGGGGACTAATCATCGGTGCTTGTCTCTGGGGAGTTAGGAGCAACAATTTGGATGACCAAAGGTGCTGGAGTCTGCATAGGGCCAGGTGCAACGATTACTTTAATTTCCCAGGGGATATTTCGGAAACATCCTTTAACTACTAACATGAGAAGATTGAGCGGTCATTATCCCTTCTCGTCTGATCCCACAGGAGGCGGTCGTCCCTCTGAATGGGCCAACTGTTTTCCTTTGAGTTTCATAAGTGCAGTGGGCTGCCAGTTTGCCGTAGCGCACACTGTTCTGTTTGCGCGCTCGCATGGCGGAGTTAACGGGAGTTGCAGTACTTTCTTCTTGAACGTGGTCAGCTCAGCTCTGAAACATGGCAGAGACACTCGGGGTCTTAGGCACTTGTTTGCTTTTTCAGCTCGTGTGCGCAGCGGCGGGACAGAGCAGCAGGGAGAGGGTGTACTATGTGGGGATCGTTGAGGACTTGTGGGATTATGCGCCAAGTGGAAAAAACCTGCTCAATGGCAAGGATATCGACAGTGATGAGTAAGTTGTGAGAAAGTTTTTTTTAGCCTTGTAAACATACACAAACATATTAAAATATTCTATGAAGACTGTTAACCATACTCTACTGAACTGTATAATAAAAAACAAGTATAGTGTCGTCTAGAAGTTACAGTATTAAGTCACCTTGTCAGGGTGTGACGCTGTCTAGACCTCTGATCAGAGTCAGTGCTGGCAGTCTAGTGCGATCAGAGCGCACTCTGTACACTCAGTATGACAGCACGCTCTATACTGTGAATCTATACTACTATTACTGATTAAAGAAATGCGTTTTTTTCAATCCTCTTAGTCTTGAATAATGATAATAATAATGATAATAATAAATAATTTCTATATATTTCTATATATACTGTGATAAATAAGCCATATTTTTAGACTATAAGCTGTCTGCAGATATCTTGTCTCTAGAGCAAGACAACAGTGGGTCCTATATAGATGTGTGCCACATGTCTGCCTCCACTGAAGTCTTGCCCTGACCAGTCACTGACGGTTCAGCACTTTGCTCCAGTAGCAGGTTATTAGCAAACAGAGGCTGTAATTACAGTTGTGGCTAATTGTCACGCAGCTGTAGCATGATGCAGTTTGTTGTACATCATCAATACTCTGGCATTAGGTTTTGACATTACAGAACTCATTTGTACAAGCCCAATTCTGAAAAAGTTGGGACAGTGTAAAGTGTAAATAGAAACCAACGCTCTGCAAATCTCATAAAACCTCATTTTATTAAATATTCAGGTGTTCAAAGTGAGACATTTTACTTTCTGTTGCAAAATGAATTTGGTAGAAGCAGCATATCTCAGAAAAGGGCTAAAAGCTGAAAAAGTAGGCCTACTTGGTACTGCTAAGAAACAACTTTGTCAAATAAAAATGAGCTTTGGTCCAGAGAAGACAGAGGTGTTTCTGGATCATGTTCACATATGACTTCTTCTTTGCACAGTATATTGTAGCTATAACCTGTGGCATGGTTAACTGTGTACAGAGAAGTGTTCCTGATCTATGCAGTGCTTACCAACACAGAGTAATGTCAGGTTTTAATGCTGTGTAGCATGAGGACCTAAAGATCAGGAGCATCCAAATCATCTAATACTAATACAGACAATGCCTTTCTAAAATACTACTTTTATAGCAAGCTCTTTCTTCAGGCTTTTGCTTTGTTTTTAATAGTCTTTTCTTGCTCCATCCCAACTTTTTTGAGATGTGTTGCTGTCAAATTAAAAAAGGTGCTTTCCAGCTATTTTATTTGAGGTTTTATATGCTGAAGGTAATTCACAGATACTGGCTTACATCTTCTTTTGTGTCTTAGGACTGCATCCATATTTCTGAAGGAAGGACCTGACCGTATTGGCAGAGTTTATAAGAAGGCCATGTACCGTCAGTTCACAGACAGCACATACAAGCACCTTGTTCCTCGTCCACAGTGGTTGGGCTACCTGGGGCCCATACTGAGAGCTGAAGTCGGTGATGATATTGTGGTTCATTTAAAGAACTTTGCAACAAGGAACTACTCCATCCATCCGCATGGAGTCTTCTATGAGAAAGATGCAGAAGGTGTGTGTTGTCAGGGCCGTCGACAGGGTTTTAGAAATACTGAGGTCCATGGTGTTGAAGGCCAGTTTAGACCTGATTTAGTCCTCGTTTAGTCCTTTTTTTTGCCTGGTCTAGATCTGGTATAGCCTAGTAATAGAAAAAGACTGAGATCCGGACCTCTGTGACCTCTATGGTGCGTACGTACAAACATGTGTGTTGTTACATATACTACATAAATAACATGTTATTGGCCAGGTGGATGTGGGTATGTCAATTCACCATGACACGTCAATACGTAACCTCTCCCAGTAAACATTCTTCTCATTTCTCTGATAACGACTTCACTTCAGAACCCACACAGTGTAATAAAATGTACTTTGCAAAGTTTTATCATGAATGAAAGTGAAACTAGTAAAATTCAGAAATAAAAGAAGGAACAGAGGAAATGCAGCCAAAAATTTTTTGTTACATCATATCATTGTTGGTGAAAAGACCTGTGCTAGTTCCAGGCAGACACACAGTATTAGGACATTTAAGGTCCCATATAAATAATAAAGCCAGGAGTACTAAGAACTGATAAGTAATCTTTGCTCCCACTTTTTATAATACATACCTGCTTTATAAGGCCAGCAAGAGAAACACACTTTAAAGAGTCCTGTTACAACCCCAATTTTGGGCACTGTGTGTAAAGTGTAAATAAAAACAAAATCCAATGGTGTGCAAATCTCACCCAAATATGTTTTATTCACAGTTGAACATAAGCAACATTTCAGGGAAAGATTGTAAGCATCCAATACATCCGATACTAATAATACAGACTGCGCCTTTTGAAGTGTTCCTTTTATACCCAGATATTTTAAATGAAATGTTGCCAAATAACTTAATTAGTTGCAAAATACTCCTCCAGCCTTTTGTTGCTCCATCCCAACTTTTTGGAGATGTGTTGCTGCCTTCAAATTGAAAATCAATTATTTTTCATAAATTGGTAAAATATCTCAGTTTCAACACCTGATATGTTGTTTATGTTGTCTGGTTATATTGTGAGTAATATATGGGTGAGATCTGAAAATAATTATTTATATTTTACACAGCATTCTGATTTTTCTATATTTTTTTTATTGGGGTTGTAGTGGTAACCCTTGGTCATTTGTCTATCAGGAGCATTTTATCCAGATGGGACGTCCGGGAGGTTCAAGAAAGATGATGGAGTCCCACCTGGAGGCAGCTACACCTATCGCTGGGAGGTCAGGCCAGAGTTTGCCCCCACAGATGACGATGCCAACTGCCTCACTTGGGTTTACCACTCACACATAGACGCTCCCAGAGAGATCAACTCAGGACTGATCGGGGCACTGCTTACCTGCAAGAAAGGTATGTTACATTATTATGGATGATACTCATACGGCACTTAATAATAATAACATTCTTCTTTCGATCTCTTTTAATCAAATTAGGAATCTTAAGAGATGAGTCAGTCTCTGATTCGGTCCGCACCGACGTTGACCAGGATGTCATTTTGATGTTTCATGTTGTGGATGAAAATGACAGCTGGTATCTGAAGAGCAACATGCTAAATCTAACAACGCCACCAGATGTAGAAGATGAAGACTTTATTGAGTCAAACTTGATGCACGGTTAGGCTGTTTTTAAGTCTAACTTTATATCATTGACAAAGTGACACAGAAATTATTATTGTACAACTCTGAAAAAAAATAAGACACAATTTATTCTTCCTGTTAAATTCCTTCACACACCTCACTCTGCTTTATGAGCTCACAGACCATTAAGCAAAGCTGAGAGAGTGATACAAAGTTACAAAAGATAAAGTTGAAAAACTGGTTCAGGCTTTTCCACTAAATACTGATTTCTGAATGTTTTTACTCAAAACATTATTACTATTTTGTTTATTTTGTTATTCAAGTTCTACAAACACTGTATTTAACTTATTTTAATGTATTGACATTTCTTTTAAATTATGCTTTATAGAACAATAGTTTTATTTGGAAATTAAGACAAATAGGGCAAAGAGTATAGTTCTGCATATTGCACCTATATAAGATAAAACAGGTCATTTTAGAGTGGTCTCTTTTTTTTCAGAGCTATATATATTGTATGTACTGCTGTGTCTTATTCACTTATGTCTTTCTCTGTTGACAGCCATTAATGGTTACATGTTTGGGAACTTACCTGGCATCAAGTTGTGTCAGCATCGGGCAGTGGCCTGGCATCTGTTCGGCATGGGCAATGAGCAGGACATCCACTCTGTTTTCTTTCATGGGAACACAGTGTTGGATCGTGGCCACCGCACAGATGTCCTCAGCCTTTTTCCTGCCATTTTTGCAACAGCTGAGATGTTCCCAAAGGCGAGAGGAAAGTGGCTTCTGGCTTGTCAGGTTAATGACCACTTGCAGGGTAGGGTAGCTCACCTTTGACCTTGATCTTTGACCTCTTCATTAGTCTTTGACCTGTTTGTTCTGAGCCTAAAGAATGCTGTGTTGGGTTACTAAAAGAATAGTATGCATTTTTGTGAGGCTGTCGAACAACACAATAACGAGGTTTCCCACTGCTTTGCGTGTATCTGAACACGTAGCAACTTGTAACTTCCCTCGCATGTTATGTTCAAAGTTCACCGGACATACTTCCCTGATAAATTATGCTGACATTTGAAATAAGGTTAACTTTGACTTCTTCTTAGGTCATCTGTCACAACTGGGAGGAGTGACTCATTTTGTATTTTCAGAAAGAAAATTTTAAAAAGTCCTACACACTAAAAGAAAAGGCTATTTGAATTAAACTTTATTTTCCCCGTAGGGAAATTCATTCTTTGCATTTGACCCATCCTTCAGTGCTGCTGGAGCAATCTGTCAGGAGCAAAAACTCAAGCCAAGTCTCAAGTCTTTTGGTCGCAAGTCCAAGTCAAGTCACAAGTCTCTGTTTCTGCACACTTTTATTTATACAAATTTAAAATACAGTACAATATGACACATCTATTACTAACCAATAGGCCTACAAACCGAAAATAACAAAGTCAGACAAACAACTTTGCAAATCAGAAGGTTCTATGTTTTAAAAGAGGGTCCTGTAACAGGACAACTGCTCCGGACTCTCAGGCAAAACTATTTGGGCCACAGAAAAATATCAAATTCACCCCTTGACAAAACTGTGACAAAATATTGACATCTCTCTCTCTCTCTCTCTCTCTCTCTTTCTCTCTCTCTCTCTCTCTCTCTCTCTCTCTCTCTCTCTGTTTCTATTAATAACCTCAGTCCAAAAATCATTCAGATCATCTTAATACAGTGAGAGGTTACTAACCCACTAATAGAAACACCACTATCTTTTATCTGATCATGCTCCTTTAGCATCTCCAGGCTGTGGTTACAGATAATAATGCTTTACCTGTGGCTTGTGCCTGCCCACTGTCAGACTTCTGTCTTTCCTCTTCTGTTACTTGACAAATATTCACTTTTATGAACAAGGGGACCTTTAATGTTTTGTTAATGAGTGGATCACTAGCTTAACTTCATTGAGTCACTAATTTGAGTACTTAAGCAGCTTTACTAACTTCTCTTTGACTTCTTTTGTTCCTGCTGTAGCAGCAATGTTTGTGTCCAATGCTTGGTTTATTGCATTATTCTCCTGTTCATATCAATAGTACAGTCTGAATCTCGCGGTCCGTATGCGCATCGACAACACACACACCCGCACGCACACACCCACAGAGACAGCCACACAGAGTGCGGGGGAGGTGGGACATGTAGCAGAGCAGCCAAGTTCTGGTGAATCAGAGCAGTGCTTCAGAGCCGCTCCTGTGCTGTGCTGCTGTTTGTGCCTGAGGAGTGGAGGAGAGACAGGGCAGTGGAGCCAGCGCGGAAAGAAGCCAAAATAAGTGGCAGTACCATATTGTCACGTTAGTAATAAGTGCGCAAGGGACTCGTAATGTTCACAAGTCCCAAACCACGAGTCCGAGTCAAGTCTCGAGTATTTAGGGTATGAGTCCGAGTCAAGCCTCAAGTCTCTTAAGAGTAGGGACTAGTCACCTTACAATACTCTTTCACAGCATTTATTGTTTTACTATATCATTAAGACTGACCCTTAGACTTTCCTTCTCTCATAGTTCATAGATACATCTGCTTACATCTGCATCTATTAATTACAATCCCTTGTCCCTCTTTCTTTGTGTTTCAGCTGGGATGCAGGCCTTTTATGAAGTAAAGTTGTGTGGCAGTGACATCAGTCCCACTGTGAATTCTGAGGTGGTACAGAAATATTACCTGGCAGTTGAAGAAGTGCTTTGGGATTATGGGCCCTCAGGAAGAGATTTGATCAATAATGTCTCTTTAACTGAGCCTGGCAGGTACAATCTGTGGCAAAGGTTATCACCACATTAACCACATTCAAACAGAGAAGCCCCTGTAGTTTTCTCGCAGACATGCAGGAGCATTAGTGATCCTTATGTCACTATGTACAATATACATTTATTTTTTTACCAATATTTTACCAAATCTGGGCACAGTGGCAGAGTGGTTAGTGTGCTCTTGCCTCCCAGCAAGGAGGTTGAACCTTGGGCCCACCAGTACACAGTCTCTCTGGGTGGAATCTGTATGTCCTCCCTGTATTACCACAGGTTGTCTCCAGGTATTTGGGTTTCCTCCCACTGTCCAGTGACATGCATGTGTTAGGTGACTCCAAATTGTCCCAAGTGAATGAATGTGAGAATGAATGGTTGTCTGTTTGGCCACTATCACCGTACCCTGCCTAAGGTCCACGGTTGCTGGGATAGGCTTCAGTTACAGCCCACTAATGTAAAACTGTACTGTCTTTTAATCATTAAATTTACTCTCAAAATACAAGTCCCAACCTCCCCAAAAGACCTTATGTGGTAACCAGAGATATCTTTGTCTTCTTTTCCCTTTCTGGGTTACCACAGCAAGTCATCTGCCTTTTAGCATGCAGTTTTTTTGTTGTTTTTTTTTTGTTTTAGTTTTTTTGTGGCATATTTATTTGGGATATTGTTTTACACTAGATGTCGTTGCTGATGCAATCTTCCTCCATATGTTTGGGCTTGGAACCAGCACAAAGAATACACTGGTTTGTGACCACCTGTGGCTGGATTTAACTACGGATATCGTAATACATGTATAATTAAAGTTGAAGTTTTTTAAGTATGTTAAGTATAAGTATATTAAGTAATATGTGCTTTAATTTAAATAGTAGTATTAAATGTTTTAGACTGTCTACTGGCTCTTAATCAATGCCAGTGTAGACAATATACAGTACTACAGACATCAATATAGAGGTCATTTTACGCACATGGGACCTTTATTTTGAAAATATTTGAAATCCAGAGTTTTTATTCGGAGTACGGTCTCTGGACAAAGTGATTGGCCTGTGGTACCTCACCTCAACTCCCCTGTCTGAATGAGGCCCACCTGCTGCATCTTTACAGACCTGACCTATGATACTATAGATGAGCTAATGGACTAACAGTCCTAGACATATGTTGCCTGTCCCTCCTGGTAGAGGATCTCTCCTTCAATATAGGCTCCATAAGGTTTCTTCTTTTTTTCCCACAGCTGGGGTTTTTAGGAGTTTTTCCTTACCGAGAAGGAGGGTAATGAGGACAAGGACAGGGATGTCCTGAGTTGTTTTTTTTTGTGTTGATTGTGTGTTATGGCTAATTGTGTGTTTATGTTTGATTAACTGTTTGTGAAGCCCTTTGAGATGACTTTTGTTGTGATACTGGGCTATATAAATAAAACTGAATTGAATTGGTAAAGCTGTGTTTATGGTGGTGAGAGTAAACGATGACATGACTGGGTTGTCATTTTAAACCAATATCTTTTTATTTCAGTGCCTCAGAAGTGTTTTTCAGCAGAGAAGATGGTAGAATTGGGGGTCAGTATGTTAAAGTGGTATATAAAGAGTACACCGATGTCACCTTCACCACTAGAAAAACACCATCTCCTGAAAACAGACATCTGGGAATCCTGGGTAAGGAATAACTCAGCTGTTTGTTCGTGGTGTATTCACATATGTTTAACCACTGCTGGTATATATAAATATATATGATGTGCTTTGGTCCAGGTCCTGTTCTGAGAGCTGAAGAAGGAGATATCCTGAAAGTCACATTCAAGAATATGGCCAACAGAAACTACAGCATCCAGCCTCATGGACTTCACTATGGCAAACACTTTCAGGGAGCCAGCTACAAAGATGGTAGGATGATTTATCATCATACTCACATGGCTACACAAAGTAGTATATGGACTGAAATAATGTTAAAACAGAGGATAAAATTGAAAAATGATTTTATCCTTGATACATACGTTATAGACAGTATTCCTACACAATTGCATAAAATAATTTATTTCATTATACATTATATATTACACTATTTGCTAACAATGTTAATCAATAGCATATATGAACTGAAAATAGTATTGGAGCAAACGTTACATCACTTTAATGAAGTACTGAATTGTAAGTTAAGTGTATCTTTCTAGATGTGGACAAGCCTGGTTCTTGTGTTGGTCCAGGGGAGAGTTTTACTTACACTTGGCAGGTGTTGGACGGTCCTTCTTCATCAGATCCCTCATGTATCCCTTATCTTTACTACTCTGCTACCAATCCACCCAAAGACACCAACTCTGGACTTGTGGGACCTCTGCTTGTGTGCAAAAAAGGCTCGCTGACAACAAATCGGACTCAGGTGCTATTTGAACTATTTCCAATTCAGTCATAAATGTTAGGTTGTAAAAAGTGTTGAAACAACTCCTTTTTTCATTTATCTTCCAACCCTGAAGCTCAAAGTAAACATACATTATGTTATCTTCTTAAGTATGAAAAAATTGTAGAAAATACAGATTTGTCAGTGTGGCATTAAGTTAATCATAAGTGGCATAGAACGAAATGTCATAATCTTAAGTCTGCACGCTATTTGTAATGCATACCTCTAACTAATTTGATGTTTTGTGTACTAATTTTTGGCTTATGCAGATGAATAGAAATGTTTTGGGTTTGTAACATACAGTTAATCTTCACAGATGGGTGTGGACAAGGAGTTCTTCTTTCTTTTTTCTGTCATGGATGAAAACATGAGCTGGTATTTAGATGAAAATATTGACAGATTTGGCGACATTCAGGCAAATTCTGAAGATGAGGACTTTGTTGAGAGCAATAAAATGCATGGTGTGTTTTGGTTCACAACAATATTGGAATTTAGCTGTACATTTTATCGCACATATTATGTTTTTTATGTGCTGTTATTATGTTTTTAAAATCTTTTTCAGCTGTAAATGGATTGATGTATGGGAACATTCGAGGCCTGGAGATGTGTGCTGGGGACAGGGTCAGATGGTACACCTTTGGCATGGGCACTGAAGTAGACCTCCACGGTGTTTATTTTGAAGGGAACACATTTGAAAAGCAGAGCACAACACGAGACACTCTCAGCCTGTTTCCTCATACCACAGCGACCGTTGAAATGCAGCCAACCACTCCTGGTCAGTGCTCTTTTTAAAAAATTGCACCCACACAGTCAGAGGTCAATAGGAAGGCAGACATACTTCATGCTTTGTTTGCAAGGACACTGTTATTTAAATACAAACCTACTTAGATAAATCAGGGACACACACAACAGGAAACACATTCATTTTACAAGGCCATCTCCTGGATTAATGTTATTTACTGTAACTTAACACTTTTATATAATTTATGGGAGGTTTTGCGCTTACTGGCACTATATTTTACCAGAAGTAGAAGTCAAATTTGTACTTACAGTCAGTAAAAGTACTGTTACTTCAATTTGTTATTATTGAAGTAAAAATATAAACAATTGTTACTCGAGTAAAAGTAAAGAACTAAAATAGTTTACAGTTTACAGTATTAAATACTAACTAATACTTCCACTGTTGCTACCACTATAGTCACTAGAAAATTTGTTTTTTTACTACCTAATATTTCAACAAAAAGACATTTCTTAAAATGTCATTACTATTTTTTATACAGCTCATCCTTACATTCATTTTGGATGCTAAAACCTTACAGTTATTCCTGTATAAAGATGAAAAGATACTCATTCCTGTAATCAAAAACAAAAACAGATACTCATTCCTGTAATCAAATCAATTGCAATCAGAACAGACCAAGGAACAAATGATTAGTTTTTGGTGTGGACCTGTGGATGACTGGATCTGGAGTAGGACTGTGCTCTCTTAGAGCTTCCAGAGTAACAAATCTGTCTGACCTCAAGCCCAAATGGATGCTTCAGGTGTAAGCTTCCTACACACAGAGGTGGACAAAGTACTCAAAAGCTGTACTCAAGTAAAAGTACTGTTACTTCAAAAATAATATTACTCAAGTAGAAGTAAAAGTACCCAACAAAAATTTGACTTCAGTAAAACTTAAGTAAAAAAATACATTTAAATGTTTTTGCAAAATTTTCTTCTTCTTTCCTTCTTTTGAACCCTGAACCTTCTGATTGCAAGTCAGATGTGCCACCTACTACACCACAGAGGACAAAAACTACTTTTAATTCCCTAGACAATTTAAAGTTTTACTCAAGTAAAGGTAAAAATAAAATCATCCAAGTCAAAGTACTCAGGAAGTACTTTTTCTTCCAAAGATTTACATAAGTAATTTACTTGAGTAAAAGTATCTAATTACTGTCCACCACTGCCTGTACTTTATTTTGTCTTTTCTGGAGTTGTCAGAGACAGAAAATCATCTGCCTCCTAGTGTGCAATATTTAGATACTGCTTTGCCACAGGTGATAAATTAGATGAACTGATGCAACCCTTTTTATTTTTATATGTATAGGACTGGGACTAACACAAAATATACATACACTGGCTTGTGACCCCTTGTGGCCATATATATAATATAATATATTGACTCAAGCTACCAGAGTGAGAGGACAAAGCTTGACATGACAGTCCTTTACAATACAATACACTACATTTAGAAATGTTGTCTTATTTTTGCCTATTATCCCCACTTTTGAAACTACAGGTGTGTTTGAAGTGAACTGCCGAGTAACAGACCACTACTCAGCTGGGATGAGGCATCAATATGAAGTCAAGCACTGTAGCAGAAACTATTTTAATCCCACTGAAGATAAACCAAGAAACACTGTGCAGTATTTTATTAGCGCTGAAGAAATCGAGTGGGACTACTCTCCAGAGAGGCACTGGGAGTTGGAAAAACACCAGACCACAGCAAAAGACAGGTGACAAAACCAGTTAATAGCTGCATGTTCGCTATGATTTGTGGTACAACATTATTACAGTTTGTTGATGGTTGCAAATTCAGTGGTGTTATGTCCAGCCCTGGCAGTATATTTGTGGAGAGAGGTGCTAACAGAATTGGCTCGCGCTACATGAAGGTGGTTTACAGAGAGTACACAGATGAGACTTTTAAATTCAGAAAGAAGAGGTCACCGAGCCAAAAACACCTGGAAATAATGGGTGAGACACATTTGTTTAAGCTCAGAATCATCATACTTTTTAATATCTTGCTCAAATAAGGATAGCATTGTCTTTCTGTTTTCATTAGGCCCCATAATCAGAGCAGAAGTTGGAGAGCAGATAATTATTACATTCAAGAACAAAGCCAACAGACCATATTCACTTGTTGCTCAAGGAATCAAATCAAGTGGTTCACACATCCATGTACAACCAGGTAAGAGTCACGAGTCTGCAAATACAGTGGAACATTAACAACATATCAAGTGCTGAAACTGAGGCATTTTTCCATTTAATGAAAAATAATTGCTCATTTTGAGTTGGACGGCAGCAACATTTCTCAATACTAATAATACACCCTTTCTTTCTGTCACTTTCTAAAATGCTCATTCCATTTTTTTTTATATAAGTAATAGTGAAACTTTTGTTGACTAATTCCATATTTTTGAGACATGTTGCTGCTATCAAACTGCATTTACATTCTGTTATTCAATTTTACAAGGTGACCCAAAATTTTCAGAATTGGGTTTGTAAACATAAAGACATTAAGTCAAGTCTTTTTACCTAAAATGGGAAAAGGGCTTTAAAAGCTGGCTTAAATCTGAGTGGTTCCTCTTACAGGGTACGTACTTGAGATGACCTGGGTCATTCCACAGAGTTCTGGTCCTGGAGACTCAGATCCTAACTGTATTACTTATGCCTACTCTTCAACTGTGGATTTTATTAAGGTAATTACTGCTTATGTACAGGTACAGCAAAATTATATATTCTATATGCATTCATATTTTTAAACTGTCAAAGGTGGAAAGTAACTACTTTTACTCAAGTAATTTAAGTACATTAGTGAAGAATTTGCATTCTGATTACATATTCTAAAACATTCTTTTATGTTTATTTGAGTAAATAAAAGTATTAAAAGTAGTTTATTAATTTTAGAAAGTAGTAAATAAGAGTTTGTTGTGAAGTTAGAAAATGAGGCAAAAACACTTTCAAACAAGTAAACGTTGCAGTCAGTACTTTTACTTTTACTTTTCAGATGTAATAATTGCTTCACTTCTACTTCTTCCACCTCTTAAAACTATATAATTCACCATACTTATTTTCAAAACTAAAGAAATTGTCTAAAAAAACATTATCTTACATTACATTTGTTTTTGTTGAGGACATGTACAGTGGCCTGCTAGGACCACTGGTGGTTTGTCGGCCCGGGACACTGGGGCCAAACAGACAGATTGTCGATGTGGAGAAAGAATTTGCTCTTCTGTTTATGGTTTATGACGAAAACCAATCGTGGTATTTGGATGAAAACATAAAAAAATACCTTGGTGTTGACCCTGACAACTATACCAAAGACAAAGACTTCGAGGAGAGTAACATGATGCACGGTAAGAGCTCAGAGGAGAGAGGAGAGGCAGGCACGACTAGAGTCAAACATTCTGATCCATAGAGGAATTTCTGATTTACTTAGCCTTCTGGGAAAAGTGGACTCAGGAGGGAAAACACTTGAGACTGATCTTTAAGTAACCTGCAGAAACATAAACATCATGGGGCTCTTTGAAAATATTATTAACTAGACTGACAGAGTTTATCAAATTAGTATAGTAGCCGTGCTTTTTGTAACTATGTGTAATAAAACTATGTTTTAAGGCATCAATGGGAAGCTGTTTGGGACCCTCCAGGGCTTGGATATGACACAAGGGCAGAGAGTGAACTGGTATCTGTTGGGCATGGGTAACGAAGTGGACATACACACTGTTCACTTCCACGCTGAGACCTTCACATACAAGGTAAGCTAGCATCAACATGTGGGGCTTTTTTTCAGATATCATCCAATTTTGATATATGTGATTTTTTTCCCCTCTAAGCTATTTTTACTACTTGCAGACAATTCTTAACTTGCAGACAATTCTTAACTCACACTTCCCTTTTATCTGTGTACTGTTCCTTTTGGGCCTTTGTCAGACGGACCGCGTGCACCGTGCAGACGTGTTTGACCTCTTCCCCGGGACATTCCAAACTGTGGAGATGGTGGCTGAAAACCCAGGGACCTGGCTGCTCCACTGCCATCTCAGTGACCATATTCATGCAGGCATGGAAACCACTTACACCATTAAAGGTGTGTTGACTATGACATTAATATATACAATTTAGTTGTACATACAGTATCTGGCTGTATCACAGAATATTTGTTTTTTACATTAACACATTTTTGTTTTTCATTTACAGAGCTTTCATCACATGGTAAGATGTCTCTAACTTTTACGGTGTGCAATAAACCACTTAGTAAAGGAGAAATAAATGTTTAAAATTCACAGTATATATTAACAATCAAAAATTCTGTATATAATTAAAGGATTCACCTGTGAGACCAGTGAATATTACAGTATAATCTCTTCCAGTCTGCCTTGTCGAGCACAGGTCAAAAACAGTATGACAAAGGTCTCAGTGTCTATTGTGTCACTAATGGTGCACAACTGTATTTGCCTTTTTTTATTGGGATTGGGAATAATAAGTAAAAATATACCTTTGGGCATTTCTCTAAGGCATTTTGATTCAACTTTTTTGTACCTGCTACTATAGTATAAATCTGAGATTTTCAGTCATAACTGGGCATAATGGGCATAACTAGGCATTATGGTTTAAGGTCATGTATTATGCACAGCAGCCTTGGTTATCATTGTTGTCTGACTTTTCCCCTCCTGTATCTCATGTGTTTCCTGGCACAGGCCCCAGATTGGATGTCTCAGTGATGATGCTGCTGCTGTTGTGTGTGGGGTACATGGCTTTAGACAGACTTTACTAAATAAGGGAGAACCAGGACCAGTGGTCACTAATGCACTTAAAAGTCAAAGGGACAAAATGTTGCTTTTGTTTTGTTTGATGTAAATACTGTCCAAAGCTTTTATATTAAATGCAAACCACTTGTCATTAAAACATGTCAAGAACATGTTGATTTTGTATCTGTGAATTTTTCTGTTTTGCTTTTTGTGCATTGTACTGTATAAAGTTATAAGGTTGTTTGTGAAAAGACCAAATATTAACATTGTGAATGTGCAATAAAGATGTGATTATGTGTGTTATAACCTTGGTCCTTTGTATTGTTTAAAAAGGCTTTGTCCACACGGTGGCGCGATTTTACTGCAACTATCCAAAAACAAACCATCTTGTAACCTGATCAGTGTACAGTTCACATTCCTACAGTCAACCACGCACAATGTTCAGTGATAAAACACCGGAGCTCCCCGGTTGTGACCTAAATGTGCTGTTCAGTGATTTAATGCGCAGACATGATCAAGAACAGTTTTTGATACGCACTGAGTAATCTGTGTTTGTTGTTTTAATGTGTTCTATAATAGAGCATCACTATCAGATGATCAATGCGGGACATCTACGTAAAACCCATTTTATCACAAACTGGACGGTGTTTAACCTCAGTTTGAGCCATTGATCACTGCACACACTTCCATAGCCTGTAGTGTAGGCAGATTAGAGCCTGGGCTATCGCGCTCTAATTGATTTGCGCATTGATCTGTGCGGTCAGAAGGCAGCCCACTTCTACAGCAGCTTGTTTTGTCAATGGGCTCACTTCTAACACGAATGAACTTTTAGACAAAACAGCTCATTTTAGGTCAAAAATAACCAGATTTTTGTAAACAATCAATAAACTGTGTTGTTGTTGTTGTTGTTGTTGTTTTCTTTTTTAGATTTCAGATTACATCACAATGACTTATGACTAACTCGTTTTTTCTGAAACTTTCAATAAATTGCTCAAGAGCAACCTTCATAATAGCTATCTAGGCCTATAGGCCTAATTATTTTTATACAGTTATCTAGTTTCGATATTTAGGTAAATGTATTTTTTTCCCACACAGGTCAATCACGTGTGGTTATCACATGCCTAAACAGAGAACTCGAGAAATCAAAGCGCCCAATAAATAGTTGTTTACCAAGACATTTGTATAAAGTCGAAGATTGTCTCTTTGGTATATCTTTATCTTGCAAAGTCTGTGTAGCTTCCCGTTTGTTTGATCATCATTACCATCCAGTCAATTACTTAAACGATTTTTGATAAATCACATTATTTATTTATTTATTTATTTATTTATTATTTATTTATTTATTTCAAATTTTTATAAATTGTTTGTGATGTATTAATGTCATGTATCGGTGTCATTAGACAGCAGAGGGCGCTCTGCGTGAGGACCTCGGGTATATAAATGTGCCCTTTTCACAGAAAGTGAACACTGACATCAAGAACCCACACATGTTGGATACGGCCTGAGAGGTAGGTTAGCTGACAGCACATTTATACACATCTTTCGAAAAGTGTGTGTTGTTTTTTTTTTTTTTTTTTTTTTGTAAATTAGTATATGTTCTATATTACAAATAATTATCAGTAGCATAATTATTGATATTTTTCCTTCCTTCTACGTGGGTATGTTTGTGTTTTGTGTTTCTGTGTGAACCCCTTTGTTTATTGTTTGTAGGTGCACCAGAGAAACTGAAGTGATGAGTTGCGCTTGGATGACTCTGTTAGGATATCTAGGGGTTGTGTAGGGCAGAGACAGCAGAGAGGGAGAAAGGGGCACCACCAGTGTGAGAAAGCCCCAGTTTTCTGAGTCCAGTTTGGACCAGTTTGATTAATGCATCAAACAGCAGAAACTCTTACGTCATCATGGATCCTTTTTCCTCAATATTATGTAATTTCTTGCCAGTCAAATGAGACAAATAAAACTTACTGTCCCAGCTGAAGAACAGGTTTGCAGCTTTGTGTATTCTTAAAGGTATGTTGTCTGGCAAGTGGTTATCTTAGGTTCAAAGTTAATCACGTTTATCTAGTGATCTCACAAAGCTGAACCTTCCTGTGGTCATGTGACCTGAGTGATAAGTGTAACTCTAAAACCTCCCTTTGCTCTTGCTTCTGTCTTTTTGCAGAAAAGTGACCGCACCAGCGTCACCCGGAGAGGCCTGCTCTTTACTGTCACCCGAGCCTCATCTTCTGGTCCCTCTTTTTCTGGCTTTTTTTTTTTTTTTTTACCTTTTTCACCATGCCCCCAACCCTGACCACAGCCTTCGCCAGGCGCTGGTGGATGGCTGTGACTGCCATCGTTGAGAACCTGTTCTTCTCCGCCGTGCTGCTGGGATGGGGGTCTCTGCTCATCATGCTCAAGTCAGAAGGCTTTTATTCGTACCTTTGCAGTGAGGAAGGTGAGTGGCTGTTGTCATACCTTTAGCATTACCTTTTGTGCTCAACTATTGAAAGCTCAGAGTAACTCAACTCATCTCCCTCTTTGCTTTATGCTTTCTAGTAAAGTGTCTTTAAGGGGCACTGGCTGTTTGTGACTTAATTTGATCAGATAAATAATTTCTACACTCTAAGGCAGAAAGATGAGGTTTCAGTGTCTTGTTTAAATTGTCCAACGATGATCTTTAGCTCACTGCAACTGCACAGGCTACAGGAAGATGCACTGTGAAGCAGACAATAGCAGACCGTTATCAGAAACAACCTTAAGACAACAGGGAGTGGTATACTGAAGCTTTTCTAATTCAATGCAGCAAGTTGCAACCATCTTTGAAGCCTTCAGTACATGCATACAAAGGTCACTGTAAGACTGAGTAGTTGTGACAGGGTGTGTCATTAATGGTTCATTATGTTTCCTTATTGATTGACAGACTACTATCATCATTTGATATTTTCAGAATTTCTTACTTGAAATTAATTTCAAAATACTGTAAAATATAAATAAATACAGTAATGGTTTGAAAATTAATTAAAACTATATATTATTCATAGAAGACCATAAATTATAAATCAGGTTCATCATCGTATAAAAAATAATTGGGTTTTTTTTTGTTTTTGTTTTTTTTGGGAGCAACGCATCTCAAAAAAGTTGAAATGAAGCAACAAAAAGCAATAAAAAGTTTTACTAATTAAAGAAAAAATGTTGGTTTTGTTTTTTTGGCTGGTATCAGTTTAAAAATAAGGTTTTATGAAATGATCAAATAACCAAACACCTTATTTACTGTGTATTCTCTACTGAGTTTAATATACACTGAACTGGTTTGTGTACTTACTTTAGTGGATGTATGCTTCACTGTATAAGGATGACTTTTCAAATGCCTTATACAGTAATGTGGTAAGAATTTGCACAAATCAAACTTTTCTTTTTTCATTGTCAGCTTTCTGGGAGAATCTTATCTTGCTGGTGATATAAAAGGGCAGAAGTACCAACTCAGCTCTTTTTAGGCATGTGACATGAGTTACAAGCATCAACGGCCAACTTTATTACTGCTATTATGGATGTTGAAAGTCCACTGATAATAATTGGTGGAGGAAATAAGTAACTGATAGCAAGTGGCAGAAAGAAGAAAACAGTAAAACAAACTGGTCAGATTGAAACTAATGGTGGTTAATTCCTGGTTTAGTGCATATTCAGCAGAGTTATAATGTGAGTCAACAAGTTTTTGGTGTTGCATGACTTCCCACAGTGCTTAGCACAGTGGTTCTTGGTGAATAATCCCAGCAGGCTGTGGTGTGTCACACTGGATGACGGTGGCATGAAACTTAAGTGTCATCATGGCTTTGCAGTAATATGAACCACAATATAAAGGCATAATATGATAAGGATCAACTGTTTTTACAAATATGTATTTCCTTTTAATCTCCATATCTGTACTCAATTAAAAGTACTCTACAAATGTTATTACTCAAGTAAAAGTAAAAGTACTCAACTCAGTTATTTCTGAGTAAAAGAAAAAAGGATTGATTGTAACACTAAGTAAAAGTTCTTGCTGCTCTTCTGCTGCTAACACTGCTACTACTATTAGCAGGCCCGTCAACAGGGGGGTCAAATGGGTCTGTTGTCCCGGGCCTCAGGGTCAGAGGGGCCTGGAAATGCTCCCTCTTGTTATATTTTCTATTATAATGGGCCCATGTGAAGCCTTCTTGCCCTGGGCCCCAACAATCCTGTTGACAAGCCTGACTATTAGTACTGCTACTACTACTACTATTACTGCTAAATGTCACTATTGCTCCTACTTTTCCTACCACTAGTAGTATTCACTTTGCCAACAAAAGTACTAATTTAGAGACTTTAAAAATCTACTTGTGTGAAAATTACTTGAGTAAAACTATCTAGCTACTTCCAGCCATTGTTTCTTTAAATTTAAAAAAGCCAATATTAAGTCTTTCTGTTCCTCATGCAGATAACCACACCGGTACTTTTAACCTCTCCCTGCCGACCCAGTCTCCTGATGAGTATGCGGACTACTACGAGAGTGAAGCGGGCGTGGTGGGTCTGGGGGACGGGGTGGAGATGAAGCCCCTGTTGCCCCTCGATGGGCCCCTGAGGATGAATGGCTGGCTCATCTGTAAGGAGCAGGACGAGATGCTCAACCTGGCCTTCACCGTGGGCTCCTTCCTGTTGTCTGCTATCACGCTGCCGCTGGGAATCGTCATGGACAAATATGGGCCGCGCAAGCTCCGGCTTTTGGGAAGGTAAAATCCGAAGTGTAAAAACGCCTTTTAAATGTCATGATATAGAAATATAAAAATCTTTTTTTTTTCCTTCAAGCAAATCATCTGCCTCCAGCAAATCATCTGCTTCCATTAGCGTGCAGTGATTTGCATATTGATTTGGCATAGTTTTTTTTTTTACACCTGATGCCCTTCCTGACACAGTTCACTGCATTTATACTGGCTTGGGACCTGTACAAAAGTAACTCCTTGTGGCTAGATTAAAGAATTGTTAGAAAAATAGAGAAATAGTTAAAACATTAAGAACATGTTTATGACAATATCTCATTCCTTACAGCACATGCTTTGGACTGTCCTGTCTAATGATTGCATATGGAGCCTACAAACCAAATGGTAAGTCCCTCCTTTCTGAAGTCACCACGGCAAATCATCTGCCCCCATTTAGCCTTATCATTTGTGTCTTCTTTCACAACAACTAACTTTTGTCCTATTTCACTATGGCCAAAAATCTCCACTTTGGTCTTCCTCCAGACCTCTTGCCTGACTGCTGTAACCTCACTGCCCTTCTACCTATATCCATCCTCTGCACTTGTCCAGACTGTCTCAATCTGGCCTCTCTGACCTTATCTAACATTATCTGATCTACTCATTCCTGATCCTATCCATCCTTGAACCTCTAAATCTCTCTGCTACCTCCACTCTGCCTCCTGTCTTGTCCTCAGTGTTTCTCATTGATAAAATTCACAGTGCTTATGGTTTTATTGTCTAGACATTTGTGTCCTCCACAGAACTCTCTGTCCTCATCTTCATTGCCCTGACGTTCAACGGTTTCGGGGGCATGTGTATGACCTTCACCTCTCTCACAGTAAGTGTGTTTGTCCAGATGTAAACGTCCTATTATCACAAGAGCTGCTCATTGATTCATTATAGTGTGTGTGTGTAATAGCCTGTGTGCTTCATCCTCCCTTTGGTCTGGCATTCCTGACTGTCTCTCGTCCTGTTGTATTGTTTTGGCTTTGGCAACACTGAGCTCTGTCTTCTGCTTAATTAGTTAGTTCTTTGAGAAAGGGGCTGCAGAGTGGGTTGTTGACTGTACTGTGCTCACATTCAGCTGCAGTACCATTTGCACTGTACACAATTAGCATACAAAAACAGAGTATTTTAGTTCAAGTCAAAGTGAATAGAACTACTAATAACATATGCATTCAGAGCACACACACGGTAGTAAAATATTTTAAGTATTATTTTATTTAATTGTGATGATGGTTTACAGTTAATGAAACCATCAAATTATTTTATTGCAGAATAATCATAATCACCACAATTAATACAAATAAATGCTTGAAATATTTTACTATGTGTACTCTTTATATTTGCTGCACTTCTATCCTACTACTTTTATCATATTCTGTTTTATTAGATACATCTGCATGTGTCCTCTTTGGATTAAACCAATGACTACACACTACCTATTCCTGGTTATTTTGCACTTTTGTGATGAATTAACTGAGATTTTGTGGTGCAAATGTGGTTATGTTAGGCAACCATAGACTACTAGTACATTACAGCAAGAAGAATACAATCAAGAATCAAGAGATTGAGCTCAAATATAATCTACAACTTGTCCCTGTACACTGAAAATGTAGCAGGACAAGCAAGCTGTTTCCCTGTTTAGAAAGTACATGCTGAATCGATGCATGATTCTTTTAGTGTTAGAGACATGCACAGTATATCTGGGGTCCAAAGGTCAACACTTTACCATCCCTTTTTATTCACCCGACTGCTGTTCATCAGGCTGTGGTCCCCTCCCCTATAACCATCATTCATCAAACCATAGAAAACCAGTAAACCTCAACAGGAGTCCAGTCCTGCTCCATGGCAATGCAGTTCCTAGAAAGGGCCTCAGTGTATAAATCTTCCAATAAACTGTCCTATTTATATACCACCATGGGCTATATTTTTTTACCCTATATGTGGATTCCTAAAACTCTTAGTTAATCCCACTCTTAATCACTGCCACCAGCTTTAGCTTCAGTGAGTTCAAGCTATTTTAATGGAGGTTTTAACTCAAGGGGTCCACAAAGTTTCTATATAAAACATGTTTTCCCTCCTTGCCTCTGGACTTACATCTTGGTTGCTGGGTTAATCATTGGCCTGCACAGTCTCCTTGAGCATGACTTACCTTGGACCATTTGCTTTTAGCTGAGGCTGTAAAACAATGACGGGTACACCATTAGCTTTCTATTTATGTCAGGTCACTTTCCCATGCCCCGCAAATGTAACATATGACCACCTACCTATTGTTGGTGGTCATAATGTTATGTGTTATGATCGCCAGCCTCATATGCAGCCCCATATGCAACAGACAGGGATGCACTGTGTATCCTGACACCTTTCTTATCAGAACCAGCATCAACGTTTTCAGCAAGTGTCACCTGTCGCTGGTTCACCACTGTTCCCTCCTTGGGCAACTTCTTATAGATACTGACCACCGCAGACCAGGGACACCCCACAAGAGCTGCAGATTTGGAGATGCTCTGACCCAGTTGTGTAGGAATGACAATTTGGCGCTTGTCAGACTTGCTCAAATCCTTACGCTTGCCCATTTTTTACTGCTTCACATCACAACACATCACTTTGAGGACAAAACTCTCTCACTGTCAAACTTTCTTTACCTTAGTTACCTAATCATTCCTTAGCCATACGTTCACACCTCCCCTGTTATTCAATCATTTTGCATTTTTGAAAATCCAATGATGTAAGTTTTTTTTCCTTCTTCTATGCAGTTGCCAAACATGTTTGGGGACCTTCGGTCAACATTCATTGCCCTCATGATTGGTTCTTATGCCTCCTCAGCTGTCACCTTCCCAGGAGTCAAGGTAATAAAAGCAGTGAATTCACAACTAACAGGAACAACTAGTACTTCTATCTGAGTTGAAATTTACTATTATAAAACTTTTTTTTTTTTTTGTGAACACAGGTGATCTATGACTTTGGCATATCTTTCATCTCCATATTGGTTGTGTGGGCGGCCTGTGCCGGTCTGGTCTTCCTGAACTGCTTCTTCAACTGGCCGTTTGAGCCCTTCCCCGGCCCAGAAGACATGGACTACTCGTGAGTGTCACATATTGTGCAAAATGTCCTGAAAAATTCATAACAAAAACATGAAAGCACTCATGGTTAACAAGCCCTATGCCACTGTTACTGTCACTTCAGTTCTCTATCTCCAATAATGCATGTTTCTCTTTCTGATCCCCTCAGTGTGAAGGTTAAGTTCAGCTGGATGGGTTTTGATCACAAAATTACAGGGAAGCAGTTTTATCGCCAAGTGACCACAGTGGGGCGCCGTCTTAGCGTGGGCACTAGCCTGAAGCATGATGAGCCGCCCAGTAAAGACGGCCAAAAACTTTGTCTGTCCACAATGGATCTGGAAATGGACTGCAAGCCACAGGAGGAATGTAAGTCAGAAAATACAGCTCTGGAAATAAAAATAAGAGACCACTGCGAAATGATAAGTTTCTCAGGCTTTATTTTTTATAGGTGCAATATGGTGAACTGTAGCACTTTGCCTTATTTTTTGTGACCGGATAAAACTATTGTTCTTTATAGTATAACATAAGTACAACAAAATAAGGGAAATGATGCAGTGTTTGCAGAACTTGAATAATTCAAAGATTCACTATTAGACTAAATGGTAAAATGGTTCTGACTAAAGGCATCCATTTTACCTGCTTGTCCCTGCAGCAGAATCGTTCTTGAAAAGCATCGTCAGTCCTATCTTCCTGCTCAGTGCGGTGACTATGTCTGTCACTCAGTTGCGTCTTCTCTTCTACATGGGCGCCATGAACAGCGTGCTGGAGTCACTCACTGACGGAGATTTAAACACAGGTTTGTAACTTAGCATTTCATTCTCAACAATATAATCATGTTTGGTTTTACGAACAGCCTTATCCATTAGTACTGTGTTTTCAACATGCACTGATCAATAACTTTGATTAATGACTCAAAACATCTCACTTTTCAGTTGAGAGAATGGAAGTCGGTAAGATTAGCTAAATCTGTGGAGTACTTTTACTTTTAACCTTTAGCTTTGTAGTCATCATAGCTGCATTTAGACATAGTCTACATCAATAACCATAACCTTCAAGCTATTTTGTACTCAAACTAACAATCCTTAGCAAAAGGTTCACACCTCATCAGCTGTTTCTCTTGAAATGCTTTTGATACATCCAAAGGTGGAAAGGAACTAAACTTTAATTAACTTAAGTAGGGGACAATGTGCTTTCTAAACCATACTGTTATATACTGTTGTTTAGTCTCTCAATATGTTAAAGTATTTTTAGATCTTGGTTGTGCAGTGAGTTGTACCTTGCAGTCAGAAGGTCCTGGATTCGAGCTAGGGTTGGGGACAGAAGCAGCAGTACTAGCAGAAGTAGTATTAGTAGCAGAAGTAATAACAGTAGTATGCAAGTAAGTGAGTTATAATTTGTAAGTATTTCTTTCACCTCTGGATTTATCATTATCTCCTTGGCCATAAACTGCTTTTTGTTGGCATTCTCATGACTCTGTTGATGCACACAGTTTTCCCTGAAACACCAGCCAATCATTAACTGTGCAATGAACTGTAGTTAATAAAAGCAGTGAAGAGTTTAAACTCACTTCTGTGTGTTATTTTTGTTCTTTTTAATGCAGTGAGTTTGTATTCATCTATCTTTGGCGTGCTGCAGCTGCTCTGTCTAATGACCACGCCCGTCATTGGTCAAATAATGGACTGGAAGTTGAAGGAGTGTGACGATGGAGAAGGAGAAAAGCAGCTCACAAGCAGGTGCCTTTTTACATCTGAATACCTTTTTTTCTCACATTTTAGATTTAAAAATATGATGTCAATTTTTTGTGTAAATGTTGTAAAACCATAGTGGAGAAAAGAAGAAACGCAGAGACAGAAAGACACAGAAAGTGACCAATGCCCTCCGAGCCTTCATCCTCACAAACCTCCTGCTGGTGGGATTTGGGATTACATGCATAATACCTAATTTGCAACTGCAGGTAAACAGCCCAGTGTGTTTAGTGATGTTCTGAGTTACTGATTAGCATCCTTTTACAAAAGGGACATTATGTAAGCGTCAACACTGTTGGTACCATCATTACACAAGAGTATATTCAGTCAGGGTCTACTGTCTATTCTGAAACATTAACCTTTGTCCATTTGTTTGCACAGATTGTGTCATTTGTTTTACACACTGTTGTAAGAGGATTCATTCATTCAGCTGTCGGTGGCCTCTATGCAGCTGTGTAAGTGCTGTTAAACCATAAAACTACAATACATTCAAACTACCATAATAGCACCAAGTTTCCAATTCATCATTATTACAATGTAGCCATATATTTTCATCTCTGACCCTTGTGCCGTGCAGGTATCCCTCCTCTCAGTTCGGCAGTCTGACGGGCATGCAGTCTCTAGTCAGTGCTGTGTTTGCTTTGCTGCAGCAGCCTCTGTTTTTGGCCATGATGGGACCACTGAAGGGAGATCCATTCTGGGTAAGTATGCAAACACACAACTATTCACAGAAATTAGAGCCTAGGGTGTGGCTAATTTTGGTTTCGTCCTCCAGGTCAACATCGGACTGCTGATCCTCAGTATGTTGGGATTTCTGCTGCCTCTCTACCTGATCTGCTACAGACGACTGCTCAACAAAGAACAGAAGGAAAGAGAGGAAAATGCCAAGATCTATATAAAAATCAATGGCTCTGAAATCCCTGAGGCTTTAGTTTAGTGCACAGTGGAAAAGGCAACAACACTTCATTCACTGATTGAAGAGACACTTAGATATGTAGAATATCACATGTACAAAATGTTTTTATGAGCTCTCATTCACAAAACACATCTGGGTTTCCACTGCATCTGTCAAGAAAACAAGCCTGTTGCGCCATCGCTGAGGAAGACAAGAAGCAGAAGGAGATAAAGGAGCAGCGAGAGGAAAGACTGTGAAAGGAAGGAGGCAGCAGCCTCTGTATCCCCCCAAACCTCTCAGGCCTTTTATTTCCTCTGCTAAGTGAAAGGTTCAACTGCTGTTATAGTTCCTTTGTGAGTGGAAAGTGATGCAGCTGAACACATCTGACCACCACAGTTTGTATAGTATAATCTGTTGTTATTAGTATTTCTATTTTTGTTAATAATTTGCCTATAAACCTGTAACAGGGCTATCTCTTATTTTAAACTAGATAATTGTAACAAAAAGTGTCATCTACAGCATGGTGCATCAAATGGTACATTTTATAGTGTTGGCTGTAATATCAAAGTACTGAAACGTAGCATCATACATAGCATTTTTAATTGAAAATAATAATTTAGTTTCATTATTGTTTGTAAAAGAGGAACATGAAAAACATTTTTGTAATTTATTTGGTATTTATTACTCCCTTCTTGTCATTATATCCTATTTATACTATGAATACACATCTGATGTGCTCAGACTAAGGGGCTCAATAAATGTCATGCTTTGTACGTTAAGCCACAGTTTTATCTGTCTCCACCTGCATTTTCTTCAGAGAAATTTAGCACTTTAAAGCCAGAATTTTTTTGCAGATATCAACGGTGCTCCTCTGTCCCTGATCTGAATAGTTCAAAGTTCCAATTTGAAAGAGGTAGCTTGTGTTGTTTTGTTGTAGAGGGGTTTTACTTGTTGTTTATGAACATTGTGGTGATTAATAAAGATGTTTCAGCCAGTTTTTAACATTTGTTCACTGTGCAGTAAAGTGTTAGAAATAACACTACTATGAATTAATAATTCAACTCATTTAATCTAATGTGGTGCACTTTTATCTTCAACATTATGTGGACCAATAGTTAACAAATGGCAGTGGGCCAAATCATATCAAAGCTTAGATTTGGTGGAGAAAGTTGGCTTTTATCATACAACACCTTAGCTACTGTATTTCAATCATCATTAAAACTGTTCTACAAATAAACAGCAGGGGTCGCTAAACACTTTTTATCTAATTCACTTAATACGCTTGTAAATAGCTTTTCTCAAGGTCTCAGTGAATCAATAACAAAACAGTAACCCTAGTCTATATGTAAATTGATTTTATCTCATATTTCAATACGCTTTAAATTGTCGCTATATGTTGCGTCCAGCACGTTATTGTTAGGGGAAACTTATATAAATGCTTATTCTTACATTAAATGACCGATCCCCTGTAAGATGACAAGCATGAAGCCTATGTTCACCAGCTTTTCTGTGCGTCTTCACACATTTGGTTTTGCAGTCCACTCGTGTATCTGATACTTGACTCTGGCATATGGCTATCGCTTGACACTCTCTGCCTCTCGTCACCGGAGAGATGTGAGAGGCTGATCTGCTGCGGCCAATGAGAGCTGCACTGCCACAAGGCACCAGAGAGGCGGGCATCTGTGCGCAGGACGGTCATCAGAGGTTAAAAAAAAAAATGTCTTGAGGTCATGTGCAACAGCGTTCACTATAGTCTATAGAGTTTAGACAGATTATGAGTTTATGTTGTATAGGCCTGATGTACATACAGCTCTGGGAAAAAAGAAGAGACCGGTGCACTTTATTCTTAAATCTAGGGCTGGGTACCATTAAATTATACTTTTGTTTGTGGTATCAAAAGAAAAGTTACGATACAACTGGTATCCAAAAAATAATTTTTATTCAATACTAAGTTTCAGTACATACATGTTCCTTTGCATGTATGAATCAAATAACAAATCAGACAAACTACTGGTTTTAAATTACAGATAAGAATCTTGCTCCAAAAATTGGTATTTTATTCAATATTTTTGTGTTTTATGATTGTAGAAGATGAATTAGCTCACCATAGGTATCAGAAAAAGTATCAGGCTCCAGTATTGAAAACCAGAAAACCAGGTGTAGTGTACTGGTATCAAAAATATCTACCAACCCTGCTTAAATCAGCCTTTCTCTGAATCTGATAACCATCCCAGGCCAGTGTCTGTTAAACTCCTACACACCTCACTCTGCTTTATGAGCTCACAGACCATCAAGCAAAACTGAGAGAGCAGCAATGTGAAAAACTGGTGGAGCCCAAGACACAGAAAAGTTGTGATAACAAATCTGGTTACCACACAAAATACTGATTTCTGAATGTTCTTTAGTCAAAACATTGTTAAAACTTTTTATTCAAGCTATTTCTCATATTTGGACGTATTGTAATCTCTTTAATGATATACTCTTAAGAACAATAATTTTATTTGGAAATATTGTCAGCAGGTCTAAAAAAATAAGGTTAAGTGTGAAATTGATCATTTTGCTCAATCTCTTTTTTTTTTTTTTTTTTTTTCCGAGCTGAATCTTGGTTTTGCGGTTTAACTGGTTGTTAGAAGTTGGGACCAGTTCTATATAGTATTAATATCCCATGCATCTGGGGCGGGGACGGATAAACACTTGTGATGATGGATAGGACACTGGGATAAACGGAAGCTGGCAGGCAAACACAGATGCACTAAAAATACAGAACGGAGAGCCATTACATAATTTCAGACATGCTCGCACGCGCACACGCACACGCACGCCCTAGTCGCAATCTCCGGGATGTGCTGGCTCTGGATTAGGACCTGGATACGTCGTCATCACATCACGTGCGTCTTAGATCCGGCGGTAGAGTAAAAAGTGTGACTGGACTGAGATGACTTTTCCACATTGACAATAAAACAAAAATCGATAACGCGCCTGTAAAAAGCGTCACATTTTGGTGACAACGAGTTCCTGTGAGTCTCTGGGGAGGCGAGGGAGGCGCGGGAGGATAAGCCAGAGATGCGAGATGTTGCTGAAGAGGCTTAAGTGAGATGACGTAGAGTGCGTCTGTGCCACGAGTGGTGGTCCCCGCGCTTCATTCCCATAGATACTGCTTCGGAGAATAACCACGCTTCTACGTCACCGCGGCCGGGATGACGCAGAGCACGCTCCAGAGGAAAAAAAGAAAAAACGCTTCATAGACTTTAGGCTATTGGAGCTCACGATTCCCAAAGCGGCTTTATTACACGTATGTATTATATGTATTTTGTATTTTTAACGTGTTTTTCGTATAGCTTACTGGGCTACTTTTTTGGTGGTTGTTTGGTCTGAGATGCCAAATGGACTAATAATTCAGAAACTATAATCTGAATATGTATGCTATTTAATTTGGTCATTGCATTGAATAAGAATAGATGGGCATGTTACATTAAATCAAAAAGCTGCTGCTGCTGATGCTGATGCGTCTTTGCGTTTGCTCCGCACAGGCCTCGCTCCCCTCTGCGCGCAACAGCAACGCCTCGCCGCGGCCCCGATCAGGAAGTGAATCTGAAGAAAATAAGCGACCGTGTGGAGGTAGAATGACATAGAGGGGGAGAGGTGGGAGAGCAGTGAGCGGAGAAGAGAGAAGTAACAACCGGAGGAGCGAGCTTGCTTGTGGGACCTTATTCGGCGGTTCCCCGTCTGGGTTGTAGGCTAATCTACTGTTGGTGCACCGCCAAAAAATGCTCATAAAGGAATTGTAAGTAGCCCTGCGTGCGTGAGCGTGTGTGTGTGTGAGAGAGAGCTGTGAACTCGTTTTATCGCTGACATTGTAGCCAGTCTCTCGATGATGGCATTACAAGAATTACTGTAAGAGTGAAGTGATGGCGGCATGCCTCATCTACTGCCCTACTCGTCGGTCATTATTTTATTCAATCGACATCCCATCACCATGCATCTCTGTGCTGCTGAGAGGCTCGAGTTGCATCCGCAGCCGGATAGCATGGCTGTGCCCTTCACACAGTACACCACTAGGATAACCAAGTCAAACCTAGAGGCGGTATGGGAGAATAATCTCACTGGAGCTAAAATGAAAGCTGGTGGAGCGCAGCGGTGATGCTCAGGGAGGAATCACTTGGTGTATAAGCCACATCCCATCTGGTAAAAAGCTCTACCAGCCGCTGTGGCCATGATATTGATGCGCGCTGAAGGTGAAACGACTGGTGGTGCGCTCCGGCATTCACCTCCGGAGGAATGGAGCTAGGTGTAGCTACAGATATAAGCTGTCAAGGTGGAGAGATGCACTTGAGATGAATGAACTGGAAGGTACTGGTTATAATAAGTGGAGGTTTGGTAAGGCAAAATGGGAAAATAGCACATTGGAGCCAGGTTTGGACACATAGTGATTCCAGATGAACACCTTATACATGCTGATTCTAATGTTGGTTTATGGGCTAGCTTTTGGTTAGTTAGCGTCAGGCCTTAGCTCAATAGTGAGGTGGCCTGGATCAGCTGATGCTACAGTGGAAGATGAATGGTTTATAATATGGCGTGATGTTACTGTCCCTTAAAAGTAAATGGACAACACCAAAAGATGACTTCATTTAAACTATGAAGAAAGTGCATGTAGTTTTTATCAGCAGATTTTGGACCACAATTTACAAAGTTATTTATAGGTTCTGCTCACTCAAAACCTCTGCTATGGCTTATATATTTTTATCCATTAACAGAAAAAGTTAGGAAAACAGTGCAGCTGTTTGGAGTCTATAATTAGAATATAATTTGAGACATTTGTCTGAAGCTAAAATTTGCACATAATGGCCTTTTTTGTTCCTTATGTTCTTTGGCGTTATGTATTTAATCGTATGTCTATGAAGGTGAGAAGTAACTTTTGGTACTCTTCCTTTCATCTATGAACATCAAACATCAAGCACTAGGAGAGGGACCTACCACCCTGGATCCCGATAGTGATCCAGATTCACACACACACAAAAACTGAACATTTCTCTCTTGATCCGTTATTAACCTTTCCAAAAAATGTTATCCAAATCTGACTGTAACATTAGGAGGTAGCAATGACAGTAAAAACAAACTTAGCAAAGGTATTAATGTTGCCAGTTTTTTTTCTATGGTTTCAATAATTATGCGCAATTTGATAATATCATTGCATTGCCACCAGTTGTGTCTCATTTAGCACTGCTTACACACACTCACACTAGCATCTATAAATAGCATCTGCTCTTGAATACATTTATCAGCTGGATTCTGCCAACATGCTTTAATCAATAAAATGGCCTAGGATCAGGGTGAATGCATGGCTGAAGTGATTAGGGAGAGTCCTCAGCGGTCTGCGTGGACAATTAATTAAACTAGTCATGATTAAATGTTCAGGGGCAGCAGTAGTTCAGTTGGTAGAGACGTTCACCCGCTAACCCAAAGGTTGTCGGTTTGAGCCCCACTGCCTTGGCACACTTCACCCACCTTGCCAGTGTGATTGTGTGTTTGTGGTGGTTGTCGGCGCACAATGGCAGCCAACACTTCCACCCCCAAGTGTGAGTGAGGAGTGAATGAATAGTGCACTAAATTATAAAGTGACTTTGAGTGTCTAGAAAAGAGCTATATAAGACTAATGCATTATTATTATTTAGCGCACCATTGTACATACTGTTAACTCACTGTGGAAGAAATATCCAAAATTGGTACTATTAGCCTAAAAATAATATTATTCAAGTAAAAGTGAGTGAATGAGTGAGTGATTGAGTGAGTGAGTGAGTGAGTGAGTGAGGAAAAAATGGCTGCTGCTGCTGCTACTACCAGCATTATTAGTATTTCTGCTATTGCTACTGCTATTGCTTTTACTTTTACTATTACTAGTGCTACTATTAATACTGCTACTACTGCTATACTACTGCCTTTATTACCACTACTCCTTCTACTATTACTCAAGAAAGCACATTTCCAGAACATTTATTTCCAAAAGGAAAGGAATGAGCCATGTCCAACCTCATCTATTGACCTAAATCACACATGGTCCACTTTTTTATGCACTAGGCTGACATTTGACGAGTACATGGCAACACAGGTGTCCAAAGATGTGAGAGAATGCACAAAGGGTTAGATGAAAAGACAGAGATGAGCAAAGAGAAATGGGAGATGGTTTTTGTGTCCCAAAGCAACTAAAACACATGAAATCCTCATAGGATCCGCAGAGCAAAGAGGTTAGATTTACAGCCTCCTTAAGCATAAACATATAAAAATAATATCCTGCTATTTAGTGTCTAGCCTGAAGAGAGACCTAGATCACAGCAGTGTGTGTGGGAGGCAGGATTATGTGAATTTGAGTATCTTGTACAAAATCTGTTTTTTGAGGTAGAAAATATACCAACACAGTGCAGTATAGATCTTCACAAAATCAGGAAATTAACAAAAATCATTGTTAGGTTTATAATCATGTAATCATGGCACATGTTGTTTAAATCAGTAGACATTATTGGGAAGTTGAATGAAATAGAATATACAGTATAATTATCATATCATATCTAAGCTTAAGGCAAAGGGTGAATATTTGATAAAACATATTTTTACTTTACTGTGTTATGGATATTGTGATAAATTCATATTTTGCAGTGCTGTAATCTTAATATACTCTGCGTAATGGTTCACAACTTAAAATAACAGGTGTGGGCTATATCTGATAAAGATATGTATATTGTTAATAAAAAGGAAAAACTTCCTGACATTACTGATTATTACAGCAGATTGAAGAAGACTTGTTGACTCTGGAAATGTCTGTAAGGGGTTGTATAAAGTTGTATGACAGAGCTTTACAACCTGCACAAATCTACAGCTGACTGAAATAATAGATGAGAGGAAATGGTGAATGTAAATTGATTGTGATAAAGGACTACTGACCCAATTCACTGCAACTTCTGTGCAAGCAGACCTACTGACAGACATCTGTGTTAATAACACTGCAACAACAGGAGCTTTGAGAACTGCCATTTTGCAGGCTTTGTCAATTCTGTATTATTAGTAATGCATTTGCACTTGTGGGTTTGCTAAAAGCATCACAATCATTGTGAAAAACAAAACATAATGTCAGTTATCCTGAAGTTAGTCTGTAGTTTAGAGTAAGAAAGTTGTCTCATATATTTCCCCATTTTAATCTTTTATCCAAATAAATTAATGCATATTTTACTTTTCTACTTCTGAAAACCAAGTGTGTTGTATCATGGCTACCCCGGATCATGTTTAATGCCAAAAAAGTACATTGATGCTGATGTACTGCACTTCTAACAGCTTCATTTTCCTAGTGGTACAGCATGTCCTGTAGCTTTATGAATGATATCAGTTTAAGTAACTTCCCTTTTTCTTCTCTTCCAGTCGAGTGATTCTTCCCATCTCTGTGGAAGAGGTAAGTTACATTTTTTTATTTTGCTGTTCCTGATTGTTAGCTAAAATAGCTGAAGGCTTTTTGTATCTGATTCAAAGAAAAGAGATACTCAACTGGCATCTGCTCATTAATGTTATTATTTTTGGAGGAAATGCTTTAGGATAATAGTATTCCATTATATTCAGAATCACAAAAACTATTATACACATTTGAGGGCATCTGGGGTCATCCTCTCTCCACTAGGTTTCCTAATTTCCTCAACATTGAAGCCTGTAAGGCAAATAAATAACCTGGAATGGCTTCTCACTACCTGATTTACTGTTAGTCAGTGGTAATTTTCTGTTACAGTAGACACAGGTTATGCATTTGTTATGAAGTGCTTCTTGTACACCGTAACCACTAAACAGTACAAATGGCATTTGCTGTTCAAATACAGGGTTACCAGTTTGTGCTTACTTTTCATTTAAATATATGGGTAGAGGATGTAAGGACTACTATATGCCATCAGTAACACATGCATGCAATAAAATGTAATCAGATAAAAAACATAACACAGTCTATTTCTGCTGTCCTTTTAACAGAAAAATAAACAGGGCACAATTCTTTACCACATCACTCAGTCTTTCAGTAGCAACTTCAACTAATGAACAACACAAATGTGAAGCACACTAACTGTGTAAGCTTGCAATTACCAATTTATGATTATTTTTCCATTTCAAAACACAGAACAAAATGAAAGCAGTGTGCCTCAGATGTCGCTGTATTATTCTGGGCTAAGTGTGGTCATAGCTGGAGTCAGTGTCACAATAAAACTGAAGAAAACTAGTGAAGGAGATGGACTCAGACGTGACCCACAGAGAGGGCCTGGAGACAGTTGAGTAATGGTGGTTGTCAGTGGAAGTACACACAGTCTGTCCTCTGCCCTTGAATCAGACCCCTCCAGAGCTATTGCTGACTCTGTCTCTTGTAGCCATAAAGCACAACTATATATGGAGCTTTAGGATAGGTTTAATGTAATACTGGTGTGACTGGGTGTAGACGTCTAAGCTTTATCATGCTCTCGAATAGGTTGTGTTTTAGTTAACTGTTGGTCAGTGTCCCTTCCTTCTTCCTTCTTTTAAATATGTGATTAGGAGCAGGAATCACAAAATCACCTATAATCATACTATAGACAGCTAAAATATATTATACTGGGCACATAATATCAAAAATGATAACTGTCCCATGTTTAATATTTTGTGTTTTATGCTTCTTTTGGTGAGTTTTCTTGACATCAGTGCCCCTAAATCTCTAATCCTAAAATCACTCCTGTCAACCTCTATTTATGTTAGGTCACTTTTACCCAAGAGGCCTTACAGTTTCCTACTTCTTCACTTGCACCATATAAAGCTAACTTACAAAATCCATGTCCTATTTATATTTATATGTCATGATCTTTCCTGCAATGTTCCTGAGTTATGTAAAGGGTTGTATTTTTAACTGATACTCCTATGCTTTTTTTTTTTTAAAGGACAAATAACCTTTAAATTTAGATAAATGTCAAAATGTCAGATGTTTTAAGGGACTTTTTTCTGAGCACTGACCCTTGATGGTCACAGATGCATCGCTGACATTAAACTGTTGCAACAATGAGATTGATTTGTTTTTATTTTTTGACAAAAGCTCAATTTATTCAAATGATAAAAAGTGCTATTCAATTTAAATGAGTCACATTCATTCATATGAGGAGGAGTAGGAGCAGTAGTTGTAGTAGTAGCACTAATTTTGGTAACAGTAGTAGTTGGAACAGCAGTAGTAGTTGTTGATGCTGTCATGTCAATTTTAAAAGTACTCTCTACTTAAGTAAACTTTACATTGAGTTCCTCTTTAACTTGAACTCAAGTGACATCTTTTTTACTACATTTACTTCTACTTGAGTAACATTACTTTGAAGTAACAGTACTTTTATCACAGTATTTCTTCTTTGATCTTTGTATTCAGTGTCTGGTATAAATGACATACAGTGTTTTAGTGCTACAACCTGGACCCCATTGGCATATTATTATATTATTATTATGGTAGATTTGAGATGATGACAACAAGAATGAAAGCACCCAGTGTTTTGTATGTTTTAGTATTTTGTGTGATCAATAACACTTAGCTGTAGTTCTCTTTTGTGTTGCAGTATCAGGTGGGCCAGCTGTACTCTGTGGCCGAGGCCAGTAAGAACGAGACCGGAGGTGGAGAGGGAGTCGAGGTGTTAAAAAATGAGCCCTATGAGAAAGATGGAGAGAAGGGACAGTACACACACAAAATATACCATTTGCAGAGGTAAGCATGTATTGCTAATGCTGCAGTATTTTATTGTTTCTATATTACTTTTACAGATAATACTGTAGCAGTCAGTGTGATTGTAAAATAACTGGACTCACAGAATACTTTACTGAATAATTTTCTTTTAGGATCAATAAAGCATTCTGATTCTCACAAACTCCACTGACAACTGAGTCAAAATTCACTATTTGAATGATTCATTATTTCCATTTCATATTTTGTAGTTGCAATTGTGTTAATGACCTTCAGTACTATAAACAATAACACACATTTAAATATCTTTTAACTATATATATTTTCTGCAGTAAAGTGCCGTCATTTGTGCGAATGTTGGCTCCTGCATCAGCTCTTAACATCCACGAGAAAGCCTGGAATGCATACCCTTACTGTCGCACAGGTAATACGCTGCACACACTTGCTCTTTATTTAAAACCTTTTATTTTATTGCTGTGGTTAGTCGTACTGACATGTGATCTGTCTTTTCATAATATGAGTGATAATTCTATTAGTATCATTATGGTAATACAAGTGAATTGATAATTTATGTGTATATTTATGTCTGACTGCAGTATATACAGGCACAGTCAAGTCAAGGTCAAGTCAATAAATTAGAACATTGTGGAAAAGGGAAATTTTCAAGCATTTATTTGTTTTCATTAGCTGTAAACCTTAATACTCACAGTTAAATGTAATAAATGGTTATTTCACTGTATGTGTACTGAATCTATGAGTTTTCACAACTAATAAAATAATTTTACTTCCCCAAAATCTAGTACTCTAATCTACTGACATGCTATACTACTCGCCAAACAAGTGGTAAAGTTTGATCACACATTTCTCTTCTCCCTTGAGCGTCTTTGACTCTCGCTCTCTCAACTCCTCTCTGTGCCTCTCACTGTCACCTTGAAGGAGTGTCTGAATAATTTAAAGAGTGTCCAGTGAGAACAGGCATGCATCACTCGAGCCCTGAGCCTAAGATCACACACTGTCAGCTGCCAAACACTTCTGTATCACACAAAGAAGCTACTGTCTATAATACACACTAAAGACCAGGCAATTAAACCTATTATCTATGACTGTTAGATTTAGTCGTCGATCATTGTGTATCTCATGTTTTTGCTATTTTAATTCTTGCCTTTTCTCTTTTCCATCTGTGACGTGTATCTGCAGTCATCACTGTAAGTAAATCGTTTTCCTTTATTCTAAACATGCTAATAGTATATGGCATCATGCTCCCTGACAGGTCAAAGTAAGCTGAAAGTTGAGATAGACATTTGATCTATCAGAGTGACACACCAAAGGCAGGGCTGGTCTGGTCTGACACTGACTGCATGTGTTGTGTATCACTTACATGTTTGTTAGCATTATTATAATTGTAATCTAACCATGATCCTTGTCTGTACAGAATGAGTATATGAAAGATAACTTCCTGATCAAGATTGAGACGTGGCATAAACCTGACTTGGGACACCTCGAAAATGTAACTGCTTAAAAATAATGTTCATGTTTTCTTGTATTTTGTAGCAAAGTATTTTTGTCATGTCTGATTTTGTATATTTCTTTGCCAGTCATTTACCACATCATTAGGTGCACCTTGGCTAATGCTTGTAAATCTAAATATCTAATCAGCCTATTACATGGGAACATTTAGGCATGTTCAAGACCTGCTGAAATTCAAACTGCTGATTGTCAGAAAACCCACACACAGCCATCCCCACAGTTTAGAATGAGCTGGAAAAATGAAAATGTACAGTGAGCGGCAGTTCTGTGGGTAAAAAGGCCTTGTTGATGCCAGAGATCCGAGGATATTGGCCAGACTGGGTTCGAGATGATAGAAAGACAATGTTACTCAAATAACCACTTGAATAAATGTGTTAGTGTGGTTGTTGGTGGTCAGAGAAGTTGTAGGTGCAGAATGGCTGTCACATCTTTCTCAATCTCCCCCAGAGCATCTGTGGCTACAGAAGATGTTTACCACTGAGTATGTCTGAGGAGTGAATGAATAATGGACAAATGTAAAGTCAGGGCAGCCCCAAGGCTCTTAAAAGTATTAAAAAGGTATTAAATTTGATGTTGTCAAAATCAAGGCCTTAAAAGTATTAAATCTAATGAGTAAGTATTGAATTTTGTTTATCTAGGCCTTAAATTTGTTAAATATGTTAATTTAATTTTAAGTATATAAGTTCTGACGCCACAATTTCCCTATTGAAAATACTTTATTATTGAAATTTAACATTTACTTTTATTTAAATGTTTTTATTGTCGCACTGGAGTTATGTCTGTATTTATATATATTGTATCGTATTGTATAAAACCCTCAGATTAGTATGGAAAATGAATACGGAAGAATGTACATTTTATACAGATTATTGTTAAATTTCAATCTAAATGACATTAAAAAGTCTTAAAGGTCTTCTTTTGCAAAAATTTTGAGCTACCCTGAAAGTGCTTTGAGAAGCCTGAGAGGCTTGGAAATCGCAATATTAAAGTAATCCATTGTTATATACCATTCTGATAGTTGGTTTGAACTTCAGCAGGTTTGTCTTCAGCATGTCTCATGCCTAAATGCCCTGTCATATGAGTTGCTGTCATATGCTTTGTTGATTAGATATTTGCATTTAGAACTGGTGTATCTAATAATGGAACATGTAGGTGTATATCTGACATGAAGCAGACTTTTGTTTACACCCACTTGTCTCTGTGTGTAGGTCCATGGGCTTGATCCTGAAACCTGGAAGAAGGTGGATGTAGTCTATATTGATATTGCAGACAGAAGCCAAGTAGAGCCTAAGGTGTGCTTTCCATTCACTGCCAGTAACTTCATTTGTTACCTCCATAGTGGTCATGCCATTATCTCTCTCCAGGATTACAAGCCAGACGAAGATCCTTGCAGGTTCAAATCAATGAAGACAGGAAGAGGTCCTCTAGGCCCCGACTGGAAGGTACAGAGAAATGCTTTAGCCTCTTACTCATTAAAAGCATTTAGAGATACTATACTGTGCTAAGAGTACTTTGATAAATACAATGTCGTTGGACTTTATTTTTTTCTTTTGCAGAAGGAACTTCCCAACAAGAAAGACTGCCCACACATGTGTGCCTACAAACTGGTCACGGTCAAATTCAAATGGTGGGGCCTGCAAAACAAAGTGGAGAACTTTATTCAAAAGGTTTGTAAGTAGCTGAATATATTTTGCTTTGCATTATGATCACTTAGTTGCTCTCATTTTTAAAAAGCCTAGGCATAAAATATGATGCTCTTAATAGTGTCAGATCAATAAACACTTAATATGTGTCTTTATCACTTTATCAGCTCCACCAGCCTCTAGTGGACAAATAGTATAATACATAAATAAAACTAATAGTGTAATTTTCATTTAACAAGCTTTATAAACCAAATGTTTCTTTTGTTTGTTTTTTCCTTTAGCAAGAGAAGCGTTTGTTCACTAACTTCCACCGTCAGCTCTTCTGCTGGATCGACAACTGGATCGAGTTGACCATGGAAGACATCCGGCGTATGGAGGAGGACACACGTAAGGAGCTAGACGAGGTAAGTAAAAACAGCAAGAGAGTGACAATAGTTTATATGAATAAAATAAAACAAAAAAAATACAAAAACTTTTTCACTATAATGTGCAGATGAGAGTGAAAGACCCTGTGAAAGGCATGGTGGCACTAGAGGACTGAGGTTGTGTTCAACTGTGAATGCTGCTGCTCATCAGGTAAAAAAACAATAATAATGTCTCTGCGTCAGCCCTGCGACCAACTGGCCACTGTCCAGGGTGTACCCCAACTAAGACCCGTAGTTACTGGGATAGCCTCGAGTACCTGAGACCCTTAATGGAAAAAAGATGAATAGATAAATGAATGAATGATTAATAATAAGCTGTCTTCTCATCTTCTCCAGACTAGTACACCCAGACACCAGCGGATTCACATCCTTCTTCTGTTCAAACTGACACAGTGTGCAGCGGCCCGGTCCAAACCCTCCTCTCCTGGTATTATCTGGTTTTCAGGGATTCTGGACCTAGTAAACTCCTATTTCTAAGATCATATTTTACACCTCTTCTCTCCTCATTGTTTTTTACTTTTATTTTTTCATCTGTCCAAGTCTAATGGTTTTCTGAGGCCTCTGGTAGCAACACAATTAAGTCAATATCTCTCCAAAATTTGGGTTTATTTCTGATTAATATATCCCAATGGTGTATATACTGGGAAGTTGAATAACTGTATTAAAATATATGCTATATATAAATATATATAACAGGGTTTTTAAAATGGTTTTGTCTGTAGTTTTATCTGTGAGTGTTTCTTTTTTCAGATTGTATCTCCTCAGTGTTGCGTTGTGATTTCTTATTTAATTTCTTTAATTGTTTTTCATTTGTCCTTGTCACGCTTTTATGCTTTTCAAAAATCTATTTTTCCGATCTCAAAGTGCAGCATTCTGATTGGGATTGTGCTGAGAAAGTTAGTCGTCTCTTCTCTTTACCTGTTCAAAAAGCTCTTTATACTTGTAACGCGTTGAGGCATTTGTTCTGTTTAACTGCTTTGTGAGTTTGTGTTTGTATAAATGTGATTTTAGCACTTGTTACTTTGGCCTTTCTTTATTTTTCCCTCCTTGAAATAAGTTTATTTAAATGGACAAAGTCTAAACTGGAGGCTTCTCATGCTGCTGGAAGAGATACACCAATCTGGCATAGCATTATGACCACTGCCAGGTGAATAACACAGATTAGCTCTTGGCACCTGTTAGTGGAGTGGATATATTAGACAGCAAGTGAACATTTTGTCCTCAAAAAAGCGGTAGAAATGCATAAGGAATTGGATTTGATGGTTAAATTGTGATGGGTAGACAACTGGGTCAGAGCATCTCCAAAACTGCAGCTCTTGTGGGGTGTCCCTGCTCTGCAGTGGGCAGTGTCTATCAGAAGTGGTCCAAAGTAGGAACAGTCGTGAACCGGCAACATGTAATACACATGGGAAGTGTGGTCCGGTCCAACAGATGAGCTACTGTAGCTCAAATTGCTGACAAGCTTAATGCTGGTTCTGATAGAAAGGTGTGAAAACACATAGTGCATTGCAGTTTGTTGCTTATGGTGCTGCATAAAGAGTGGGTGGTCATTACACACAACCACCAATAATGTAGGTCGTCATAATGTTATGCCTGATTGCTGTACACAGATACAGAACACACGGAGACTTGGTAATGGGATATGTATAGTACACGACTACAGTACAAGAGCTATACCATAAATTACTTCAACTTCCCACTGAACATCTTGCAATTATGGCTGCCATCATCGATTATGGACATAGCTTGTCTTTGTCACTGCAGTTAGATAAAGGAACAAATATGATGTGCTCTGTATCTTGTCCTGTCAGTCATTTCCTCACCCACAGTGGATAAATGCTCTTATCCATTGATAGCAATAAATACCATTGAATTCTGCAAATGCCGTGAACCAGAGCTCAAGACTGAGGTCAAGCTGTTTATCATTTGTTTTCGTCTGTTATCAGCTGAGGTGTAGGTTTCTTGGTGTATGCATGGGTGATGTATAATTGTGTATTTTGTGGTGATAAGTAAAGTGGGGAAGAATGAGTGAAGTTTAAAGGAGCAACCCCTATTGACATGTTAGACCACTTCTCACTTACCTATTAGTCTTTTTTGATCAGTGTGAAGACTTTAAAGAGCAAGCAACATGGTACTTCCAAAGGCTGAAGCCATAACATAACACTTAGTCAGTGCATTCAGCAGCTGCTCTCATAGTAGCCGTTAAGCCTATGGGTTAAAATGGGTGCTAGTTGGGTGCTTAGTTTTGAAAAAGTGTAACAAGCTACATGCTGCTAATTTTGAACACCGTTGTTGCACCGTTGAAGCACAAAAAAGGCATACAAACCTCATGATGAGCCAGTTAATGAATTACTTTCTTAAACAACTGCTCATAATTCATACTCGCTCAATACACATACATGTACTCAGCCTTTGTTAAAGACATTAGCTTGTTGTTTATGGTTGTGGAGATAATAATACACGCGCATGTCATAAATTAGAAAATCATGGAAAAGACTATTTACATATGTAGTTCAAATCAAAGTACATATTGCATAGATTTAGTACACACAGACTTTTAAGAATTGATTTATGTTATTGTGATAATTAAGGTGTACAGTTACAGTTATGCTTCTTCTTCAGGGGTCACCACAGCAAATTAGCGACCCCCGTTAGCTACAGAGGTCACTTTTATGATGAATTGCATTTTAATTTCATAGGCTTTCTCCATTTATCCAGGCTTGGGATGGGCACAAAGAGTCTGCACTGGCTTGTGACCCTTGTGTCTGGATTAAAGCCAAAACTGTGCATCTCATAAAATGATCAAGAATATTACCCAATCATCATATTATCACAATTATAATTTTAAAAATGCGTGCGATATTTCACTCTGTTCAATATATGTGCTTTATTTTGAATCAAACTACTGAACTTTTTCATAGTATCCTAATTTATTGACATGCACGTGCAGATATGTCACCGTCCTCCTCGATGATAATCTTTTAAACTCTTTTTTTGTGAAATTAGTCACATCTTGCAAGTATTTTTTCTCTGTTGCCTCCTCTTTAAAAGCAAACACTGCCCCTGTTTTTTTTTTTTTTTTCTCATTGTGAGTCCCTCTTCCACTTTCTTGTACTGTCTGTGGTGGGCGGGGCTACCAACTGAACCTTGGAGATTTGTGGATGTACTGTATGTATTGACATTGTAAATAGTAAATCAACTTAAGTAGATGAACACACATATATATAGATGACTATCCTGCCAAACAACAACAGCTTACACCTTCACGACCCGTAGTTCTGATAAGTGACCATCAAAACATTTTAATGCTATAGGATCATTTGCTGCGGATTTCAGCATTCTCCAGCAAAGCAATAACTCTGTGTGATAAGTTACCACATCCTGAGCTTAATTTGCTGAATCAAAGACAAAGAAATACTCGAGCAACAACCCCCTGGCTTCCCATGTGTCATTGGTAGGACAGTGTATAGATATATATTTTTGTTCTGATTGTCGTACCTCTTGTTGTCAGTCTCTGAAATACACTGGCTTCTCTCACGGACAAAGTAACTTGCAGTAAATGGCAGCTTGTCTCACCTACTGTAGCACAATCTGATTTCTCTGTCCAGGAACATCTTTCAATTTGTTATTCTAGGGCCATCCCAGCAAAGAACCAGTCACTTTATTATGATGTCATAAATCTGTACCATAAAAAATGACTGGGAAATTTCAAGAGGTGCGGAAAAATAATATGTTAAATCCTAGTTGATTATGGTTAGGTTTAGGTTTCAAATCCAAAAGAAGGTTAGGGACAGTGTGTCTGTCTTTTTTTTTTTCCTTTCGACTTTTCCCTTCCACAGCTAATCATCAGTTTTTTAGTGTGCAGTGACTCACAATCATTAGATTAGGCAGATACTTTATTTATTCCAAAGGAAATTTAGGATTTATTCAGGTTTGGGACTGGCACAAGAGCTTCAGTGGCTGGATTAATGTGTGGGTTAGTGTAAACATGTAAAATCCTACCTGGTTATGTTCAGGCATTGTGTCTATATCATTAGTGGTGGACAAAGTACTCAAAAGTACTCAAGCTAAAGTACTGTTACTTCAAAAATAATATTACTCAAGTAGAAGTAAAAGTACCCACCAAAAAATTGCTTCAGTAAAAGTAAAAAAGTATTGAGTATAAAATTTTAAAAAGTACAATGCAATGTTTTTGCAAAAGCTTCTTCTTCCACAAATTTTGAACCCTGACCCTTCTGATTGCAAGTCAGATGTGCCACCTACTACACCGCAGAAGACTAAATCTACTGTTACGTCCCTTGACAATTTAAAGTTTTGCTCAAGTAAAGGTAAAAATAAAATCATCCAAAATTTACTCAAGTGAAAGTAAAAGTGTGTTCTACAAAATGTACTCAGAAAGTACTTTTTCTTCAAAAAATTTACTGAAGTCATTTACTTGAGTAAAAGTATCTAGTGACTGTCCATCACAGCATATCATGTACAAATAAGAAAAAGCATCCCTTACTAAATTCCCAGAATGTTAACAATTACTTTAATACAGTCACTGCTTTTATCATCAATCCTTATTGGAAAACAGATAACAGTACATTTCCAACATGTTTTTGAGCATAAATCATGCCAGACCCTTCTTGTACACTTCTACCCTTCGGACACACACTTATGAAATCAAAATAAGGTGACTAGAAAGATGTTCCTGAAATGCCAGAAACACAGGGAAATCAGATGGTTCATTCTATAACTGGTCCACATCCTAAATGAATAGGCCTAGTCATTACAGCCAGGATAAGACAGCTTAGTAGTTCAATCTAGGTCCATTTTAAAAGCCTGGCGATACCAAACAAGTGAGAGAGTGTTTAAGAGACAATCTCATCGATATCTGTTGTTAGATTCCTCTTCGATTTCTAATCAGATTATCAAACCAAATGAATCCACAACCCCAGGCAGTTTGAAAATCTCTCTCTCTCTCTCTCTCTCTCTCTCTCTCTATCTCTTCCTCCTGTTAACTTGTCTCCTGTTTTTCTTTCTTTTATTGTGAATTTGTGCCTTTTGTCATCTTATCTTCCAATAACACTATTGTACATTGGAGAAGTAAAGAAACAAATAAAGACAAGTCAAATAAATGTGTCTTAGCTGTTTAATGCAACATCTAGATACTGTATTTCTCAAATCTACATCACAAGTCTTAGGCAGGTTTTCAACAAAGACTATGAACAAAAGGTGTATCAAAAATAAACAAAATATATATAAAAAAAAAAAAAAAAAAAAAAAAAGGATGTAGACCTCTGCCAAGGCACTGGTCCTATCTCACAAAGGTAAAAATATTGTGCCCAGACTGATACAAAGATCTTCTCTTTCAGGGATAAATCATATTTCCATTGAGCCACAAAACCCTTAAATCTGACAGTGATGAAGAATCTGTTAAAATGTATCTTTTGTTCTAGTGAAGTGACTATGTTCGGTCTGTTGTTCAAAATAGTACAGAATACCTAAAACACTGGATTTAAACAGTGGTCTGGACAAAATTAATCACATCTAAATTTAAGCACTCTCAGCTTTTTTTATTCATTCAAAAGCCATCTAAAGAGATACAAAGCTGAGACTGCTGTAGATGACGAAGTCTATACTTGGGCAAATTGAGAGCTTCTGTGGTGTATAAAGACCCTGTTTAAACGGAGGCTAAATTAATCAGGCTGTGGATGCAAAGATTACTTTAAACCCTGATTATGGGGTGGAGAGGCACCACCAGATACTTATTTTGTAAGACAAGGCTCATGGCTTCTGCAGTGTCAAACTTAAAAAGCTATAAAATATCTGTAGCCTTGTAGTTTTCTCCTCTGGTTGCTTCACAAAACTCAAAGTTTACTAAGGCTGCTTATCGTCAAGGACATGGTGATACAGTGCAGCATATACTGCTCAATAGTTCAGTACTCATCAGTTACACAACACACCCAGGCACTTTATTTTATACAAACTTCATGGATTTTAAGGAATAAGGACTGAATAACTTGACATAACATGACAATAAAGTGCATTTTGTTGCTTGCAATACTTGATATTTAACAACTGGGAGGTACTGATATTAATAGCTGGAATAATGATGCAATGTTGTATTAAAAAATTAAAATTAATATACTCTATAATTCTCTTACTCCTGGTTTTAGTTCAGTTTTAGACTTGGGTTTAACGAGTGTTGTTCTAGTAGGCTAATTTGTACTTTGTCATCTAAAATTATCTAAGACTGGGCTTACCTTTGTACTACTGGGTCTTGGATCAAGCCAGACTTGTATGAACAGGAGTACAAATAACTGAGGGTTACGGGGGAGAAATGAAATGGTGTATTTTCAGCCTTGATTTGGTCATTTGTCATTTATAAATATATTTAAACATCTTGTATACAATTTTCAATATTTAAGCGTCATTACGTATACTAAGAGAGGAGGATTATTTATGAATATAGTACAAAGGGGGCTTTGGGGCAACAAATGCCATGCGTCACGGCGACACAGAATAAACAGACATGACCATTCATGAATGAGATAATACGTCCCTACTCGCTGTGAACCGACCTGGGATAAGGCCGCGTGATCCAATGTTCCGCTTAAAGTCCTGAGCAGTTTGTGGAAGCTGTCCCCCGGGAGACAGAACACACCACAAACCACAGAAAGCAAAGCACAGCTCACCGCGGTTAAACAACGGGAGTCACCGCAGGAAAACGCCTCCAGTCCGTCGACTCCCCTTTGGAGAACTTTGTCATCTGCCAGCAAGGGGTCTGCGGCTTCTTCCGGACACCACAACAGAGGCACACACCCGCACCCACAGGTAGGAGCACGGCGAGGACAAGCAAGAGCGCGGTATTCAAAACAAAAGTGTCTCTATCCTTTCTCTGTTCCTGCTGTTAAATTAGCAACTAAACAACAAAAATACACCAGTAAGCGTAAACTGCATTAATCAATAGCTACACTGCAGGAATAAGGTATCATACTGAAAAGCACTAATGTAGGCTAGTTGTTAAAAATGCTATAAGCAGTATATATTTTTTTATATTTGATAAAAATTACCCACATGTGTGCCAAGATATGAAGTAAACATGTAAATCAAATATTAGTTTTACCTATAAAAATGGTACAGTTGAGTTATTAACAATTAAATATATGTTTTACACAATGGCCAAGTTGTTTGTGTTTACATTTTTTGTTTTGTTTCTAAAACTGCTTTGGGGTTACTGATTGATCACCCAATTAAATAAGAGACCATTGTTTTGATTTAGACTGCAGTACTGTTTTCAAACCAGAATGAGCGCATGCTGCTAACGGTACCTTTAATTTAGTTTGACTGCACCAATGTAGGCCTATATAAAAAAAAAAGTTGCTACCTGAGAATTAAGGCTAATTAAGAATTTAACTGAATGTTGCTAGATGCCAGTCTTGTAAGAGCAAATTCTTTTTGTAATCCTAATCCATCTTATTTAGTGAAAGCTGCTCGAATAATCAGATTCTGAGTACAATGTGCACATTAGGCTCAGGACGTGCATTCGTTGCATTATGGGAAAAAGCATAACAAACTATATTTTTGGCTGGAAAGGAGCTATTAAATCTCTTTTATCTGCAGGCCTTTATTGTACTTTAGGATTATATCACAGTAACCTTGTGGGCCTCCTTACGACACACCTCAACAGGTTTCAAGACTTCAAAGAGCATGTAGATTTAGGCCTGTTGTTGATCTGTAGCATGTATGCATAAAAGTGTTTTGATTGTTTGGTCTATAGTGGCAAATGTTACAAGTTTCAGCTCATGCAACATAGCTTAAGGTATTTTACACATGTAGTCAAAGTTTAAAGGTAAATTCAGCCACAAGCCAGTCTATCCTTGTGCCAGTCCCAACCCTAGATAAATGGAGAGGGTTGTGTCAGGAAGGGCATCTGACATGAAACCTATGCCAAATTATTATGCAAATCACTGCACATCATGAGGCAGATGATTTGCTGTGGCGACCTCGAAAAGGGAAAAGCTGAACGGAATGAGGGCGCACGGTGGTTAGTGTTCTCACCTCCCAGTAAGGAGATCGTGGGTTCGATCCTCGGCCAGCCAACACACAATCTCTCTGGGTGCAGTCTGCATGCCCTCCCCTCCTCCGGGTACTCTGGCTTCCTCCCACCATCTAAAGACATGCATGTGTTAGGTGAATTGGTGATTCTAAATTGCCCCTAGTGAATGTCTGTCTGTGTCAGCCCTGTGACTAGCTGGCAGGGTGTAGCCTAAACGCCTAAGGCTTAAAGTTACTGGTAAGGAAGAAGTCAAAGGTGAAGGTCACTGTAGCCAGACAATTTTTACACATTATAAAAAGCACTCAGTAATGCTTAATAACTTTAAATAGTCTGTTTCTTCTTTACATGTATCATCCACTTAAGTTTACATGTGACATGTAACTGTACGAATTATGCTAACCTTTAAAAAAAAATATAAATTTGTCTGGAGCCATCGTTTTTCATTTCAAGTTTGTTCCTTTTCATTATTATTTTTCTCACAGGGGAGACAATGAGCACTGGAAGAACTCAGTGTGTCGGCAAGGACAAGTGCAGGTAAGGTGCCTTTCAAAAATGTGCAAGTGGCTAATCAAGTTATTATGAAAGAAAGAATATTACCCAACTCTAAGTAGCTTTGAAGTTGCAAGGGTCTGAGCCTTTGTAGCACTCCTTAACCTAAAATAGTCTCCTATTCTTTAGTTCTCGCTTGAGCAGTGACCCCTTTGGTGATCCACTTAGCACCTCTGGTTTCTGAAGAATGTGCCCTAAGTCTCTCCTTGTGACTGTTACATGAATGGAAACTAGGGCACGGAAGATTAGACTTTTCTATTTTTTTTTATTTGATAATGAACTATTATGTTGGTTATTATGTTGTCTGTCAGATAACTTGATAATATACCAAGTCTGATATGAGTAGCTTCTCCCTCAAGCATTATATACACCAAACAAAAAAATAAATAATAATGTTTTTTTAATATTAAAATTACTTAACTTTACAAGACAGTTTTTCAATTGGGTTGATTATCTGTTTTATTATATAGTTTATGTTCAAAATAAACTTAAAAATAATATAATATAATGTAATAATACTTGTCCTGTGTATATATTAAACAAACAAATATTAGATAAATTTATCACAAAGGAAAAATAAAATCTTGTCAATAACAAGATAATAATCTTTAAATTATCAAACAATTACACTTACCCCCTGCAATGTGCTTGCGTACCCCTAGGGGTCCCCGTACCCTTGGCTGGGAAACACTGCAGTAGAAGATAATAAAACCTATTATGTCTAAGTTTCTAAAGAGTACTGCATATTTACAATAAGTTTAGACCAAAACTCCAAGTAACATGTAGCACAAACCAATAAAAATGTGACCCCTTGAAAATCTACTGACATAAAGCACAGACATGTGAAAACTAAGTACAGAAACAAAGTACTTTCACTTGCTTACATTGCACCACTGCACTCTTGTGTAGTGCTCAGTGGGACATTTTTATTGCTTTCGAATGAGATTTTACATCCACATCCAAAATGAATCGCTTACTGAAAAACTTCTGCAATATTAGAAAGTATAAAGTAAAACCTTTTATAGGGATTATCAACCAAGAATAAATCTTATTAGGTTAGATTCACTTTAGTCCAGTATGAGTATAAATGTGGACATATGTAATGATGTAACACTGGCCTTTAAACGTCTGTGCCAAAGTTTACAACAATTAACCTCCACTGCTTTGGGCTTCCATACGTGGCCTTTCACCTAAATGAGCAGAAAATGGATTGAGGCCAAAAGAAGCTAATGCCATTGTGCAGTGTTGTTCACTCGTTAATGCACGGCTGTAATTATGAAGTTGATGCCAGTGTAAACCGCTTAGTGATCTCAACTATTGCACAAGTGATGCAGAAATTCACTCCTACTGCTTAACACACACATATGAATAACCTGGCACATACACACACACATACATGCACGCACACACAGACACACACACACACACACACACACACACACACATGTTCACATGGAGGTCTGCTGCCTTAGATTACACTGCAAATCAGACCCACATTCCCCGGTCACCCCTCTGCTGTGCCAATCATTGCTTCATCACTGCATGAGTGCACAAGACCGCATTATCCCAGGACGGACTGCAGCACCAATCCCTGGGCTTCCTAAACTTTCACCTCGGACATTTTAGCGAAAACCTTTCTTATGGTGGCAACAGCTGAAGTCTAAGTCATTTCTTCAAGTGGATTTGTTATACAGGACGACCCAAAGTTGTTGAACATTCCTGAGAGATGGAGCCGACAGGGGACAGTGGCCGGCTGCGCTCGGACAGCACCAGCAGCTCGGCGTCCCAGGGCTCCAGGTCCAAGATGCAGCTGCGCCAGAGAGTGTCCCAGCTCCTCACCTGCATTGAGGACATGAGTTCAGACGACGAGGCCAGTGAAGAAATGTCCCGGTCGCTGGATGAAGCCTTTCAGCTGTGTGGACGCTTCATGCCCCCTGATGCATTCAGGTTTTCAAACTGGACCTGCATGAACCATGTTTGATTTACAACTGATACTGGTTTTATGTTGGGGATACATAACAGTGTTGGATCAAGGGAAGATAAACTTAAAGTAACTTAAATGACCGCAAACTTTTCATGACCGTAACTAGTTTGAATGTACACTATAGTCTTAAATCAGCTTGATAGTTCTTTGCACATCTCTCATTTCTTACCACAACTTCCCATTGCATCTACAGCACAGTCCTACATCAATAAAGAATATGGTAGAAAGTGAGTTTATTTTATTAGTTTAATTCAAAAGTAAGTATGTCAATGTAGTACACACAGAGTGAAATATTGCAAGCATTTATTTATTTTAATGGTTATGTGATTTTATGTATTATAAACTTTTTGGATTATAGTTTTTAACTGTAAACCATAATCATTACCAAAAAAGGTTGACATTTTTCACTCTGTGTGCACTGAATCTATATATGCATCTCACTTTAAACTGGACTAAACAAATGGACTTTTCCCTTATTTCTGGATGTAGCCCTGTACTTTATATACACTATATTTAACACAATCCTGTCTAAGTGTATTTTCTGAGAACAGTTCAACAGTTTCAGGCAGAAAATATTTAGAGCTGTTTGATGCTGGTGTGTTATATGTTTACATATGTTTCATACTGTATGTTACAATAAGTGACTCTGTCTAACAGGTTGTACATGGTGACATGGAATGTAGCCACAGCTGAGCCTCCTGAAGACATAAGCTCTCTGCTGCAGCTGGAGGTCCAGCCTCCCACTGACGTCTATGTTATTGGGTGGGTTGCAGCATTAAAATGCAATTAAACTGTTAGTTATTTGGTTAGTTGTGATTCAAACATTTATTTGTGTGCATGTGTGTCAGTCTGCAGGAAGTTAATGCTACTCCTATCAGATTCATCTCAGACCTGATTGCTGAAGATTCTTGGAGCCATGTTTTTATGGACACCCTGGGGCCACGTGGGTTTGTCAAGGTGTGAAAAAGACTGAGTTGTCCCATGTACAGTTATTACAATTACATTTAAAGTAATTATCATAGTATGCCTTTTATTTGTCCAGGTCACATCAGTGCGGATGCAGGGCTTGTTACTGTTGTTTTTTGCTAAACAAACTCACCTCCCCTTCATCAGAAACATCCAGACCACTTACACCAGGACCGGGATCTTTGGATATTGGGTAGAAAAACTGTTTATACAACTATTGAAAAGTCTTTCCCCAGGAATCTCTTTAGCTTTAGATACTGTAGTTTTAAGACTTAAATGTGTTGAATGGCCCTTTGTTAGTGGTATGTGCTGCAGCTTTGACACAATGTAGTGACAGACAATGGGCACACAGTGGTAAAACGAGCTCAGTACAGGAGGGCAAACACAAAACAAATGGTTTAATTAGTTTTGCAAATTCACTGAGGAATGAATGAGACTAAGTCCTTCTTTTCAAGCTAAAGCGGTGTTTTTAAGAGCATCCATTAATATGCAAATAATATAGGGATGGACCCTAACCACATTGGAAATGATGTCCATACTATGGATATTACTTTTATATTAGAAATACTTGAAATTAAGACATTTCTTTTATGTGCTTCAGGGTAATAAAGGTGCCGTATCGGTGCGGTTCTCCTTCTATGGTCACATGGTCTGCTTCCTGAACTGCCACCTGGCTGCTCATATGAACTATGCTCTGCAGAGGGTCGATGAGTTTGAGTACATCCTGGATACACAAGACTTTGACATCTTGGACACTCCTCGCGTTCTGGATCACAAGTAAGAAAATGGGTAGACTTTGTATTGATCAGAGTAATGCAAAGTTTAAAAAAAAAACACTTTATCCTTGTCTTTCAGAGTTGTGTTTTGGTTTGGTGACTTGAACTTTCGTATTGCTGACCATGGCCTGCACTTTCTCCGCTCCTCCATCAGTAGTGGACGTTTGAATTTGCTCTGGAGCAAAGACCAGGTGTGGTACCTGAATATAGTGTCTGCAGCCATTTTAGTAAACACCACCTTATCACTATAATTTCATCACTAATTTAATTTAAATAATCTCACTGCAGCTCACAATGATGAAGAAGAATGAGGCTTTTCTCCAAGAATTTGAAGAAGGCCCGTTAAACTTTCAACCCACTTACAAGTTTATCCGTAACTCTGACACTTATGACACAAGGTAAGCACACATGTAACAGTTTTATCAACATGTTATATTCATCACATAAACAAAACAACCATTCTTCTTTATTTCCATTATAATTTTGCACAGCTCTCTGAAGACATGGTTTGGTTTTAAGTAAGACTCTGTTTTGTGTTGCATGTTTCGCTTTCACTGTTTCACTCTGTCAGTGCACAACCCTCTGTCATCACACATGACATTAATTGAAAATGAATAGTTAATTAGCTAAACTCAGGTATCTAAAGTGGGGAACATGTGTGTCTCTCAGAAAGAGCACTTTGGCGCTGCCTCTAACCATGTACAGGCCGCGGCCCCTGCAGAGCTGTAGCACCACCCTCCTCCTCCTCCTAACCTCCCTCACCTGGGGGCTGCTCTCTGTCTGGTTGGGGGCCTGGTACAGGGAGCTAGACCCGCCAAGGTGGGTGTCTGTAGAGATACACCCTGCATAGACAGCCCAAGTTCTAACTTAATGCATTGTAGGTTGTATTTGATGTAAAGACCTCCCATCTAGTTGTTGTAGTTGTAGTTAACTAGAAACTGTGTTGACGATGGTACACTGTAAGATACACAAAGCTCCATGTTAGATTTAAGGTTTTCCCAGATCCCACAGCTTGTTTCTGTACGTTTCTGTTTGAGTTAGGACATAAAATACCATAATAAATGGTATTGTACACTTCTGTGCCAAATGTCACTTGTCAGTCACTTTTACTCATGTGTTTTTTCCTAACCGCATGTTTGCATGACTATGCCTGACTATGACAATGCCAATTAATTTGAATATTGCTGAATAATGAATATTTTTTCTAAAACATACTTTAACTTTTTACATTTTAAAGGGGAAAAATTATATTTTTACTCTAATCTAAATCTCATAATCAAAAATAGCATTTTTTGACAGTGGGTAGCATGCTTACCTTGAATTCAGAACATCCTGGAGTTCAAGGCAGGTTATTCTACCACAGAGTAGTAGTAATAATACTATTCTGAAGTAACAGTCCTTTCACTTGAGCACATATTTTTGTACTTTTTCTTTATATGTAGGATAGTCAAAAATATTTAGTTTTCAGTGCTATATTGACTGATGCATTTTGGCCCCATTATAATAGTAGATTGGAAATATGTGTGTTATTACATTTACTATAAAACTCTTTAAATCCTTGTATAGTGTAAATAAAAAGTGTTATCTAACCTGCAGTGGGAGATGGAACATGTCTGAATTTTTTGAATAAATGAAAAATCTAAAAATGTATTTGATAACTCAGTGGAAAGAAGAGGAAACCAGCCTGGACTGATCGTATCCTCTGGCGCATCAAACCCAGAAGCCCCCCATTAGAGGAGGACGATGAAAGAGCATCAACTTCTACTGACGAAGGGCACGACGAGTTTCCAATTCTCGTCACTCAGGACAAATACACATGTGACCTGAGCTACGGAGTCAGTGACCATAAGCCTGTGATTTCTACTTTCACCCTGGAGGTACGCTGGAATAGTCATTTCTAATAATTATTAACAGGGATTGACATTACCACGAGCCAACCAGCCAAATGTGGGTAGATTTCTATTTAGGCAAGTAACACTCACTGCCACTACCCACTTTGGCCAGCAGGATTTTACAGATATATTTGAACTCTAGACTCATTCATTTATTTATACATCTTCTGTAGCTGAATCCTGTTACGGGAAGGGGGGAAGCTGGAGTACCCTGAGAAAATATGTAGTTTTTCATAGTAGAAAGAAATTATCAGCCTTTAATGAAACAAACAAACAACAACAAACAATATTAAGCTCATTTCTGTCAGCTTGACTAACTAACTAACATTTCAACTTTCAAAATTGTGGCTAGTGAAAATCTGAAGTGGCAAGTAGCTTTTAAAGAACAGCTGCCATAATGGCCAGTGAAGGTCAAGCCCTGATTACTAGACATTATTTCATTGTAAAAAAAACTATAATTGATTATTTTTGGGCCTTGCAGCTCAGAAAGTACTTTGATACTCCATTGGTGCATGTCTCTCCTGAGGGAGTGTGGAGCGCTGACCAAGATGCAGTACTTAACTACACAGTACAGGAGGATTTTATGTCCTCTACCTGGGACTGGATCGGTCTTTACAAGGTGCTACAGCATGAATGGTGCTGGCAGTTCTGAGTTGTGTACAATGTATTTAGCATGTTGTATTTTCTTTTATAGGTGGGATTTAAGAGTGCTATGGACTATGAAGCATTTGTTTGGGTTCGAGAAAATGAGCTGCCCGAAACTAATGAACTCATACAGGTAAGATATATGATATGATATAATGGTAATCAATTTAAATTACAAATAATTAATAATAGTATGTATTTGTTTGCAGATAGCTGTGGACAAAGATAATATCCCTCTTCTAGGTGGGCAGTATGTGTTAGGCTACTACAGTACAAACATGCAAACCATTATTGGCCTCAGTGCAAGCTTCCAGGTGAGTTATTAGTTGTATTAATTAATTTGTAAAAGCACTTGTGTGCACTGCAAATTGGCTATAGTGTTTTTTGTTTTTTTTGTGTAATCTAGAGTTAGTAAAGTCAGTACAATATTCCAAGCATGAATTTGTTTTAACTGTGGTGATTATGTTGTATATATAATTGTATATTGTATCTATAATACAATCACAATATGATAGTACATGAAAGGTAAAATGACTTGAACTTTAAAAACCAAGTCCAGATGCCTTCTTTTTAAACTTTACATTTGTGATTCAATAAGCCACAATTCAAATAATTAAAAGCTTGAAACTGTTTATGAGATTTTACTTTTTTAATTAAGCTATTTAAATAATTTCACTTTTCCACCATATTCCAGTTTATTAATGTGTGCCTTGTAACTGTCATTACCAGTGTATAGTACTTAAAGTTGTGCCATTCTTTCAATTTTGCAGATTTTGGAGTCGAAGCGTGCTGTCATGGAAGGCCTTGTTCCTGAGAATGTCAACGGCCTTAAATAAAATCAAAAGATGTGCCAATTTCTCTTCACTACAAAATCAGAAAATAGTTATTTGACTTGACTTAAAATGATGAAATCCGTCCACTGGTTTGGATGACTCAGGCATAACCCCAGTGACTATCATTTTGTGCCATTTCAGTGAGAAACAATTGTGCATTTTGAGTTCTGCTCTACATCAAACCATTGATCAATAAATCTGTTACATATATTTATATCTGCAGGTGTTTCAGACTTGTATAGCGATAGATTTGAATGTCATTACTTAACTACTGGGCCTTATACAAGATAAGGTAATTACTGGAAATCATTTCAGTCTTGTTTAAAATAGGGTTTCAGAGTGTTTGTTTCTGCAAGTCTGTTTACAGTATGTGCAAGAAAACTGTGCCAATTAAACCGTCAAAGAAATGTCATTGTTCAATATCAATGTAGATTGTTGTACATGGTTAAGGTCCAATGTTCAGAAATGTAATGTACAATGAAAAACTGACAGGATGTTGACATCCAAAGAATAGGTTGATCACAAGAATCTCAATGCTTTACAAAATAGATGTACAAATGTTAACTCATGGCAGTAGATTAGATGATAACCAAAAGATAATTGCATTAAACAAATGAATTTAATTTAACATACACATTATCTATTAAATAAAATATCTGAAACTGTCTTGACTTGGGTTTATTTGTTTGTTTGTTCTGTTGGCCTTCCACAAATCCCTTGTTTTTATTTACAAATGAAGGCTGCACTACTCTATTGTAGTAAAAGTTGTCAGAAACGCACATAAACAAGAAATGTTTATGCTCTGCCTGCCTCGTCTACACTGGGCTGGAACATGAGATCGTGATCTGGCAACCTTGTCGGGTTGCCAAGTACGCGGTTTTCCTGCGAAATTGGGCAGCTTTTTAAGCGTTTCCGCGGGTGAAAAAAAATGTTGTTTTTTTTTTGTTTTTTTTTTTTGTAAATGATAGGATATTTCTCCATATTTTGAGTGACAAATCTTTAAAACCCAAAGCTAATCACCCTGAAACTGGGCCAAATAAGCTCATCTCTGTGTCTAAGGAGCTGCTCTGTCTGTGAGAGAGGGGGGCGCGTCCATGTCACCGGAGGAGCGCTTCTTCGGCGCAGCGGCACTAATTACGATCGCGAGGTATTTTCATTTACTGTTACGCGGGTTTTGGGCGGTTTTTAATTTGCTGTTGGGCGGAATTTGACTTTCAGACCTGGCAACCCGGGTCGAGGGGCAGTCTTTCCGCTACAGATTCTCACACGTGTGGAGCTGCTTCAGCCACCTCTGCTAAGTCAAAAGTAAGCTGTAACCTAAAATGATTATAGTATCAGGATAATTATCAATACTAGACGTAAACAACTGACATTTTGTGTATTTACCATCGCTAAAGGAGTTAGTGAGTTGTCTACGTTGGCTTATAAGGAGACTAGCCATCTTAGCTTTTGGGCTAGCTAGTCAAAAGAAAACTGCTTTATGCAACTAAACTTGATTCTATTGTAATGTCAGTATTGATGTGCAGAATACGTCGCAGCTTTCATATAGATTTCATTTACTGTTTTATGGCAGTGAACATTTGCTGTATGGCTTATAAGCTAACATTACATGTTGTTGTATTAACGTAGTAAAACATGTTCGACACTGAAGTCTGAATTGCCAGAGAAAATGGCATATTTTTGTCTGAAAGTTTTAGTTTGTGAAAGTGTAAAAACACTCCTGTGTTTCTTTATGGTTTATTACGAGAGAAGATTTGGCTCATAATATAACGTAACATAATATGTATGTATATAATATAATGTCCCTCTGCTACACTATTTCCATAGATTGTTGAGCTTGGGATCCAAAGTAGCCACATTATGTCGACTGAAGACGTGGAAAGGCTGTTGATCCAGTTTCAAAATGAGGAAGGAGAGGTGCTGGGCTCACCTTTTGATGTGCCTCTAGACATCACGCCAGACAAACTGCAGTTGGTCTGCAATGCTCTGCTTCAACAGGTTTGCACTTTCTCTGTAATATTAGAAGTGTGTGTGCTTTTTGGTGGATGATGGTTTGGTATTTTAAAAAAAATGTGTATAATGTTGGATCTAGATCAGACATTGCACAAGAATAAACCAAGTTGTTCACAATTTGGTCTAGATAAATACCATACATCTTTAAGGGTTTGTGGTATATAATATTCACTATAAATAAAAACTATATTCCCTTTTCTATTGAAGGAAGAGCCTGTGCCGTTGGCATTCTTTGTGCGCGGAGAAGCTGAGGTGGTGTCCAGTTTGGGGACGTGTGTAAAAGCTCTGGGTGTTGAAACAGAACAGGTGCTGCCCGTGGTGTACCAGCCGCAGGCCCTGTTCAGAGTGCGCGCTGTGGCTCGCTGTACCAGCACACTGCAGGGGCACACCGAGGCTGTGATCTCTACTGCCTTCAGCCCTACTGGCAAGTGAGTACCTCTGAAACTAATAACTCATATGTCCTTATCGAAGTTAATGTATTAAAATAAAAAAACATATAATTTTGTACATAATGTTGTTTTGCATTTTTCCAGATATTTGGCCAGTGGTTCGGGTGATACAACAGTTCGTTTCTGGGATTTGATGACTGAGACACCTCATCACACTGCTAGAGGTGCCCAAGAATAAACCTAAGATGTACTGTGGCATGTTTTTTTATAGTTTCTAAGGAGATAAACAGGCAATCACCTAATTTTTTTTGTTGTTTAGGACATACACATTGGGTGCTGAGCATTGCCTGGTCACCAGATGGCAAGAAATTAGCATCAGGATGCAAGAACAGTCAGGTGAGTTTACTTTTTCAGTGTGCATAGCATTACCATATTATTATGCATGCGACTCAATTTTTTTCTGCTTGCTTGCCATAGATTTTTTTGTGGGATCCAGTGATGGGCTCACAGGTTGGAAAAACATTAACTGGGCACACCAAGTGGATCACTTGGCTTTCCTGGGAACCTCTTCACCTGTAAGAAACTACTGTCTTTGAGATTAGTGACTGTCCAGGATTTGCCGGACCTAAAACCATCTGACATAGGCTCTAAACCTCAATCCATGAAGTGCAAATAATAATTAATAATAGTTTTGCATACCAATTGCATTTCTTCCAGTAACCCAGAGTGCCGGTACTTAGCCAGTAGCTCTAAGGATGGCTCTGTGCGAATTTGGGACACGGTACTGGGGCGCTGTGAGAAGATCTTAACGGGACACACACAGTCGGTCACTTGTGTGAAATGGGGAGGGGATGGACTTCTATATACTTCCTCCCAGGACAGGACTATCAAAGTTTGGAGAGCCAAAGATGTAAGTTGTGCAGTGTTTTTTACCTTCTTCTTAAAATATATTGTTTTAAATTTATCTCTCATTTAACAAAAAGAGAATGATAGACATGAGATTATACAAAACTGTACAACTCATGGAGTTGGTGGCCTTTTCACTAATGCAATACTAATACATTAAAAAATTTATTTGTATTGCAGTGATAGAGATGCAACAAGAAAAGAGAATTTATAGTTTTCTTTTTTCATGTGAATTAGTTGTGTGTCCATTTCACAATGTGCTTTTTAGGTTATTAGTTGCTTGTGTCCTGTTATGTAAAGACCTTGCGTGGGGCACACTATTATGTCACACACTACTGCTTGTACAATGCTGGTAATCTGCATAAAAGCTCACACTAGATTAATTGGACTGGATTAATTGTTGTTTAGTCCCTTTTACATAGGAAAAAAACTAAAACAAAGTGGTGTGTCTAATAATTATTGTTTGATTTATTTTTGGTTTTTTTTTTTCTAACTAGATATGCAATGCTACTTTTGTCTAAGCACTCTAGAATTCGCGTGAACATCTGCATTACTTTTTACATTTGTAATTGTTGTGTTAATGCAGGGTGTTCAGTGCAGGACTCTGCAGGGTCATGCTCATTGGGTCAATACTTTGGCTCTCAGTACAGACTACGTTCTTCGTACTGGAGCTTTTGAACCTGCAACAGCAACAGTCAATCCTCAAGACCTCAAAGGCTCATGTAGGTAGCCTTCTCCAGTTACAATTTTGTGTAAAAGACAGTTTGTACTAATAGTTTTGTTTATTGTTATTCTGACTGTGACGTTTTCTATCTTCTAGTGGAGGAGCTGAAGGAAAAAGCCCTTGAGAGATATAACAAAGTTAGGGTATGTATTGTTTGTCTGTTTGTAGTACTTATTAGGATGCTTCAACATTTATATGTAATTTATGCTTATGTAGGGAACAGCTCCAGAACGTTTAGTCTCTGGTTCAGATGATTTCACCCTCTTTCTATGGAACCCTGCTGAGGATAAAAAGCCTCTGGCCCGAATGACTGGCCACAGTGCACTCATAAATGAAGTGCTTTTCTCTCCTGACACCAGACTTGTAGCCTCTGCTTCATTTGACAAGTCTATTAAAATTTGGGATGGACGTACTGGCAAGTAAGACACCAATTCTCTAAAGTGTGTATTTGTAATGCCACTTTTGTCCAGCAGATGGGACTGTGATCCTAAACACCTGTCTTTGCTCTATTTGTTTTTGCCCACAGATACCTAATCTCTCTGCGTGGCCATGTAGGATCTGTATATCAAGTGGCATGGTCTGCAGACAGCAGGCTACTTGTCAGTGGCAGCAGCGATAGCACACTTAAAGTTTGGGACATTAAAACAGGAAAACTTAACTATGGACCTTCCAGGTCATGCTGATGAGGTGAGAGAAGTGGCTTCTGACATATGCTTTAAGAGTTTGTAATTATCTTCTCATGATCTCTTTTGTTTGAATGTAGGTTTATGCGGTAGACTGGAGTCCTGATGGGCAAAGAGTAGCCAGTGGTGGGAAAGACAAATGTCTTAGAATGTAAGAGGGGCAAAAAATTGTCTTATCTGCCTTAATCTTATCAAATGACACATCTTTAACTTGGATAAAATTTTTTTCCAGATGGAGGAGGTAGCCACACCTCTACTTGACTGTCTGAGCATTGATTGCAGGGGTGGACCAAATCAGCAATCCTGGTGCTACTGCTGTTCATAATGCCATTTGTGGCTGGACATTGTGTTTATCACTGTGAAAGTGTTAAACTGAAAGTAAATATTGGCATCAAATGAGCATCATCTTTAAGCATATGAATCTTTACGGTTTATAATGTACATGTTCATAAGGCTCTACAGTTGGGTGTTAAATTCAATACATTTGAACATAATTTAATGTAAATATACATTCAGAGTGTAATGTATGTTACTAGTGCTGACAGACTAGTTTTTTCTCAACAGCATCTATGTCCTGGATCACCTTAAGCCTTTGTAGATGAATGAGTGTATTATGTAGGTAACAGGTGGGAGCGCTAATGCCTTGTCTGTGATGTTAAAGCCTGCAGCCCTTACCACCCATCTTCAGCCTTTAATCTCTGTCCTGTAGTCAGCAAAGCCTCAACTAGCTGACTTTTCGGTGGAGAAACCAAGTGTCAACTTTTACATTTCAGGCTCTAACCAGAAAATATATATCCATTGCACCATTTAAAGTTTGTCTTCGGGGTGTACATATGAAGTTACTCTAATCCATTACAGAATAAAACATTTGAAGGCTGCCCAAAGGTTTAATAAATCATAAACAACACAATTTCATGGGTTTATTTTGGCAAGTCAGCATATTTAGAATCTGTAACTCATCTCAACTCCGGTCCTCCAACAACACTTCAACTCTGACTCATGTTAATAAAGCAGCAGTTGAAAAAACATATCAAGTTAATGTAGTAAAAATGAGCAGTACTTATGAAAACAATAATATAATAATAAATAATATTAGACATTAAGGATGCGTTAACTTAAATAGAGATTTGCTACTTAAACATGAATCCACTGTATTCATATGGCTTAAAACAGTATATAGTATTATACATGTATGACTGTAATTTTATCTCCAATGTATTTTTCAGTTGCAGTAGTTTTGCTACCATTACGTGCTGTTATATTGTCTAATGAAAACATAACTACACTCAACATAAAGACATAAGTGATTTCTCAATTGCATTTAGATAGTTACAGAAATTTGCTAGTGCTTGTAATAGATGATGTGCAAACAATCAATACAATCTGAAAAAGTACATGAACAGTAAAGGTGCCACATTTAAATTCATGCAGCATCAACAGCAGCCACAAAATGTACAATGAAGAGCATCTAATGTTCATCAGTACAAACACAGCACAGATACTGTGAATGCTAACGTGATGACACCACATGCACGATCACGTAAGCACAAATGTGTTTATATACTGCAAGATGGGCCTGTTCAGTTTTGTCCAATAGCATTTCTGATTATCGCTTTGTCTAAGTACTTGGGGATGCAAATAATGTTTAAAGTTTTAGTAGGATGTTCTCACACTACAAGGATAACAGTCATAAAAATCCAAACCATTCCATGCCCGCTTTCTTTTCCTTCTACATCGTATCATCCTTTGGTAGAAAATAATTTTCTAAATAAACTAAAGTTTGGTCAGCTGCATAATTTATATCCACTACTACTGTAGATATCTCTGTATCTACTTAAAACTGCACTTTAAATGTTCCCATTCAAAGTACAATCTTCATCTCTCTTCAGTATAGCCACTAGGGGAGAACAGTTTGCTGTGTAAGGGATCAGATCTAATCATTTGTTCCTTTTGAGCATCTGTAGAGGTGTTGAGTTGTATGAGGCACTGCTTCTCTCACTATGTGCTTGCTCTACTGGGTCTTCCAGACATTGTTGAGTAGTTTGACCACCTCCTCATAGATGACAAACACTATAGCCACATCCAAGCAGACTCGACCCAGCCTGGGCACGGTCCCCTTGTAGAAGCTGAAGAGTTTACCAATATAAGTTAAGTGGTTTAAACACAGCAGTCAAACAGCTTTAGGAGAAAGCTCAGAGGTACTTACGCCTGTGGTCCTTCATGCTTCATGATTTGAAAGGCACAGTCAAATGTGTTTTTGTACCGATGGGCCTCCAAACCCTAACAAAATATTAAAATGTTTAAAATAAGGTTGCATTCGCTGACTTTAAATAAGAAAAATGGTAATAAACAAGATACCTGTACCTGCATTCTTGTCTTCACTACATCAAGAGGAGTATTACCAAAAACACTTGCTGCTCCAGCTGTTGCTCCAAACATTGCAGTGACTATTGGGTGCATTTCTTTTCTAGGATCATCACCTACAATAAGGATTAACATTTTAAAGACATGACCAAAGAAAATGTGAGTTCTTCTTTATACATCAACAGTACTAACACTATAATACAAAGTATAAAAGGGGGGTTGTACCTTTGTACCAATTACGCAAAGACGTCATCACATAAAATCGTGTTGCCTGATTGGTTCCTTGCTTAAGCACAGTCGGCGTCAGACCTTGATATGTCCCTCTTACTCCTAGTGAAAACACAGAAACAAAGATTTATATCAAACACAGTAGTTTAAAATCAACTAAATAATGTTTGTAGGGCACTAACCCTGTTCTCTGATTATTTCACTAACTCCGTGAAAGAAGCCTCTGTATCGAGGTCTAAGTGAACACTGATCATGGATCATCTTCACCTGAAAGAGGCAAAAAATACATATTTTAGTGTTTATTTCTCTTTTCAGATAGACGCAAGATGTAGCTTCACTGACCTTGAGTGTCTCCATTGGACAAACCACCAGAATGGCCTCTGCTATCCCTGCTCCTAAACCACACACAAGACTTCGTGTGTTGTCTAAACGACCAGTGGAGTCACGCATAGGGTTACTGAGCATCTCAAATGTGCCAAATCTGTAAAAAAAAAAAAAAGGTAAGGTAAGGACATAAATAGCAGAACAGCCAAGTGAAAGACAATCTTATGCCACAAGCTATATGTATAAAATGGAAGAAATATTGATTAAAATAACTACCATAAGTATAACAAATATGTTTTGCCCTAATAAAGTGTTTTGGGATAATCACCTGATTGCAGACTTAGGTATTGATCCATAAAGCAAAGAGCTGAGACCTCGATACAACCCTCGGAGCCCATGGTCCTGCACTGTCAGCTTCACACAGTCACCTGTGTGCACAAACAGCGAATAATCAAACTGTAAAAAAATGTGTTGCTCCTCCCCCCATCCATCTCTGTGTCCTACCGATGCCTCTGTATCTCGGCGGGTTGGCTCTCTCATCGAGCTGCAGCTGGGTTTTCACATACTCTGTTGGGAATGTGATGCAGATTTCTATAGCTCCTGCAAGGCCACCTGAGAGGAGAGACAGTGCCAACATCAATCTGATGACAGTGGTGGTGCCTTATCTGACAGCAGCTCTGTTTCTCACAGGACAGGACATCCTATCAGACTAAAATATTATGTATACAGTCTTGTTTATATGTGGCACAATTTCATAACAAGCTCATGTGTGTAATTAATTTAATAGCTTCTATTATGAAAAATTTACATATTACAAATTATATAATGTATAATTAGCCTACACAACATGCATACCTAAGTACTGTGATTATGTTATGAGGTGAATGACGGCTACCAGGCCATTGGATAATGCTATGGGTGTGACATGATCTATTAATTAGATGTAATGTGCTTACTGAGCAAAATCAGAAGTCAACAGAAAACGTTTAAGAAAATATTAAACATTTAAATCTACAAACACACCTCTAAAGCCGAAAGGAAGTGGAAGTGGATACTACTACTTCACTGTAGTAGCCCATGTCTGCTGGCTGACTGACCCACTTCCACACTGATACCCTTAATGGGCGACAGACTGAGATTATCGTGCGCAGCCTACACATAACACAATAAAACCTGACGCGAAAACAGAGACTGAGAGAAGGTAATATTACCTGCAAGGATGGCCTTTCCAGGATGTGTGATTTTCCTCCTACCGACAGCGGCGGCCGCCAGGTTCCTCCTAGCCGCGTAAGAGCGCTGGAACAGCGGAAGCGAGCCCAGCCCCGTCGCAGCGGCCAGAAGCTGAGACGGAGGCTGGTGATGAAACGGGGGATGCTCGGCTGCTTCACCGCAACCCTCGCGCGGTCCTTTGCACGAAAATTGTTTTAAAAGCGACGACATTTCGTCTCAGAGGCGTGCACCCCCAGACAATAACAGAGCAAGATCAACAAACAGGCGCTACAATGTGGCTGCTGCAGGAGCAGCGATTGGGGGGAGCATTAATATTCAAATAGCGGTCAGCTGACGTGCCGCGCCATTGGCTCCCTGCACTACCTAATATATTACATGCAGTCACGTGACAAGGTATGACTTCTGACGACCAATAACATGGTGGGGGATGTTGCTTTACCATGGTATCATCATTATAAAAGCATTCAGTACAACATCACTTCTGTTGTCTGGTTTGGACTACCATAGGTGCACAATACGTATTAAAACATCCACAAAATATGCCCCTATTTCTGTAGTCTACTAATTTTGCTTTTCTAATATTTTCTCTAAATTTCGGTATCTTTAAAAGTACTGTAAGCGGCATGTGCTAATACTGGTTTCAAAACAGCACTGCAGACTAAATCAAAATAATGGTCTGTAGGTTGCCAGTCTTTCTGCTTTTCTGATTGAACGATCAGGGGTGAATTCCAGAAACCATGGTTAACATACCATCTGGTAAACTCTGAACTCTCGGTTGATTAACTCATAACCTGCGTACTCTGAGTATGTCCGCTCCAAAACACCTGAAAAGAGTTAGTTCAACCAACCTCCTGTTGGTAACTGAGAGTTAATGAGCGCGCACGCTGAAAACATAAAGATCCTTACAATGGATCACCGAATTCTTGAGTCATAATGGAAATTGAAGGTGAGAAGAAACAGTCAATATACTTCACAGAAGCGGAGTTGGAGGTTTTAATGCTGGCTTATGAAGAATTCGTGTCCATTATCATGAAAAAAAAAGCAATACAGTTGCATCAGCAAAAGAAAGAAAGTTGGCTTGGCAAAAAATAACCAACAGAGTAAATGCGTAAGTTTAAAAATATAATAACTCACTCCCAAAATGAAATATCAAACACTCTCCATTTTCATTATAATGTAAAAATAAAAATCCTTTTGAATATGTTGTATAACTATTCAAGCATTACTTTTTTCCTGCCACCAGTTTCTTATAATATTGTATAATATTATAATATTGTACATTGACTTAAAATAATATATTGGCTTCTTGTTTAATAAGATGTAGTCCTTCTGGAGCCAGAAGAACTCTGGCCCAAGTCAAAATGAAACACAAAAACATTCTCCAAAAAGGTAATATTGGCATCAAATAATTACGGGAGCTATGTAGGCCTAGTAAGTAATTTTTAGTATGTTCTTTCTGTCATGTAGCTAATAGAAAGAAGGCTGAGACCTGTCTCACTGGTGGAGGGCCACCACCTCCCCTCACCCCAGCTGAGGAGTTAGCTCTGTCCCTTAATAAAGGGCAACCAGTGGTCGATGGCATTCCTGGGGGCACTCTTTCATGACACAATTGACTAACTGAAATGTTAGTTTACCACCGTATACTTATTGCAATTTTTAGATAACCTGCTGTGGAGCAGGTTATGTTGAAAGAGCAAGTTGCTATGGTTACTTACATTTCCTGAAAGTTACCTCTGTTTTTGGAACCGAAAGTTGATGTTATTCACCAACTTACCCTTATACTTATCCAGGTATGTCACATAACCTGCTTTCTGGAATACACCCCAGCAATGCAGGGTGCAGAACCAAAACAAAAAATGTAAACATAAAAAACTTGGCCATTATGTAACATAATTTTTTATTGTGAATAAATCAGCTGTACCATTGTTATCAGTAAAACTAATATTTGATTTAAACGTCTTTAGTTCATACATGTGGATATTTTTTATGAAATATAAAAAAACATACTGTTCGGGGAGGCCATGGAGGAGGACTATCGCTCGGCCTCAATGAGATTCTGGCAAACCGTCCGTCGCCTCAGGAGGGGGAAGCAGTTTTTCACCAAAACCACTGTTTACAGTGGGGGTGGGGAGCTGTTGACCTCGACTGGGGATGTTGGCAGGCGGTGGAAGGAATACTTTGAGGATCTCCTCAATCCCACCGACACGCCTTCCGTTGAGGAAGCAGAGGCTGGGGGACCCTGAAGTAGACTCGACTATCACCCAAGCCAAAGGCACCGAGGTGGTTAAAAAGTTCCTTGGTGGCAAGGCACCGGGTGTGGATGAGAGCCGCTCTGAGTACCTCAAGTCTCTGGATGTTGTGGGGCAGTCGTGGTTGACATGTCTCAGCAAAATTGCGTGGTGGTCAGGGACGGTACCTCTGTTCTGTTCTCGGTTCTGTTTATTATATTTATGGACAGAATTTCTAGGTGCACCCAGGGGCCAGAGGGAGTCCGGTTTGGGGACCACAGGATTTCATCTCTGCTTTTTACGGATGATGTTGTCCTGTTGGCTTCATCAAACCAGGACCTTCAGTATGCACTGGGACGGTTTGCAGCCGAGTGTGAAGCAGCTGGGATGAGAATCAGCACCTCCAAGTCTGAGGCCATGGTTCTCAACCGGAAAATGGTGGCTTGCCCTCTCCAGGTCGGAGGAGAGTTCCTGCCTCAAGTGGAGGAGTTTAAGTTTCTTGGGGTCTTGTTCACAAGTAAGGGAAGGATGGAGTGTGAGATTGACAGGTGGATCGGTGCAGTGTCTGCAGTAATGCAGTCATTGTATTGGTCTGTTTTGATTAAGAAGGAGCTGAGGTGAAAGACGAAGCTCTCTATTTACCGGTTGATCTACGTTCCTACTCTCACCTATGGTCATGAGCTATGGGTTATGACTAAAAGGACAAGATCCTGGATACAAGCGGCCGAAATGAGTTTCCTCCGCAGGGTGGCTGGGTGCTCCCTAAGAGATAGGGTGAGGAGCTTGGCATCCAACCAAAGACCTAGGACACGCTGGAGGGACTATGTCTCTTGGCTGGCCTGGGAATGCCTTGGGGTTCCTCCAGAGGAGCTGGAGGAAGTGTGCGGGGAGAGGGATGTCAGGGTGTCCCTGCTTAAACGGCTGCCCCCACGACCCGGCCCCGGATAAAGTGGAAGAAGATGGATGGATGGCATATACTGCTCATAACACCTTTAAATAGGCTAGTGTAGCCTTTACCTAAGCACACCTGCAATGCCTCTGATTGGATCCTACAATGAATCTAGGTCAGTGGTACTGGCCCCACACATCCACTCTTACCATCCCTACACCCTAAGAGAAATAACACAGTAGAAGGATGCCATGCTTCATTGTATTTATTTTGCTTGCACTGCTCTGACAGAAGGAATAGGAGCATATTGGCCACTAAATGGCATAGACCACAGCAGAAAATGTTAATTCATGAGGGAGAGAAATGTAGCAGGCCATCATGCTGTCCAGTTCGTCATCTAGCTCCTCAAAGTTGCTCCTGACTGTGTAAACCTTGAACTGGAAAAAAGTAAACAATTGGTAGTTCTAATCCTTGTACAAGAGAGCATTTTATGTTAATTTACACTATTACTACAACTGAAAGTTGGATGATTTTATTACCCTGATGTTATTGATTGAAGACCTATGGAAAAGTCTGTGGTGCAGGATCCTCTCCACTGTGATGATGTTCAGAAAAGCAAACGTTCGGAGAACTTCCAGATGCTCACATGTTTTAACCAGCTCCAGCAGCTCAGCATCAATGGACTCGTTCCAGTTCTTCAGGTCTAGACTCAGGCACTGCAAGTAAAAAAGATTATAAGTGAACCATATCAAGGGGTTAATAGCTATTAAACCCTAAATATATAGCACTTTCATCAAACAGAATACAAGGGAGTGTACATGCTGTCCTCCAAAACTTGTAACCAGACTTAAGATGTTGGTCTATAGTCACTTAGGATTTATAAAAATTGCACTATTTTGTATACACTGATACTCTGCAGACATGAAGAACCAAAGCATTAAAGACATTACATTTTTATGTTTGCGTTTGTAGCTTACCTGCAGACTGTGGCTGTACTGAGGCAGCAGCACAGACAGAAGAGGCTTAGGACTCCAGCTTTCTTCACTGGAGTAGAAAGATGTCAGGGTGAATGCGGTCAGAGGGATTTCTTTCTGCAGCATCCGAGCCAAGTGGTCTGTGTTGATGATTTGATCCACTGTAATCTTCACTTTTAGGCCTGGGCATTTTGAGGTCAAATTGGCCCAGGAGTCCCATTTCACCACCTAATCAAAGACATACAGTTTTACTATATAAACTTTTTTTTAAAAATGTTTGTCCCCTCGTCCTCCACAGGCGGTCTTATCCATCCAAGCCCAGGTCCTCTACCAGAGGCCTGGGAGCTTCTTCCTGCTTCTGTACATTGCCTACAGTACAGGCCTTGAGCACCAGAGCAATAGAGGCCCAGATCTACCATACAAGACAAGACCCTAGATGCAGACTGTGCTAAGAGGCCCCTGAGATAATCCAGCACATAACTGCAGGGTGTAAGATGCTGGCAGGGAAAGCATACATGGAGCATCATAACAAAGTGGGTGGTATAGTGTACAGGAACATCTGTGCAGAGTACAGTCTGGAAGTCCCGATGTCAAGGTGGGAAACACTTCCAAAGGTGATGGAGATCCTGAAGGACTTCCAGATCCAGACAGACAAAATGGTAATGGCGAACCAACCGCACATTGTAGTGATGGACAAACAGCAGAGGAAAGCCATTGTGGTTGACATCGCAATACCAAGTGATTGCAACATCAGGGAAAAGGAACATGAAGAACTAGAGAAATACCAAGGCCTCAAAGAAGAACTTGAGAAGCCCTGGAAAGTGAAGGCAACAGTGGTGCCCATGGTCATCGGAGCACTTGAGGCAGTAACCCCCAAACTGGAAGATTGGCTACAGCAGATCCCAGGAAAAATATCAGACATCTCAGTCCAGAAGAGCGCAGTCCTAAGCACAGCAAAGATACTGCACAGAACCCTCAAGCTCCCAGGCCTCTGGTAGAGGACCCGAGTTTGGATGGATGAGAATTGCTATAATTTAATTGCTATAATTGAGTGTAAAAGAGCTTTAAACTGGTCTTGTTACAGGTACTTGTTACACTTTGTCCTGACACTTACCTGACGGTGAGGCATGGTCAAACAGCACTGCATGGACAGGTTTTTTAGGCAGGTCCCACTTAGTGCAGTTAACATCTCATCAGACACCCAGGAATAATTCAGAGTCAGATCAGTCAGGCTTTGCAACTGGTGCATGATCTCGGGCAGGTAGTTGCTTTGGTAAACAGGGAGATAGCAGTAAAAGAAGTGCCCCAAGTTCAAATGGGAGATCCTCTTCTGAGTTTGGAACAGGGCTGACAGCAGCTCCAAGCCCTACACCAAAAGAAAAAAAAGAAAAGGTTTTTAATAAATTATATCTTTTTAGAACATTGTTTTTCTTATTCTGAGCCTATCAATTATGTTTTAATGTGTAAACATTAAATAATATTTAAAAAGTGCAATTTTCATCAGCTACACTTTTAATGTTTGCTTTTGTACTGTAAATGCAAACACACCTGATCCAGGGAGTTGCTCATGTCAGTTAGAGTAACAGAGGTGAGATCTGAGGATCCTTCACGCAGGAAGTTTATTAAAGAGTCAACCAAAGAGTTTCTGGTGTTTTCACTCCAAGATGGATGATGTAACTCCAGCCCTTTAAGGGACAGGGACTGCAGCTGAGCATGTACGCTGTTAAAATGATTAAGAAAAAATGTGAAAAACTGGCGTCAGTTCAAAAAGTAACTCACAAATACAGTGAGAAATAAGCCTGCTATACCTTGTGAGCTCTCTGAACAACCCGCCTATCGCCTGCTCCAGTCTCAGTGTCTCTGCAGATATACGTGCAGAGTACACATCCACCATTAACCTGTGCAGATACTTCCCTAAGTTGTGGGCATAACCCACAGCAGTGATGTGCTCAGGCTGTGTGTATTTACGTCTACGGCCATTGAAGCGGAAGTGGTGGTAGCGCCACAAAGAGGGCGAGCGCATGACTCTGTGCCAGTGATGGCACACCATGTTAGCTCTGACACGGTCTGCATCAGGAAGAAACCTGAAGACATTTCTCAGACAGACATCAGGCAGAGATGCCCAATTGATCAAGTAGTTTGACCTGCTCTGGGAGTCCTCATCCCAGGTATCTGAGAACATAGCATTCGTAACCTCCAACTCTGAGTCCATTTTGTGTGGCACAAAACCTAAAAGGACACAAATTACAGTTAATGTCAACAATTACCATTTCTTTAATAGAAAATACAATATAATATAAATAAACGATAAACTCACAGAAAACTTAAATCTTCTTAAAATGCTGCTGTGACAAAGAAATCATTACCAGAGATTGAAGGCAAAGTCCAAAAGTGTGCCATTTGGAACAGTCACTACAGAATTATTGAGTGTTTTGGTTCTAGAACAGAATTTAAATCTAAACAACCTCTGTGTCTCAGTTGCTAAGACAATGATCTGAAGACACACTCATCAAGTGCTCCATTTATGAACACAAGAGATATGTTTACACATAATTTATTGGCAATATCAGCTCAACATTATTGCCAATATGTCTTTTAACAATAAAACAGGACTTCTTTGGTAAAATTACATGAAAATATTTTAAAGACAGAGGCAAAAAACATTTTTTTCCACTGGTATATGATCATTCTTTTTAATTAAAAAGTTGTTGACATGGAAATAATTGCATAAGCTGAGTGTAACTAAAAATAATTAACAACATTGCTGTGAAATTATAAATAGTTTTTTGAGAGCAAAGTTAGAAAAGTAAATTTAATACATGGTGTTATTTATTTCTTTGCAGATCTCAGCTCTTCAAACAGCAGACACTTGGCCTATGCAGAAGAGAGACAACAGTCAGACCCTCTGTGGTAAGCACACTCCTGTAACACTGTGTTATGTTGCTATATTTATGTTTGTAGTGAGTGCCAACCTCATGCCAGCGCAGTGTGTCAGCTGGGAGCCCCAAATGGCAGTGAGGGCAGGTGTGTGTGGGATTGGGCATCTCCTGGTTTCTCTGCCCCCAGCAGGGCCCCTCGCTGTCCCACAGGGGGTGACCAGGAGCGTGGGACGACCAAGCTACTCCAAAATGAGGCCTGGGGTCTGTCTGGTACATCATCCTCTGTTGTGCACTAGAGGGCACTGCAGACGAGGGATCTGATTCTTCCTGAAAACAGATCAAGTTTGTTGTGTCAGTGCAGTTCTGAACAATTTTTTAAGACCAAAAAAAAAAAAAAAAAAAAAAAAAGAAAGAAATACATGTGTTTGAATTTTGCACTTTTGGATCATAACCAGGTTGTTAGTAGTGCTTCAAAATGCAAGAAGAAGAGGAAGTCAAATAGAAAGTAGACAATTTATTAAAAACTGCATTTAAACTAAACAGGCTGTTCATCAGCTGATCAAAAGTTTAAGACCACAAAGTCCAAATCTGTACAAAAATCTGGCTTTCATGTAATTTTCTGTCAGGCATTCACACTGTGATGACCTTCTGCTGACAAAAACAAAAAGGCTTTCTGTCTTTGAATGAGGCAACCAGGACTGCTGAGCAGCACAAGCATATATATAATATTTATAATATTTTCCCCAGTCTTAAGATTTTGATCAGGAGTGTATGAATAAAATACTATATTTAATTAATAAATTATTTATTACAAATATACATTTAGATTTGCATTAGGCTTATATAAGTGTTTCATATAAAAAAAATAGCTCATAATTGGTAAATGAAAGGCTGACAATCTAAAGGGTATGCGTAACAGTAAGTCCTTACTGATAGCTGGTCAGTCAACAATAACTAAATTAACTGGCAATAATATTGTGATTTTTTTGCCAGTGAAGTGACCTCATCATATGTTTTCATTTGATATATTGAATCTTAATTTCCTCCACAGAATCACTTTTGCCCCTTAGATTCTCACCCCTTGAAATGTGAATACAAAATTATTTGAAGTGTATAACAATATAATTAAGACTAAAATAATTATGTTAAAAAAGCAAAATATGAAGCAAATGATGCCTGTTGAGATTTTATGTTGTAGACACAAAGTGAGTAGCAATAGGGTCATTCCAGAATTGGAGGACATTTAGGCATCAAAAGTTTGGAAAAAATTACTCTTGATTTTAAATTTTTTTATCATGTATTTAAGAAAACAGTGTGATAATTTGTCAATTACAATAATTCGTCCAGCTCAAGCATCAACGGTATACTTTTTATAAGATGTTTTATTTCTTGCGTGCTGTGCTTAGTGCAACCCTGTTACTAAAAATTAGGAACCTTAAAAAGGATTTATATAGATAAATGTTAAATAAATCCTTTACCAATAAGTAAGAAGGTCACATTTACATTGAACAATCACTTAATTTCAGAAAGGTATTGAACTATTATTATTATTTTTACAAAAATCTTATTGTAACAAAGTTGAAATAACGGTAACAGGGTTGAACAGACACATTACTTTGCATGGTAGCATCTCTGCTTTCAGCAGTGCTTGGTGGTGTGCAAGAAATCTGTAGAAATCAATTAAAAATGTAAAATGTTGATTGTATATACATTCCATTAAAAAAAAAAAGTTAATGAGTTTATGTTTAGTAATTAATCTCACCCAGGCAGTTACTGTACAATTAACCTGATGGCAACAAATGAATAAAAAATAGCCATTTATGTTTTGGAAAATATAATAATATATCATAAACAGTAAATTATACATACACATTTCATTTTACTCAGTGAATTGTCAGTACTTGATTTACTGAAGAAAATGCAACCCTGTTACTGAAGTGCAACCCTGTTACTCTGATTACAGTAACAGGGTTGAAAGTAACAGGGTTGCAAATCAACACTGTTTTTAACTTTTTTTCAGGAATAGAGGCTAGCTGTGGAATGTAATGTTACTGTTAATGTTAAAGATAGACTTGGTTATAATAATAAATAAAGAAAACTTTGAAGCAGTTTGTCTTATTCTGATAATAAAGGTAACAGTGTTGCATTGGTTAGAGTGACGCACACAGTCAGCGCTGATAAAACTGGAAAAATATTTAAAACAGAAGAGAGGACTTACATTTGGTCTACCCATGGTCTTAACATGTGGCCTAATGATGTCATTTCCTCTCTGTGACCCACTGTTGTTTCTCTGCCTCTGCCAGGCTAAAAAGGTTTTGGTAACAGGGTTGCACGCATGTTGAGGGACACAACTTAAATTCATCAGTACTGTTGTTTAAATTATGTTGATAATTAAAAAACTGTAACAATAGTTACAAGAAACACATATCAAACCAATATTAAAAAAGAAATTGTATTTAAAACTTATTTTAATAGTCTAAATCTACAATGCAAGTTTGTCATTAAGAAAGGGGGACAATTGGAAATGCCATTTTAGGGGATACTTGAAATCTTTTTAGTATTTTAGTTAATATTTTAAACCACATTTTTCTACAACCTAACTTACATTTTTGGTCAAAACAAGTGTAATTTGCAAAATAAGTGCTTGTTTAAGTGTTTGGTGCATGGATTGATTATTTTTTTAGGGGGGGACAGTAAATGTCCTCCAATTCTGGAATGACCCGAAAAATGGTTACCATTGCCAGGAGCCACAAACAGTGCTTTCAGTGTGCCATTACAGTGCATTAAAATTGCAACAAAAGAATAGAGCCATGAAATTTCATCTGCTGTTTTGTTCAGTGCAAAACCCTACCCCTCAGTCTGTAGGTAATATTTGTGTACTATATAAGATTACATCCAGTATTTTATACCTGAGAGACAAATTATTTATGTTTTTCCCTTTTGAAGGCCATTAGCGGCAATTATCTGACTGATTACAAGAGGTTTTTAACTTAACAACACAAACCCTGCCATCAGTCCAGTAGCTGGTTATTTAATGTGAGTACCTGTTTAGGAACTTGAGGGCGATACTGTGAGTCCAGAGACCGCAGACAGTACCAGCAGGGCTCAGGTGGACGGCCTGTAAAGATATGTATGTATAAATATACATCTTAGAGCTTGTATTACTTGCACCCTAATGTTATCGTAATTGTTGTTGTGAACCTTACTGGTTCTTTATGCAATTTCCCCACTGTGGGACAAGTAAAGGTTTTCTTATCTTGAACTAAAAACATAAAAAAAAAAAAAAAAACGTTTCTTATAATAACAATTCTTATCCTTTATTCTTTTTGTCTTTTCACTTCCCGGGTCGCCAGAGGAAATCATCTGCCTCCTAGCTTACAGTGATATGCATGGATAGGTTCGACACCGGGTGCTGTTCCTGACACAACCCTCTCTCCTTTAATCTGGGCTTGGGACCAGCACAAAAGGTGCACTGGATTGTCATTATGGCTGGATAAATCTTATCTTTCAACACAAATACCTCTAAAGGTGGGGCGCTGATGGTCAATGTATGCTTCAATTTGACAAACTTTACACCTTTGTCTATCGTAATGAGCTAGATAATGTGTGTAACTCACTCTGCTGGGTGGGGGTCTCGGTCACCTCTGACTGGGGGGTCACCTGGTCCTCTCCTGGGGGGGTTGACAGCAGGAGGCCTTCTCTGTCGCTCTGTGAGTTTTGGATCTCCTGCTGCGTGGCATCATTGACAGGCTGCTCCTCTTCATTGTTCACCCACTCACAGCAACCAAAATACACATGCGCACACAATCTTGAGTAAAAAGCACTACTAGATTTATACTTTATACTTTTCTAACTGTGTACTACTGGTGGTATGTTGGCTTCTTCTTGTGGTACTCTGGAGTACTGTGCAGTTCAAGTACTGATTTAGCTTCGTTTAGAGACAATTTTATTCCTTGCACTTAAATTGAAGCATAGATCACTGCTTTGTCGTGGTTTAAGTTTAGGAACAGTTCAGTCCTGGTTTACACCTGGTTTATTTATGGATTGGTCCTGCATTTTTGTTTTTTGTTTTGTTTTTTGGAGTGATACCTTCTATCCCTTGGTTTAAGCTGAGTATTTTCTGTGGTGGTAAAAGTTTGACTATCACTGACGTACTGTACATTAAGTCCTACCTGGGTGGGCTCTACCTCTTCATTACTGTCTCTTTGTTGATTATTGTCGTCTTCTGCTTCCTTTTGGAAGTTGTCAGTCTCGTTGAAACACACCTCGTCTTCAGTTTGGTTCTCACTATAAAGTTCAAGAGAGAAGCAACGAAATTTAGGAAAACATGCCCTCCTTAAGTGTCTGACTACAAGGTTATCAGCCAATAGGTCTTCAGCTGATTAGGCAGACCCAGCCTCTACTGTTACACTCAAAGCACATGATCGCACATAAACATCCTCAACCTCTCCTTGTCTTACCTCTGGCTATTTTCCTCTGGTGCCACCCTTTCTTCCTCCATGCCCGCTCATGTATCCCCCTCCCAGAGTGCTGTTTGTTTGTGATTTATTATCCCTAATCTCAATCCCCTTCTTGGACCATTCCCTTCTTTCTGCCTCTGTCTGTCCTCTGTGCACTGTGTAGCTTTGCACCTCAGGACCGCCCTCTCAGTGTGTGTGTGAAACGGAAACTCCAGGCTTCAATATTTGATGTGTCTGAATGGCTCACAAGCAGGTTTCTGTAAAGCGTAATCAGGTGATGGCTCTAATGTCCCTGTGGTGAAGAGGGCTTTGACATAAGCAACACCCCACAGAGCACCACTGAGCAATCATTTAGTAACTACAATATGCCAGTATTCCTAGTAGAAGTACTTCAATACTGACATATTTTAAATATTAGAGGTTTTTAGCTACAGGTATATCTGGTTTCTGACAATTTCACACACTGCCATATGTTTGCAATACTTTATTTGCAAGGGAAAATAAATTATGTGAATGTATGAATCAAAGTAATTACAAATGTGGAACTTGATATGTTGAAGAGACTGCAATATACATATATTACTAATTGCATCAACTGTTTTTATTTTTTTGTTTTTTGTTTTTTTTCCAAAATAATCTTCTGAGTATGAAAATGATTTTAGTCAGGTAGGCTTCATGTGTTTCAATTTGTCAAAATTCTGTAATAATTACTGTTTTCTTGAAGGTACAATAGTGCATTGTAATGAATCTTTCCTACCAGCAGGAGGAGCTAAAGCATTATGTTTTTGACTCGTGACTAAAGGCGGGTAAATGAGTTCTTCAGAGCTGCATGCATCACCCAATCTTTTCTATTCACAATCACAGCTACTTTTTACAATACATATTTTGCACGTTTTTGTTTTTCAAATCACGATTGTCCTGTTGTTGCAGATAAAGCTGAGTTGTTCCCCTGTCAATGATTTCATGATTTATTTCAATAACTGTACAAAAATGCGGTCATGTAAACAATATTTAAAACTTACATCTCTGTGTGTTTTCCAGGCTTTTGTCCAGACGCAAACTAAACCGGAAGAAGACCAGGTTAATCCAAAACGTATAGCCTACTGAAAAACACCTGTGCGCCAACAGACATGACTGTTAAATGGTATGAATATAGCTTTTATTTATTATATTTATCGCATATCTACGGGCCTTGGAAACAACGTGCAGGTGACCTTTTTTTTTTTTCTTTTTTTTTTTTTTGGGAGGGACCTAATTTGATTGAGCCGCTCTTCGCCAATCACGACTCACAGGGGGAGAAAAAAAATCACAGAAAGCTGGGAGGCTAGAGTTTACACCAAAATCAAACCCGAATTTTATGATAATGACCACTAAAAATATGTGATGTTTTGTTCTGTGTTAGTAATGTATATGTGTTAGTTTATTATTGGATATTTATAGATTTTGTGGGTTGTCTTTTTTGATGCTGATTAGGTTTCATCCTACTTTATTTCTGGATGTTTAACTTTAGTTCAGATCCAGTTTCAACCAGGCTAAATCCCATTTTAGCCATATCTTTTTTTCTGTAATAATCTTGCTTTAGCTTTGATATAGCTACATTAGTGCGGTTTGCCTCGTGGTGGTCCTGATCTTGGTTTAGTTCCCATTTAGCTCTAGTTTTGTCCTTTTTTAGTCCTATGTTTATCTCTACCTGGTGTAATGCCAATTAAAATCAGTTATTTCAAAGAGTTAAATATTTTTTGTCAGAGGTGAAAGAACTCAAAATCTGTACTAGAATAAACATACAGTTACTGCAAAATTGTATTACTTCAATCAAAGTACTCAACAAAATTATTACTTGACTAAAAGTAAAAAGTAATGAGTGTAAATCTTAGTAAAGCAGAAAGTACATACAGCTTATACAACTACTACAACCATTACTACTTCTACTAACTACTATTTTAAGTGATGCTACTACTATTATTATTATTACATTTACTATTATTACCACTTCTGTAACAGTTACTATGACTAATACTAGTATTACTACCCACTTTGCCACAAAGGTCAAAAATACTTTTACTAATTTAGGGATTTTAGAAATGTACTCAAGTAAAAGTATGTTTGAGAAAATGTACTCAGAAAGTTACTTGAGTAAATGTATCTAGTTGTTACCTCCACTGATTTTTGGTAGCCTGGCATTGAACAGGGGATATTTTTTGTCGCTGCAGAATCTATGCACATGCATATGTTCCTAAAACACATTGTGAGTATTTACCGGTCAGTGAAGTGCGTGCCTTCCTGTAAATGTGCGGCAGGTAGAGAGTAATTTGAGTGTTGTTTTTTTTTGTTTTTTTTTCTTGTATGTGTGTATGTATTTGTGGGAGGAGGGAGACGGGAACATAAGTGGCGATGACTCACCAGTCTTTTGTGACAGTGGCGCAGAGAGAGTGCTTTTCACCCATTCCTCTCCCTTGGGGCTTGCATACAAAACAAGAAATGGAGAGGAAAAGAAAGAAAAAAAGAGGCCAGACGATTAGGTGTTAGGGAGCATTAAAAGGTAGTGTGGTGGGGAGGGGTGGTGGGTACGGATAATTTAGGAAATAAAAGAGGAAGATGGGAGAAGGGGTATAGAGCGGGGTAAAATCATGGAGCAGCAGATGAAAGGACAGAGCCAAATGACAAGGGAGATCATAAACAAAGGGTGCTGTTTTCGAGGGGTCCCCAGTGCAGCCCTGTCCTAATGGCTGCTGAAAGCCTGCTTCATGAAGAATATACTATGAAAAAGACTGGGCACTACAATGGGGGCTTGGCAAGCAATGTCAGTGATGAATAGAAGAATCAAAAAGCTGTTTATTTAAAAGTTCAAACACCTTTACTTGTATATTGAAGATTTCACAGTGACATGGTGTGTCACTATGAAGAAGCAAGGTGATTAATTGGTTGTGTTTTAACCTATTCTTCAAAGGATCAAAAATGTTTATATAGTGCCCAAGTGTTTTTTCATAGACAGGTCATATACAGCTCCCCTCATATCTACATGAAGATCACACAATCAGATTAAGAGCTTAGTTAAGAAAATTGTGGACAAAATTATATCAATTGTTAAACATTGTGGACAAAATTTATTGGATTAGGACTTTCTTATAACAGATAGATAATGGAAAACTTTCCCAATGAACTTATGAACTAATATAAACAAAAGCCCTTTAAGACTATAATGAAGGGGAGTAGACTAGATCTATGAAAGCTATATAGCTATTTTTCCCTAATAAAACTAGTATTTAACAATATTTTTATGACTGATCATCGGAACCTAAAAGTGTGCTTTCTTACACAGCAAAAAACAGAATATTACATTATGCATCAAAAACAGTATGACATTTTCAAACAAAAAACAATGGCTGCCAAAATGCTGGTTGCCATGGCACCTAATAAGACCTCTTTAGTTGTATCAGCTGAAGTTATTTCACAAATATGTTTCTTTTCATCCTGTTATTTTCATGTTATTTTGGCTAATGTAACTGTGATATTCAGATTTTAAAAAGGTTGAGCCAAATCCTTGCAGCTGTAGAAAATGCATGATCATTATTTAATCAGATTTTAAAGGTCTACAGCTGTATTAATCTCATATTCACACCACTGACATTTCTGCCTGAGTTTCTCCTGTAAATGCACAGGCTTCTCGGGGCCATTACTGATGAATTGCCGCGCTGTCAGACTCTTTTGTGCCAAATGCTGGATCTATACCAAATTTTGTGCCTGTGAGAGTTGGAGCCTTTTTTGCAATATTCAAATTGCATTTTAATTATAGTACACCCACGAGGCAAAACATGAATGAGTACTATAAAAAGGTAATGTGATCCAGAGCCTTGCCACACAATAATCCATTGTCATGGGAAATGTTTAATCTCAGTTGTACAGTACATCATGAAAATATGAAAAACAGCATCAACAATTTACTTGTCCTTGTCCTAAGATTTAAGTGTGAAAAAAAACTTTGTTATGCTTTTCATTCTCATGTTGTTCACCTTAGTGCCAAAGGTCAATCAGTCACACAATGAGACATTAACTTCCCAAATACTATATCTGCATGTTTGTTTAAAGGTCATTATCTATGCCCGGTTTATTATAAATTGAGTGACGTCAAGTCGAGTTGAGTCAGACAACGCCCTGCGTCACACAAACTCTAATTTCTTTTCGAACCATGTGACATAGTTAATGTAGTTCAACTTTTCTCATCTCCTGTCTCCCCATGCTCTGCCTGCAGCTCATTTGTGACTTTCTCTCTTCTTTTTTATATCTAGTACCTTCCTAAGCCCAAAATGAGTGATGAGTGTTGCCAAAACTGAATAAGGTAAGAGGTATGTTCCGTATTCGTTTTCATTTTAGCCTCACACCCACTAAATCTCACAGCTATAGATGGCTCATATGCCCCAGATATTTGGTATGTGCTGTAATGCAAATGCAACAGTCAAAGTACAAAGCCCTAATGCAGAAATAGGATGTAGTTACCATTTAACCGCAACTATAATTGTCTAAGACCTTGCTGGAGCTTTAAAACGATGCAAAATGGCTAAGATACTAATGTGAATTAGACTCACTTTAATCGTGACCATGGCCCAAAACAGTTATGTAGCTGTAGTTTCTTCTACAAATTTTGTTAGTTTTATAATAGATTTAGTCACCAGCCGTGTGAGTGCAAAGTTTCTTAGCACTCCAGAATCTCCTCAAGGAGTTTGCAGGTTTGATCCTCTGGCCGGTCGAAACAAAATGAAGTAGAGGTGATCTGTTGCTTATAAATAAATATATGTAATAGTCTGTCACTGTGTCAGCTCTGTGACTAACAGGCCATTTTTGTCCAGGATTTAGTGTGCATTGCCAAGAATCACTGTGTTTCCTATCTTGTATTAATGTGGCCACAACCTGATTTTAACAAGTGCATATAACATCAGAGTTTCCCCTAGTTCAATAAATTAATTCAGGAAATAAAATGTGTATTCATATCACGTTATCAGCTTTAGGGGATTATCTGTGATCATTAGCAGCTTACCAGGTAGGTTCTTCCTGCATAACAACTGCACACTTACACCAATCAAGCATAAACAGGACCATGTGCCCATTATTGGTGGTCACAATGTTATGTGTTATGGCCACCTACCTAATATGCAGCCCCAGATGCTACAAATGGTGATGCACTGTGAATATGGACACCATATCACATGATTCCTCACCATGTTGAGCCACAGTAGTTCGTCTGTTGGATCAGACCACATGGGTCAGCCCTCACTCCTTTTGTGTATCACCTGTCACTGGTTCACCAGTTTTTCTTTCTTGGGCCTTTTTTGATAGATACTGACCACTACAGACCAGGAACACCCCACAAGAGCTTGGGTTCTGGAGATGCTCTGACCCACGAGCTTAAATCCTTACACTTCCCCATTTTTTTCTCCTTTTCTATCACTTTAAGGACAAAATGTTCACCTGCAACCTAATATGTTCCACCCAGGTGATCATATATCTCACATCAGCATTATGGACTTCACCTGTCAGTGGTCATAATGGTAAGCCTGATTGGTGTGTTTGACATTATAAAAACACATATGTTTCATAAATGGAGAAATGGAGCCTTCATTAATCTTCCCTTTTACCACCAGCAGCCCATCTGGCCAGAGTCCAGTGACCAGTGGTGTTGTTTTCAGTCACAACTAATAATTAAATCCTTGCTTTTGCACCCTCAACAAATAAACATTACAAGATAAAGGCTGCAATTAGGAAATTCTGAATTCATAAAATGGTGTCCAGGAATTGTTTGACAAGCCAAGATAAATGCATGAATGGGAGCATCCCAATCAGCTAGTGAGTAATCTTTAGACATGAACATGTGATATGAGAACAGTGGCAATGTTGTGGATTAATGTTTGGACTTGTGACAGTGAACATTTAGTTTGTTTTGATGCTGAATACAAGATAGGCCCCAACGACTGAAGAAGTCACATACTTGGAGGAGGTGTAGAATAAGACATGGCTGAACATTTCTACCAAATACCTTTTCATCTGCAATTGTTTGGCTGAAGGCGGCAATGAACATGTCTCAATCATTATGTTGAATGCCAGCAGCTAAATGACTATACAGCAGTGTGCGCATGAGTGTGTGGTCCTGCGCAGTGTACAGATGGATGACTCATCCGGCAATCATGTGACTCATCAATCACTGCAGTTACCGTTTCCCTCCCTCCTCACTCCTTCACTTATTCCTCCCCCTTTTCATTTTGACTCTTGATTTTCACATGTTCTCTATTGATTTTCTTGGCATACAATGAACTCTGCATAGATTTGTATCATATGCTGCCACTTCATGTATTCATGCATTACACATGCCTTCTCTGTTTGCTGTAGTAAAACATAGCACTCCTCAAAAAGCCATTAAAAAACTGAACTTTAATAAAATAATTGCTTTTATTTTTTATCATATAGCAAAACTAGTAATCATCATGCTGTTATTTACACATTGCACGGGCATATTTATTTCACACTGTACATGTTACAATGCTAAAGGTGACATCAACAACAACACTCTCCTTTTACAAGACAGATGGCTTCACTGCGAACACAGTGGCCCTCTTCCTTTAGTTTTTTTTAAATAATCACAGTTTATATTCAGAGAAGACCACCATCTTGATTTCTCCAGACTGTTTTATTTTTTCTCTTTTTTTTGTTCTTTTTTTTTTTTGTTCATTTTTTTTAGTTGCAAGTAGAAAGACGTGCATTTAACGGTTTAAGCACAATCCCTGACTCCCCGGCCTGAAACCTTTTAAAGTAAAAAATGAACTAAATTCTTGTAGCCTCTTGGTGGATATCTGTTTGTAAAAGGCTGCAGAACAGATACAGTAGACTGACTTCAAGAATTTAACAGTAAAGAGGGGTTTGAGTGCAAATATGGTGAGGCCTTAAAAGTAGATGAACATGAGGTAAAAATAAAAGTTGTGACAATGGACCCCCATGCGATGAGGTTGTGATGGTGGAATTGATTTCAGTGGATATACTGTCAATATGGGTCCCATTATGATTAAAAACCCTTAGTCCACCAGGTTGGAAGTGTTTAGTGTTAAGTTTGTGCTTTTGGAGTCCACAGGGTTTTAACATCGGGACCAATAGCAATGAAAATATAATATGCAATATGACATTTCCCTTATAGAACCATGGTGCTTGTAAGGCAAAATTCATCTTGAGTTTGAAAAACTGATGTGTGTATTTGGCACCTTGTAAATTGTTGAGTCCAATCAGGAATAAGAAAGGCAACATCACATGTCAAATACAACAAAACATACTGTCAACACAGCAGTTTCTTCCATCAATACACCTGTGTAGCTAAGAAGTCTATTTAAATTTGATTGTGACATACACAAAGTGAACATGCTATAAATATGCTGTATGTTGTAAACATGGTTCTCTTACAATGGGCACAACTGCATTTGAATGTTCACAAATGTAAAGTGTGTGTGTCTTGTAGAAAACTCTGAGATATGCAAGAGCATCAGAGTTCAACCTGAATGAAAACAGACATACACCGCGGTATGTGCTGTTTCAGATGTAAACTGAGCAAGAGGCTGAATATGGTTACAGGGAGCTTAAACATCATCCTCCCCCTTAACCAAAAAAATAACTCAAATACAGTGGACACAATATAAACCAAACGTTTCATTTCAGGACCTTTAAATTTCTTTCAAGCTCACAATCTTTTGAGTCTTTTTTGTCTTACTGCACTCAGTCTGACTCTGTTGAACTGGTCTATAACAAAGTCTATTAGTTCTCTCAATACATTCTGCGTTTCATATAGATCCTCTCAATAAAGTTTTCCAGCTCCTCCTCACTGTCCAGTTGGGGCACCAGCCCATCTTCCTCATAGTCATCTCCTGGAGTGACCTGTGGGTAGTAGTATGGGGGTCGCCTGCCTCTCCGAGGCTGGGTGATGGGTTTGGGGGCAGGTAGGGTTTGGTAGGTCCGTGGGTGAGGGAGGATATAGTTAGAGATATAGGGAGTGATGGGCAGGCGAGGCGCAGGCTGCTGCCTCCAGCCCGGTCCCCGATTCTTACCCCCGGCCCAGTTCTTTCGCCTCGGAGGCTGGAGGTCTAGCTCCTGGGGGCCAAATGGCTGGTCTCTTGGGGGAGGTGGCTTGCCATAATACTGTGATTTGGGGTATGGAAAATAAACTGGGTAGTATGCACGATATGGCTTCTGGTAATAAGGATAAGAGGGGAAAGCTAAAAACTGTTTCTGTGGTTTGTACCAGTAGTCAATCTGCTTCTGAGGTTTGTACCAATAGTCCTGTTTGTACGACTTTACTTTGTCCTTGTGCCACTTCTTGTTGGACTTGTTGTACTTATATTTCTTGGGGTTTTTTGAGGCAGTGTAATGGTAGATGGGTGGAGCCGCCAGAGGAGGAGGAACCAGTGGCCTGAAACGTGGAGTGACGGGATTAGTGTTGATTGGCTGCTGCTGTAGCTCTTTCCGCTTCTTCTTTTTCTCTTCAACATCACTGATTATCTCTATAACGTCATCTGCTGGAAGATGCAGCTTGCTGCTAATTTCAATGAGCCGGTCAATCATCTGCTGGTCCATGTCGTCCTCATCTGGGGCGATCTCCTCTGAGCGTTTGTCCTCAGCTGCATTTCCCATGCTGCTTTTCTGCCGTGGCTTTATGTACGATTGCTGCTTGCGGCCCATGTACTGCAGCAGCATGTCTGAGGCAATGTCAGCGAGCCTCTGTTCCTCCTCTCGGGCCCGCTCTGCCTCCTCCTGCTGACGCAGCACCTCCTGCTTCTCTGCCTGTGCCCTGGCCTCCTCCTCCATCCGGGACAGGCTCTCCTCCTCTTCCTCTACTTCCTCCTCCAGTTCCTCCCCCTCGTCCTCAAAGTCGTCCATGAAGTTGCCACCTTTGATGGGACGGTTACCGTCTCGGTTATCCTGCCAGTGAAGCTTCTTCCCTGCACGTGCTAATTGTGTGTTGTAAGCTTTGTAGCCCTTGAGAGGAGGCAGGATCTCATTGTCTTGGAGACCCAAGTCAATGTTTTGGAAGTAGCCTCTTATTTTGCGTTGCAGTAAGGGATCACTGTCTCCTTGAGAGATGAAACTTTCACCATGGTTTTCCTCCTCTCCCTGGCTCACTCTATCACCCACATACTGCTCATACCAGTCTTGGTCCTCCTCCTCTTCTTTCTTCTCCTTTAAGTCATCATCCTGAGCAGCTGTCAGAGGCCCTACAATTAGCTGTTCAGTCATCTTATCGTCCCCTCCCACCTCTCCCTCTGGCTGCCCAGCCCTGGGCTCTCGTAGAGAAGCCACTGGTCTCCTTATCTCACCAGCCTCAGAGGCGTCCAATGAGGGCACCTCCCGTCCCCCAGCCTCTCTCCAGTCTCTCTCCCTGCCACTGTCCCCCTCACTGGGGTGGTCCAGGGCCTCCAAGAGTGCAGCCAGCACCTCATCAGTCACTTTATCTGAGCCTGGGACCTCACCCCGGTCCTGGGACATATTGATGGGGGAGACAGGGAGCGAAAGAGTGTGGTCTGGGCTGTCCTCCGCCCCTCCCTCCAGCCCCTCGCCCCTCGCAGGGGCGGCGCCGGCCAGCTGCGGAGCAACAGTGAGCAGGACCAATAGGACAAGGCGGGCTGGAGAAGAGACGTGATGACAGGTCATGACCATGCAGAACCAGCAGGAGGGAGGCTAAGCACCTGGGCAGAAGCAGACAACATGAAGACAATGAGACACAAATACATAGGCTATATAGGCTATATCTCTGATAATAATGTGAGCATTATCTAAAAAAATTTACTCAAACTTCAATAAAAAAATTTATAGAAAACAGACAAAAACATTTCTGCTTTGAAAAGTGTTTATGTGGTTTAAACAAGATTTGCTGCTGTGAAACAGTGTCTTCTTTTTATTTTTAGAACGAAAACGACAACCTAACTCCTAACCAAAATTGTATTAGGCGCAGCAGAATTCAGCTTTTTTTTTTTTTTTTTTCCACAAATCTTTTTTTTTTTTTTTTTTTCTTTTGTTGACACTAAGTATTCGGTCGCATTTTGCTAAATGCTGTCTAGTCGTAAATGATCATGCTGCCAGTAATTTTTCTAGATTGCGCACTACCTATGTCTTGGACTCATCGTTTGTAATAATAAAATAAATATCCCTTTTGTTCAAGCCTTTAATCTGGTAACGTGCCGTCAAAGCTAAATGCAAACATACGTAAAGCATAAAATGGCTGCATAAAGCACCAATGTGTTAATCTGAATTCGGATATCAATAGGTTTAGCACACAATTTCTTATTCTGCTGCTTTAAAATATCTCACCTCCTTTTTCGAACCAATCCACCCAGAAAGCGCCCTCTTTCCATTTTAAACATTCAGCGTATCATTCAGACAAAAACATCACAGTCAAAAAATGCCAATTGCTCTGGTGTTTTGGGATGTGCAGCAGCCATGTATTTGGTAGCCTATTTCCAATGCCAAGGCGACGACAGGACACTGGCGCGGAGACAGCGCAGCGCGGGGAAGTCATGCGTAAAACCGGTAGCAGCAGTTGGTTTGTTTAACCCTACGGTTCCTGACTGAGGCGCCTGAACGGAAAATAAAATTATGGTAAATTTTCGACAGAAAAAAAAAACATTTTCCTCTCGCACATGAGCAGTCCTTATGCCGTGAGTGCGCGGATCGTAGGGCTGTGACAGTGGCAGTGGAGGAATGCAGACGTGCACAGCGCCAGTCCATTTTTAAATGGACGAAGATGGTAAACATATGTTTTATAATAAGCAGATCCAACAAATTAACTGATAAGTCTGACTGTATTAAAAATAATCGCCTGTTGAATCGTGGCCCGTTTTCTCACTCTTTATTTTTTCACCCCCTAAAATGATGAGACACTGATTTTTTACAGGTTTCTCAACAGTATAGGTGCACAAGCTTTTAAAACAGTTTCATGTTAACGTAATTGTAAATATTAAAATATAAGCTATAAATTCTACTATTAGGCCAAGCTATAGCCTATTTGACATATTGTTATTATTATTTTTAATAGTGTTTAATACGCTACAATAATTCATAGACTAAGTTTTTTTATTAAATTAGGCCTATTCCTATGAAAATGTTAAAGTAAACAGGCCTAATAAAATATCATTACAACCAACTTTAACATCTCCATAAATCTGGAGCTAGGTTCCAGGGGGAAAAAAACTCATTTCATATTCACTTCACAAACACACGCTTCACAGTCGCACTGTTGCACCAAAGACGTCTATTTAAAAGTTGACATTTTGACTCCTTCCACACAAAGCATGCATTTAGTTCCACTCTTAATGAATTACGCTGTCCGATATTAAAGTTTAAATGCTTTCACTAAACTGAGTTTGTGAATGGTGCAGGAGACGTGGTTCCGCTTACCTGGAGTCCCACTAGGGGTGGGCAAATGGTGAAAGTCACAACGCGGGTAAAGCCAAGATTATTTCATGAAATCACCTGAGACTGTTTCCCTTCTTCAGCCTGTGACCAACATGAAGCAAACCCGTGCGTTTGAGTGTTTGTGTGGCAGCTTCACTGGCGCTAAAGTACTACAATTGAAGTGAATGTTTTCAGCACCACGGCCAGCGCAACTTTATTGTATATACCCTCGGTGGGACCACGTGACCCCCCCGCCGCCACCCCCCCAGCTGCAGGCACTGCTGACGTCACGTCCATTGATAAGACTGTTGGTGTGGAGATGGCACAGTGAGTCTAGGCTGGCCCCAGCTGATGAATGAACGGAAATAGCATGAATGAAATAGTGCTTTTCCTGAATGAAGAGAAAATTGTAGAGATAGGGCTGCTACGCGGCCATTTTCCTTCTTACATATTAAAGGTTAGTGTATGGCTTCTCTGTTCCTTCCTTCCACAGCTCAAGCTTGTTACACATTTAGGAGCCGCAAAAGATAGAGTGACCTCCTTTGCAGGCTATCAATTAGGGTCATTTGATGACGTGCTCCCAAGAATCAATGACTTACATCCGCAGCTTTGGACAGATAAGTGGGATGCACTCCAGATCCTGTGCTACCTTGTAGCCGCTTGTTAGGCTTTTGTCTGAGGTGGCCCTGAGCTCCATTGTGGCTGTGTGGCCTAGGGGCCATACAGGTGGCACCACTGCTCAATTTCTCCTCTGTTTCCAGGAACAATTTTCCACCTGCTGTCTCAAACCATTTCTGGACACTGTTTATCTGTCAGTGACACATTGTGCTCCTCAGGGCCCCTCATCACCATTATCTGACACTTCACAGAGATCCAAATGATCAACATGAATCAATGCAAGCACCAGGACAATACAGTTACTGAAAGTGGTTTATTTTTTATTAACTTGTGCCAAAGCTCTACCAAAGCTGAGCCTCCAAAAATAAATAAAATACAGTCTATAACAGTGAATTTACCTTAAATATCTTCTCTCCTTTTGGCTTTGCATCACAGCAAATCTGCTGCCTCCCAGCTTAGTGTTTCACATACTGATTTGGCATATAGATTCTACACTCCCTTCCTGACACAATTGTCTCCATTTATTCGTGCTTGGGTTTGGCACAAAAAGTATACTGGCTTGTGACCCCTTGTGACCCCTTGTGACTTGATTGGGTCAGTAAACAGTGTAATACGAGGCACTCCAGTATTCAACTGTCCAATGAGTTCACTAAGACATGCATTGATCCCCTCAGTCACTACTCATGAAAGAAAGCACTATTTTGATGATCTGGATTAACCAGGTCTAAACCACACCAAACTCAGACCTAAACCCATTAAGTCCACCCAATGGACCAATAAAAGTAAAAAAATCAAAAGTAGTGTCTGGTGGGGTGTCTTATTGTATGACTAAATCCAAGTTTCTGTTCTCTTTTTCTGCCCAGTTCGCTCTGAAATAAAAACAACTTCCACTGACAAATCCGTCATCCTCAAGGTCTTCTGTAATAGAGCATTTTGCGCATTATGGTTGAGCGTTTGGGTCCAAGGACAAATAAATATATGCACATGCCGCTTTTTTGTTGTTGTCGTGCAGCAGTTAAACAAAGACCTACCCTGCCATCACTGCGGGATAATGGAGAAACAAGTTCATCCACAGTGTTAAAGTCAGGCTCATTTCCATATACTTTATTTATGCTGTGGCCTTGTGCGTGGCTAAATTCAACTGTCAGTCCTTATACAGTTGTTTTTTGCACTGTGTGACAGTGTGTGATTGTATGAAGTGTTAATTTGTACATACAGTATACATCAATATACAGTAAATGTGTGACGTTCAAGGTTAATTGCTTATTAGCTGCAGTCACCAGGGTTACAGGCCATTTTAAAAAGGCAATTATGTTATGGCCTGACTAAAAATGTCACACTGCACTGATGGCAAAAAGAAGAGAAAATCACTAATGGCACAATATGGAGAATCGGCACATATAAATCATACTGGAACCATGTGAAATATAAAACAACTCTGTCTGTGCTCATTATAAAATAGGCAGCTGTGGTTGCCAGAAGTTTACCGTAAAATCTACAGTGACAGTACACAACACATTTCAGTAAATTGCCTTATTTTTTTTAACAGTACAATCCTGTAAAATTACAACTCAGACAGTGTAGGTTTCCAACAGTAGTCACTATTCTGATTATTAAAGAAGATATATTTCAAATTAGTTTATGTCTTCTTGTTTTCCAAAATCATATTGTTTAAAAATGTTTCAATATACAGTCTTGACTCTGCATTGTATCACCAGATTCTTCCCAACACACAGCCTTATTTTTTTATGGTAATATTCTAGCAACCACAGGTGCCAGTATTTTACTGTCAGTTTTACAGATCTTTTACAGTGCTCTACCAGATGAGCAACCAGATGATGCACCCCACGAATAATTTTAATATATATTTTTTCAAGTACATCTTCCCATTTTTCAATTGCCCTCATAGTGGATGTGACTAAAAGAGCAAAGTATAATCTGATTGTAGCTGCAATGAGCTTAATGAATGGGCTGTTCAAAAAAACACAGGAAGAATTTCAAAGACAAGGGCAGTTTTAAATAGGGATGTCAAGGAAAAACAAAACAAAAATGTGTTAGCTCCGAATAAAAAAAGGTGAATTAGCCATTTACAACTGGCACATAAAGAACACAATGACTATTTTACCAGCAAATATGTTTATTGTGCTTACATTGCCAATACCAAAACTCCTTGTTTGACTTATGTATGAGTAAGTGTTTGAAATGTTTTTTTTTTTTGTTTGTTTTTTTTTCTAGATTAACAGTCCAGATCTATGTGTACAAATACTGTTGTTTTAGCAGACAAGACATGCACACATCAAATGAAGTGGTAATTTGTTGCGATAGCCTGAGGCGCCACATAACCTCCATTTGATTAGATTTTTGCGCCACTGCTCGGTTTGCTGCAGAATGCGGCGCTTGTTGGTCGGGGCGGTCGTGCAGTCATATGGTGGTGTGTTTGAAGCGAAATGCACTGAGAGGTATAAGCTTGGAGCCGCAGGGCAGATGCTGATATAACGGTCTGGCATTATCAACTGCCACTCAGCATTAGTTGGCCCCTTACCCTCACTCCATGTCCGCACCCCCGCACTGACTCACACTACCGCCTGCTTGGCCACTCACATAGATTAACACTGGTACACTGTGCTTCGTTTAATGGAAAACACACTGGAGAACATAGTTCTGTGTATTTTCGCCTCCCGATACAAACACACTTCCCCTCTCTACTGTAATGTACATTAAACTCGAATGAACCTGAACCAAAGGTTGGGGCTACACATAGCTACAGTATGCATGGCTTCCTGTTCAAACTGCCAAGACAAGAAGCTACATCAATTTGTGGATGGCCTTTTATTCCATTTAATTAACCCCCTGTTTTTGCCCCATTGGTGTTACACAGAGCAGGGCTGTGGGGTTGTCAGACGAAGCTGAAAAATTGACATGCTTCAAACAAGGGGGTAGATAGGCTGTGATGAATTCGCTGGCTTCTGCTGACATATTGGCCACAATTATGGTAATGCATGCTGGGGGATCTTTCAGCAGCAAGTGTGCTAATGCAGTTCCCCCTGCACAGAAAAGGGTTCCTACCTTGAAGTGATAAAATAGAGCTCATGATTAACAGAAGCTTTTTCACCACCCACGCCACTTTGTCAGGGGAGGGAAGGACAAGTAATTGCACCATAAGGTTTCTACAATACAATGCCTTTGCTTCTTGATGATGTGTGCAGGACCCTGGCGCCCACGCTGTAAGCTGCTGTTTCCTCTTTCGAAAAGCTTTTTGCAAAGTTACAATTTGGCTTCTGTGCTGCTACATTAACCTACACACATTAATCATCTGCACGCATTTGCATTTTTGGCTCATAAGAACGATCCACCTGATATATGGACTTTTAAACTCTCAAATTCTTTAAATTAGGCTGCTAAAATACTGTAGATTGATAAGAGCTGCACTTGAGTGTTAGTACCATTATCTTTTTTTTTTTTTTTTGCTTGTTTGTTTTGTCTAACATGCACTCAACATCTGCTCTACTAGGAGTTTGAACTCCATTTGTAATGTTTCCCTGTAAATCAGTGTTTAATGGCCAACCAGCTGTACTTACACAGTCAGTGTGGATAAGCAGCATGTTTGATTTTTTCTTTCTTTTTTTTTTTTTTTTTTTGTCATTTAAACTATATTGCAATTTTATTGTTACTGCGCTATCGAGTTGCATGAAGCTGCAGAGTCAGAGCCTGCAGTCTCAGAGCTGCACTCTCAGAACTGTTCTAAGGACACTCATAGCTACATGTTGAAAAATAATATTCACTCACTCCTGACAAGGTGTCACATCACCCTTTTGCAATAAATAAAGGGTGCTGAGAGTGCGGTCCTGAAACTATAGTCCTGAGAGTGCAGGCTCCACTATCAGCAAATGTGATAGTTTTGCATAAGTCTGAGTTTTGACCAGTGACTCTAGAGCCTTGTTTCTTTTCATAGATTAAAATTCAATTGAACTTTTGCTATGGTTAATAAAGCCCTCCAAATATTGCCATTGTCATATTGTTATTGTGATAATCAAGATTGCATATTGCATGTTTTCATATTGTGCAGGCCTAATTTGAACCTTGTACTTAAACCCGCATATTAACATACTTTTTTTAAACCTGTAAAACTGAATTAAACATGATGCACATTCCCAGATAAATTGAAACCCTTTAACTTCAGCAAAGAATAATGCCTTCCGGTGCAGACTGTACAGATCCGTAAGTGAAAACCATCTCAAAATAAGTAATCTCATCTTTTAAGTAATACCTCTAGTTTGATAAATTTGCTGTTAAAAGTATTACTTAAACATCCTCTATGTGCCAAATAAATTAGAGCCATGAGACGAGTTATGGAGAGACCTCATGGACCTATCAGGAGATATGCTCTGTGAAAAATGTTGGAGATTGGTGTTGCGCTCCTGCACTGTCTGTGGCTCCGAAATTATTTACATTCGAATATTAGCAGTAAAAATGTGCATAGCAACCTTTGGCAAACTGGTGGCATCAGTGACGGATGGCGTTGGCGACCAGAAGCAGGCAATGAATTTGAGGTTGATGAAGCGACTCATATCAGAGAGTGGGACATCGGCGCTCACCATCAATCTCTTCCCCTCTCTCCTGTCGACATCTGGCACATGCACCACCAAACACACTGCTGAAAGTGAATTGGACCCAAAGCAGACAAACACATGGCCTTTTTCAGAGCCAGCACCGCGCATTAAAGGCCTCAAGACAGATATGTATACTGTCCAGTATGGTCAATGGCTATAATGTACTACAATAGAACCCATATTTGAGTAATAGTTTTCATTCACATAATTTATAATTACTGCAACAGAAAGCACAGATGGTCACAGACGGCAAATGTAATGGTTGGAAATCCATGCTTTTGCAGACATTCACTGTCATGCGCCAAATTAAAATTTTCTGTTTCCCAAATGCAACTTATGTCATAAAAGTAATGGTTTGGATAACAGTGCCATTTTTATTTATTTATTTATTTTTGGTTTGTAAAGAATTAGAACTTTATCTTCAAACATTTACTTTAAACATCTTGCCTTCATTTGATTAAGAGTGATTTGATTGAAGAGTCACAGGAAATCAGTTAAAGAAACAGGGCAATGACATAGAGAAAATCACCCCGAATGCTGAAAATCAAGCCTTGGCCACTCTGGTACGTGGCACACACTCCACCAGGTGAGTCACAGAGGCAGCCATCTTTAAACTTTACAATGATATAAAATAATAGAAAAAAATCTGTGAATATTTTTCATGAACGTCAGAGTGATTATGCTCTGCTTATTACAATCAAATGCTATTGTCACATAATTGTTGACTATGTAGAGTCTAGCTTGTTTGTTGTAGATGGACATTTCTGCTTTCGCATGGCAATACAAAAATACAAATAGGTTACAAGATTAAAACATGGGAATCACCAAACTATTACAACAACAATTTTAGGTTTAAGGAGTTGAATGAACAGACATCTCTCTATTCATTTATACTTTATTGGGCCAAGCTTTGCTGATTTTAATGACAATAACTTCAAGGATATGCCTGCTAACTCCATCTGCAGCAGTTTATAGGGACAGCCTGAATATTTTCAATAATGGTTTGTCAGCTTTAGTGAGACTTTTTTATGTGCTAAGATTTAATAGTTTTTCCCTAAAGTGTTTTGGCACTTGTGTGTTAATAATGAAATCAGAGAGATAGTTCTGGTATCAACAGCCGCAGGGTCAACGAGATGATAAACAAACCCTTGTTGTTCCCAAATATGACCCACCTCTTAATGATTTCAATGCATTTGCCCAGTACTGTACTATAACACATACTAACGCACATAAGCTATACCTTGAGGCAAACAAACAGAAGGAGAGATGAGTCCTCTAAAACTCCTTGTTGAAATGAAAACTGTTATCGGTTATCAGCGCACCACCCGACTGGAAGGGAAGTAATTTGAAAGCTGTTTGAAACGCGGTAATTTGCCGGTGTGACTCATCGCCAACACCTACAGCGACAAAACCTCTGATCCTCTAAAGCAAGAACAGAGTAGCAAACTCCACCGTGTATGTGCGGCTATGAGAGCTGCTGTTCGAGCTGTAAAGATAGAAAGCTATAGAAAGATATGTCGCTTCAAACATATAATTACAGATCATACTTTTAAATATGTCCTATTGTAATGTTCATTTACTAACCATTCATTAAGATAATTACCAAATTTAGAGCTGAATCTTGGTACTCTTTCCTTTTACTCACATCTTAACATGGCCGATAGTGTGTCAACATCAGTCTCCACTAACAGATGTGTATTTATAAAGAGAGAGGCTAGCTTTAATACAATTTCTATCTACATAACATTATAACGGCTGTCAGATGAAGTGATGAACACAAATTATCTCCTTATTGTGACACCTGTTAGGCAATCTGCAGCAACTGAACATTTTGTCCTCAATGTTGATCTGTTAAAAGCAGGAAAAATGGTTAAGTGTTAAGATTTGAGCGAGTCTGGCAAGGGGCAAATTGTACATGACTGGGTGAGAGCATCTCCAAAACTGCATCTCCTGGTCTGCAGTGGTCAGTGTCTATCAAAAGTGGTCCAAGGAAGGAACCAGGGGTGTTTGTGGTTACCAGGTTAACTGCTTAATTGTCATTAAGGGCATGCTAGATTACATTTTTAAAAACAATTAATCATTAAGCTGTACAGTACAGCACAAAAATGGTTCCAAAACGGGGGAGAAGCGTCTCTATAACAGGAGGAGAACTATAAAAAGAAGGCTGTGTCAGCTTGGCTTAATATGGGAGGAGTTAACATGTTTAAAATTGCACATTAAATTAGGCCTCTGACTGAAGATACTGTATAAAAGGCTATAATATGCTTTTAGATGAAACTGCACTTCTTTTATGATCGTCAGCTAATACACTGTTGTGGGGAAAGCATGCAGGTGGTTTATTGATTATTGTTTGTTAAGGCTACCAACTAACACTTTAAGAAAATGTACAAAATGTGCATCTCTAAAAGGAACAGTGGTGAACCTCTGACGATGCACATGGGTAGCAAAGGATGACCTATGTGGTTAATCCAACAGACAAATTATTGTAGCTTAAATTAATGAAGTTAATGCTGTACTGAGGTGTCAGAATGCACAGTGCATCGCAGTTTGTTTTTCATATGGGGCTGCATATTAGGCAGGTACAACACAACCAACAATAGGCAGGTCATAATGTTATGCCTGATTGATGTAGATACTAAAAGTCATGAGCTGATATTAGACAGGAAAACAGGGTCTAGTTAATACAATGTTGATATACCTGATAGTATCAGAACAAAATAGGACAGGCTTCTTTGAGGTGTCAGGGTGCAAGAAATTATCATGATTAATGCAAGGGTTACGACAAGCCAGCAATGTAATCAGTGGCTCACTTGTTAATCATTATCTGCCTCTGATTAGTTTTGGCTCCAGATTTAAAATAAGATATCAAGCATCATTGTGCGGAGCGAACACCTCAGCAACAAAACTCACCATCAGCATTGATCTGTTTTTTAAAACATCAATCAAACCAGCTGTGTTTCAGTGAGGCAGTTAGACGCTTGAGTGTTGTGATAATTACAGCACCAAATCGCTAAAAAGGCAGAAGTGGGATATTAGGAGTAACTTGAACATCTAATGGTCCGTGACACATAAAGAATTATGTTTTTCTTCAAGATGTATTTCATTGTTAAAAACACTAATAATATTGCTTCAACTGAACCAACAAACTCTACACTTTATAATGCAAATAACTTACAACATATTTCTTCTCATAGTAATCAAATAATAGACAGTGGTGGGAAGTAACTGTATACTTTGTCATTGAGTTTCACTTGAATACATTCATTCATTCATTCATTTTCTACCGCTTATTCCCGTTAGGGGTCGCGGGTGACTGGAGCCTATCCCAGTAACTTTGGGCCGCAGGCGGGGTACACCCTGGACAGGGGCCAGCTTGTCGCAGCACTTCCACTTGAATACATTGTAGAGGAAATTATTTTACTTCAACTCAAGTAATTGTTTTGCTTCTAAATAAGAAATTTTAATATTTATATGAATGTATTGGAAGTAAGTTTTCTTGGGTATTGATTGGAGTACCACCTCAAACTATAATGAGCTATTATGAGCTATATTTTTGTATTTAGTGGTGTCTCTCATTACCACTTCTTTTAGTAGTAAATTGTAAAATGATAGTAGACCAAAACTGAAATTTTGACTGTTATGTATGATTTAATTTCGAGATCACTGGATCACAAAATAAACCATGTTAAGAATGTCTAAAATTGTCTAAAATGTCTAAAATTCAGGCCATAAACAGTTTGATGGGCACTTATCGATCACCCGAGGGACCTGTGATGTCACTTCCTAATGATTATGGCTTTTGCAGCAATGGGAGTCGACCATCAAAACGATGATGTATAACTAGTTTTTTGTCACTGCGGTAGACATTGGTTTTAGCGGCCAAAATCACATGTATGACTCATAAAATTACTGATGGTGATGGCAGGTGAAATTAGCCACAGCAAGACACACAGTACATGCTAACCGAGTAGGAACATGTCTTTAGACGTGAAAGATGACTCAAAAAATGTTTTGAACTAAGGCTACAACAGGTCTGTTTTGAGAGTTTTTAGGTAAACTGTTAATATGTCTGTGCAAAGACAGTTTTAAACTGAGGTGGAAGATACTGTAATCAAAATCTGTACTGAAGTGGAGGTTGTTGGTTCAATCCTTGCGCTGGCCGAGTAGACTCTGCATGCCCTCCCCATGTTATTGTGGGTTCTCTCTGGCTATTCCAGCTTTCTCCTACCATCCAAAGACATGCACAGGTGAATTAGTGAACCCCAAAAATGCTCATTGTGAATGAATGGTGTACCCCACCTAAAGCCCATAGTTGCTGAGAAAGGCAGTTGAGTAAATTAATGTCAGTTTGTACTACTACTACTGCTACTACTGCTACTTACTACCAGTACTGCGGCTACTTAGTACTGCCACAGCTACTGCTCTTTATATTACAAGTGGTGTTACTACTACAGCTACCACTGTGCCGAAATCTGAGCTTGAACCTGGGACCTTCTGTTTCCCAGGCAGTTGCTACCACCTTGTAAATACTAACTCTAAGTCTCTCTAAGTATATTTTTCTCAACAAATGACTTGAGTAAAAATCTAGTTACTTTCCACATATGATGTTTGGTTTCACTTGCTCACTATGCATTCAGATTTTAATTATAATAGTCTGCTAATATCAAGCTATAAACTGCTTTTTGTGTACCACATATCTGTATGTGATGTCACGCTATTAATCACATTAAGGTGTGTGGTGTAATCCTTGCATCCCACATCTTTGACCGTACTGAGTCTCAAAATTGAGCACAAATTGGGCACAAAGTGAATGGGTTGTCTATTTTTAAGTTCAGATCAGTATTTTTTTTACATGCTTGTTGTCATTGTTATAAAAATACCCACAGTACAAAACCTGAAAAAAAGGAGTGAGTAACATGTAGAGGAAGAAAAAAGAAAATTTGGAATCCCTGAGGGGAGACACAAGGTAAAACCTGAGTTTGTACAAGACAAAACACATATCCTACCAGCTTTGCATTTACAAGTCACATTTTGCAGATAACAGCAACAATAGCCATTTCCCATTTTGTTTCTGTCACTTGGGCTAATCCCGACACTGATCTCCCCGAAACAATGCTGTGTTTTCGCCATGTAACTGAATGCCATAACACTTTCCTTGTCTGCGCTGTATTATTTGTACTCATCATCTCCTCTATTACAGTCACTTGCATTCTTCACACAATTTTTCCCTTTTATGTGGTGCATATGGTCTATTTAGTCAAGAACCTGCTTATCTCTGTGTGTCTGGCTGTACACTCTACAAACATCACTCACAAGTAACAATGGACAGGGAATAGTTCCTGGCATGTTTTTAAGCTTTTTATCTAGTAATGTTAAACAGGTTTAGACATCAGGTAACAAATAACATTAAAGTAACAAATGATTAGATACTTCGACCATTGTCAGTTTTATGGGTTTTGTGTCTCAATGGGTTATTTAACTCTGAACTATAAGATCTTTGAGTTTGAGTCCAGGTCTGGGCACTTGCTTATATCTTTATCATTGCAAGATAGGACCAATGCCTTGGCAGAGGTCTACGGTCACCGAGTGCTTTTAGTTTTGCTTTTTCTTCTTTTTATTTTGGAAATTTTGTGTATTTTTGTACATAGATACAACTTTCTTTGTCCATAGTCTTTCTTAAAACTTGACTAAAACTGTTGCACAGTATTTATGTTGGAAATAATCCCTCAAAACAAATACCTTGAATTCTCCATCCAGAGCATAATCATTGTGACTACGGAGAAGACACAAACCAAAAAGTAACACCTATAAAATCACAGTTTTGCTGTCAACACATCAATGTCCTGACCAGACTATCACTAAGAAACCCTCTAAAGTTGTACTTTTTCAGGATGTTGACACACTCCACTGCCTTTTAAAGTTTGATGTGTGCTACTGGCTATAAATATTATGAGGACTTGGCATAAAAAGGCCTTTGGTCAGCTGTCTCTGTCACAGACCTGATGCCTACAAGCACCTTAGTGATGTATTTAGTGGTTTAACACAGAGAGTATTAGGTCGGATTGTAATTGAAACATTTTATCTTGCACTGTTCCTGCTGATCCGCACATATGTCCCGCTGATGAACTGGTAGGCAGATCCTTTATTAGACCAGGCCACAAAAGTAATTTCTAAAAACAGTCTTGGAAATCCTTCATGTTTGTTGCTAAACAATTTCAGAGCGATATTATGTAAAGCAAAAAAGCATATTTCCGTTTCCAAATGTCATCTTTTTCTTCTTAAAAACATCAATGAGTCTTAACTGATCAACAAAGGTCAAATCTTTATAGGGACAAATGAAGAACAGCTTCTTAAGCAAAGAGAATGTCAGCACCACATTATTAGGTTATCAGGAGAACAAACATGACTCAACCACTATAGGTCTATTACATAATGAACCTAGTTTATAGTGCAGTGACTTTTAGGTATCCAGTATACCATAGGCCTACATCCTGCTTCTTTCATAGCATTCAGCCCTCATAAAACAAACAAACAAAAAAGTTAAATTCCCAATAATATTATTACATGCAACTCATTTTAAACGGATCCAAACCAGCATACACTTGTATAGGTAAACAGAAAGCTCTAACAAAACTTATCACACAGCTAATAATTTGATAGGCAAAGAATATGTTCACGTTTAAAACATAGTCTGAAATTTTAACATCATCGATGTCTAATAAAAATGAAATGAATAAATTACTCACATGTTAGGACACGAGTTGCAGGTAAGATTTCCAGTTTGGGCTCATACAGGAAATGCAAACATATCTACCCTGGGCAAATGTCAAATACCAGTGACTTTCTACGTTTTGTGCTTCACAAATGTGCTGAGACCATGCGCAGCCTCCAGTGAACGCTTTTATGCAGGTAGGCCCAAGGTAAAGTTTTGATGCTAATATATCAATAAGAAATTAGTGTTGCGTTTCTATGTGATATAACGTCTATAGCTTTATGTAGCGCTTTTAGAGGTTTTGCTCATTTGTTTAATTTTGGCCATAGCATAAGTTAGCCCTGTTTATGTAGCAATTAGCCTACTGCTTTGCTAGATGATGCTTCTTTTACTGACAGGAGAAAGTTAATGTGTCAACGTCAATCCTGCTAATTACTTTTGAAGGATCATTTGAAAATTATTACGCATGTTGTTATTTACATTACCACTAGCTACTCCCAGCATTTGGCAGTATGTTAATGCAAATGTGAAAAGCTAGCCTAATTGGGTAGTAAATTCATGTTGTGTCAGTGTAGTTAGTTTACAGCTTGAGTTTTATAAGCTACTAATAAGGCATGTTGTGAAAATCTGGCTGGTTACATTTCAACACATGAGGAAAAAAAAAATCATCAATTGAAAACTGAATGAAAGCCAGGATGATAGTTTTGCTGTTTTCTATAGAAATAACCTCCAGTAATTACATTTAGTAAGCATTCTGCATATCATATAAAAGATGGGATCTCTGTGGTATTAACTAACATCAAATGTTATGTATTGGAATGCTTTTCTTTCTTTGTGCAATTATACAGTTTTATACATTATAGGAATAAAACCACAGTCAGAATAAATAAACCTATTTAATTGTAAACAAAAGGTTGCTTTATTTTTCTTTCTCATACAAATATACAATCATAAATAACAATTACATGTGTTGTTGTTTCATGATAAAGGTCAAAGTAGGATCCCCTGCACAAACAGGAGTCTCCATTCAGCTGCTTCCAGTCGCTACAAGATGACAGTCAGTGTCCAAGAAAGGCCACAAAGGTCGCTGTTTAGGTCCAGTCTACAATGAAAAGGTACACAATGAGTGCAAGTGTATAACGCTACATACACACAAAAGAGCCAGAAAGACACACAGTGGATATTCATAGTCCTTCATCTTCTCATGTTCTCAAGCCTTTTTTCATTCCAACGCAACAAAATTGCACAGTTGTTTCTTCTTTCTTTAGCCTTTTCTTTCTATTCTGTGAAATTACAGGTTCTTCCAAACTTAAATTATGTCATAGAGACTGCTTAGAGAGTGCTTTGGTTTAACTGTAGATGCAGTGTGGTGTGGTCCCCTCAGGGATATTTTACCCTCTGTTTTACTGGCACCTTTCTAGGCCTCCTTATTGAAGTAATGAGACCCAGGACTGATAAAAATGCCAAGCCTATCACACATCCTAAAATGCTTTTTATAGTTTGTCAGTTGTTTTACACAGAAGGAAAAACTTATTCAAAATAACTGTACACTTAAATGTACAGTGAACTGCGTTCATTTATGTTGTTCCATAGTTTGCCATGGGCTACAGCAGTGACTTGTTCACAGTTGTTAAACCTGTATAGCAGATGCTGTAGTGTACTGATTGATAGATTGCTTATATGGCAGGTGTGATGTTCAGCCCAGAGCACTGTCATAGTTTAGTGTAACATGGCACAGTGATAACGAGCAGGCAGCCCTTCCTTTTGATTGATTTTAATACTCAGAGTTTGTTTACTTATTGAAAAGTTGCTGTAACTTTCAGATCTGGAACCTTACATCTTTCAAATACTATATAGACAGAAGTAGGGCTAAAATGTAAAGGGACCGTCAAAACCTCAGACCAATTCTTATGTATTTATTCATTCTTTATAATGTATATAATAGTGTAATATTTTTATTACTTCAATGAGATATCCAAAAATATGAATCATTTTTTCCACTCACTTACTGTATTTTCTTTGTGTTTGCAAAGCTACTCTTAGCTGAAGCAGTGTGATATGTTAGGAAATTAGGCTATGTAGCCTAGCGGCAATAATTTAGAATCCCTCACAAAGATATTATCACCAACTGCCAGCATTCAATGCATAATTTTCACTATGAGAATTTTTGACGTTTAAAGTCTTTTTTACTACGTAGTAAAAACTGTACTCATAAGGTATGAGTAATGTTTTGAATACTCTCCTCTAATCTCCCCAAAAAACTTCTAGTTAAGTCCAAGTTTACCTCCAGTTACATAGTGATGATGACAAATAGCAGCAGAAAAGCCAATCTGTTTTCCTTAAGCATATTAACCTTTAGTACCTAAGTGATGATAAATCAGTTCATGAATAGAATAACATTTATACTTCATCTTATAACATCTGTAAGCAGAGAAAACAGGCAGTTGAGAGAATAACAGTGCATATCCTCTCTGTCGGCCTGAAACAACTAGTGCCCAGTACAAAAACTATTGCACCTAAAATGTAATATTTCATCAGACAGCTTTTGGTGAAGGCTCCACTGAGAATAAAACGTCTATCAGGGACACAAGCATATTGGCATACATCCGCTTAGCCACATGTTTTGTGTAACTAATTGGATAACCACACCGAGTAAAGCACGAAATTGCCTTTTTTCTTATCCCTCCTGCAGCACTAGATGCAACCCTCTCTGCAGGGCGTTGGTGGGGCACACAGGCGCACACATTTATGAGTCATACATTTAATATGCACTCCCTTCCTACTCATATCATAAACACAGCCAGAGATGAAAAGGAAGCATCCCCTTTTCTCCTCTTTGGATGCAACTTTGTGAGTGTCTCTAGCACTCTGGTGTCCCCTAACTCTTCGTCATCTTGTACTTGTTCTCTGACTCTCCAAAATGCTGGCACGATTTTCAGAGTGTTTTAAATCCCATTTGTGTGTGCGCGTGTTCGGCGGAGACGAGATAAGAGATTAGCATGAGTCAGATAATGATTCAGGACGTCAGGTGGCAAATGCCTCAAATCAAGCTCTGGCTCTCACTCTCGCAGCTCTTGTACATGCTGCCCCCCCCCACACACACACACACACACACACACACACACCCGCGACTGTGGCAAACCTAATACCCTGTGGTGCACGGGTGGGCATGGAGAGGTTAACAGGGCAGATAAAGCGGGTAGAAGCAGGTGGCGGGGGTGTTGTACAGAGAGACACAGACAGTCAGATGCGGGCACGATAAGCTGGAGCAGTGCATCGTATTAAGGTGGAAATTGAGCACGAATCTCAAGAAGAAGCGTAGAGGGAAAAGAAGCGACTGCTCGTATCATGCCGGAGGTGGGGGGAGAGAGGGACTGGTGGTGGGTAATTTTAAAAGAGTGGGACATAGGAATGTGTAGAGGGTTATAGAGAGCCGTGTAGAGGTGTATGGAGGCAGGGATAGAGCGATAGAAGGAGGGGTGGTGATCCTGGGGGCCTGATGACTCATGGCTGTGCAGCGGTTTGTGCGTCACTGGCGCTGGCTGGAGGAGGAGATAGTGGAGAGGTCTACGCATTTAATTACAGCCTTCCAATTTAGACACACTGTACACACACACACCCGGAATAATATCACAAATAATTGTCTTACAAGTATACTAATTTGTAACACACACATACTCTGACTCTCTGAACACTCCAAGATGTTCCCTTTGCTCCTCTGAACATCATCATTTCTCTTTCTGTGTCCATTTTTAGTAAAAAATCTTTTGGTCATGAGCACTCCCAACCTGCGTGGTCAGCCATCCCATACTAGACAGACCTCGAGGCACCAAACTTATCAAGCCCTAAAAATTCCCAAATACCAAATCGTACCCTTTGAGCTGTTGCACCACACACTTTGTGACTGGAATATGAAATAGACACATACAGAAAGACATGCAGGACTGGCTTTGATGACGCAGTGAGCCAAAAAAAACCTGATCATAGTATAGGGTTTTCACAATGCAATTCACCGCATGACGTTGGCATCATCCCGCCAGTTAAAGGTCATCCTTGTAAGACCTGGATTTCTGCATCACCTGTCATGTATGTTTTCATTACTTTCACTCGTATAGCTTTGAAAAAGGTACAAAGCTTGTGTTTAAAAATAGCACAACTCAGGGCTTTGAGGGTAACAGACTGAATTGTTAAATTATCATCATATTATCTCCTCATCAAAGTTGGACTTTCTTTCTTCTTTCTTTCTTTTTTTCTTTCTTTCTTTCTACCCTAGTTTAGCCAGGTTTATTAAAAAAGAACTGTAAAAACTAGGTTCCTATAGAGCACTGAATGGCTTTCTGAGAAAAGGCTCACATTGAGTTGCAAATGACAGTAAGGAAACAAATGTTGACAGCATAATTACCAACATTTGTATGTGTCATATACTGCTTATTAACAATAACGACTACAGAAAAAAAAAAGGCTCTGAGGCACACAGGCTGCTTTGAAATTCATCCACCTACAACATATACAATATTTAATAGTACAGTTAAATTGTGATAGTAAAATGAATAAGAAAAAAAATTACGATACCTAAGCTTTAATTTAGGTTTTCCCTTATAATAAAAGGTTGGCCAAAACTGATTAAATAGAAAATGTCAGCTTGACACATGGAATAAGATAACTTTATTACTAGCACAAATATGAATACAATTGTAATGTATGTATTTTTATCTATTTCATCATTCTATGCAGGCTATATAAAGAAAATTGTTTTAGTTCTTAAATAAAATTAAAAATGGGCAGAACATCATTCAGCGGTATGTTTTTATGGCTTTCTTTGGTAATTAGTAAAAATAACATTAGGCAACTAAAAAAGAAACATTTATCATAAGGGATTTCTTTTCCTTTTTAACATCTACTTATTTTCTAAAATGTTCATGCATGAACCGAAGATAAACATGCGTCACAGAGACTTATATGAGTCATTGCTTGATGAAAGTACTGATCTTTGGACCAATGTTTTAAAATTAACTGAAACATACAAATAAGAATTTATCAAGATCACGACATGTTTAAAAAGTCTAAGAACAATCACAATACGTTTAAAAATTCTAAAAAATAATCACGGTATGTTTAAAAAGTTTAAAAATAATCATGGTATGTTTAAAAAGTCTAAAAATATTATTTTATAACCTTATATTGTGTCTCCAGCTGATGGATTTTAGCATGTCCAATTGAGCACAATGACATGAATGTTTAATTTTACCTACCCTCACCCATACATTAGCGCTCTTCCACCTTTTTCATTTAATTCCTCTTTTTGTGACTTGTCTTTTCCAGTCCAAACACATTACCCTCCTTGTGTGCCAATTATCCCCTAAGAGGCTGCAAGCCTTACACTTAAACAATAGGAGCAATCAGTCCCCCCCAACACAGTCTGTGCCCCTTCACTCCTCTCTCTGCTCCAGCAGGGAGTGCACAGGAAGGATAATTTTACAAACAACAGCGTTTGGAGCAAAATGGCAGAGGGAGGGGAAAGAGAGACAGAAAGAGATAAAGAAAAAGTGTCTGGCTGTTGGCCAGGTCACTCTGGTCCAAAGACCTATATAAAAAAAATAAAAAAACACATGTCCTACAGCGGATGCAAAAACACACAGCTGCTTTACAGACAAGACTCTAATGGCCTTAAAGCGTAAAACACACAATACACTTCAGCCATTGAGAAGATGCTCCTCCAGCCAAAACAAAAAGACTCTACGCACAGCCCAAGTCCATTAACAACACTCTTGTAGATTCTAATGAAACACTGAGGAGTATTTTGGAAACAAGCTAATAAAATATATTCCATTGTTATAATTGTTTTTAAATTGTAAATTCTTGTACAAAACATTTATATATATTGTTGAGGGCCAAGTCAGATATTTCTCATTTCTTAGTATAAATTCATTCGCCTTCAAAATAAAATTATATACTTTAAGAACAACGAGTGCATTTCTAAAATACACAAATACTTATTTTTCTCCTTTACTACAAATAATTTTCTTAAATGTCCTCCCTGCATTATTTAGTGGTGTGTTTTACTCTGGTGGGTGTCCAGGTTTTTCAATTTAACGCCTATTTCCCCTCTCATTCATGTCTACTATCATAAACTGTCAGCGGTCCCGTCCCTGGGGAGGAAAATCCCAGCTGTCACTAAATAACTTTTCAGATCACACCAATAAAGCTAATGTCGATGAACACTAAAGGCCACAGAGTCCATTTAACAGCCGCTTAACGCTTGAGCACACAAGTGACTCACACACCCACAGCCCAGCGCAGATTGTTGTGGATTACTCTAACCAGGCTAATGATCTCTTCAATGGGGCAACTGGGACTCTTCAGAGACTGTCTTGAGCCCAGGGCCCCACTGGGACCTGCAGAGGGGCCCTGGGGTAATTACAATGTAAATGCTGTGTGTGGGTGTGTGGGTGTGTGTGTGTGTGTGTGTGTGTGAGAGAGAGAGAGAGAGAGAGTCTGCAAGTGCAAGATTAGGCTAATCTACAATCTCCCCTTTTTAAAGCAAATTCTAGCGATTCCTAAAAAGATAAAAACAATTTACACTTGCAAAATGTGGGCCTGCAATTCCTGAGATAACTATCAAGTGAAATATATTGACATTCACCTATTCTGGATATGTCTAAATGTATTGTATAGCTTTTAAGTTACAACCCAACCAGACATTAACATTTTGCGCATTTCTACATGATTTTATAATATCTTTAACCAAGCAAACTAAGCTGCCCATAAATTATTATTATAAATGCACACAAGGCTAAACTAAAACTAAATGCTTTTTCAATTTTAATGGTAAATTGTGGTACTCAAAGTCTACAGCAGAAACAAGATTAGAAACACAAAATATTTGCAGTGTAGTTTTTAGTTATTACTATAATAAGGCCTGCAGTATTTGAAACCTTTTTAATAGTCTTACAAATAATTAAAAGAGTTGTTTTATTGGTGCACTATGTCAAATTATACTATTAAAATACCTATACGACGGTGAGTTTTCAGATGTATTTTGCGATCTAATGCAGTTGATTGCAAACTGAATATTTACAATGCATATAGCTTGTCTAATATAAAGAAAGTTGGCCTCCCAGAGTTTCAGGGATGTATTTAGTATTGTAAAGGCTTTTTATGCATTCCTCAACTACATGAAAAATATCCCCAAACCTTTTTTTTAATTAAGAGCCCAGTTTGTTATTGCTATCATGTTTGTAAACAGTGCCATATTTCAGCCAGTGTTCACATGTGAAGCTATATGAACAGGGATATTGGATGTGACAGTGGGATTGCAGGCGGGACAAGAAAAGGAGGAGGAGTGTAATTGAGAGAGGCTAAACGAATGTATGATTGATGCAGGTTTGAGAGACAGGGGAGGCCAGCCTCACGTTTTTCTCCTGTGCCTTTGTTTCGGCTCATGGCCCCTCATCATCACCCTCATCATCATCATTATTTCTATCTCTCGCTCTCTCTCTCCCTCTCTCTCTCTCTCTCTCTCTCTCTCGCTCTGCCCACATCCCCCCTCACCCCACCCCCCTGTGTGACGCTGGCCATGCCAATCTGATCGTAACATGACATTATGGCTCATTATACCTGGGCTGCTGCTTGCTGGTGGATGGCCTCTTCAGAAAGGCACAGAAAATCTCCTTAAAATGCAAATGTTGTTTTTCTCTGTGGTTTATTTTGTACACGTACCTTGCATATTATTGTTATAGAAAGCATACGAGATAGGGCCTAATGTAATCTGTTGATACACTCTTGTAACGCCTAAAGAAAGCACTGATGACTAGAGATAACATGAAGATGCAAAATGAATTTAAATGGCAAAGATTTGAGATAAGAATGTGGGTGTAAAATAAGGGTCATAGGGGAGGAAAAGCTAGAGGTATGAAAGCTCAAGTTGCAAAAAACATTGTGGTCATCTGCAGTGCGATGAGTCACCTGTCGGCAATACACACTCACTCACACAGACACACACGCACACACACAGAGAGATACACACACAAGAGGTTGAGCTTTGCAATCACAGCCCACAGCTGTGTAGCACGCCATAAACTCTTATACAAGGCATTCACCAAAAGTGTGGCATTGTGCAAAACAGAACACAATCTTCCAAAAGGCCAAGTGCAGCTAAAATGTGAGAATTCAAATACCAAGGTGCTGTGAAATCATTTTGGACCAGTCTCGAAATGTGATACATCAGAGGCAACAATGAAGTACAAGTATAATAAGTGCCAACACAATGCTACTTCATATGTAAATGTTAACGTCAAATCTAGAGACAAGATACACCATCTGCGCCGCATATTTTCTTCTGCTTCTTGTCTTTCAAATTTACTTCTCAACAGATTTTACTTAAAATGTGAAAAACTATGCACACAAAGTAGTTTTGATAGTGAACCTTCATGTCTATTCCAGAGCTTATACCTTTATTAGATAATCTTACAAAGGCAATGGCAAGAATTACTGAAGTTTAAATCATATAGTGTCATATCATATATAATATGATCATATATATCATATAATCATAAGTGTGCATATGTTATATTTAGGTTGTGGTACAAACCTGTAACAAATTTTGTAAATTTAGCACATCTTTAGTAGTGTGAATGTGGTACAGACAAAATTAGATTTACTGTTATTGAGCCAGCTTCGCTCTCCAGAAAGGACAAAGAGATCATCACTCATTTGACTTATTTTATTATCTAGCTCCTGCCCCTCTGCCCTCCTCCTGCCCTCCCACTCAGGTCAGATACATCTTTTTACATTACATTAATCTCACAAATTCTACCAATGACTTTTATGTCTACTTTTATGAATACGATTAATTTAGTTCATTTGTAAAGTAAAAGCTGCGTTCTCTTATATAAAGTGATAGAAGTTGCCACATAAGGAAAAGAAGTAGCTTGTCATCACTTTCTTTTCAGTCTGAGCTTTTAGACTCCCTGTATGCAGCTGGATGCCGGTGCACAAGTTCATAGAAATTATTGTCAGGCACTCTGGTATTCATGCACACGTGCGGCTTTTAAAGCAGTTCATTTTAGGAACAAGTGCTTTATGCCACATTACAGGTGTTAAAGACCTCTGAGTGCTTATTATAGATTTGCTGTTGCTGTTGCCATGACAACACCAATGCAAGTTATATTGATTATTAAAATCACACCTTTTATTTTATATTGTCAAGAAATCAGCAGAAAATAGACATTTCTATCTCTGTTAGTGTGAGAACTAATGTAGCACCAAGCCTATCCTTTTTATACGGTTTGTGCTTTTGGTCACATATTTGTCAAAATGCTGTTCAAACATGGTGTTTTAAACCTGGACAAACATCCAGGAAGGACTCAATGTCATCTTAGATCAGGCCTACAGTTTGTTAAAGATGAAAATATTTTCTTTTTCTTTCTAACATTTTGGTTTAAAACAAAAATCTACTGGACTGATCAAAATTGTATCTGTGCTTCATGGTAAAATATATTTGAAATTATGATTAATAGCAATCCAAATACCGAATATAAAAACATGAATTGCAGTGTATAAAGGATAAACCTTTTGGTAGGTCTTTCTTCAGGTGTTGGATTCAAACTAAACTATTACTATGTTATTATTTTCAGATTTGCGTTCCCACAATGTTTGCTGGAGGGAGAGATAAAGATATGCTGTACCATTTAAGCAACAGACCTACAGTTAAACTTAGGGGAGGAAACAAACAGCGATGGAAATGCCTTTAGACTGTCTTAACCACATTTAGTTATTTTATACTCTTTGTTATAGACGTGTAAAAGTATTTTATATTAGGAGTATATATAGGCAGGTGCTGGCCTCCTTGTGTAGGGCACTGTCAGATGATACATCTCCCGCTTCAGTTGAGGGAAGAACAAAGGCCCTAAGGCAGACGCTGAGAGTGAGAGAAACAGGTTGCCTTCGCTTCAAGGTCAACCAGCTGCCACAGTCAATGAGCCTCTTCAGTCAAAGTCAACAAAGGCCAGAATTACGTTCAAGCTCGACTTTGTCATACATACAGCCTGCTGACAAAAGCACTCATGCTCAACAATAATCTCATGAGCTTGGTGTATGGGGAAAGGCTTTCACTGAGCAGAGATGATTTTAGCACTTGGCTTTGACCACATGACCAGATGAGTGGTCATGACACCCTTTGGTGCTGTCTGTTTGTATTTACCCTTGCAGCTTTGTAAAGGGACACAGCGCTGCATTGTTTTAGAGGCTGGATGAGTCATGAAAGACCATTTCAGGAGAAGGCTCCTCTGTTGCATTAGAGCTATTAAATCAACACTGGGATGATTATGCATTCCCATGATGCCTGTTTTAGCTGGTCAGACAAGGAATTCATTAAGGCCTAATCCAGCCTAATTACCTGAGAGACTTGACAGTCATACACTTTTATCACTGTAATTTGTTTTTGAAGCTTTTTGGCTTTGGAGTGGCTTTCTCTGTCAACCTCAGTCACGAAAATCTGAAGTCTTCAAATCGGTATAGTCTAAAAATGATCAAACCACATTTATTGCTCCTCATACACAACATGAGTGCAGCATTGCACTGACTATTTCAAGTAAATAGTATATGAGTCACCATAGAAATTCAAAAGCTCATACAGTACATCATCAGAGGAGCAGTCAGGCACTTTTTGTGTGCTTCGATCATGGCTGAATTACTTTGTATCTTATTTTTTTAGAATGATGCCTTTGTTTCAGTTATTTGTTCCTTGCGGGACTGATCAAGGTCCAGTCTATATATATATATATATATATATATATATATATATATATATATATATATATATATATATATATATATATATATATATATATACACACACATATAAGCAAAATTGTACCCAGATTTGCATCTATAAATATATCTTTTTTTTTCTAAAGCCTTAAGCTCATCCTAATAATATTTAGGTGATGGACTGTGCTCCCTTTTCCTCTTCTTTGTGTCTCGCTTGCTGCTTCTCACACATTGCCACCATGAGATAGACATGTCCACCGCATGTGTCGTGTGATAAAGTGTGTATATTTGCCACGAGCCAGCAGTTTTAGGGGTCCACCAGAACCTACTTATTATTGTTATCATTTCAGTCATCATCATTATCAGCTGGAGCAGACGCCATGAGTCTCTATGCGTCATTGTTCCCTTCTCGCCCGAACCCCAAAGCCCTCCCAGAGAAATGTACCATCAACATAAGCAACAAAGGAGGAAGATGATGAGAATCACCCTGTTTTTTCCTCTCTCATCTTTGGCTTTTACCCCATCTTTACTCCTTTTGTCTCACCTGGTCTTTCTTGTTCAATCGAGCTCTATCTTTCTGCATGACACAAATTGCACTGACTCTCCAGTCGCCATTATCTAAACCTGCTATCTGCTCACTTCTCCTTGATTCCCCTCTCTCATAGTCCTGAAAAAAATCCCAACGTACATGTACAGATAAATGCACACCCAAATGGTGTGTAAATACTTTGTCCCCTCCCAAAACCTCTCCACTTTCTACTCTCTCCAAACACTGCCCCCCCACCCTAATCCCCATCACACCACCATCGTCATCAGCCCTTATCTCACTCCACCAAATCTGCTGTGACTCAAAACAATTTCCTCTCATTTGCGATTTTTACTGCCCGCCCCCACCTCGTACACCTCAGTCAACCCACCTACCCCCTCCAGTAAACCCTCTCAATCTCCTCAATACCCCATTACTACCCATCCGGTGCAAACCCCACCCAAGCACACATGCACACAAGCACAAACACATATACAAATGCACTCACTCGTCGCCATTAAGAATGACGGCTCATCATGTGTAAGGGGCGACTTGCCACTGTCATCCAGTGGAGCCCAAGAAGAACTGCAGTGTGACGTCACAGCGGACGCCGGTGCCGCTGGTTGGTGGAGCAGGTTTACGTGTGTGTGATTCTGTGCATGTGGCTGGGATTGGGGGAGCCGGGGGAGTACAATTTGGTGGGTGGGTGGACCCGGTGGGCCTTGCTGCATCACTGAACGAGGAAAATGAATGAGCGTCTACGCTAGGTGTCACCCCGTTTCTCTCCAGTTGGTCTAGTTTTGCCTTTCCTGTGTTTTTACTTTCTCACTCAGCTTTTCTTCCATTTGGGCCCTAAAAAAAAATAACTGAATGAGTGTGAATCATATAAATTAATACAACAGGATGCTTTATTCTGTTGTTGCTTAATAATGCTTAATGACTTGAGTCAGCTGAAGAAGTAGGAAATGTTCATTTCGGCTGATTAAATGATTAGAAATCCATTCAAAGTTCAGTGAACCAGTTTAGTGTGCCAGAAAAATTTAATGTTTTGATTAGAGCAAAACAGCCCCACCCGGTGGACGTCTTGCTAAGCCACAGTCACACACAGTTACAAAAAATGTGAGACTATTAATATTTAACATTTTACATAATTCAGTGTGTGGCTTTTGCTTCACTTTGCCAGGTTTGTTCATTTATTTACTTCAGTAGAAGAGACATGATGTTTCTAAGGGGAGGCAGTATGGTGATGTCAGACCCTTTTAGTCAGTATGTTGCGTAAGTGTTGAGTCTGCGTGATTCATTAAACATCTCAAAAAGCCCAATCAATCTTTAGGCTTTTCAAGCCTGTAGCTCCTCCCACAAACATACCATGTACATATTTATTTAAAGTAAAAGTATTTTTTCTATTTTTTTAATGCCCTGTCATTTAAAACCAAGTCAACTTTATCTGTACTGCAACATTATCATATGTCATTATTAATAAAACATTATTTCCATTGGTCTCCTAATTTATTAGAGATGGGACTTATTTCCACAAAACACCTCTCTGTATTCAACTCAAAATGATACTGGCCTTGTTTCACTGACTATAAAAACATTGTGAAGACCTATTGTTCTGTTTTGCCAGTGTGAACAATTAAAATTGTAGATAAAATATGTCTCCCATACCTTGGACAATGTATTCAATATTAGAAATTCATATGTATTCAAGCACCCACTGAATAAGTACTAGGCTAGCACAATATACCCTTAATTTAAATCGTATTAATCGTATATATTATAGTGAAATTGTCTTTTTTTTTTGTGTTTTTTATGATAGAGTCTGTGATGTTACAAGCAGTCAAGACTGTAATCACGTCTCTGTGCATAAACAAGGCAGGTGTACATGTCACAAAATTGATTATTAGCTAAGTAATTGGTTATTGATCACCCAGCATCCATCTCCTGTATGTAAGGCAAGTTGTGCTGCGCTGATACCTTGTTCAGTGTTAGATTTGACTTGTTTTGGTTGAAATCTTGTCATAGTATGGACAGTTGTGGAGCAAATAGACAGACTAAAGCAGACAAAGAGCCTTCTCCCTCTGCTCACGATGTTGAGTCATGCTGCAGCTCCTGCTTAAAAAACATCATGCAGCGGATTCCTGTGGTTTACAAGAATGAAATGGTGCAGATTTTCAAATTGGCCGGACCTGTGGTAAGTTCAACACTGTTAATTTTTATAGTTTTTTATTTAGGTCATCCTTTGCAAATAAGTGGTAAAAAATAATTACAAAAGGTTGTTCAAATGAATGACTATTACACCTTTTTTTCCTTAAGAAATTAGTTTGAGCAAGTGCAGGCACATTGAACAATCTTTTATGTAACAATGTTTGCATAAAAAACACTGAATGTCTTCATCTAACTACCACTATCTGGACCATGAATCAGTAAAAAAACTGTTGATTTTTTTTTTTTTTTTTTCTCAATCTTGCACTTCTTGAACTGAAAAAACTTAACTTCATTCTATCCAAAGTCATCAAAACATATTAATTGTGTACATTAACATTAACATACACTACATATGGTAGACAACTCCATAATTTTAGTATTTGTTTCAGGTAAAAAAAAAAAAAAAAGCCTGTATCGATTTAGTACACACAGTGAAATATTTCAAGCTTTTATTTTTATTGTCATGATTACGTAATATTAAAATTTTGTGCAATACTTAATTTTGGTTTTCATTAACTGTAAACCATAACCAACACAATTACAGTAAATGCTTGAAATATTTAACTCTGCTTGTACTGAATTGTTATGTTTCATTTTGATCCACTGAAATACAATATTCTAATATGTTGATGTGGTGTATGTAAGGGTATGTAAGTTACTGTACACTGTGTGCATTATAGCTGTAGCTCGTACTCAATGTGTTTATGTAGAAGGATATAAATCTGAGTTTCTTGAGATAACCAAAGGTGTCCCTCAAGGATCAATCTTGGGGCCCATTCTGTTTTCAATTTTTATAAATGATTTGGGTAAGGACATTCAAGCAAAATTACATTTATATGCTGATGATACAGTGATTTACACCTATGCTCCCACCATTCCAGGAGCCATACAGGAACTACAGGCTGCATTTCAGGCATTGCAAAATACATTATTGAGTTTAAAATTGGTTTTAAATACACTGAAAACAAAGTTTATGGTCTTCTCAAAAACTCAATCACAGCTACTTGACAATTGCAGAATCGTACCCTTAGATGGGAAATCCATTGAGAGAGTGTGTTCTTACAAGTACTTGGGCATATGGATAGATGATAAGCTGCCTTTAATGTACATATTACTAATCTAGTCAAAAAGCTTAAAGTAAAGCTTGGCTTTTATTTCAGAATCAAATCCTGTTTCACATTTAGCGCAAAGAAAAAACTTGTGGAAGCCACTTTTCTGTCTGTGATTGATTATGGTGACATATTATACATGCATGCTGCATCCTCCATCTTACGTCATGTTGATTCAGTGTACCATGCATCATTACGATTTATTACAATTTATTGCTTTTTTTTTATGATTTATTGCTAAGTCCCTCACTCACCATTGCATTCTCTATGATTTAGTTGGTTGGACATCACTTACAGTTTGTAGACAACAGCACTGGTTTATCTTTATCTATAAAGCAATACTTGGCAAATTCCCACTGTACCTCTGTAACCTCCTTTCTGTGAGCTCTGGTACTTATCAGCTCCGTTCCTTGAAGTGGTTACTTTTTAATGTACCCCGAGTTTCAACTGAGTTAGGAAACACTGCATTCTCCTATTCAGCACCCTGGGGATGGAATAACCTACAGAAAGACCTTAAACTAGAAACTCTCATCTCCATAAATGAATTTAAAGCCTCCATAAAAAAAATTGGTAATAAACACATGTGGTTGCTTTTCTTGAGATGTTTTAACATACTGTACTTATTATTTATTATGAAAATGTAAAGTACTGTTAATATGTATGTATGTATCTGTTTGTGGACTGGCTGCTATCTTGGCCAAGTCTCTCTTGAAAAAGAGATTCTGAATCTCAATGGGACTTCCTGGTTAAATAAAGGTTAAATAAAAAATAAATATTAGGCAAGTGAGTATTTTGATCATATCATAATTTTTATTCATATTTTCCAACTCCAAGCTTTATAAACTTGAGTGAGATTGTATTTGAGCCCATCAGGTGATTTGTATTTGTGTGATAAGAGAGGGTGTGGCCTAAGGAGATCAACACCCTATATCAAGGTGTGCATAATTAACAGGCAGATTCTTTCTCTCTGGCAAAATGGGCCAAAAAAGAGATTTGACTGACTCTGAAAAGTCAAAAATTGTCAAATATCTTGCAGAGGGATGCAGCACTCTTGAAATTGCAAAGATACCGGGGCGTGATCACAGAACCATCAAATGTTTTGTTGCAAAAAGTCAACAGGGTCGAAAGAAACGTGTTGAGCAAAAAAAAAAACGCAAATTAACTGCCAGAGATTTACGGAAAATCAAGCGTGAAGCTACTAAAAATCCATTGTCCTCCAGTGCTGGCATATACCAGAACTGTAACCTACCTGGAGTACCCACAAGTACAAGGTGTTCAGTTCTTAGAGACATGGCCAAGGTAAGGAAGGCTGAAATAAAACTACCATTAAACAAGACACATAAGTTGAAATGTCTAGACTGGGCCAAGAAATACCTAAAGACAGATTTTTCAAAGGTTTTATGGACTGATGAGATAGAGTGACTCTTGATGGACCAGATGGATGGGCCCGTGGCTGGATCAGTAATGGGCACAAACCTCCACATCGATTCAGACGCCAGCAAGGTGGAAGCGGGGTTCTGGTATGGGCTGGTATCATTGAATATGAGCTAGTTGGACCTTTTCGGGTTGAAGATGGACTTAAAATCAACTCCTAGAACTACTGCCAGTTTTTAGAGGACACTTTCTTCAAGCACTGGTACAGAAAAAAGCCCGCATCTTTCAAGAAGACCATGATTTTTATGCAAGACGATGCTCCATCACATGCATCAAAGTTCACCACTGCATGGCTTGCCAGTAAAGACCTTAAAGATGACAAGAAAATGACATGGCCCCCTTCGTCACCTGATGGAGAACTTGTAGGTTCTTCTTAAACAGGAAGTTTACCATATGGGAAAACAGTACACCTCTCTGAACAGTGTCTGGGATGCTGTGGTTGCTGCTGCACAAAAAGTTGATTGTCTTCAGATAAAGAAATTGAGTCCATGGATGGAAGGCTTGTGACTGTTATTGAAAGGAAGGGTGGCTATATTGGTTACTAATTTTCTTTTTCTTTTTTTAATTTGTGTTAGTAAATTTTCAGTTGTTTGCATTATTTTCACTTTAACAGATGAAAATAAACAAGAGAGATGGAAGGATATTTGTTCTTCATTTAGTTGCCTAAAATCTGTGCACTAATATCTGCCAAATAATTGTGCACACTGAGATATTCTCTTAAGAAAGACAAAATCCTACTTTTACTTTCTTAAATATTTAAGTTTGAGCTTTATTAACACATTGGGTTGTGTGAGAGCGCTGAATTTGTCCAAAAATAAAATTTGTCCTCAAAAATACAACTTGCCTAATAATACAAACTTACTTACAAAATCTTACTTAAATTGTTTTATAAATATGTTTTGATGATTTAGATTGATGGAAGCAAAGTTTTCCTCAGTTCAAAAGTGGTACAAGGTAGATATCAGAAAATCGACAGCTTTTCTTTGACTTTTCATGGCCCAGACCTACATGGTGATAGACGAGGACATTTAGTTTCTTTTATGCAAACCTTTTTATGCCAAAGGCTGTCAAATCCTACACCCCGCACTTGCTCAAACTATTTTCTTAAGAAGAAAAGGAAAATTGTAAAGACGTTAAGGAAACACAAAAGAGCTACAGGGAAAGCAGAGCATAACAAAAGTCAGCTGCCAGCTCAAATGGGAACTTTTTTTGCATGAGGCCCTTTTGATATGAATAAGAGCCTGATCCGGTGCAGTGTGTGGCGTTCATTATTTCAGTCGTGTTTGCCTATGTTTTTTTTGTTTTTTTTTTATGAGATGGAGAGAACACAATTTTTCTTTTCAGTTCATTTCACAGTTGATGAGCTTTCTGATCGGCTTCATCAGCATGGTGTTCTGCGGTCACCTGGGGAAAACTGAGCTGGCAGGGGTGGCGTTAGCAATAGCGGTAAGACCTGACTACTGATGCTGTTTGTTTTGGCACACAGCGCTGTGGAGTAAAATGTTAACCATGAGCAAGTTTTGGCCAGTTTTGGACTTTTGTTTAAAAATGAACTGTTTCTCTAAGGTAATAAATGTCACCGGTATTTCTATTGGCAGCGGTCTGTGTTCAGCTTTTGACACACTTATCTCTCAGGTAGTATATTTCTCTTGACATAACCCAGTGCTTACCCATACATGCACTAAATTAGACCTCTTTTCTGCAGATATATGGAAGTGGTAACTTCAAACGTGTCGGAGTAATACTGCAAAGGGGCATTTTGATCTTGCTCTTGGCCTGTTTCCCCAGTTGGGCTGTCCTCATTAACACTGAGCCCATTTTGTTGGCTGCCCGGCAGAGCACAGAAGTCGCCAGGTCAAACCCTTTCCCATCCTCTATAATAACTGCTTTTGGCTCCTCTCTGGTCTTTAAAAAAAATACAAGCAGTCTACTACAGCTTGTACGAAATGCAGCGACCCAAGTGCAGACATAGACCAAGAAGGTCGTACACATGGAACTAACAGCCTTATGACTCTAAAGCACAATATACCTTTGTTACAGTTTATCTGAGAGACATAATTTTAATCTCGAGAATGCACCTTATATACCCATCCTCCACAAACTATAACCTTAACAGTGGCTCTCAAACTGTTGTACGGGTATCCCTGGTGCCACAAGGATATGACGATAAGGTCAAAAGCATTGATATTAGTAATAGAAGTGTAGCATTACAGTTTCAAAAACCTCTTCCTTTTTTTTTTTTGGCTCATTACTTACTGTTTTTTCTCTTGGCTGTTCCCTCTCGTGGATAACCACAGCTAATTATCTTCCTCCATTTAGCCCTATCTTCTACATCCTCTTCTCTCATGCCAACTAACTTCATGTTTATGTTTACTTCATCCACTCATCTCCTCTTTGGTCTTCTTGCCTGGCAGCTCTAACCTCAGCATCCTTTACCAAAATATTCACTCAGGCTCCAAACCATGTCCAAACCATCACAGTCTGCCCTCGTTGACTTTATCTAAAAACTACATCTACATGAGCTGTCCCACTGATGTGCTGGTTCGGAATTCTAGTCATCCTTATTACTTCCAAACAGAACTTTTGGCATTTTACACCATACATTACAATATAAACATCTGACCTGACTTTCAGTTATCTTGGTAACATCCTTGCTGCTGGCAATAATAATTCATTGTAATTAAAAGCTTTAGTCATGCTTTTATGCGCAAGTAATACAAAAAGACAATTTAAAATTAATTCTGACAGTCAATGCGTTCTAAAATTAAATTCGTAAATGTTTCATTGGTTTATTGATTATCAAATTTAGCTCTTAGTCACATTTTGTCTCTTTGTATCTTTCATAAAGACTTGCCCAGCTGTATGTGAAGATCTTCATGCCTGCGCTGCCTGTGAGTTCAGCTTCCTTTTTGATATACAGACACAAGATTTTTTTTGTATCTGCTTCTATATATTGCCCTCGAGATTTTTGCAGTGACGCACTATTGATCTAATTAACGCTATTCATCATGTTGTGGATTTTGCAGGCATCCTTCATGTACCAGCTGCAGGGGAGGTATCTTCAGAATCAGGTGCTTTTATTGAGTTCAATTTAATACATAATACTGGTGTAATGATGTTATATAGGGGTTTCATAAAAGTATTTGAGAAAGTTGATTATGTTGCTTCACAGGGCATCATCTGGCCACAGGTGATCACTGGGGCCATCGGGAATATTTTAAATGCAGTTATCAACTATATATTTCTCTATGTTATGGACCTGGGTGTTGCGTGAGTAAGACTTAGTTTTTTTTCAAAGGTTATTTACAAATGCTTTAAGAAAGAATGTAGTGCAAGTAATAACCAATATTAGAAAAGGTTTGTTTCAGGAAACCCAGGATGTCTCACTGAATGCACTTGTATAATTTGTTTTGACCAGGCTTACATAATGTAAAATTTATTTTACATAAAAAAGGAATAAAACAGTTGCTATTAAGCATTATATTACTATTTGTGGTTTGACATAAAATATCAAATTTAACATTTTTAATAAAAACTAAAACCTCATATTAGGGTTTTATTGGTGCTCATGTGTGCGGGGTCAGTGGTTCAATTCCCTGACATGAAGCCAAAACCTTAGTCATACTTCATGCCGGTCCCAAGCCTGTGTAAATGGAGAGGGTAGCTTAAAAAAAAAATCTAAAAACAATGCCAATGCCCATCTGAATGGGACATTTCAATACTAATTCTGCTTGTGAATATTCTTGTGAATGTGTAATAATACTGAACCTTTGAGACATGTTGTAGGGCAGCACATTTGTATTTCTGTGCCATTTATTGAACTATGTCTCCTCATCTTACAGTGGCAAACAGATCTAATATCTTACATCACAAAGCTATTAAGAGTACAAGCATATAATAAATACATTTTGGCCTTGAACTGAGAATATAAATAGAAACATTTGATTATTTTAGATAAATAGCTTGCTTAATATTGCACTAAATCCTTATTCTTGGTTGCTTTGTCAATTTAGAGGGTCAGGAGCAGCCAATGCCATCTCACAGTATTGTTTAGCTGTGATTCTGTTTCTTTACATTTACATCAAGAAACTTCACCTAGCCACATGGCATGGTAACTTGAGGCCTGATCACATTTGCTAAATTGAATTATCTATATACATTAAAGAATATTGGTTTCTTCAACCTGACAGGCTGGTCAGTGGACTGCCTCAGAGACTGGAATGTGTTCTTAAACCTGGCCTTGCCCGGGATGGTCATGCTGTGCTCAGAGTGGTGGCTGTATGAGGTTGGAGGCTTCCTGGCAGGCATCATCAGCGAGGTGGAGCTGGGTGCCCAGTCTGTGGTGTATGAACTGGCCATAGTGGTTTTTATGGTAACAAGCTCAATCTAAACAATTACATACAATTCAGTTTATTTAGCTGCTATTTTATTGTCACATACATATGAAAGTCATTTGTTTATATAGACCCCCATTAGCTATACCCTAGAGACAGCTATTTTCCTGGTGTCCATTTTAAAATGTACATTAAAGCAGTTATCTTAACAAATACAAATCATGTTTTTCAATTCAAATGATTAAAATACATAAAATTTACATTGAGATTTATCAAAATATGTAAATCTATATAAATACATTTACCCTTAATGCAGTAGTAGTGAAAAGGAAAGGTCGCATTTGAAAATCCCCTCTTGAAATTTGGGGTTATGATGCTATATAAAAATGTGTATATCTACATCTAAATGCATTTCAAGTGTGAAACATTAAGAGTCAATGTACTTATCATTCTTAAAAATCACAATGCATAATTGCTATCACCAAGTATGAGGTTCCGTGGAAATGTTTACTTGTTGTATTTAGTTTGTTGTATTAATTTTTTTTTATGAAGTTGTATTTATTTTTCATGTCAAATTTCAATTTACGTTTGTCATTCTTTCAGATGCCAATGGGCTTTTCCATAGCTGCCAGTGTTCGAGTTGGAAACGCTCTTGGGGCTGGCAACATTGAGCAAGCCAAACTATCCACCAAAGTATCTCTCAGCTGTGGATGTAGGAAATAAATATGTTACTTAAACAAAGGGAAAATGTAATCAATTATTTTCCATTTTATACATAGAGCAGTTAACTATGATTACAGAATAAATGGATACATTTGTTAGGCTTAATATAATTTTTGCCATCATTTTTAATTTATTTTTCTTTCCCTGTGCAGTTGTTTTTTCGTGCTTCCTTGGTGCTTGTATGGGATTGTCTAGGGATGTGATTGGCTATATTTTTACCACAGAGAAGTAAGTCCTGACACTCAAATACCAAGACAGTGGTTCTCAGCTGGTCTAGCTGTGCGACCCAATTATATCCCTCATCTTTTATTGTGACCCACTTTTTGCAGAACCAAAGAGTTTTCAAGTTTTTATATCACTATATTATGTAATTAAAAATATTCAGACCTCATATAAGTTGAACATTAAAACTACAGTATATTCAACCTCCTGCGACCCACTTTTGGGTCCTGACCCACTGTTTGGGAACCAATACTTAAAAGCACAAATTTCTTTGAATGTTTTTATTTATTTATTAATATGTTTTTTTATTTTTTATTTGTGCAATTAGGGAAGCCATAAATTCCACTGTTACAGCATAAATTTATTTAGTTTGCAGCAAAGTAGTCCAACATATTACTGATGTATTTTATTGATTGACATTTATACTGTATATTTTTATTTATTTATAGGGATATTATTGAAAGAGCTTGCAGATGTGATGAAGATCTATGGTCTTGTTCATGTTGCTGAGGCCTTTGCGGTGAGTGACCTCTCTCTATCAGATGTGTGATCAGTGTGGGATACTTTTGCATGTGTTTCACTTGTTTTTCCTCTGTAGGGTATGATGTCCGGGATTGTCAGAGGATCAGGGAAGCAAAAAGTCGGCGCCATTTGTAGCTTTATATGTTACTACTTTGTCGGGTTTCCCGTTGGTGTGTGCTTGATGTTTCCCCTTAACTTAGGGATTGTAGGTGAGGACAGACAATAGAGGTTAGCTTACAAAATAAACTGAACAACTTTCTAGTGATACTAATGAATTTATATTTACTTGTTGTGCACAGGTCTGTGGACCGGGTTTTTAATTAGTGCTGTAGCGCAGTCTGTATTTTTATCAATTTATTTTTCTAAGTTAAACTGGAAGGAGGCCATGGAAGATGTGAGTAATTGTGGATTATGCAGTATACAATACAATAATTTGTAATGAAGATACCATATGCCTTTTACTCTGTTTTTTGTATTTATCTTTTGAAATAGGCATTGAAAAGAGCAGGAGTCAGAGCCAAGGAGACCACAGTTATTGTGATGGAAAACAAAGGTATCCTCTTAAATAAAGTACAAGCAACATCAATCAATCAATCAATCAACATTTATTTATAGAACAATGCTCAAGGTGACATAAGTGCTTTCCAGTGAAAAATAATAATAATAATAATAAAATCAATATTAATAATAATAAAACTATAATAAAACAATAAAATCAGAAAAGATATAAATACATTCATACAACAAATTATAAATAGTGTGTCACAGCATTACTAAGTGTTGAAAGCCAATCTGAATAAATATGTCTTAAGCCATGTCTTAAGACCAAGGACTGTGATGGTTCGCATATCAGGAGGCAGCTTGTTCCAGAGTCTGGACCTGGCCACAGAGAAAGCCTGATCACCCCAGTGCTTGTATCTGGCTCTCGGTACTTCCAAGAGGAGTATATTAGATGACATCACAATAAACAACAAGCAAACAGAAGAAAACTATACAGTTTTGTGAATAACATAATACAAATAAGAAATCAGATAATGTAGCTTTAACTCTAATAAAATACGTTTTTCTTTGCCACACTAAAGCACAGTTGGTAGAGTATGCGGCACATACAGATCAACTCCAGCTTGCCTCACCGGGCTCCCTCCTATGGTTTCCTGTCAAGTCTCTGCTGTCCAGTCTAAGGAAGGCATAAAAGGCCAAAAAAAAGTTTATCCTGTTGCAAAAACATTTAATGGTCCATGTTTCAGTACTTTATTATGGACGTCTGAATTTTCTGATAACTCAAGAATAGCTCGCCTTTTTATTGATTTTGACTTCTATACACTGACGTATTACTTTTTAAATTTATCTACCCACAATATCAACACATGTAAACTTTATCAGTACGCTGTATCAGTCAAGGATTGTTAATAAAATTTAAACAGTACCCGTATCTGCTTGTTAAAATTAATCTTTGTTTTAGACGAGGACAGCAGTGTGACGCACGACAAAGTCTGGACCGTTTCCTCTCAGGTTGCTGGGGAGAAGATGGAGGTGTGCATCGCTGGTCAACAGACGTCAGATGTAGCGGCTCTGTCCGTCAAACAGCTGGTGGTTCGACGTGGCCTCACTGTGCTGCTCATGCTCATCATCCTCACTGCTGGAGTCTTCATCAGTGAGCTGCTTATCAGAGCACTCCACTTAGATAAGTGACCACTATTATGCCACATGTCAAGAACTCGATACATCTCTGAAGCTGAACAAACACTTAATGGAAGATTTTCTACTGGAAGTGCTTGTCCAGATATTTAAAATTAAAATTAATTGGACTTAAAGACTTCCATGTGCAAAACTACTCAAACTATTTAAATCTGGAAAACAATATAATTCAGTTCATTTCAGTTCAATTTTATTTGCGTAGCCCAGTATCACAACAAAAGTCGCCTCAAAGGGTTTCACAAACAGTTAATCAAACATAAACACACAATCAGACTTAGCATACAATCAACACAAACAATAACTACACTAAACAGACCCAGGACACTCCTGTCCTTAGACCCTCCTTAGGTAAGGTAAGGAAAAACTCCTAAAAAAACCCAGCTGTGGAAAAAAAAGAAGAAACCTTATGGAGCCCATATTGAAGGAGAGATCCTCTCCCAGGACTGGACGGGCAACATGTGTCTAGGACTGTTAGTTCATTAGCTCATCTATAGGATCATAGATCAGCTCTGTAAGAATTCATCCAAACGGGAGTGGGGGTGAGGTAGGTCAAGGAAGTCCATAAGATGCAGCAGCCTAGCTTCAGCTGTGGAATTGACCCTGTTCCTAGCTGGCCTGACCATAAGGCTTTCTCGAAGAGGAACGTTTTAAGCCTAACCTTAAATGTAGAGACTGTGTCTGCCTCTCTAACATGAGCTGGAAGCTGATTCCATAAAACAGGAGCTTGGGGCTGTACCATTTACGGCCTTGTAAGTCAGGAGATGGATTCTACTAATTCTGAATTCAACTGGATATGTACTATAATATAAGAAAACAATGCTTTCCCCAGAACTTTTAAACTTTTTAAGTTTCAAAATTGTGTACTAGAAAAAAATAAGAACATTTTTGAAAAGTTGGTATACTGTCTTAATGTAATTAAAGAAAATGTAATTTTTATAAACACTGGAGTCCTTTAAAACTAACATTTGGTAAACTACATGTGTAAAATATCAACATGCAATTCTAAAAATAAAATTTCATTATTGAAGCTTTAGAGTTTTATTTTTACAAACAAGCTGTATCAGACACATTTTGATTCGGACCAAAAGTACATTCCCTTTATGCAACATTTTGATTCAGTGGCCATGCCATGGTTGCAAATACCATGATTAATTTTAATTAATTAATTTAATTCATAAAAATTACCCACATGTGTCCCAAGATATGAGGTAAACATCATTGTTTTTGTTTACATTTTTTGTTGTGGTTCTAAAATAACATTGCCGATTGTCCAATTAGAAAAAGAAACCATTGTTTTGATTTAGATTGTTGTACATTTTCAAACTAGTATGAGCGCATGCTGCTTACAGTACCTTTAAATACTAAAAATTGTCCCCACTTCATCCGTTGATGTATGCTTTCATCATCAAAGACTGGAAAACTGCTTTTTTTTTCTCTTATTTATTTTTTCTGCTTTGATCTGTGTTGCCATATTTGATGATAATGAAAGGTCTACGCTCACAGTGCAAATGCTGGCTGCATGAGAACATATCAAACTGAGCAAATCAACCACCTGCTCTCTCTCTCTCTCTCTCTCTCTCTCTCTCTCTCTCTCTCTCTCTCTCTCTCTCTCTCTCTCTCTCTCTCTCTCTCTCTCTCTCTCTCTCTCTCTCTCTCTCTCTCTCTCTCTCTCTCTCTCTCTCTCTCTCTCTCTCTCTCTCTCTCTCTTCCTGTCCCTCCCTCTGTCCTCTCGCTCCCTCCCTCTCTCTTCAGGAGCTGGTTACTAGATAGATTTTCCTCAAGCATTGGTGATACGCCTCTAAATATAAAACTGACTTTTTTACATAATTAAATATCAAATGTAATGTGTATAGTTCAGTTTGCAATTGGATAAACCTCTCGTTACTCGTTACTTTTTTTTTTTTTACTTACCATATAGTGTGATATGTTGATAAATTTGTGCCTTTTCAATTGATTGGACAAATACATGATTATGTAAAGAGCTGTCTGGATGTTGAAACACAACATTATTATATGCAATCTTTGGATTTCAGAGCCCTTATGAAAAGATCCAGTGTAGACCGCTTAGTTCTGATTGCAGATTCACTTTTACACTTCCTAAAGCTATTGTCTCCAAAAAGCTTGTGCCGCTCTCCAAAGTGACATCAGCGCAAACAGATTGGTGTTTGTCGGAGTCCTATAAAATCCTGCATATTAATTTATTATTATTCAACATTTAAATCAGGCTTGATTCACATGTGGTTACGTCATCGCCCGAGTTCATCAGCAGAGACAGTGATCCAGGCTCCTCACAGAGTCTGTAATCTTACCTCCACAGACTGCAATCAGTAACACGCTGTGGCGCCATTAACGAGTGACTGTTTAGAGATGTTCGTCACAATTGTTAGACGCTAACTTGTAATACCACATCTTAGTAATCTTATACAAGTTCATTGGTTCATCCTGCTCATTAAGAGGGGACTACAATAATCACATTTGTTTTCATTCATATGTGCACAAATATCATAATAAAAGTAGAAGCACTTGGAAAGACCAGACAAACAGGCTTTGGCCCTGACTTGCAATGGTATAGTTTCCAGACCTGGCTCCAAAGCAGGGATTTTCTTGTGCAGGGGTAAATGCTTTATTTTATTTTATTTCATTGAGCCCCAAAGGCTTTATATCTCACAATGGTTACAGATCCATTCAAACTTATCATTTGCTCATGTACTGACCCCTTATGGCTGGAGTTTGTATCTTTGGCCCTATCACATAATTATAAATGGGGAAATGTTACAGTATATCTCTAGAGGCATAATGATCTTACAATATATCTCATTTTGATAAAGTAAAAAATCCACTAAACTAAACCTTATGGCTGAAGTATTTTTGTCCCTATCTAGCAATGGTACAGAATCTTGGATCCAGACAGTGGTCTACATCCACACCAAAGACTGTTCATTCCTCCTTGGCCCATCAGTGGCCTTTCTTGAGAAATCATGAAAAATCAACCATTACGCTCAGACTGTCCCCCTGACCTGTGTCCATAATCATCAACTCACTGTGTTCAGACCACTCCCTCTGTTCAACAATAGCACACCTGGGCTCTACACTTTTTTATTACAAAATTAGCATGCCTTTGTTGCAGAAAATCTTTAGCCCCAATGGTGAACAGTTCTACCCACCACTGTTTTGTTTGGCTGGTATTCGTGCCTGCTTAAACACATTTTGCACATGGTTGCCCGCTCCCTGTTCCACCTCTGTGTCCCTGTGGTCACAGACATGCTGCCTGCCTGGCTCATCCACTTTCCTCATGGTCCTGGCTTCTGCTTACTTCATTTTAAGTGTCCATCTGTGGTCAACTGGACGCTGCTTTAGTTCATAGTAACACTGTGGTATAGGAGTAGGTTGGCATTTTGAGACAGATACAGCTGCAAGAAAACGTATTGGAATTACTTGGATTTCTGCATGATTTGGTCATACAATGTGATCTGATCTTCATCTAAGTCAGAACAATAGACAAACACAGTCTGCTTAAACTAACGCTGCAAAAAAAAAAATGTTTTCATGTTTTTTATTGAATATTTATTTAAGCATTCACAGCACAGGGTGGAAAAAGTATGTGAACATTTGGATTTAATAATTGGTTGACCCTCCTTTGGCAGCAAAAAACCTCAATCAAACATTTTCTGTAGTGAACATCAGACTTGCACAACGCTCAGGAGGAATTTTGGACCATTCCTCTTTACAAAACTGTTTAAGTTCAGCAATATTCTTGGGATGTGTGGTGTGAATCGCTCTTCTGAGGTCATGCCACAGCCTCTCAATTGGATTGAGGTCAAGACTCTGACTGGGCCACTCCAGAAGGAGTATTTTCTTCTGTTGAAGCCATTCTGTTGTTGATTTGCTTCTATGCTTTGGGTTGTTGTCCTGTTGCATCACCCATCCTCTGTTGAGCTTCAGTTGTTGGCCAGATGGTCTTAAGTTTTCTTGCAAAATGTTTTAATAAACTTGGGAATTCATTTAGCTGTCGATGAAAGCAATTTCTCCAGGCCCTGAGGCAGCAAAGCAGCCCCAAACCATGATGCTCCCATGATGGGGATAAGGTTTTGATGTTGGTGTGCGGTGCCTTTTTTTCTCCACACATAGTGTTGTTTGTTCCTTCCAAAAGACTCAACTTTGGTTTCATCTGTCCACAGAATATTTTGCCAGTGGTGCTGTGGAACATCCAAGTGCTCTTTTGCAAACTTCAGACATGGAGCAATGTTTTTTTTTTTTTGACAGCAGTGGCTTCCTCAGTTCTGTCCTCTCATGAAGTCCATTCTTGTTCAATGTTTTACCTGTTGTAGATTTGTCAACAAAGATGTTAGCTTGTGCCAGAGATTTCTGTAAGTCTTTCGTTGACACTCTAAGATTCTTCTTCATCTCACTGAGCATTCTGTGCAGTGCTCTTGCAGTCATCATTACAGGACGACCACTCCTAGGGAGAGTAGCAGCAGTGCTGAACCTTCTCCATTTATAGACAATCTCCTGTACCGTGGACTCATGAACATCAAGGCTTTTAGAGATACTTTTGAAACGCTTTCCAGCTTTATGCAAGTCAACAATTCTGACTCGTTGGTCTTCTCAGAGCCCTTTTTTTTATTTGGCAGGGCCACTTTAACCCACACCTCTAATCTTCTCACATTAATTGGACTCCAGGTTGGCTGACACCTAACTCCAATTAGCACTTGAGGAGGCCATTAGCCTAGGGGCTTACATACTTTTTCCATCCTGCACTTAAATGTTTAGATAAATGTTCAGTAAAAAACATGAAAACATATTTTTTTGTGCAGCATTAGGTTTAAGCAGACTGTTTGTCTATTATTGTGACTTAGATGAAGATCAGATCACATTTTATGACCAAATCATGCAGAAATCCAAGTAATTCCAAAGAGTCCACATACTTTTTCTTATAACTGTAATAGTTATGTGTGTTTTTTGTTACCTTCCTTCCTACAAATGCGGATACTAACCAAGGTACCGCTGGCTACTGAGCTAATTTTAGAACTTCTCTGACCTGATAAACAGCGTTTAGTGCTTTCCTTTGTCACCTGTGGATTCTGCTGAAGTCCGTGTTTTTGGTCAGTCCTGTGTGTTTTTTTTTTTTTTTCTTCGTCTTATTTGCATTTTAACAACTGTAAAGTCCCAAGTCCCAAAATTTAAACGAAGGGGTACCAGACTGACTTCTTTTTATATAATGGAAAAGAGTTTGTCTGGCTGGCCAGGCTATTGGGCTGTAGCTGTGTAGAGTGAAGCAGAGCTTACAGTGTGTTTTTTGCTGATTAACTTGGCAGGCATTATCATGAAAGAAAGAAATTAGGATAGGTTGGGTTGGATGTTGCATTTAACTGATTTTTACGACAGTCACCAGATCTGGCTGTATCTAGATGCACTTCCCATCTGGCAGTAATATAAGCTTGCTATCCTTTTAGGCTTCTAGTTTTGCTTTTGGTGCATCCACTGAAATCTCTAGTCACTATTTATGTCCCATGCCCAGAGAGATGGGGAGAGTTGTGACATGAAGGCAATCTGGCATAAAAATCTGCCAAAAATACCTATCCAAATGGGTATCTGTGGAAATTCCTGAAAGAAAGTAAGGAACTTTATAGGTTACTATCATTTTGTCTACATTTTTTTATATGAGAAAATCTAATGATAGATGTGGTTTTATTTTTCCTTCATTGTTTTTAAGGCTGTAGCCAACGAAAGAAATTGTTAGTCAATCAAAATTATCTATGCTATCTGTAATCAGAAAAGTGTGATGGGTGCTACGAATTCAGCCTGAGACCAAGAGAGTTGCAGTTAAAACAGCTTTACTTCTGATGTCAGGTGTCAACAGCATGCACATACAAATTGACCACTGAACACAAACATCGTCTCCTTCTTCTTCACCAAACTAACAGAGTCCTTGTCTCCTCCCCTAACCTGAGGGTCTCTGAGATTAAAAATATTTGCTTCTAACGTTCATGTTTGGACTAGTAGTATACAACATCCGCGTCCCACCTGGACATTGGTTGATAATTGTTGGTTATTAAGTGAGAGTCGCTCAAAAGCCTAAGATGGGGTCACCAATGTCATAGGAGCTGGAACTTTCCCTACAGCTTACATTCTTGGGCATGTTTTAGCAGATAACAGATAGGACAACAAAGAAGCATAACTGACTTGACACACATTGCATAGACATATATTCAGGGCAACAACATTTTTGGTGAAAGTACGCCATACATTGAAAATACATAATATCAGTATCCTAAATAAAGTTATCAAGTAATAAATTAAACCAGCTTTGATGATGCAAGTTCATGCAATTTTAGTTAACTAAGACCTCTGACCGATTAATCAACTAAGCAACCTGAGGCTGTCAGCCCTAATTTTGTCTTATTCACATGTTGCAAGTAATGGTATCTTGATCAAGTCCATTGCCTCAATAATTATGCAACAGCTGTAAAACCAGTAGATATAAATGTTTTTCTTGTTATTTATTTATCACATATTTACATATATATTTTACACCAAGTATTTACAGTGCAGAATAGAAAAGTAAAAACATTAGAAGTGATTTAAGGTCAGTTACAATAATGATATGTCACGATGTAACATAAATCAGGTTTGAAAGCTATCTATGTGGAGACATCTGCTGCCTGTTGCCCACATGTCCCTGTGGTGAGGGATTTGTAAATGTTTCTTGTAGTCCCAGCTGAGCGCCTCTCACAACATGATCTTTGTAGCAAATGCTTTGATTCTTGCAGTCTTGCTCTTCTCCTCGGGAACCTCCTTTGATACTGCTTTTCTGCCAAGGTTTTTTAGCCGTGTACACTACAGCTGCCTTCAGTATCACTGGATGAACAATACAGAGCTTGACCAAGGCATTCAACTGCATGTGCTACAATAAAGAATTTGGGAAATAAACAGCAAACTTAAGAGTGAATGGTGAGATCCAGTGGTGCAGGAGTTGTTCCGTTGGCCCAGTTTAGTGTAAAGTTGGCTCTTGAGTGCACCCCAAGCTCTGGTGGTGGAAAAGAGATGTAGAAAGCGATCCCTATCACCAACATGAGCACTAAAATAAGAACAGTGAATCCTCTTCTTAACATCAGCTGAGACACTGAAAGTGTAGCGTCAGATGTGGAGTTAGAAGTGATTTTGTTGTGTCCTGTTGTATTGGTGGCCTCTTTACCAGCTTTCGTCTCACGATCCTTAGTGTTGACGGGACAGTATCCGTCACTTTTAGCTTCCTCGTTCTCCAACTGGGTCTGTGTTTTAAACATGCAGACGTTAGTACATATCAACATATACAGGTGCATGTCAATAAATTTGAATGTTGTGGAGTGGCAGTGTATTTCAGTAGCAAGTGACATTTTTAAGCTTTTTTTCTATATTAATTGTTATGATACCTTAATTGTTATGATCTTCCTTTCGGCTTTTCCCTTTTGGGGTCACCATATTAAATACACAATCATGTTGATTTAACCAAGCATGAAACCAGCACAAAAGTACACTGGTTTGTGACCCATTGTGGTTGGATTAATTGTTTAAAATTAATAAAATAAAATAAAAATCAGTATTTCAAAATAATTGTAACATTAGACAGAGTGCATAATCATCACAATTAAAATTAAAAAAAATGGTTGAAATAGTTCATTCTGTGTGTACTGATTTTATACAGTGTAATACTGTATGCTTTTCACTTTTTTTATTGAACTACTAAAATCCTTGGACTTTTCCACAATATCCTAATTCATTGCTGTGCTTCTATACATGGCCATATACCTAGTCTTAGGATATTAAGATATATTTTTTGTCAAAGAAGGCAGAAATTTGATCCTATCAAGTGAGAAATACATACTTATATAACCCTTTCATAACCAAAAATGGAAAAATAAGCAAAGCCATAGTTTTGGCAGTGCCACCTGTTCACTCATTCAGTCCCTGCTCTTTGGTTTAAACTGCTCTATACAGCTGGCTGCTGCATTCACAGCTCACCTGGATCTACATGTGCTGCTAAATATAAACCTCAGCATAGTATGCATGCACCAGGACACTTTCAATACGTCATCAAAGCGCTAATTTAAACTATGATGAGGTACTCCAGAGGTGGAAGAGGTACTCTAAATCTGTACTCAAGTAAAGGTATTGTTACTTCCAAAATAATATTGCTCAAGTTGGTGTAAAAGTAGGTATAAAAAGTAGTTACTTGAGGAAAGATAAAGTAACCATGAACATTTTACAGTTAGTACAATTACAATTACTTTTTTAAAGCACTATTGCTACTAATAAAGTACTTCTACTAGTGCTACTAAGGCTATCCCTACTGCTAATGGTACTCCTCCTCCTCCTACTCCTAATACTTCCAAACTACTATTTATACTACTACTACCACGAACTTCAAACAAATCATTTAACTCATTTCAATATTGTAACACTGGCTTGAATAAAATATTTTTGTTCCTCAAAAACTTAGACAGGTAATGCATTTTAGAATATTTCAGAAAGTACATAATCTAAAAAAGTAATTAAGTAGCCATGTTTAGTCAGTAATAGTATTGACAGTCCCAACAAAATTATAAATTATAATTTCTATTTGTCCTTGAAGTAGTACACTCACTGTAAATTTACTGACCTCTTGAGGCCAACAAAACGCATTGATGCGTTGCATGCATGCATTTGAATCTAGGATCATAGGGTCGCATGAAAGCCTTACACTACATAAAGTCTGGCCTTAGGTTGTCACTGTTGTGCTCTTACCGTTGGACCGTCACTCAGATCAGGAACCACTGCTTCTGTCAGCACCGTGCTCGTAGGGCGGTTACATGTCACCAGCACTTTTTTTCCAGCTCGACGAAGAGCCTGTAATATTATATAGGAGATTGTATTTGACTTTAAAATTACAGTACATACAGGCGAGGTGGAAGTAATAAAAAGTAACAAGTACTATTACTATATACAAGTCAAAGTAAAAGTACTCCACAAAAAAATATTTTTATAGTTAAAGTTTAAAAATAGAGTTTTATGGTTTTCATAAGTTAAATGTACTTACTAATACTACTAGGGGTGTTTGTGGTTAATCAGTGAATTGATTAATGATCATTATGGCCATTATCAATCAATCAAAAGAAATACTAACAAGTAGTTAACAATTAGTTATGCTGTACAGTAGAGTAAAGGTACAGTACTAATGGAGAGTCAGGGCAAATTAAACATCAAATTAGGCACATGTTTACTAAAATATACAAGACTATAACTTGTCTTTAGTTTAAAAAAGACACTTTTCTAGTATGGTTCATAACTTTATATATTTTTTAAAATGTAGGTTAACCAGTTGTAACTAGGCTGGCATTAATAAGCTTTGCTTCTTCCTGAGCCTTTTAAGTCAGAATTTTATGATTGCTGTTATGTTTCTGTTTACTATGTTCATTGTTTTATGTGACTGAATAAATTGAAATTGAAATTGAAATTTAATAAAGAGCATTACGTTTTTATAAAACGTAATGATAGGCGATGTCAAGCCAGTGGTTAACGGTTAACCGATAATTATTTGTAAGACTACCAATTAATTGATTAGAAAATTAACCAAATGTGCATCCAGCAGTTACTACTGCTGATGCTCCTACTACTTCTAGTGCTAGTACTTCTAATGCAACAACTTCCACAACTAGTACTGTTAATACTACTGCTACTAGTACTATTACTTTTATCTAAAATGTACTCAAAGTAAGTAGTGAGTAGTTGTCAGTAAAAGTATCTAGTTACTTTCCACCACTGCATACAGAACATTTCTATTACTGACGGCAGTGTCTTAAACTGAACTGACTGGGATTAACCTGCTAACACGGTCCAACTATTGTGAACAGTCAGAAGATAAAGACTAAAAGAGAGAAAATCCATTTCTCTTGCATTGAATAATCCCTGTCATAACTGTCTCCCATTTTGGCTTCAAAGATTAGAGCAGCTTACCTTCTGTGTCACCTTCTTCCAGTCCAGTTTGAAGATCAGAACGAGGAAAAATCCCACTTCAAGCAGGACGCACACAAAGAGACCCAGCCAAAGACCTACAAGAGGCACCCAATGGGAATAGAGTCAGCATAAATACATACAATATTTAACAACTACTACAATCATACAACCATCCTATAGCACGTAACAATGATAATAATAATCCAGGCTTATAACCAAACCTTCAAAAACTGGCCCAACATTTCCCCTACATCCCCAGAGTAAAATTGGATAAATGACAAACTTCACAAGGTCAGATCTCAAAATGTGTCCCCCATTCATAACGAACATTTGCTGCTCACTCAATACTTAGTAGTGGACAGCAAAGTGATTTTCTCTGGCAGGGGGTAAATGGCAGACTGCGTGAACGAAATTAAGGGATGTTTGGTATTGCAGACCCCTGTAGGTTTGCAAGCTAAATATGGGTTTAGTTATGACATTTACTGTAAATTAATTGCAATTTACTGTAATTTAATTTGTAAACAAATAGCATAGTGGATGCTCAAACACCTTCAGAGATGGTACACTTTGATAGGATAACCATATCTTTACAGGTGGAAAGATATTTTGTAAGCAAGAGTACTTTTACTTAAGTTAACCTAAGTTATACTCTGAGTACTACTTCCACCTCTCCAAAGCCGCTTTTTTAAGAAAACATGCACAGAAAAACATAAATTAAAAACATTACCTAATATCCTCAGCTCTGCAGCAAACATAAGTGCTATGCCCACAGGCAGACCTATAAAGTAGTACCCCACCAAGTTGGACACAGCGGCTATTTTCTGCATGCCAGATCCAACAAGAATCCCTGAGCAAACACACTAAAAATACAAAAAGTTACAAAATTACATCCACAAGCTGCCTGCTGTGGTGTTCATGACAAGGTTAAGTGCAAATCAAGATGAAAGCATGTGTCTGTTGTATGGTAACAGACCAGTAGTGCATCGAAGAACTGTACAAATACGTAGGGTGTAAGGGTGTGTGAGACAAGGTCCACAATGGTCCTGTTGGCAGTCAAAATAATAGTGTAAAGAGAAAGCTTATAGACAGAAAAGGTTGTGTGTTGGTGTGAAACTTACTTGTCTGCAGTGAATATAAAGCCAATAACAGACTTAGATCCTGCCAGAACAATGCCCTGGAGCACAGCAAGAGCTCCTGTATACAATAATGAATGGTTAAATACAACATACAAACTCATCCTTAAAACCAAGGTTAAAAAGCACCGATCAGGCATAACATAATGACCACTGACATGTGAAGTGTACACAAATTATCTCTTCATCATGACACCTGTTAGTGGGTAAGATTTATTAGGCAGCAAGTGAACATAAGCAAGATAACGACTTAATTTTCTTGTTATAACGAGAAAACCTAAAAATATTGTATGTCATTATCTCGAGAAAACAAAAGAATCAAGTTGTTATAACGAGATAACAAGAGGAAAACGAAAGTTATGAATCCATGGCCACTTACGGCTTCCGTGGTTAGGAGAAGTGAAAGGATTTGAGCGAGTTTGACTAGGACCAAATTGTGATGTCTAGATGACTGGGTCAGAGTATCTCCAAATATCCAGCTTGCGTGTGATGTGCAGTGGTCAGGGTCTATAAAAAATGGTTTAAGGAAGGAAGAGCCGTGACCTAACCCTAACCCCAGGTGATGCACGTGAGGAGCGAAGGCTGGCCCTAATGGTGTGAACCAACAAACAATCTACTGTAGCTCAAGATACTGTTGCTCAAATTGCTGAAGAAGTTACTCCTGGTTCTGAAAGAAAGGTGTCAGTATATATAGTCCATTGCTCTTTGTTGTATGGAGCTACAGTATATACAGTATTAGGCAGGTGGTTATAACACATAACATTATATCCACTAATAATAGAGAGATAGCCATAATGTCCTGCCTGATCAGTGTACATGTCAGACTGGATTGTACATATTAATCATATGTTTGATACCTGATAGGACTAGGGCCACTTTGCAAGTCACTATGGCCCGGGCTGTATCTCCAGCCCCCAGAGCATTACCAACTCGCACACAGGCAGCTGCATGGACACCAAGAGGGAACTGCAAGGATCCCAAATTTCAATGTCAGTTTTAAATGTTTCCATTGTGTATTCACCCTGTTTGTGTGCTGTGACAAAAACAGTAAATATATCTGCATCTTTAACAGTCTTACCATGTATGTTATGGCCCCAACCTCCAGCAGCACATGTTGTGCAGCGAGATCCACTTCACCAAGTATACCTGAAAGGTTAAAAAATAGCCACTGCGAGGTAAAGTATCACTCATTAACAAGTATGTTGCTATGACCTATGTACAGTTAGGTCCCTAAGTATTTGGACACTGACACGTTTTGTTATTTTATCTGTTTACCAAAAATACAGTTCTATAATTCACATGTGCTTAAAGTGCAAACTCTCAGCTGTAATTTAAGAGTATTCACATTCAAATTGGAGGAAGGGTTTAGGAATTGCAGTTCTTTAAAAGTAATTGAACAAATGAACATTACCATAAATACAATGTACATTTTTAATGGGGGCTGTCCATCAACTTGGTGGGATTTGGCTGAATCTGAGCAGAAAGTATATTCCTATACACTGCAGAATTCATTCAGCTGCTTCTGCCTTCTGTCACATCATCAATAAAACCAGTGACCCCGTGCCATTGGAACTCATGCAGGTCATGCATCACACTGATGTGCTGTGCAAGATGTGCTGTGCTTTGGATCATGAGCCGTTCCAGGCCTTCGCCAGACTTTTCTCTGCCCATCATTCTGGTACAGGTTGGTCTGAGTTTCATCTGTCCAAAGAACGCTGTTCCAAACCTGGGCTGGCTTTTTTAGGTGTTTTTTGGCCAAATCTAATGTGTTCTTCCTACTGTTGAGGCTGATGAATGGTCTGCACCTTGTGGTGAAGAGATGTATTTTCTCTCATGAAGTCTTCTGGTTATGGTGGACCTAGACACTCTTAGGCCTACTTCCTGGAGAGTGTTTTACTCTAAGCTGGATGTTGTGAAGGTTTTCTTTTTTTTTTATTATTTATGATCCAGCCTAAGGATGCCTGGTTCATTGAGGGACTGCATGTTGTAGGTTTACAGCAACAGTTTTCAAATGCAAATGTAACACCTGGAATCAAGTCTAGACATTTTACCTGCTTGGTTTATGATGGATTAATGAGGGAAATTGCTCAAGAAAAACTTTTGAAGCTTTTGAATTGTCTAATTACTTTTGACCCCTTGAAAAAGAGGCAGCTACACATTAAAGAGCTGTAACTCCTAAACCCTTTCTCCAATATGGATGTGAATACTCTCCAATTATAGCTGAGAGTCTGCGCTTTAAGCACATATGAATTATATAACTTGTACAGAACAAAATCTAAGAAATGTTCTACTGTAATGTGTATAGATTAAGTATATTGTTTGACACTTACCAGCAAGGAACCCCCCAATCTCCCAGACCCACCATTCAAAGCAGATCATGAATGCGCTGGGAATGGCCAGTTTCATATAGGAGCCCCACTCCTGCAGACAGTCAGTGGACCAGCCTGTAACACAGTATAACACAGTGAACTACGCTGAGAGACCACGCTGTGTATGCCGCTGCTTAGATTTTGACTTTTGTGTGGGACACATCCTGGGCCTTACCTCCCCATGTCTGCTCATGCAGCTTTTTCCATCTGATGTAGCCAAACAACAGTAGGCAGATGGTGATCTGAGACAGAGCATTGGCGATTGCTGATCCACTGCAGACACAACACAGAACTTTATATGATATTTGCTATATTTAGACAGCATTTTGACAAAGCACAGATAACAAATGTAGTCCCTCTGTATTTGTGCTGCATGCTATACTACGGCACAAGACAATAAAAGACAATCAGCGCTTCACATCAATAGCTGTTCATATGATTACATACAGTACATTTATTGCACAAAAACGTCATCAGCAGATTGTGTATCCTTATCTCAGAGGGTAGCGGTTGTACTATTGTTTTATAATATTATACAATATACTGTATACGTTAGAGAGAAGCAGATGGTAGAGAAGGGTCAGGGTAGGCTTAAACATCAGCAAATGAGATGTTTGTCCAGCTGCATCAGGGTCAAAAGCTTTCCTACATGTTTATTATTGTTTATAGAGAGCGCTGCAGCGTATTTCTGACATAAGGTATGTTCGCTTAAATATCCTCAGTGACATTAGCCCAGTTAGGCCTTGTATAATATCAGTTTAAATTATTCAAACTATGCAAGTTTGCTACTGAGGGTGACCCTCTAGCACATCCTTTTAAGTGTCCTAATTCTTAAAAAAAAAAAAAAAAATGTGTGGGTACTTTTATCATTTATCACTCTGAATTCACAACTAATTGTAACTGTATCTAAAATGTAAAGAGGAAAAAGTATGGCTGACTTACATGACACCCAACTCAAGGCTGAAGATTAGGACATAGTTAAAGCCCAAGTTAAAAATGTTTGCTACTGCTGCTGTGTACATCTGAGGAAGAATGATCCCCTGATGGCCAGTGAGACAACTGTTAATAACATTACATTATAAAGTAATGTAATTAGTTTGTGGCATTACTCTTACTTGATTCTGTAGGTAGGCAACTTGCAGCTGGTGCAGGAACATGGCCTGTTGCAGAAAAAAAAAAAAAAAAAGCACAACTGTTTGACAGATTATATATATATATATATATATATATATATATATATATATATAATATATATATTATATATGAATATATATTAAGACATTTACTACATTTTTTTCCAGTTTCATAAGACTCTATAAAATAAAAAACATAGCCGCTGTGTCAGTGAATTTAGCATGGAGTACATCCTTCTTGCCACAGTAATGTCTCTTATTAACAGCATAAAGAAATTATAATATTACAAATTGTACATGCACTACTAACACTATTTATTTATGTATAAAACTAAGATTATTAAATTAGCCTGTGTTGTTTGTAGAGATTTCAATGGACTGCTTCTTGGTACCATTTCATGACTGTTTCCTTAATTAAATTTCAACAGCAGGCTTTTGTCACTTTAGGTAATAGAAAATTTGGACTATTTTGATAATGGAGTTTTTTTTTTTATGAATTTTCTGGGGAGCACAGAGTTGATGCTTTATTCTTTCATATCACAGCAGTGCCACCTTCTGTTGATAAGTCAAATAACTTTGAATAACATAAAACCCCATTTATTGTTCTGCGGCTGTAAATAATATTAGCAATAATGTTTCTTTGCATTGTTGAATTTGTTCTTACGGGAACAGCTGGTAAAAAGGCCATCACATAGAGCTGGGCTATTCTGTAAAAGAAGGCAAGCAAATGCAAAAGAATCTGGTTATAATATGCCAATCAGGCATAACATTATGACCTCCTGCAATATAGGTGGTTATAAAGTTATGTGTTATTATGACCACCTTCCTAATATGCAGTCCCATATGCAACAAACAGCAATCCACTGTGTATTCTGACACCTTTCTATCAGAACCTGCAATAACTTCTTCAGCAAGCATCACCTACTGCTGGTTCACCACTGTTCCTTCCTGGGACCACTTTTGATAGATACTGACCACTGCAGACCAAGAACACCTCACATGAGTTATGGTTTTGGAGATGCTCTGACCCAGTTGTCTCGCCATCACAATTTGGCCCTTATCCATTCTTCCTGCTTCTGATATATCCAATATCAGGACAAAATGTGATAGAAGTAAAATGTTTCCTCTTGCTATGAGTTTTGTCAGAGCACATTTTACCTGGCGACCTCCTCCTCTTGGTGCATGAGGATTAATAAGTTGTATGAATTTATTAGGAGGCTCCAACAGGGCAGACAGAAGAGCAGCAAAATCAGTGAACTCCTCTGAAGGATGACCCCAACTCTCTTCATGTTTTTACTGCCAAATGTCTGCACAATACAAACTACAGTGAGATTGATGCTTGACGATGCAGTCAATAATAGCATGTATGATTGTTTGTCTCACCTGAGAAATAAGTGTGTCACAGGCCATAGCGAGGCCATAGCCTGTTGCAGTTGTGGTGACGTTGATGGTCTGAAATTAAAAAAACAGATTATACAGTTTTTATATTGAGTTTAAGCTCTTGACTCTGAACTTATCATGTTATTCCTCATTCTTCATGCATTCTTAGTAAATAGCAGTCAGAAGTGGAAGAAGTACTTAAAGTCTGTACTCAAGCAAATCTATTAATACTTCAAAATAATATTACATAAGTAAAAGGAAAAGTACTCAACAAAAGCAGATTAGTAAACATATAATATACATAAAGAGACAGAATGCTTCAGTTGAGGAAAAGTTCAATTATTTAATACAAGGAAAGAGCATGCTCATAAAAAGCTGTTACACAGATAAAACTTCAATACTAAAAATAAACTATCAAAGTTTGATTTTTAACATCACTTGGACTAAAATCTCCACTATAGCAGGATTTCTTTAAGGGCACAGACTGTAGCCCTGCACCCAAATGGAGAAAAGTGTTAGCTTCAAAGGTGAAAATAACTTGCAAAGCAATTTACTAAGGAACGTTTTTTTGAAAGGGCTTTTATTAGGGAAAAAATGTTATTTGTAAATGTTAGAAGTGGGCAGTACTGCTTCAACAACAACTGGGTCATGGGTTCAATCCCAGGTTAGGGTAGTAGAACAAACAGTAGTAGTAGAAGTACTACTAGTTGTAGTAGTTAGCAGTAGCAGTAGTACTATGTGGTTACCTGTTACAGCAGTAGATTTTTCTGTGCATTTGAAAAAAAGTAATTTTTACTTTGTAGTAAATTTTTACATTCAGTATTTTTATTTTTTTTTACTTTTACTACTTAAAAAAATATTAAAAAGAAAAACAGTACTTATATTGAGAACAGATTTTTTTTCCCACCTCTGCTTCATTGTACAATTGCCACTGTACTCTTATTCTGATGAGGAACATTTCCCTTTGAAACTTGAAGTTTCCTTTTAAAGTTCAGTTTAATGATACTTTGACTGTACTGTGTACTCTAGACTGCCACTGCTGTACTTCTGTCCTTATTATCTGTCACAATAAATCCCATTGCATCAATTACTGAAGTATCAGTAGTCATAAGTGGGCAAGAAGCAGTATGTTAGTGGTTTCATTGATATTGTTTGCTAGATGCAAAGAAAGTACCGCTGATGCCAGTGCATATCCAGCCAGCTCTGCGTTGCCAAGGTGACCACAGAAAATGGTGATAACAAACGGCAATAGGAAGTTGAGGATCCGAGATAGCAGCTGCAATAGACAAAAAGAGAGGTATGTTTTTCCCTCATAGACAATAAACACTGCACAGAGCAACCCAAAGATGTTTTAAATGTCACTTATAATTGTCTTAATGCTATATTCACATTCACCCTCCAAATTTTGTTATTTACATTTGTATTATCCTAAAGCCACATTTTATTAGTTACTTTTTTTTTTACAAGTTTAAGGCTTAAGGCTTATTGTGGTTTTCTGTCTACCTTAAATCAAATGAGACACACATCTTGAATGTAACATTACAAATGCGCTGATGACTTGAATGACATGCATTTACTAACTTACATTGACATTGTTTGCTAAGTTTGAAAGCTACACTAAGATTATGAAAAATATTTTGCAGACCTTTTGGGATATCATGTTTGTAAAGAACATAAAAATAATAGCCTAAACGCACACAGTGTGTGAGAGTTGGCAGGCACACTTCCTCCATGATTTTTATTAAACCCGGGGCCCCCCAAGGATGTGTGCTTAGCCCACTCCTCTACACTCTCTTCACACATGACTGCTCTGCCTTTTTTCCATTAAATTCCACTGTCAAATTGGCTGACAACACCACGCTGCTCACGCGGCCTCATCAGCACAGGACTGAGGTACAACATCTGGCATCATGGTGTTACAACAATAACTTGGTTCTGAACATCAAGAAGACCAAGGAAATTATTGTGTATTTCTGTAAAACTGAACAATATAACTACGCTACACTCTCTATTGGCAATGAGGTGGTGGAGAGGGTTAAAAACTTTACATTTCTGGGTGTGACTGTGACAGAAGGATCTGTCCTGGGGCATCAACACTGCCTCAGCAGTTGGAAAGGCACAACGTCTCTATTACCTGAGGAAACTCAAGAGTGCTAAACTCCCTCAGCAGCTAATGGTGAACTTTTATAATTGTGCCATTAGTACTGTACTAACTTATGGGTTCTTAGTGTAGTTTTCCAGCTGCACAACATCCTGCGTGACCAGCACCACCCTGGTCACCATCTTTTCCAATTGCTGCCCTCAGGTAGAATGTAAAGGTTCATACGTGCCAGAACAACCAGACTGGCCCCTATCCTCAGGCACCCCCCTCCTCTCTGCTCCACACCTCATCCCAATACTACAATCACTGTGATCTGGACTTTGCATTGTTGCAGCTCTCACTCAACACTTCACAAATATCTGCTTTATGTCCGTCCTCTTGATGTGCCCTTTAAATGCTACAAGTACAAGCCTGTTACTGTCTGATATCTGTGCCTGCCCTGACTACTGCATTATTGGATGTTGTTTTGTTGTTGTTGTTGTATATGTAATTGCACTGGATATTTATGGGATGGGATTTTGCAGCATTTAATACACCTTGTACATCATTGCTATGCAGTGTATCATGCTCTAACAACATTTTATTGTTATTAACTATGACAATGGCAATAAAGTATTGAATTGAATTGAATTGAATTGAACTGCTCTGACAGTTGTCTGCAAAACAAAGCTTAAGGAGCTTAATTTCTCTGTGCAATGTGCAATCCTATGAGTAAACTACTTCTTAACAAATAACATTTCAACTTTCCCCTACTCACCAGTGGACCTGTGAGCCGCAAGACATGGTACAGCTCTTCTCGGTAGGCCAGTGGAAGGCAGTGCCTGACTCTCACACACCGAAACAGTTTGTTGCTGACTGCGTTTAGCCCTGCTTCTTCTTCTTCTTCGACCCCTGCCGCCTTAGCAACAGAGACCCTGGCAACAATGGGCCCTGCACCCTGTAAGGGCTCTGCAGGATCCCGAGAGCCCCGCTTCTCCATTCAAACGCACAAGAGGGCACAGAGAAGCATACAGAGAGAGAGAGAGAGAGAGACGCAAGCCAAAGGACGAAAGAAGGTTGGAGGGAGGAGTGGGGAAAGAGAGCAAGGGGTAAGAGTGAATGAGGAGTGGAGAGTGAGGCAGGAAAACAGCTAGTTTTATGAACAAAGGGTCAAGGTGTTGTATGATCAAATGGGCAAAACACCTCTAGTCTACGGCTGTGTGAATTGGTTTGAGGTACATTTGGCTACAATGGGGACTGTAGTGTACTGAAGGTGTGTGTTTGTGTGGTTTTACTGGGCTAATCTGATGAGGAATGCATCTTTGCAAAGACTACACAAATAGCATTACTCAACAACATTACGGAAATATTAAAATATACAGTACTGTGCCAAAGTTTTAGACAAGTTTTTGAGAATGGGCTATGAACAAAGGAAGGTATATCTTTCATTCTTTCATCTTCTTCCACTTATTACCATTAGGGGTTGCAGGTACTAATTTTGCTGGCTGAAAGAGAGACATACACATACACATTCATTCACTTGAGGCATAATTTACAGTCACCAATTTAACACATGCATGTCTTTGGACGGTGGGAGAAAGTCGGAGTACCCAAAGAGAATCCACGGTAACACGGGAGGACATGCAGAATCTTCCCAGAGAGTTGGCTGGCTCAAGGATCAAACCTGCACTCTTCTTGTTGGGAGAGCACTAACCACTCTGCTACCATTAATATCTTTAGTCAGTATTTCAAAATGGTGCAGAATTCCTTAAAACACTCCTGGATCTAAACAGTGATCTAGATTCACACCAAAATGAATCATTTTGTCTTTGGCCCATTTCTGATCTTGCAATTTCCATAACAAAAAAAGAAAATCTGTATTTATTAAAGCATGTTAGTTGAGCATTTTTTCATCACCTTACTAAAACTTGCATAGTAAAAGATGCACATTGCACTTACTTTGTGTGTCCAAACTCCAGACAAACTATTGTTTTAAAAGTTTGATCACGTGTTCTTATCTGCTATTACATGCACTTTGCTCTTTGACTTTTTCCCTGAGGTTGCTCTCTCTATGAAGAGCCCATATCAAACAAACACACATATTTTTACTGATACAGCACAGCTCCACAATTCTTCAACATTTATTCACCAGCATGTAAAGTCATCTTGGTGTTAATAAGTGACTTGTCAAAATGATCCAATTACCCCCACTTACCAGGAAGTGATTAAAAGCATGTAGGACTACAGCATTAGGAGTCACAAGTACATCTATAAGCTTAAAGCAGTCTTTGTGAGTTTGTTTGTTTGCATGGATAAGGATTTGTAAATGTGTCTGTCCAGTTAGTACTGTATATAGGTTACCGCATTCACAGTTGTGCAACACAGCAGTTTTTTCTTACCCAATCGTGTTGCGGCGGCTCACCTTTGAACTGATCTATAAATTACTCACAATGCAATCATACTGTAGCTGCATCTTAACTGCAGTACTCATTAATTCCTATTAAATTTTTACACATATCTTGACTTTTTATCCCTGGCTTTCTTTATGTAAAAAGAGTTTGAGTTGCTGTTTTAATCTTTTTTTTTTTTTTTTTCACTGTCTCACAATGAAGATATGTTGTCTATTTATCCAACTATCTGTGAATATCTTACCCACAAAACTGCAGTGTTATTTTAAATATTCCTGAAATCCTAGAAACTTAAATCTACTCATCTTCTTCCCTTGATCAATGCTTCTCTCTAGTGGATGGCATAATATTACACACATTTTTTCCTGCACACGACAGCCCATTCTCTTAAATAGCGAGTAACTTCTGTGTTCTGCATGTGTGCCCTTAAAAGCTGAGACAAATCCTTAGTTCCACCTTTGGTTTATATTGTTACACATCTCCAGACTGAAAATTTTCTCAGATGACAGATGCGTCACATGAGCATGGTGAGTTGAGCTTGCTGACTTATGATAATATGGCTTCAGTGATGGAATGTAACAGAGTAAATGTACTTAGTTACTTTACCTACCTACAATTTTTATGTAGTTGTACTTTTTAGATTTTACGAGGGCTACTTTTACTTCACTACATTTAAGAGCAGGTATCTATACTTTATACTCCACCACATTTTTGAATTGGTTTGAAGTACAAAGTACTTTGAGTTTTGGTTTAAAATAAATAGAAATAGAAACATCAAAATAAGAGAGAAGGCCCCACTGTCAGATTGAAATTTATTCTACTGCACTGGTTTGTTTATTTCATCAATATAATCTGTGCAATTCTTCATCATGATCCTTCACATTTAACACATTTGTTTGTTAATATGTGGAAAATAATTTTACTTTTTTACTTGCAAGTGCATGTGAAAGTGAGCACTTTAATATTCATGTGCTACTTTTACTTTTACTTGATTAATTTTTTTATCTTTTATCTGTACTTTTACTTAAGTAAAGAAATCCATTACTTACTCCACCACTGTATGGCTTATTCTGTAAGTTTGTTATGGATAATTATTTACCCAAAGTTTTTTGTATCCGGGGTGCACGGCGACAGAGTGGTTAGTCTTACTGCTTATTAGCAAGGACTGTGAGGGTTTAATACTTTGGTAAACTGACATACAATCTCTCTGAGTGGAGTTTACATGTCCTCCCTGTTTTACTGTTGGTTCTCTCTGTACTCTGGCTTCCTGCCATCCCCCAAAGACGTGCATGTGTTAGGAGAATTGGTGTATCTTAGTTGCCTCTTGTTTGTCAGTGTTTCAGTCTGTTTCAGTCAGGCCTTCAACGAGTGGCCATCCCCCTAAGGCCCATATTGCTGGTGTTAGTGGGTTTGTTTGTTTGTGTGTTAGCAAACTTGAAATGTTATATTCAGATTTTCATAAAATTTCTGGAAAGATCAGCAATGGGAAAAAATGTTTTTTTTTTTTGTTTTTGTTTTTTATGAGACTCCAGATCACTGTCTGAAGGAAGCCTGGGTGTCTTCTCTGCTTCTCATTCACATTGTACATTTTTTTCATAAAGAATTAATAGAGTGGGAATTTAAAACATTTAATGGCCTGCTGAGCTTCCTGATCGGAAAATTGTTTGCCCAACAACACAATTTTAGTGGCAACATAAAGTCACAAGCCAATAAAAATTCTTGTGTAAAACAGATCTGGGAACACAGTGACACAATGATGAGAGACAGCAACAAAAAGTTGTAAAAGTCTGCTCCTTTCATTTACATGTGCACCATAAAACAAGAACTGACGTTTTGTCTTCCTCATTCTTACTATCACACATATATAACATCTGACGGACAGTCAAGCCACAGTCAATCTCAGTGAGATTGTTGAAGTGTGTATTTCTGTACTTTTTCTTTTTTTCAGGTCTACTGTGACACACTGTAAAATGAAGTTTATGTTGATACCAGCGCTTTTGAATTGTCTTCTCTGTTGTGCAATACAGACATCAGGTAAGTGTTGTCAAAGTACAAAAAATGTTATTTCACCTATTTTGAAAACACTTTTTTAAATTTTTTTCTCTAAATTTTTTCCCAAATAGGTTTGACCATTGAGTCTATTCCGGCTGCAGATGCATTCGGATTTATTCACACAGAGCTCAAGAAAATGGTCTCTTTGACCTGCAAACATGACGCCATCTCGGAGACTGAGAACGAGTTGGTCTGGCTCAGGAATGACGCTGTGGTCTCTCTGAATGAGGGAAATAAAAATGGCCAAAGCAGAGTCTGTATTTCGCCTGTCATTGTTGAAGACAGAGAGGTCAATTTCACCTGCCACCTGAAAAGTAACTCCTCGGACAGGGTTTCCATCGTTCTCAATGTCACTTGTAGGTATCTTAAATGAACAATTCATTTTTCCCCACTGCGCTGCTGGACCTGTGTTTTACATTTTGTTTTCTCACGTTTATGCTTAATAAATGACAATAAATTACTGTGGAACTTTATAATTAAAGCCAAACTAAAATTTTACTTGTAATAGAGACTACAAAGCATTGAAGGATCCAAAATTAGTAGCTTTGATGTTGTTTTTATTGTTATTTTATATATGTTATTTTATATACACACACATATATATTTAAAAAATCACAGAGAAATTTTTTTTTTCCTTTCGGCTGTTCCACTTAGCGGTCACTGCCATTTAACTCCACTGTGATCTCTTGTCTTCTTTTACACCAACTTCAATAAATGTCATCTTTGGTTTTCTCTAGCCCTCTTGTCTGGCTGCTCTTACCTCAGCATCCTTTTACTTATATATTCACTATGTCTCTTATGGAAATGTCCATCGCAATCTGAATTATCTGACCATAATTTTAATGGTTTCTTGAAATGTATGAATTAACTCTTTTGATGTCAAGCAACTTTGTTGGTTTGACAAATATTGATGGCACATGCTACCATCTCATGTAAAGACATTTTATGACAGATCCCACGGCATCAACATAAATTTGTATTACTGCAGAACATGTTTAATAATGGTTGGTTAATAATGATTTACATGTTGATTATTTACTCTGCATGTCAAGAGTAGACAGTGACATGGATTGATATTTTTCAGTCTTCATAGAGCATGTTGAACATCATGCATTTCTTAATTTGTTCTGTAGACCCACCATCATTGTCTGAGCAAGAGGAAGTCACTGTGGAAGAGGAAGCTACTCTCGTCTTACAGTGTAACATTGAGGCCAGTCCACCTGTGTCCACAGTGTCATGGACCATCAACGAAACTGAGGTAGATCTGGCAACAGGTCATTTTACCCTGACCACTGATGGCTTCACCAGCAGACTGTCCACTGATAAAGTGGTGAGGAGCCTGCATGAAGCCACTTATCGATGTACAGCAGACTCGCCTTTGTATGGCTCCCTGAGCACGGAGTTCATAGTCACTGTCACAGGTTAGTTCATGCATTTGACCAAATCTTAACAACAGGGCAAAATAACTACAATACTTTTAGTAAAGTAAAAGCGGATTTTGTGAAATAAGCATAATAATCTAAATGAGCAAAAGTATTTTTAAACTTAAGGGGCACAGTGCATAGTAGTAGTAGTGGTAGTAGTTGGACTTATAGTACTATAGTATAATACTAGTGGTTGTGTTAGTAATATCACTAGAAGTAGTAATAGTAGTATAAGCAGTATACAGTAGTAGTAGTAGTAATATTGGAAGAAATCAGTAGTAGTGGTAATAGTTTTAATAGTTAGTAATAGTTGTAGTAGCGGGTGTTGTTGTTGTAGTAGTAGCCGTAAGAACTTTTTCCACTGAATACATTTTTTTATCAAATATTTTTTTTTACTTTTGAGTATTACTTCCACTTCTAAATGTCAGTATTATTTATGAGAGTTTAACTGTCTCGATTTCTAGCCAAAACCTTAAAGTTCCCTCTATGGCCCATGGTAGCTGGGATTGTGGTGGTGTGCCTCACTACAATTCTTGCTATTGCTTCACGTTGGAAAAAAATCATGAAGGTACACACACACACACACACACACACACCCACTAATTAGAAAGTATTCTTTGAACATTTCTAACCTCTGGTCTTTAATTCTGTTTTGACAGTGCTGCAAGTAACTTTTCTCCAAAAACTGAACTCAACATGTTTAAAATGATGGATGTACTTGTGTGAAAAATATTATAATTAGATGTTTCTGGTAGAAATTCAAACATTCAAGATTCAAAGTGTTTAAAGTCATATCCACAGACATGTTTCCCAGTACACATCATTTCTTTGTTGTTCACAAACTAAATGCCATAACAATATAAAGTATCAAGTACAAAATAGATTTTAAAAAGTAATAAAAATAAAATAGAGGTTAAATAGGATGAAAAAAATAAGGCAATCATTAAAAAGGCAGCATGTAAGGAATACAACAGAAATTGAAACTATGCAGAAATATACTGTAAACTATATATTTGTAAGAACAAATTTAATCTAATTTTTTGTATGGATTTTATGCACTCATTACACTAATGCACTAATTTATTTGTATCTGCAAAACAAGGGTATTGGAAAACTGTTATAATGCAATAAATTTCTGGTTGTTCTCCAGAAAATTGTATACAATTGAGTGTGACATTATTGTACTGTTTTGCTTGTTAATTCAACAAGTTTTGTATCTTGAACCTTAGAATAAATATGCTTTTGTGTCATCAAATTTTAGGGTCTGAGTAAAAATGTCATATTAAATGTTCCACTATTGCACTGAACTTTAACTTCTGACTCAGCAAGATAGTCACAGCATGTTAAAATTGTGTTATACATTTACTTTTAATGATGAACAGACTCTGTCATGGCCATCACAAAGGTCGAGGTCTAGTAGTCTAGTCTTACCAATAAACACTTTACATGCTCACATAAAACTAAATAGTCTGCTACTGATTGAGGACATTGTATACATCAAGGGACAGATCCTCTAAGCTGTGCATTAAACAAAAGTTGTTTCTCTAAATATCAGGTAAGTGTAAATTGCGGATCATGTCCATTCCTTTATATACATTTTTTACTAAAGCTTGGATTCTTATTTAGTAAGCTATTGATGCTCTTTTGTTGATAAGTGGTAGACTTCGAAAATGTGGGTTTGGGGCCTGGTGGGCATCACATCTGCAAAACAGTACTGACATCTGCTGGTCACATACGGAATACCGAAAGCGGCAAGCTGCAATAGTTATGTTTATTTGTTTATTTATTTTTTAATATAGGAATAGCTACTCCGATAATAGTACGTTATGTTGTTTTTTATTTTATTTTATATGCATTTGCTAAATATTGTGCATTATTCTGTAGGTGTGAAGAGATTTTAAGAATTGTTACATCGTATACAGAAATATAACAGGCCATTAGCCTTCATAGTAGGCCCATAATATAGGCCTAGTAGGCCTAGGCCTATACACCAGGCCTCTATTACACAAAAAGATGTCTTCTATTGTTTTAATTACACCGTAAAACTTCAAAAACCAAAATGTGTATTTAATTGTGCATCGTGATTCAAGCATATAGCGTATATATATACATTGAGTTTTGTTTTTTCCAGTTTCTGCGAGCCTGTCCGTAAGGCGCATGTCTAAAGCGTCCGGTTGCGCGTTGACGTCATGTCAGTGGTGTGCGTGAACCGGCGTGAAGGGCGTGGTGTTGTCTTGTGTGCGCAGTCCACCGCCAAATTCAAACCGAGAAGAAGACAACTGAGAAGGAGGCTGCTGGTTTCGTGAGTATTTAATTTAAGGTAATTCCCGCTGAGTTTAATTCCATTGTGCCAGCTGTCCGCCTTTTCGTATAACTGGTAGCGTTACGTGTATGTAGCATTAAAGCAACTTAATTGATCAAGGTTTACGCAATAACATTACCCTTGTTAACACAAATGTCTTGATGTGTGTTAGCACACCATGGTATCTCTTACCGGTTGTCAGTAAACAAGTTAATAATGTTCTAATAAACGGATTTTTTAAATGAAGTGATTGTGAAATTCTATTTAAAGTCAAATCGTAGTCTAACTAAATTTGCTTCTCCGTTGTTTAGCACAGAGATTTCTTTATATTATTTTGTTCGTTTGTGTACGTTTACTTGCGTGTACAAAAATAATATAACGTTAATATACAGACTTATTTAAAACTAAGATTTTTACCAAATACTTTATATGTATGTAATTAGTTACACCACGGTCTCTTTCAGTTGTTACTGGGGGTTGGGGGGTGTCGATGTTAAAGCCGGACAATAGATCACAGAGCCTGTTGTCAGGCTCCAACTGGGTCTCATTGTTTCTTCTTCATTCCCATCTCTACAGATTTTGTCTCTATAGATAATCGTCAGCTTAACTTACAGCGGCTTTCTCAGAAGAAAGTGATTATTAATTTTCTTGAGCCGTTGACAAATATTATTATATTCTATCTCTCCCAGTTTGAACAATGATGGATGGTGTTGGAAAAGCTATGGTGGGTGTCTGGCGGGCACACACAGTTCTGGATGAATCCGATGCAGAGAGCTCTCCAGAAGCCCCTGACCGTTTCCGTAAGCAGCGCTCCTCATCTTCCCTCAACAGTTTAAGGATGTCTTTGAGGAAGCGTCTCCCACTGCGCACAGTTCAGGCCAACTCTCTTCCTGAGAATCCCACCTGGGAAAACTTAAAAGAGCAACCAAAACCCAGCAAGGTTCAAAAGCTTACTCGAAGTGCACGGAACTCTATCACTGAAGTCTATCAGGTAAAGCGTTAATGTGTTTTTAGTTACTATCTTGCTTAATGCAACACTACACAACTGTACCTCTGCAAACTAAAACCTCAAAACATCCAGTATTTGTATATTGTGAAAAGCTGGTAAAGGATCTAGGTGATTGTAAGTTGTGTTTTTGGAGGATGATAGCCTCTCAACTATTTGGAAAGCTACAATGTGGATATATAAATTGTGCCTGCATGTCAGGTACCTGTCAAATTTTGAGGCTTAGTGCTATATTGTTTCAGAAATTATATTGTTTAATTTGCTTTAGAGACACCCTGTAAAATAAATAAAGTGGCCATTTTAGTAAAACACTAATTGTATTTGATATATTGGAGGGTAATACTCAAGCATGTCATGTTTATTTAACACTCAGAAATTCCAGAGAACAAGAGAGTTTTCACGTCAGGATTGTTTGGTTGCAACACCTGGACGCATCTGTGAAGATGAAGAACCAAGCACTTCGGTATCTCACACCCCAAAGCGTACACCCCGCAGAGCCACAACACCCAGACGTACTCCAAGGGCTGCTACACCAGGACGTACTCCAGGCTCCAGAGCACGAAAAACACCTGAAGCAAGTGTTCGTGGTGTGAAGAATGGAGGTGGCAGGAGGCAGCTTGTCCGTATGGCTGCCCTACGAAGCCCATTTGCGTCCCCCAACACACAGAACCAGAGGCTGTAAGATATTATAATTAAAATTTCACCACTTCTATGGGGAAAAGTCTTATCAAGGCTTACTAACTATTATGAAGTATGGTCAATATGTGTGTGTAACTTTATCTTTTTCTGCTGCAATAGTAAGTTTGACAGAGATCTCGAGTCAGTCTCCAGTGGAATGAGGAAACTTAAACATCTGTCCAGGGCCTTTGATGAGCTTATCGGCAGAGATGACAAGTAAGAACCTCCTCACTGCACAATGTTTTTGAAATTTACAAAGTAGAAAATTATAATGAACTCTTTGCTAGTCCTGGAGTATGTAAATGTACTACATGTTTTAAACAAATGTTGCTCAGAAGACAAGCACTTTCATATTCTAGTGGGACAAGAATATGGGACAGCCAAAATATCCCTGTTCTGTTGAACAGGCTGTGGGCCCAAGAACTGCTTCCCCCTCCCCCACATTCTTCCCGCCCTGGTTTGAAACTGGGTCTGTTTCTGGTATTCGGTTAGGGGGGAGTCAGATAGACACAGTGGGGATAGAAAGCATGGTCATGGGAGGTGAGGCCACATGATATGACAAATATGCCATTGTGTGAGAAAGAGTATGTGCATCATATCCTATTTGACATTTTGAATTATTTGCAAAGTGACCTTGCCTTTTATCAGACACCATTACAAAAGCACCATTGTTGTGTGCTCAATATATTCACAACTCAACTGGTAATTTTAACCTCAAGAATGTGTTTCCTTCAAAACAGACGGGTCCGCTATTCTCTAATGGATTAACGGGTAGAAGGTAATTTATAAGCAAACAAACAAACTTGAAATGAAAGCATGTAACACAACATTGCATGACACATTTGCCTGTAATGTACAGTGATGCATGGACTAATGTGTGTTTGAACTCTGCAGCCACTGACCCATTACAACCAGTGAATAACTTTTACTGTCAGTGTGTCGCTCAGCCTCTGGTCTCTGTGCTCAGTGTTGCAAATGCTTTATCCCAACCTGAAGATTTTAAGAAGGAATTGAAGCTAATTTAATCACATATTGTTTGTGTTTTTGTCTTGAACAGAACTGGTACAAGGGAACGTTGTGGAGGAGCTATGATGAGAAAGTTGGACCCGAGCGGTAAACTTTGTCGCTCAAATCTCACACGTCAAGCAGCAAATGTCTCAAACACATTGGGAGGCTGGGCACACTCAGCTGTGAACACTATTCGTAAGCCCAACTGATTAACATATATGTGTGTATTAAACACAGGACCATTTCAGCAGGTTTTTGCATCGGTTACTGTGGAGTTTGTACTTTATAGTGCCTAGAGTGTGGAGACTGTAAAAAGACATCTTATATATTCTGTCTTATCTATATTCAGCCAGTCCAGTCCAAGTATTCTATGTGCTTACATATCTCAGGATAGCTACATGTAGTTAAATTGACTTATTGTAGCTACCAAGAGAGATATTTTTTTATCGTGGTGTCTGAACCTGTAGCTGCTACAACCAAATGTCTTAGTTACATTTAAAAATACTAATACTTTATATATGTATTTACTCTCCCATTGTTACATTAGTTACATTCACTATTAAAGATAACGGCACAAGACCAAGATATACATACACTACTAACACTGTTACTTCACCTGTATGCATTAATGTTACTAATAATGTTGCTAATGTTTGTTATATCTCCTCAAATATAGTTTGATATGCCAAATTGTTCAAATGTATTTACTAGTTTCTGTGAAAGGGGATTTTTTTTTAATGCAACCTTAATTTCCAATAGGGATTTATTTTTTTATACATTTTATTTTGCTTTAAAAACATTTGGAATGTGAATGATTGACGTGTCATATAAATCAATGCATTATATGATGATGGAGATTTAGGTGAATATTATCAATTATTAAAAATGTCCAGTGTATTGTTTGTGTGCAGCGCTGTCCAGCAGGGACAATATGTTTTATCTGCACCACACATTTTTATAGTAACAATGATAATGTGAAAAAAAAAACTTTCATTCAATGCAATAAAGTTTGTTACTTTTCTAAGAATTTAGTTTGAACATTAATTTACTTTGCTTTTTTTTTTTTTTTGTTTAACCAGGTCTACACTAGTCAGTTATTAATAGTAGAAAAAAAGCATTATATAGATATATATGATGGAGAAAGTTGATAACCAGCTTCTTGCAACCAGTGAACCCAAAGTTACTGGTTTGGGGACTTGTTAGGATTTGAACACTCAGAAGTTACTCCACGGCTCTTCCTGCATCAGGCCATGGATGGTAGCATTGTGTTTTGTGAGTTGCAAGTACAATAAGTGCTTTATAAACAGTGTTGGGAGTAACGAGTAACGAGTTACAGTAACGAGATTACAATTGTCAGTAACACAGCGGGTAATGCGTTACTTTTGAGCCCCCAGTAATAATATTACAGTTACTAACAAAATACCCAATTAGTTACTCGCGTTACAGTCACTACAGTCAGTTTCGTTTACCGCAAGGACACGAATGAAAATGAATTAAACGAATAGCGCTAATACGTTTCCTACTTTATTTTCATCCGTTCCCTTCTCTGCTCCTCTTTATGAGCGCAGCAGCCACTCGTCCTGTCCGCGCTGATCCCTCCCCGCGTGTGTCGGGGCGCATGCAGCTGCTGCTGCTGTCAGCGGGGAAAGAAGAGACCTGCACCGCTTTGGCGCTAACAACAAGTGCACTTTAGCTTCAATGTAGTGAAATAAAACTGTGTCCACAGTACTTGAACGCTGCACAGGAGCAGAGGCAGGAGAACTTAAAGGGCAGTATTTGCTGTGTCAGGCTGCTCTGCTGCTGAAATGAATGCAGCTAAAAAACTTGAACGCCTGTATTAAGATAATAACTGCTGGTCAGGGCAACAGTAAGGTTATAGGCTTCTTCTGTTTAGAATTGGGTTCATTTAGGCCTTCCTGTTAGGAAGTAATCCAAAAGTAAAGTAACTAAGTTACTTTCATGAGTCAGTAACTAAGTAAAGTAATATATTACTTTTTAAAAGAGTAACTAGTAATCTGTAACTAGTTACTTTTTTTTGAGAAACTAACCCAACACTGTTTATAAAACAGATTTACGCATTTTCTGTCATAATGTAGTTCACTATGTACACATTGAGACATTTTTGCAGTGAAGAGTTCCCTCTAGTGGGATTTCTAAGTAAATGACAGAAATAAGAACCGCTCTGTTTGTCCCTTGTCCATACCCGTAGCAGAGCTTCGGATCTGCTGAAAGTGCTCCTCCTCTGCCTCTCCGGCTTTGTACCCAGAGCGGAACCCACGCCGCGGCTATCTTCTCCAGGATAACGGGGCGCTTAAGCATCACAAAATGGCCCTTCACGTACCGAAAGCCCCGGGTTTTGCCCAGATGTTGAAAGATGGAGCCAAGGTGAGACTAAATGGGCATGTTTAATGGATTTTGTGTTTATAAATGAGGAATACCTGAGTTAGCATGCTAGCTGCCATCCATTCACTGTCATGTGCGAGACTTCTAGAAGAAGCAGGGCCCGCAGCAGCATGACAGAGGGTGACTTAGCAACAAAATGCTAATATCCGCGTACACTATATGTATTGTTTTTTAGTTTGTAATAATAAATAACATGCAAGTTCCCCTAATCTTTAATAAAGGTTTTGTTTGTAACTGTAAGGCACGCCCTGTTAGCATCCACGTACATCTCTGTGGTCGGTTTGGTCGTGTCTGAGACCAAGCAGGGATCCTTCCTCTTCCCTACTACTTGTCTTTACAGGATGCTGCAAGTGGTGTTCATCCTTCAGAGCTAGACAGTGTCACCTTTTATTTTAAAATGTGGTCTTAAATGTTGCCTTTTGATTGGAACATAGTGCGAAGCAAGTTTTTTTTTCTTTTCAGTACTGGCTTTGTGCCTCTGACAGAAACGGCAGGGTATCACCGCCTTTAAACGAATATTTCAATTAAACCCGTCAGCAGGTTTTACCTATATCAGTCACGCATCAAATACAGTTATCCAGATACCACGGTTTTATCCACATTGAGTTCTGTTATTTATAAAATTGCTCAGAATTGCACTAAAAGTAAGAAAATTTGTCTTTGGTAGACTATTTTTGTTTTAACATTGCTTCTCTAAACCTTATATTATAGATGCACTCATTATTTCCCTTTTTGTAAGGAAGATGCATTTGTGGGATGAGCGGCAGAGTGTGTTTGTTGCGCTCCTGGAAGATTTGCCAAAACTTCTCCTTTTTTTTTTTTCTTTTTTTTTCTTCTTTTTCTTTTTCTTGCTGTTGAGTCTTGTTTGGTGAATTGAAAAATCAAAGTCTGAAGAAAAACTTGTTTCTCAAGAAACAGATTTTCCTACTTTTTGTGCTTAGTTTATTTAATCATTTGTTATTAGTTTTCACATGTGCAGTAATTCTTTTCATTTTTATTGTAGCACTATTCAGGACTTGAAGAAGCTGTATTTCGAAACATCAGGGCCTGTAAGGAGCTATCCCAGACCACTCGTACTGCTTATGGGCCAAACGGTAAACATGCTTAACCTTTAAAAAAAAAAGTATTTTATTGATTATTATGTGTTTATTGCTTTCAGTGTCTGTAGTCCAGAAGGGATGGCTGTAAGAAAATAAATGGACTCATTTTGTTTTAGGTATGAATAAAATGGTCATTAATCACTTGGAGAAGCTGTTTGTCACCAACGATGCCGCAACAATTCTCAGAGAGCTTGAAGTAAGACTGCAGTCTTTGAGGCGAAGCAATATTCATAATGTTTTGTATTCTGGATTAGTGACATTTTTGTTGTGTAGGTGCAACACCCAGCAGCAAAAATGATTGTAATGGCATCTCACATGCAAGAGCAGGAGGTGGGCGATGGCACGAACTTTGTCTTGATTTTTGCTGGAGCTCTTCTAGAGCAGGCTGAGGAGTTGCTCAGGATGGGCCTGTCTGTGTCAGAGGTATTGGATTTGCATTCTACTGCTACATTAGTACAGTAAAACTGTCCCAAATATGTTTGCTCAATGTTTTTGGTTTTCTTTGTTTTAGGTGATTGAAGGTTATGAAAAGGCATGTAAGAAGGCTTTGGAGATCTTGCCTGACTGCGTTTGTTCCTCAGCCAAGAATCTTCATGATCTTAAAGAAGCTACATCTCTCATTCGTCCAGCAGTCATGAGCAAACAGTACGGCAATGAGGATTTTCTTGCTAACCTCATTGCTCAGGCCTGTGGTGAGTTAACAGCTAAAATATTAAGAGTAAATATCTGCTTTTTTTCTGTTTTATGTTAAAGTTCATGTTTTAAAAATTGCCTTTCCTTCTGTTCTACTTCATTATACAGTGTCCATCTTCCCTGAATCTGGCAATTTCAATGTTGATAATGTCAGAGTTTGTAAAATTCTGGTATGTATTGTTGTAGAAGTTTATTCTCACTTGTCTATTGTTTGGATTTGTTAACAATGTATTTTATGTTTTCAGGGATGTGGGGTGACTGCGTCCTCTGTGCTACATGGTATGGTTTTTAAGAAAGAAGCAGAGGGTGACATCACATCAGTTAAAGATGCCAAGATAGCAGTTTTCTCTTGTCCATTTGACTGCATGGTCACAGAAACTAAGGTAGGAGAATGAATGCTCTTTCTTTACCCAATATTAAACAAAATTGTCTCTAAGTCTGTCAGTGTTTTTCACTGTTTTGTTTTTTGCTTCAAAAAGGGAACAGTCCTGATCAACAATGCAAAGGAGCTCATGGATTTCAGCAAAGGAGAGGAGGACATGATGGAGGCTCAGGTGAAGGCCATCAAAGATGCTGGAGCTAATGTAGTGGTAACAGGAGGAAAAGTGGCTGATATGGCCCTGCACTATGCGAACAAATATGAACTCATGGTTGTTAGGTAAGTCAAACAGTTCCCATTTGTATGTGTACATAAGGTACATTATAAAGTGTACTTACATCTATATTAAATATTCTTTAGGCTTAACTCCAAATGGGACCTTAGGAGATTATGCAAGACTGTGGGAGCTGTGGCTCTGCCAAAAATTGTTAGTACTGTTTTTATTTCAAAGAGCTATACATTTTGAAGTGTAGGCCAGCCTTTCAATATAACATTGTTTTTGTTCTTAGACTGCACCAACACCTGATGAGATGGGTCACTGTGACAGTGTGTACCTGACAGAGGTGGGAGACACCCAGGTGGTGGTTTTCAAACATGGTAAAATATTTTAAGAGCTTTTTCTGATTTCAGAAGATTGTTTTAGCATGAACACTTGTAAACATTCATGTGTTGTGTTGTAGAAAAAGAAGATGGTGCAATTTCAACAGTAGTGATCAGAGGCTCCACTGACAACCTTATGGATGACATTGAGAGGGCTGTTGATGACGGAGTCAACACCTTCAAGGTTTTGGTTAGGGTAAGTTTATAATTCATCAAAACGATGTATGGCTCTTCTAGTACATGTTATTGTTTAGATTTAAATGAGGTAAATATTCATTGGGCTAGATTACTAGTTTTTTGGTTTTTTTATCAAGTGTCTCTAAAAAGATATTTCCAATTAACACATTTGTTGTTGTTTAAATAAACCACAATCAGATGTTTTTATTTCTGTTTTTATTTCTGGTTTTATAGGACAAGCGACTGGTGCCTGGTTCAGGAGCTACTGAAATTGAGCTGGCAAAGCAAATTGCATCATATGGAGAGGTAATGCCTTTGCTGACTTTTAATAGTGCGACTGTATGTGTATTATCATTACCTATTGTTTTAAATAAAGATACTTTACTTTTCTGCAGTCTTGTCCTGGTTTAGACCAGTATGCCATTAAAAAGTTTGCTGAAGCCTTTGAGGCATTCCCACGTGCTCTGGCAGAAAACTCTGGTGTGAAAGCAAGTGAACTAATCTCCAAATTGTACTCTACACATCACGAAGGAAACAAAAATATGGGCTTTGACATTGAGGTGTGTATTATTCATATATTTTATGTAAATGTATTCATATTTGACATGTTTTATTTCCTGCTTGAGTTGAAGTCTGGTGAGATCTAATTGTGTCATTGATGTATTTTTAGGGAGATGGACCCTCTGTGAAAGACATGCTTGAAGCTGGCATTATTGAGCCATTCCTCGTCAAACATTGGGGCATCAAACTGGCCACAAATGCAGCCATTACAGTACTAAGAGTTGACCAGGTTTGTACAATTTGTAATTATTAAAATGCCTCAAATGTACTTAGTAATCCTCTCAGACCTCACACAGAAATATTCCTTACATTTGCTAATGTAGACATGAGAGTAAAGACCTACCCTTCAAACTATTGCTGAATGGTTATAGTTATGTTTTCGTCAGATAGTTAACTCAAGCTTGTGTGTGTATACTGTATGTACTGTCAGATCATCATGGCTAAAGCTGCAGGGGGACCCAAAGCTCCCAAGCAGAGAGGTCACTGGGACAAAGATGACTGGGACGAAGAGCCTGATAAATTTGAAACTCATCATTAGAGGGCACACACATGCCTTCTTTCAGTAGGTTTCCTAGGCTTGTGGTTTGAACATAAACTCGGAACAGTTCATACTCACTTAATATGAAGTGATTCTTTGCCTGTCACTACTAACACTGGTGTGATACGGAACTTATAAAGCAAACATGTTGAACATGCAAGGTTAACATAAATTATGAATTCACAGGTGTTTTCTTCCTAAAGTGTGCCACTCAAAACGACTAAACCACTATACAAAGAGCACAGACCTGATATGGTGTGATAGCATGGTGCATGGGCTTATAACCTTGTTTGTTTTTTTACAGCTTATAGTGGGTAAGTACAAGTTGTTGCATGATATATATATATATATATATGTGTATATGTGTGTATATATGTGCATTTTGCATAAACAAGTGATACACCAACTAATTTTTAAATTTAGTTCAGTGCAGTTTATTTCGAACAATTCAAAAGAAATACACATAAAATGTACATTCTGTACATAACCAATGTTCGAAAAGGACTGGGTTGAAGTGTAAACTTTATATAATTCCACCTCCCTTCTAGTTTTTAAATTTTTAAATTTACAGTTCATTTAAAATCATATTAAACAGATTTTACGGAAGACATTTTTGTTAGTGAAGCTTACAAATTAGGTTGCAATGTGACTTTGACAACCACTAATAGTAAGACTTTAGTAATTAACAAAATAAATTGCTTGGTAGCTCGGTTGCACAGAAAAACAGGCAAGATGCATACAAAAAAATAGTAAATCTACACTATATGCATACATATGATTGAATGGATAAATGGGATGTAAATAATTGTTTCCTAGTCATTATGTAGATAGTCCCTTTGACCTGTCTTGAGACTGCTGCACCGTTCTCTGGATCGCATACTGATCAAAAAGAACTAAACTGTCCTCTGTCTTTTTCCCAGATCATCATGGCCAAACCAGCAGGGGGTCCCAAACCGCCCCAGGACAGGAAGGACTTTGATGAGGATGACTGATCGTGATGCTGTTCGCCTGATGTTCCTCAACGCTCCCACACAGATCCACCAACTCTTTTCTAATGTTTATTTAAAGCTCAGTTTGGTTTATTTTGTAGAGACGACATGTTGATTGACAAAGCCGCATGTCATAAAAGAACAGTGTATTGATGGCACTCTTGCTTTTTATGTTCTTAATCTCAAATAAAAGGCACTTGCACTGTCACAGTTGTCTTTTTATTTTGTAGTGCTCAAAATGTTGTCATTGTAATTTATGTACTGTTTGTAAGCAGTGTAATTTTTTTTCTTTTTCACTAGGTTGCAGACTATTGTGAGATTGTTTTCCTCTGCATCTTGCCCTTAATGGCTGTAGTAACTATGTATGCACACTTGCACAGGTGTACTTTTAGCTGCAATATGAAGAATTGTGCGACTAAGTAACTATAAAACTATCTTTTTTTTTTTTACTTTTTATAATGGTGTTTCTTATAGCTGTGCACAGTGAGCAGCAGGGGGAGCTAGCCACCAAGTTTTTTCATTGGATGTGTGGCCAAGATGTGGGCGGATTTGCTCTGACGTTGTCTATACTGGGATTAACTTGTTTTTTGTCGCCATATCTGACATTTAGCGCCAACCAATGTGGTTTGTTGCTGTAGAATAGGATTTTCATAGGCATCGTACTCTTTTTGGCCTTTGACTTCTGTGCGCAGTGAGACAAGTTGCTGCCCCAGAGCCAGTGTGCACTACAATGGGACTTAAATGGATGAGGAGCGCACGCATACTGCACTGAGGTTACAGTGCTGATGTCCTGCCACGCAGATGGGGGCCGACGCCAGTAAACAGAGCAAGGTACGTTTAGAGAAATCCCAGGTTGCTAAAGTGTGACGCACTAAGAGGGGGTTCCCCGTTTCCATGGCGAGGTGGTGCCCCAAATCAGCGTGGAGTTGCTATGCTACCAACCATCCTACCCCAGTCGTAAAACTAATTAGAATTGGAAGTAGCTCGTTTGTCGAAATCTAATTAGGCTAAATGCGTATTTAAAGATTTTTCATTTCGAGACAACGTTGGCACGTGTCTTGTTTAGGTATTGTTGGTTATTTTGTGCGGGAATTAATTATAATAAAGCTTGTCCACATAAAATTCTAGCATTGGTCAGTCAAGCTGTCAGTTGCCAGGCGAAAGGCAGGGGCAGTAGTTATTGCTGAAGGACATAGATGTGTTCCTGAATTAGACTCTATGATAATGACATCTTGCATGGCTGATTACACACATCTTTCACCACAGAGCACAAATCTGCAGTGGAAACAGGAGAGGGGCTGGGGGCTGTGTGACACATAAGGCTGGACTGAAACCATTTTTTCTGTTTAAGTGTGAGGCCTAAGTGTACCTTCTCATTTCTGGGAGTAATTGGTTTGCTAAGTGACCTCTGTTTTGCAGCATTAAGTATGCTCTTTGTTATAACTATTTCTTTATAGTTTGCTCAGCAGATACCTTCTGTGCAATACTATTGCAGACAAGCCTAATCCTGAAGATACACACGTTTTATTTTATTTTCTCTTTCTATTGCTATACAGGTTTTGTAGTCCATCTGAGAACAATTAATTAGTTCTTCAGGTAAATTAAGTCTATAATTTCACATAAATATTGGTCCTACCTCACCACTTATATACAGTACTTTTAAATATTTAAAGAGGAAAGATAAAGATCTTGCATATTGCAAAATGTCTTTCCTTCTCACATTTACATTAAATAGCTGTAGTCTAACACAAATCCACTCACTAGGGGTCACAAGACAGTTTACTCTTTGTGTCAGTCATAAGCCTGAATAAATGGGGATGGATGTATCAGGAAGGGCATTCGGCATAAAACCCACTGGACACTAGAAGGCAGATAATTTGCTCTGGCAACCCCAGACGGAAATCTAGCACAACTGTGTGCACTGAATCAATCTTGACTAAGTGAAGGAACACACACCAGATTTTTTCAAAGGTTAAACACTGGAAATTGTGTTTTGTAACATTTTTGTTTTTGTTCTTCTGATTACATCAACATCTTGAGCAATAAGCAAAACAAAGATAATTTAGTCAAAGGAAGCCTGCCAAAAGTGCTTTTCCAAAACCGTTTCTTAGTGAGTCCAGAAGAAACCACTTTTATACAATGTCTCACACCCATCACAAGCTAATCACATTTTGGCTTTTTGATAATTGTGTTTCTAGAGGCCAGGTGAAGACCAAGAGGATGGGCCCTTCTCGTCTGGTTGGCGAGGTTTCCTCTCTAGTGTGGGTCTGTCGCTCCCTGCCAGCCTGTGCCGCCTGGCTCCTCCTGCTCTGCATCTGGGCCACCAGCGCATGCTCCAAGGAAAAGCCCCTGACATCCCAGAGCATGTCCTGAGGTTGGCAGGAGTTGGCCCAGACAGGCTAAGAGCTGAGTGGAGCTTACCAGGCTTCATTACGATGTTCTTGCCTGAATTTCCACACAGAACTATGCCTGGACAGGAGCAATTTCAGGTACACTTAACAGTCGCTAGTCTTGTGTCTCTGTCCTACAACTGTCCCAAAGGCCTCACTGTGTGTTTCTGGTTCAGGTCATGGGTTATATAGCCAAAGGTTCATTTGGACCCATTCTGAAAGTGAAGGACAAAGCCAAACAGAAAACCTATGCCGTCAAAGTAAGTTGAATATAAAGGTAACATGCGGTAGTGGTATGTAACTATATTGCATTTTGTGTCAATTTTTGTTCAGTCAAGTCAATAGTATTGTGTCCATTCGATTTTGAATGAAGCCATTTGTTACAACAGTACATATCCACTGTAATAACCATTTTATCAGTTCTTAGTAGATCTAATATAGGCAGTTTTGGCCTAATATGTTATTATACGTTATTCTGCTTTGTGCAGAAATGTGTGCCTGCAGAAAAAATCATAGAAAAAGACACTGTTTGTCTAAAGTGAGCAGTTATCACTCCATATGAATATGTGCCGGTGTCACAAATACATTTCAGTGTTGTTGTTGTCTTACAGGTTATACCTAAATCAGAAATCCTTAGACTCAGTGTGTTGGAGCAGTCAAAGGAAGAAGTTATTGTCCAGGTCAGTGCTGTCAGCAAAAACAACAATGTTGATTTTTAAGTGACCAAATATATTTAGTTTTCCAGCCTGTATCCCAATGAACACACATTATTCATTTATACATAAAGCTTTGGGCAACCGCTTTATGAAGTTGTATTTTAGAGCACACTACTTTCTCTTTATGCTATATATATTTGTTGTTAGTTGTAGTAATCAGATTGCTGGTTATGACTAAATAACTGAATTATATCTTTATGTAATTATAATCACCTTTCACTTCATTACTGGCCAGAATTATAACTTTTCAGGCTGTTCTCTGACCTTTGCCTACAGCGTCAGATTCACCACCCATTTGTCCATGACCTCCAGGACTGCTGGCAGACTCAGCGCCACCTCTACATTAGTGAGTCAGCCAGAGACTAGTGGCTAGTGCCCAACTCCAACCTAAATCCACTTTCCAAAACTCCTCATGCACCTCCTCTCACCTGAAATGGCACCTGAATTAGAGGCCTAAATCTTTGTGTAGACCAGTTCCTTTTTTTCCTTGCAATCCCTAAAGTTGCTTGTACTTCTGGTAGATGCTTTGCCCGCTACTCTTTTCCCAGAGCACTGTTCCTTTTTTTTTTTTTCAAAATCAGGCATTGACTCAGAAAGTGTGACCCAGTTTGTTTGCATCCCCACCCCCTGGTAACACAGACTGTTATTCCCGAGACCAGATGTTGAATGCTGCAGCAGCTTAACAAAATAAATGTCAAATTGTAAGAAGGACTCTCCTGTATGTCTAAACATCAGTTCACTAATGTCTTTGAGATTCAGTTGGTGGAGGAAGAACTCTGTTTCTTTACTTAAGTAAAAGTACTGATAAGGAGTCAAACATTTACTCAAGTAAAAGTATCACATGAGTAAAAGTAGTAAAGTATTTATTATTAACTAATGAATGTGGTAAATGTCAAACATTAAGACTGGTGCTGATTACAAAGAGGAAAGAACTAGTGCAATAAAAGATTATAAAACATATCATTATTATGATGTTTAAGGTAATGCTTTGTGGGATGCTTATTCTTAGCACGGCAAAAACAAATGATTTCAAACCTAAATTTACTCTAAAATGTAGTTAGGTAAAAGTAAAAAGTACAACTTGTAAATCTACTTAAAGTACAGATAAATGAAAATTGTACTCAAGTAAAGTAACTGAATACTTTGACTTTGTTACATTCCACCACTGCTTTGCAGTACCCATGCCACTTTGACACACCTACCTATATTGTAGCTGACAATACTTTTCCATTGTCCTCACTTATAAATAAACTCTTTCCTCAATCCAATGTCACATCCAAATCACTGCACATTACTACAAATATTTAAATGTTTGATTCTATGCCTCCACAGTGTGTGACTACTGCAGCACTGGGGACCTCTACACTTACTGGCAGATGAATGGACAGTTTTCAGAGAATACTGTACGAGTGTTTGCAGCAGAGCTTGGGTGTGCTCTGGGTGAGTAAGCCAGATTTAAATAATCTAGACTGAACTTATTTTTAATTGTGTCCAAAAAAAAAAATTGTTCTCAGGAGTAGGAAGTAGTACATTGCTCGCACAATTCCCAGCAGTATTACTCACACAGGGAAAAGTGGAGTAAAGATGGGTTAATTACTGTTCATGTGTTTTAGGTTTTCTGCATGACTTTGGAATTATTCACCGTGATGTGAAGGTAAGTTAAGATGTATCACTTCTGATACAGAAGTGGCAGATTGGTGGCTCTTAATAGATCTGTAGTGTTTTATTGCAACAACTTAGTATACTTTTTTCATAATTATGGAAACATTTCAAGGAATAAAATTAAAATAAATATATACATTTTCAATTCCTACTTTACCTTTTCTTTTGTAGATGGAGAATATCCTGCTGACAGATAATGGTGAGTACAAGAGTGTCTCCAGCAGAGGGCAGGATAATACAGTCTGGACACAGCTGTCAGTAAATAAACCTTCTTATAAACAGCTCATCTGTCACAGTGTATCCAATTACAAAGAAGGGATTAGATTGTACAAATGTGAATTCAAACATTAATTATCCTTTCACAAGCTGTGTAAAAATGTAAATGTTGATATAAAAAATGGTCTGTTCAAGGACACCTCCGCTTAGCTGACTTTGGTTTGTCCCGTCGCCTGGAGCGAGGAGGGAGAGCCTTCACCATCTGTGGAACTATACAATATATGGGTGAGAAATAAGCAAAATATTACATTAAGTGACTGTGAATCTAGTTTGATAAACATGGCTTATCTGCTCTGCAGCTCCAGAGGTGCTGAGTGGTGGGCCCTATAACCATGCAGCTGACTGGTGGTCTCTGGGAATTCTGATTTTCTCATTGGTTACTGGGAAGGTGAGATACTGTAGTGGGCAGCAGCCTCATGTGCAAGTGAACGTGTCAACAAACTAAACAGTGTTATGACTTATTTTGTCATTAAAGGTTATCCATGTTACAGTTAATGGTGTTAATTTCTTAATTAAAGTTACTTTACACAAATTACATTTTACCATATTTTAACATATACATTTTTTTGTTTTAATTTCAAATTGTCTAGTTCCCTGTTCCTCCTGAAACTGACCACTGCAGCATGTTAAGAAAAGTGAGAAATTTTCCGTATGAAATGCCCCTCAGCTTCAGCCCTCCCCTGGCCTTGCTAATCACAGAGGTATTTTGTGATTAATCAAAAAGTACAATATTAATAATAGAGTATATAATGAGCCACGTAAATTTGTTTGTGCAGCTGCTCTGCAAGACTCCAATTAGGAGACTAAGAACTCTTGATCGATTTAAACGACAAGCCTTTTTCCATGGGATGACGTTTGACCTCACTCTGATGCAACGTGAGCCTGTTGAGGTACAAGATGCATAGCTAATGATAGTGATGTTTGTAAAGATAAAAATGTTTTATGCAAAGATTTTCTGACGTGACTGTCCAGGTAATCCTACGGCTGAGGGAGAGACCGGACCGAGCAGCTAAAGCTCGACGAGGACTCACGTTGTCTCTGCAGCCTCTTAAGGGGTTTGATTACGACTCGTTGCTCAGCCCTCCAGCCACACCGGACACTCTGGAGAACAACACACAAACGCACACAGCCATTGCTTTGCCTGGACCAGCACTGTCACTGCAACGTACTCAGGAAAAAGGTCCTCGCAGAGAAGTCTTTGTATAAAGCACTTTGAGTTTACTATACGATTACTAATGCACTAAAAAAAGGCCTACCTACGTATTACTGCTCATGTTCTCACTCTCCTAAACAAAGCTGTAGTGCACCTTGTGCAAACCACCTGAGAAAATGCCTAGACAATAAAAGATCATTTTATTTAAATTAATGAGAATATGAAATGATTTTGTGTCATGCATTTTGTATGCCTTCCTTCTGGAGTACTTTTTCACATCGCCTCCTATATTTGCTCACTGTTGTGCAAGAAATATTGCACCATTGTCCATCTTGTTCATAGTGATTGGCCATGGTTGCCCTTTTCAACAAAAAATAAAAAAAACTATCAGCTATTTGAAGACATTGCACTCTGTTGTTACGCCACAGGAATGTCTTTGTTTGTACAGAAACCAAACTATAGCCTGTACCTAGGGACATTTCTTAACTTCTTTGTCTACTTTTTTGCAATATGAAACTGTTTTTCATTTGTGCTTTGGTCCTTAAAATAGTTTTTTTTAGCATCTCCTATTTTGATTTATGCTGTGATATCCTTAACCTTTGCTGTTTGAAGAATGACACAGCAGAAACCTTCTCCCTCCCTTATTTATATTATTCAGTGCAAGCATCACATCTTAAGATTTCTTGCCTTCATTTTAAACAGTTTTATCTATCTGAGATACACTCCACAGTTTCCTCATGCTGGCCTTGTTTTTTAAAATTCATAGAACTCATTGCTAGAAACCCAAGGCTATAAATATATACCTCAATTTGTCATTTTGATATATCCAGGGCTTTTTCTATTTCCCTGCTGTCATGTGACCCTAGCCCATAAATAGACCTTTTTGCACTTACCTAGTCATTGGTTTTTGATTTTCTCACAGAGCTTATGTTTGATATTGTGACAAAATTACCTATTTACTGACACCTATATACAATATATAGTGTATGTGTACTAATTTGTCCTATGTTATGTGTAATTTTGTAATTACTTGTATCAACTGAGAATAAACCTATGGACCATGTCTATTTTTTTTTTTTCTTAACACATGAATGAATAGTCCAACTTAATTGCACTTCAACTCAGATCCTTTGGCTCTAACAAAAATTATTATTAATTGGTTTGAGGCATGTTGAATCTTAAAGTTGCAAAAGTTTTTTTTTTTTTTTTTTTTACTTAGTTTGCTCTAGGATGGGGTACAGGTTTTTAATATAATGGCGATTTATTACTTAAAATGACATGGTAAATACATTTAGTTTCAACTGGGACATGGTTTATTGAATACTGGGACATAATATTTTGAAAAATTTTATATATTATTTTTATTAATAAATAGGGATGTGAGGTCATCCTGCTCCATTGAATGTGACGTTACACCTCTGTGCCCTGTAACTGTATATTTTTGGTTATAGGCAATGAAAATCTTTCTAGAACGGATACGCTGTAATTGTTTAGATTTTTAGATAAAACTGACCTTCAGGATCCATAAGACTACTATATTTACTCAAAGATGCACACTCATGCTGCGCCTAGTGATGCTGTGAGACGCGTGCGCAGTGGTCCCGTGACGCAGCCGTGAAGCTCCTCCCCCTAGGGTTTTGTAAAGGGTCACGTTGCGCTGCAGCAAGGAAACAGGAGACTTCTGCATCTCTAGCGCACCGCACACCTTCACGCTCGGATCCGTCAACTAACCGCAGGTAAAGATATACATTCATATCTACAACTATATTTAAACCATTATCTACTGTTTTTTTTTTATTGTGAGAAATAAAAATGGCGCAAAACAGGATGTGATGCTGCGGCACATCCTTCCCTACTAACTTTTATCTTCCTCATTTGTTAGCCTTTAATAGCTAAATTCATTACACTGCTGTCATTGTCGACTAAAAAGTGACTTTAATTGTTAACACGTTTTTATATCGAACCTCTTATAGGGCGGGTTTTGCTCCGTCGTCGAAATGTGCGTCATTGAGGAAATACGTCCGTGACCTTCAGGGATGAGAGAGGGGAGCAAAGGCCTGTTGCGCCTGGTTCACATTATCATATGGCCTAATTGACAAACCCTCGTCTTGAAATTGAGTAAATTTAATAATCGTTTTCGGCAGCAGAAGCAGCAGCAGCAGCAGCAGCTAGCTTTGGATGAGGGAGGGTGGTGCGGTGCTGTCGTGTCTGCTGTGTATCTGTGCCCAAGCACGTAGCCCCTCTGATGTGAAGGCGGAGCGTAAACCGCGGGTTTAATGAATCATTTCGCGGTAAAATAAAAAGATCTTAGTAGGCCAATTACTTACAGTTTACGTATGTCTGTGGCGCAGCGTTTCTATGCAAGAGAAGGAGGATATTCGATTCAAAAAACACAAAACTGAGACAAAACGTACATTGTGTTCCGAAGTTTAAAAGACTGATTTTCAACAAATTATAATAGCATTAAGCCATTGGTTAATATGGTAGAATCATATTTGCACACATCGATGTCACCTTTAAAAATATAAAACATAAAATAAAAAAAACTGTCACGTGCAGCTTTGACAGCTCAATAGACTGTAACAGAGCTACATAGGAAATGGTGGTTTTGCTAGAGCCATGGGATCAAAGACTGAAGATAGAAACCGCCTGAGTATAACAGCTTGCACCTGTGCCAAGACCAGCATCCAATCTGCTAACAACAAGTAGGCTTTCACTGCTGGTTAGAGTCTGCTTTAAGCTCATGAGGATTTCAAAATAGCAGGAGAGAAAGGGTTGGTTATCCTCAAAGTGTGCGCAGACAAATGAAAAAGACTTAAGGCAGAACAGTACTCAACATTTATTTTAATAGGTTTGAACCTCTGACAATACTGTTTCCACCTTTCAGTTCTGAATCATTGTGAGTTTTTTGTAATGACTGGTAGCTTTACAATGGAAATCACCTATGAATCACCCTGTCCTTTCTGAAGTTAAAGATAAAGGTAGATGATGCAATAGAGGTAACAGTGAATTGAAGCAGTGCTAATAATTGTGCAGCTTGTGTTTCTCGCTGTATGACACAACAGCATGGCTAGCTGTTAGATCTTGATGTCGCAGTGCAGAAGTGGTGTTTGTCTTGTGAAGGACGATGAGTAGGAGGTCCTTGAGGGGGGAAAATGATATAAAGACAAGACCAAAATGTCTTCCACTGCATAACAGCAGCAGCCTGGAAAGAAACGTGACCAATTGTGGTCTTGTGCAATCTCACACTGTTAATACTAGTATCATGTCACTGTGGCATTCAGGGTGCATTTTTCCTTTTTTATTGAAAGCTAACATCACAATTATGAGCAAGACCTTGTTTATAATACAGTACATCTTAATCAGTAGTTTAGCTCTTAATGTGTGTTAATTCTGCACACCTTTTAGTACACAAACAGCAGACACTAAAGTGGTAACTAGTAGTGTCCTCTGTCTGTGAAATGACATCATGGAATTATCCTGACATTTAATCCAGAGTTACCTACCTCTTGTTTTTGTGAGGCAGTTCAGGTTGTGGATAGAATTGGTTTGCATTGTTGTTCCTAACAAAGGTAGACAAAGGTTGTAAGTTTAGGCAAGATATACTTTATTCATTTCTTTTTGGTGCTTCATCTCTTTCAATTATTCATGGTATCTGGAGAGGTTTGGTCTGTTGAAATCCTGGTCTGAAATTCCCCAAGGTCAGCAGACATGTATTGTTAGGGCTTCACAAAAGATAACAGGTGTTTGCTGAGTGTGAGTTTTATCCGACTGTGGAGCAGGGTTGTTGTACTAAAGTCTGACAGTCCATCAGTTAATGTTCGTTCCTCCAAAGATTTCAGAGAGTTAAGCTCTTGGGTTACTTGAGGTAACCGTCTCAGCATTGCCTTTAATGTGGTGGCCCCTATGCAGACTGTATCTGTAAACAGGCTGTATTTAGAAAATTTGAGTTGTGGTTACTGCATACTGTTTTCTTTATACAGTCTCTGTGTACACCATCACATAGCAACTCCGACGGGGTTGGCTCCTAGCTCTAAGCTTGGATTAACACAGAGGATACGCAACGTGTGCCACAACAGCAAACTGTCAATCGCAATCATCTAAATTTGGGTTACAGTTGAGGCACAGCCCTGTACAGTTTGAATGCTGAACAATGCATCCCCATTTTGACTTCCACTAGGTGCAACTTGGCAACACGTGACCAAATAAGAAGTCACAGCTTGTTCCTGGTCTGCTTTAGTGGGTGTTTCTGGGAACGTGTGAAGACTTGTGTGTCATCTGTATAGTCATTGTTTGTTCATTTCCTCTGTGCAAGAGGACTGCACATTTCAAACGGGTAGCTGATTTGACTGTGCTACAAAGAGATCGTTATATACATGTATACTATACAACTTACATTTTAGGATTCAAGTCATGCAACGATTGGAGCCAGGAAAGACATGTTGCACAGCTCCCCAGGAGGCTGAGTGTTGCTGAGGAGAGTGGAACGAGTCGTGATAAATTCATTGCTGCAGCTTTAACACAGTGGCAGAGCTGTGTATAGGAGAGCTGTTGCATAACCACTCCCTCGCTGTCGTATGTGTGTCGGATAGAGGGAAGGGAAGAGATTATGTAACTGCTTATTTACTGGCAGAGTGAAGATGGAATAGTGAACAAAATAATCTGGTTTGAGTCAGGTGTGTGTATATCAGCACGTAGTGATGCACGACTGAGACCAGACAATGATTAATTTCCATGTTACAAAAACCAAAAGGATTCATTTTAGTTTTCAGGGACACTACTATTAAATTTATTTATTTTTTATAGCACAGAACAGTGCTGCAGTGATGTTTTTTCCAAATGCGCTGCTGAAAAGGACTTGGAGCTGTAGCGAGGCAGCCATTTTATAGACAATGGAGAATTGAATTTGAGGCCCAGACCTGGCACTCCTCCGGGTCATGCTCTGTTAATCAATGTGACCTCCTCATGGCTCTCTTGTTTTTTTTTCAGCCACCATGACTCACCAGTATCCCGCATTGACTCCTGAACAGAAGAAGGAGCTGCAGGACATTGCTCACAGGATAGTTGCCCCTGGCAAGGGTATCCTCGCAGCTGATGAATCCACCGGTATGTCTGCATGCACAAATTATTGATCACCTTATGTGATGGTGGACATCCTCCCTTACATGTCAAGAGCCAGTATCATAAATGAATACAATGACTTGTTTAATCATCACTGCTTTACATACTTTAACTAGTCACAAATGTATGTATAAGTGAAATATTTTGTCAACTTTAGGCAGCATGGCGAAGCGTCTGAACCCCATTGGTGTTGAGAACACAGAGGAGAACAGGCGCCGCTACCGCCAGCTGCTCTTCACTGCTGACCAGCGCATCGATAACTGCATTGGAGGAGTCATCTTCTTCCATGAAACCCTCTACCAGAACACAGATGATGGCACCCCATTTGCCAAGCTGATCAAAGATCGTGGCATTGTTGTTGGCATCAAGGTAACCTAAACTTGCATAAACATCATTCCAAACTGGTCAGGTCTTGTTTCAGTTTTGTCAAATAGGAACTTCTTTTTGCTCATGTAAAGTACATTTTTTACTGTGTAGTAATGGACAACATAGTTTGTTGGCATGTTTAACCATACACAAACCATAAGGTCAAGGTTTAAGTTTAGACTTTCTGGGGTAAAGTGCTATATGATCAGTGTAAAGTTGCACGACGTGATCTATCTGAACTAATGTGTTAGTTAAAGTTCTTTGTATTATAGTGTATGATAATCTAATATTTTTATAGGTGGACAAAGGTGTTGTGCCATTGGCTGGAACAAATGGAGAGACCACCACTCAAGGTATGTGGTCATCACACAAGAATTCATCAAATATTACATTATATTGTGTAGATGTTCACTAATTTTGTGAATTTGTTGGAGTATAGGTTTGGATGGACTGTCTGAGCGCTGTGCCCAGTACAAGAAAGATGGAGCAGACTTTGCAAAGTGGCGCTGTGTGTTAAAGATCAGTGACACAACGCCATCTGAACTGGCCATCTACGAAAACGCCAATGTTCTGGCAAGATACGCTAGCATCTGCCAGCAGGTTAGTCTAACATTTTCATTGGTGTTTTAAATTGGCTTTTATCATCTAAATTATCTGTATGTAACTGTGGTAAAACTGCGTAATATTTTTTGTCTGTGTGAAATTTAAAGTTGGCTTTGTTGTATTTTTGTAGAATGGTATTGTTCCTATTGTGGAGCCTGAGATCCTTCCTGATGGGGACCATGACCTAAAGCGTTGCCAGTACGTCACTGAGATGGTAATGTTAAACAATATTTTAACAAAATCAATTCATGAATAGGACACCTATTGCAGGATTTTAATATCCCCATTTGCTGTTGGTCTCTAGGTTCTGGCTGCATGCTACAAAGCTCTATCGGACCACCATGTGTACCTGGAGGGGACATTGCTTAAGCCCAATATGGTGACTGCTGGACACTCCTGTCCCAACAAATACTCCAGTGAGGAGATTGCCATGGCAACTGTCACTGCTCTTCGTCGCACTGTTCCCCCTGCTGTCCCAGGTTAGCAGTGGACTGTAGACATATTACAATGTATGATTCTTTTGATGATTTTTGTGTCTCATGTCTCAATTATTTTCAGGGGTGACATTCTTGTCTGGTGGACAGTCCGAGGAGGAGGCTAGTGTGAACCTTAATGCCATGAACAACTGCCCACTGGACAGACCCTGGGCATTGACCTTCTCCTACGGTCGTGCTCTTCAGGCTTCTGCCCTGAATGCATGGAGAGGAGAGCTTAGCAATGAGAAGGCAGCCACTGAGGAGTTCATCAAACGTGCTGAGGTTAGACAAGCTCAGTAACTTTACTCACTTTTCATCATCTTCAGTACCATAAATCTAAAGCATTGTTTTATTTTGTCTTGTTTAGGCAAATGGCTTGGCTGCTCTTGGAAAATATGAATCTGCTGGAACTGGTGGTGCCGCAGGAAAGTCACTCTACGTAGCAAACCATGCCTATTAAACATCCAACTACCACATTCAGTTGTGGCCTACCAATAGTCTTATACTGTATTCACTCGGCTATTTCCCCTCACTCCATCAATTACAGGCCTGCGCTGTCTACTGTACTTTAGAGTTGTAAGATTTAAAATTATTAGATGTATGTATTTAACATCATAATATAAGATTACTGTACTAAAGGGAACAGGCTTAATTTATTGTTTGCTTGATCAATCAAACGTTTAAGAACAATTCATAAAACAAGTGGGACAATGTTGTCTGTCAATGAGATAAGAATGTTAAGGCAGCCCAGTTTTAACTAAATCATCATAATTTGTGTTCATTTATGCTTCCTCCCTGGCTCAGCACATTTTACCACTTTTCCTGCATCCCAATATTGGGTCATTCCAAAATAGGCTGGATTTTGCATAATGTGTCTTAGTGTATTGCTTTTGTAAGAATGCAGTGTTAGCTCATCTTAAAATGCGCTATACTAATACATCCCTGACTTGGGACCAAGTGATCATAAGCAGCAACACTACCTGTATATTCATGAAAGGACAGAATAACATGGTCCAAAAGTGTTGAAATTTCTGACTGAATTTGTTTGAAGCAATTGTGTGCAGTTCTCATTGTACTCGCGGACAGCTGTAGCCCTGCTAAAGTCATAGAAGTTTATATACCCCCTACACATCTTTGTGTTGACACATTTTTGATTGCTAGTAATCAGAAATGTCTCTTTGGTTAAACCATTTGCTTTTAAATTACAGTTAGTGTTGAGTTGTATGATGGTGTTATATATTCTGATGCTTGTGTGTCGCCCCCATCTTGCTTCCCTCAGCCAAGCCCACAGGAAGATGGAAAGGTTGTTTCTGTTACTGTACCAATGAGATGGACCAAATCAAGGGTTGGCTGTAGGGAAACAGTCACTGCTGTGTTGGACAACTGTGATATTTGTGATGTTAATGCTGTCAAAGCACTTGGTGTGTCAAGTAGTAAAAAAAAAAATTAACCAAAATAAACCTTTAAAATTAAGATGACTGTGTGACATCATTTTTTTGAATATATAACAAAACTACTTACTTCATAAATATGGGGGAGGGGGGGGGGGGGAATTTACACGCAATCGGAGTGGAGTCGAGTCTGTTGTGTTTCTGTGGGTACTTTGACTGTCCCTTCTAAAACGTGTATGTGAATTGGTGACTCTATATTGCCCTTAGTCAATGTGCTGTATGTGAGAGTGAATGATTGCCTGTCAGTGTACATGTCTGTCAGATTTACTCTGCCTAAAGCCCTTAGTTGCTGGAAAAGGCTCCATTCAGCCGTGACCCTTGACGGCAATAAGCAGAAAAAGAATGGAAAAATTAATGATTTCTTTATTGCTATCTACATTAAGGCTATAAAACTATTTCCATATTTAGCGTGTGATTGCAAGTAAACTTACTATACATGCATGAAGTAAACCAGGTTAGGTGGTGAAAGTGAGACAAATTTACATTAATTCACTGGAAGACGCCAAAACGCATACCAAAATACAAATGTAAGAATGTAAAGTAAGAATATGTTAAATCAAAATATACTGCGCAAATATTTTTCAAGCCCCTTCATTGGCGTTGCTGTTTAAAACAAAGAGAATATTGAAAGAGAGAGTTAGCAACGGTACAGTGGGGAGTGTTTTTCGTTTGCGTGACAACTTGGCCACGTGACACGGACTGCTAAGGTTGAATTGATCGAACGCACCCATTCATTCAGTCCGCAATGGCTACAACGGAAGTAGGTGAGTAGATTTCTGGATGTGGTGTGTACAGTTGTGTACACTTGAAATTAACTATTATAAAATGTCATTACGTTTTGAAAATATAGACTAGGTTATGCAAGAAATGTCAGTGTACTATAAGACTACAAGATGAAAATTTTCACATTAAAAACCCTTGTAAGCTAACGGCTAGCTAGCAAAACCGGTTTCAACGCTAATGCATTTCCTCAAAATTTCTTGCTCGCGTTTGCTATTTTCAGTGTATCATGTATCTGCGTATGGTTACCGGTCCTCTCTTATTTACACGTTTACCCTTGTGCTACACGCAAAGTTAAACAAAAAAATACACACCCATAGGAAAGGGATTATGATCACATTAAATATGAGCTGCATAAAATAAAGTGTACTTCCCTCTGTGTTAGTTTATATGCTGAAAGTAATGAAGGTCTGGTAACAAATCTATTTACATGATACTCAACAAAATTTGAGATAAGCCTGAATAATTTTGTGTTGTAGCTTTGTTGCTGTCAAACCATGATTATGATGTCCACCTTCTTTCTGTCTCCATGTCTCAGAGCGTAGGCGAGGCCAGCTGGCTGCTCTGTCCATAGCAGCAGTGGTCATCATTGTAGGGGTCCCATTGTGGTGGCGTACAACTGAGACTTACCGTGCCTGGTTGCCTGTAAGCCAAATACAAGAGCTGGCTGATCTGCAGGTTTGTTTGCTGTAATTGCCAATAATATACAGTATATAAACAATTTGTATATTTAAAAAATTGTATTGTAATTCCATGTGTTTGCAGCTCCAGTTAAGTGCTGATGTTGAAGTGGTGTTTGCACGTGGGACTGTTGCACCAGAGCAGCAGAAAAAAGTCCCATTAACACTGACAAAGGATGAAGAGCACAGTGTAGATGGTGATTTTTCTTGTTTGTTTGCTGTAATTCTCAGAAGCTCTTTTTTTCGCTTAACATATTTCATTATTAATGTCTTACACGAGTGAAGTAATAAACTTACAATTCCATGAACTTTTTTTGTTTTGTTAGAATGTGGCTATTCACACTATTCATTGCTTTTTGTTTTCCTTAAAGAAAACACATCTTTGAGGTACAGGTATGAAACACGGTACCGCACAGCCACCATCATGGAGGAGGATGCTCTTAACCAGCCCACTGCTGCAGGCAAGATATTGACAAACAAGAGAGCCATCGCTTCGCCCCATACAAAATGTTGTTTGTTTGTAATACCACATCTTTCTTTGTTGGTTCTGTTTAGAAGCAGATCTCTCACTGCACACACTCAGTGAAAGTCCATGTGGCTCTTTGGTTGTTTATATCATCCCAGATTCATCACTGTTGCTCCCAGAGGTAAAATATTTATTATTTTTATTTATTTTGCACATAATAAAAATAACTATGTAAATTTACAAAAATAATATTTTAAAAAAGCAGTACAAGTGCAGGGGAGAGGGGGAAAAAAAAGCCAAAAGGGCTTATTTTAAAGCCTCCACCTTATAATACATACAAAAGTTACATACAGATAAAATTACAGCTAAGACCGTAAACGTGCTGCTTAAATAGAATAAAACAACTGTTAAATGTTTAAAAAAAAGAGAGAGAAAGATTTAATCAAATATTAATTAAATATTTTTTAAATGACTATAATGCTGTGTTGAACTAGATGGAAAAAGTCACTCCATAATTTACAGCCTCTTTATCTTAAGTAAAACTGGGATGTTACAGATTTTGGCAAATGGAAGTCTTGATTTTGATTTCTGAGTATTGTAGCAATGAGCCTCTGAATTAGTTTTAAAATAAAATATGAAATGCTCAGGTATGGTACTTTGATTAAACTGGATTTTGTGCATAGAAATACAAATTTGATAGCCATTTATATCATAGTTATTAAGAACCTTGAGTTTGTAAAATAATTCTAGCAATTCTAACAAAGCGCTTTTGCAAAATTAAGATTTTATTTAAAGTAGACGGGAAAGTGTTTGCCCAAAACTATATTACAATGTGATAGATAAGGGTAAATTAAACTGTTGTATAGTGTAAGTATACATTTTGTATCAAACTGATGGACCAACTTTTCTTAAAATTCCAATTGATTTATACATTTTTCTAGTTACCCAATTCCAAAAATAAAGTACTTTGGTCATGTGTACCTATTTTTTTATAAGATTGTCTATAAATAATGTAATGCATGTTGGGGTTACATCTTGTATGTTAAAGTTTAAAAGTTTTTTCCTCTCAGAAAATAGATGTTTACATTGGCCAGCGTCGGACAGCCTTGCTGCGCATTGGGGCTCAGGTGAAAGTAGGAAAGCCATTGGAGCAACTGTTGACTCACCTTGAGCCTCGGATCCAGCAGGTGCTGCAGGTTATGTCCTTCAGTCACGCTGAAATCACTGCTGCTCTTAGTGACAGAGTTCGACTCAGCCCTGGCAGCAAAGAGAGCATTGCAGACAGTATGAGAGCCTTTAAATCGAGCCCAGGTTGGTTCACATTTAACTAAAAACAATAAACCCTGAATTCTTTTCAAAAAAGGTTGTATTGTTTTATTTATGATTTTGCTTATATTCCTGTAGGCTATGAAATAACATTCAGTCTGTTAAACCCTGACCCAAAATCACACAGGCTTCACTGGGACATAGAGGGTGCTGTGGAAACCTATATTCAGCCTTTGCTTTTAAAACTTGCTCCTGTTGCCAACTTTAGTATTGACTCTCAGGTAAAGTTTAGAATATTTACTTTTATAGCTACCATTTAAACTGAAAATGAGCAGCCACTGTAGTTCTCTTGGTTTTTGTGTTTACAGACATTGTACTTTGCCATGCTTGGTATAAACCCTCGTTTTGACAGCAGCCGTAATGCCTACACACTGAGTGCAGATAGTCTTGCTCATGTCATAAACCCTGTTGAAGCTAGACTTGGTAAGAAAATATGTATGCACATTATATAACAATTTTTAAACAGGTGAATAGTCATTTTTTAAATAATTTCTTTGTGGTTTTGATTTCAGGCTCAAACGCAGCATCTTCAAACCCAGTACTGAATTTTCTGTTGTATGTTCCTGATGCCAACCATTCACCTCTCTACATCCAGGACCACAGAAAACAAGAAGTACCTTCAAATGCATTTCACTCACCACGCTGGGGCGGGATTATGGTAAGATAAATACAGAATTCCATAGTAACTTATGTTGCCCTTTTTTTATTTTGTTTGTCCTAACATTATTTTTTTATCTTTAGGTTTATAATGTAAATAGTTTTTACGAACCAGATGTTGCTTATCCTGTTGACATTAACATCAACATGGCCAAGGTCATGGGAGTCTTCCTTGCACAACTTCGGTAATGTTTGTCACAGTTTTACAAGTGGATACATAGACTCCTCTTTTACTAGTTTGTCCATTAAGTATACTTTCTGTACACTTTCAGACTCTTGCTAGGAGTGCAGTCTTCTACCACTCCCCCTGGTTTTCTGGTGGCACCGTGCAACAATTTTGGACTAGCAGACTGGGAGTTAGACCGTCTCATGTGGAGCAGGACTGTGGAAAATGTTGCAACAGCAACCACCACAATCACTTCTTTGGCACAATTGCTGGACCAGATTGGCAACATTGTTATCAATGACAATATTGCCCAACAGGTAAAATTTGCTGTATCTCACAAATATTGCTATCATCCATATGATTTTTCTTTAGGAGCAATGCATTCTTTATTTTCATATTGACTTAATGACTTGTATCCCCATAATCTGAAATGTGATCCGGTACAACAATTTTGTCTAGTATGTTGTATTAATGTTTTTCCTCTTTCCTAAGGTGTCCAATGCTGTTTCATCTCTGCAGTTGGCAGTGGCAGAACTGGAAGCAGGGAATCTTGGTTTTGCACTACAGTACAGTAAAGAAGCTATTTTGGCTTCAGAGAAAGCATTTTTTGATCCATCACTTCTCCACCTCCTCTACTTTCCTGATGATCAGAAGTTTGCAATTTACATCCCACTGTTTTTGCCTATGTGTGTACCAATTCTCCTATCACTGCTAAAAATATTGTCAGAGGTTAGACAGAGGCGCAAGGAAAAGCGAGCCAAAAAAGACTGAAATCATTGGAGAAGTGCAAACATGACAGTGGCCTCAGTTTCAGAAAAGTAAGTGGTGGAGGCAAAATTTAAAAAAAAAACAACAACACTGGATTTGAGTGGCAAATAAGCCAAGAGATTTTTGTCATCTAAAGCTGAATGTTGTGAATTTTATTTGTTTATTTTATATTTGAAAACCAATTGGTGTTAAGTTATTGAATAAACTTTTATTTCTATACAATAATTTTGCTGCTTAAAGTATTTAATGTCTTTTAAGTTTTTATGGATTTTAAGTCACTATAGTTACTTGAAAGAAGTTATCTTTAATGAGAACTCACAGCTGCTACATGATAAACACCTTTTCTGTTCAGTGTTAAAAGTACCGTATGTGGTATTGAAACATGTATAATACACGTCTTCTCTTGTTCAACATTATATCAGCAAAAATACTTGTTTTTGAAATTGTGTTCTAAAATTCTTTTCTTTCATCACCACACTCACCCAGAAGGTGGTGCTAATACACAATAAAGCCAACAGACCGGAAATAGAAGAAAGGAGCCGTGAAGAAGAGACCTCGCTGCTGAATTTGTGTAGCTTCAGCTGTGCTTCGAGGCTAATGTAAGCAATTTCGTTTCGTTTAGGCTCCAACAAGCTAAAACTTACCGAAAGCCGCCTTTTCGTTTTGTTTAGTGTCAACATTTTATTAACATTAAAATCTTCAAGCCTAAGATTCGTTTTCTTTGAAAGTGGACTGGTAGCTTTCGCGCTAACTTAACCCTAGCTCACGTTTCGCGCTAACCCCTTGTTGCCCGCGTTAGCGATGTCTGGTATTGTTCGTGGACCTGCAGGCAGCAACGACTGTCGGATTTACGTTGGAAACCTCCCTCCAGACATCCGCTCAAAGGATGTGGAAGATCTCTTTTACAAGTATGGAGTCATTCGCGATATTGATCTGAAAAACCGAAGAGGAGGACCACCTTTTGCCTTCGTTCAGTTCGAGGACCCGAGGTAAGCCGTGGTAACTTCGCCGTGTTATCTCAGTCACATACCAAGGCTTTTATCCACAGGAGACAATAATCATCACTTGCTTAAAATAAGGCCTTTTATAGATGTGGTTTACCTTTTCACAGTTGGGAATAAGCAGCGGAAATGAGCAGGCCCAGAAATTCTATGAGCCGCATACAGCAGATAAAGCTGTTTGTCTGCTCTAGTAATTAACAACTCAGTGGCCGCACATTGCATCTTAGCACGCTCAAAATGACCTAAAAGCTGTAATTGTCGTATCTAAATTATAAAAAAAAAAAAAAAGCTCTTTTAATTTACTCAAACTAAATTCATAGTATATATTTTTGCATTACATAAAAAGTAGAATATCTACGAAAACTTTAGAAATTCAGTAGGATTTACAGGTGCCATCCAACAATAAATTTGAGGAAAACGGAAAAAAAAAAAAAAAAATATATATATATATATATATATATATATATATATATATCTATATCTCACACTCAAACTCTAAATGAACTGCAATGGTTTCTTGGGTTTCTTTAAATGGTCTTAGTCTGGTTCAGTTAGTTACACAATCACGGAGAGAGCTATGGACAGTTGTCTAGTCACTGACCCTGAGAGAATAAACCACAAAAGGTTTTTGATATATTATTGATAAAGAAACTGGCTGCTCACAGAGCTGTGTGTAGCTGAGTGTATTAAAACCTATTACTAGAAATTTGAGTGGGAAGAAAACTAGTGTTGGAGAAAAAGATGCACAAGCAGAATGCACAGCTGAAGACAATGAGCAGAAAAACCCAGACCAGAACTTTAAGGAAGATCACAGGGAGTAAACTGAGGCTGGAGTCAGTGCATTAGGAGCCGCCACACAGTTCAAGACATTTTTCTACAACTTGTGTCAGGGGTTTCCTTAACCAACCCTGAGACAATACAATATCTGCTTTTCTAATGGAAAGTCATCAGCCACTTTGTTTCCTGAAGTATCTCAGTAACTCAGGCTTTTACTGAGAACTTTTAGAGGACTTCATGCTTTCTTCTGCTCACAAGCTTTATGTAGATGCTGATTTGATCATCAAGCAAGTCTTGGGATCCAGCACACACAGTCTAAAGTACCACACAGTAGGCAAACAACGATGGTATTACTGGGATAGACTGGCCAGCAAACTCTCCAGACCTAGAGCCCATGGAGAATCTATGGAGTATTGTCCAGAGGTAGATGAAAAACAGAAACGGCAAACCCAGTAACACAGATGAGCTGAGGGCCTCTATCAGAGCAACCTAGCCATAACACTTCAGCAGTGGCGCAGGCTGATCCCCTCCAGGAGTGAGGCAGTAATTTATGCTGAAGGAGTCCCACATGTATAGAAATGTTCAGCACTATTGTGTGGAAAATAAAATTTGCATTTTTTTAACCTTTTTTCCCCTTTTACTGCTTTTGCAGAGATGCAGAGGATGCTGTTTATGCTCGTGATGGTTACGACTATGATGGATACCGGCTGCGTGTGGAGTTTCCTCGAAGTGGGCGAGGTGGTGGAACATCAGGGCCCCCCAGAGGAAGGTTTGGGCCCCCGTCCCGGCGCTCTGAGTACAGAGTTGTGGTGTCAGGTAGGCAGCACTCACTGAGAGCTAGTTCATATATTTGTTGAAAATGGATGAGTTTCTTATTACCATCTGCTGTGTTTTAAGGGCTTCCTCCAAGTGGAAGCTGGCAGGACTTAAAGGATCACATGAGAGAAGCAGGTGATGTATGTTATGCTGATGTTTATCGTGATGGCACTGGAGTGGTGGAGTTTGTACGCAAAGAAGACATGACCTATGCTGTTCGCAAGCTGGATAACACCAAATTTCGCTCTCATGAGGTACGTAAAGTATTAAAACCTGTCATAAACAATCAGGTAAGAATCTGACATGACAGTCCTCATTAATAGTTGGCATTAATGGAATGGAGAGTCCACATTGTTGATGATTGGTAAGTGACAAACAAACCAACCCTAGAAGTTTTTTCTTTTTGTGGTTGGGTTTTCTTGTAAATATCTTGTTTAATAATGGTACATTTTAATTTTGTGTCCAGGGAGAGACTGCTTATATTCGTGTGAAGACCGACGGTCCTGGGAGCCCCAGTTATGGCCGTTCCCCCTCTCGCAGTCGCAGCCGGAGCCGTAGTCGCAGCAGGAGTAGGAGTGCCTCCCGCAGTTACTCTCCTCGTCGTGGCAGAGGGTCTCCCCATTATTCCCCCCGCCGCTCCCGTTCTCGCTCACGCTCTCGCACCTAGGTTTCTGAGTACAAACCAGAGAAGAAGGCTTCATTCTTAGAAAATTCTGCAGTTCTCACGGACCATGTGATTGTGTATTACCAGCTAACACTCTTCTTTGTCTTTTTTGTCAAATTTTGTTGCAGCTTACATTTTATTTTATTTTTTACATTAATAAGGTTCTGCTAACCATCTGTTCCTTTCCTGAACTTCCTTTCCCACATTTCAACATTGCTTTGTTGTTGTATGGATAGTTTTTATACAGTTTTAAGCGCACACTGTCGTACTTTGACCTTCTTGTGTGTCTCTCTGTACAGTCCAGAGGAACAGGATAGGATGGGAGGAGAGGATACAGTTCAAATTAGGATTAACAGGAGGAGGAGTCAAATATAGCCCCAATGGTATGATGGCTGTGCCTTGTCAACTGTGAACACTGCATTATAGGGCTGTTGAGTTATTTTCTCTTAACTGACACTCAATAAGTGTGTTGTAGCAATATCCAAAGTTTTTTTTTTTTCTACTTTATCTTAGCTGGCATCCTATACCCTTTTACAGTAATCCATTTATAGAAACATGATTACATATTTAATCATTGTGAAGGTGTGATTCTAACTTGCCTCCTTCTCTTTGGTTTTACTGGTATTCTAAAGGTTTGGACTGGGCTCTTTGTCTGACCATTTCGGAGCTGGATTAGGATTAGGAATCAGGATGGATGCATGGAGCAGGAGCACGGGAACAGTTTACCCGGGAGAGGATCCCGACCCCTGGCCCTGTCCGCATATCCGCATCAAACTGGAGATAAAATAGAAAAATAATCAATATCAATTGGCTTTTTACCATGCAGCTATTTTCAATAGGATCCAGAGACATGATCACATGCAATGGTGAGGATTTATTTTTTCAGATTTTTGTTTTTTTATTAAAAGAAGAGGAAAGCTTGGATCAAACGAGGAGGGCTGGGAAGTGCAGGATGGATCCACACGCATAAGGAGTGGTAATTTGTGGGTAACATATAATAGTGAATAAGGGAGGGAGGGAGGAGCAGGAGGAAACGGGAACGTAACCTTGATTGTATCGCTTTCTTAGGCCAGTCTCTTTCTGAAGTTAATTAGTTCTAACTTTAACTATGCCATAGCTTTATTCTCCTTTTAAATAAACATTTGTAATAAAAATGAAGCCTGTGTCTGATTTTAATTCCTGACTGTCTTAGAAAATGTCATTTTTGTCTAAAATATCAAGGAATAAATTAATAATTTTTTTCCTCAGTTTTGTAAATGGTGGGGTTTTCATTTGCTGTCAGTGTAATTAAATCTGTTTATTATGCTTAACATTTTTCAGCTAATAGCTGCTACAAGGCCTATAGTTTCAGTACATTGTGCATTGGTACATTTGATTGTAACTGCAGTAATTGTAATTTGAAGCCAGGCCACATCCACTGTGGAAATGTGGACGTTTTTTGAGGATCCAAATATCCACTGCTGCTTCAGACATTTTGTGTTTTTACAGTATTATGCTATTACTGTTGTTCCTGTTGATTAGAATATTAGACATTTCTGATTTGATTTCCATATGAGAAGCAAATCTAAAATGAATGCATAGGAGAAAAGTGTTAAATTGTGAGCCATGTGATTAAGGATTAGAAAAAGGATGTATTATATAGTGATGTGCAGGATGTCTGAGCTTAGGGGCTTTGTGTAGCTCTCCACTGATCCTACTAAACTGAAGGCATGTATGAAAAAAACAATACTTCCCTAAGACATCAGACACGTACATACTTTTTGGGGCGACACGACCTCTCTGAGTCTGCTCTGCTGACCACTTTCAGTATTCTTTTTTTTGTGTACCTGGATCACGTGCCCTGGATTTTTTTTTTTTTTTTTCCTATCCTTGGATCTGAGAGGTTGGGACTGTAGGGAGGACACAGGACAGCGGTGCATTGTGGGGCGAAATAAGTTGCGGGGAATGTCCGCAAGTAAAAAATGCTGTCGGCCCTGCGTAGCATGCACTTCAGCCAATCGGGCATGGCCTGTGATTTAGAGGGCGGGTGTAAAACACAGGTTCTTTCTTTTATAAATTAGCAAAACACCTTTTCTACACGGAGCCTTTGGGAACTCGTGTTTAGTCATTAAAGCTTCTGTTAAAGACGAGAGGTAAGATAAAGGTTTAAGCTACCTTAACGTGTAAATGATTAGCTATTAGGGCTGCTCATTGGGAAAACCATGTGCTCGTCGTATCGCACGGCTTCAGTGACTGATGTTCAGAGAAATTTTGCATGTTTTTGTCCTGAAGCGTCCGTTACTACGAGACAAGCAGTGAAAGTGCTAAATATGTTTAGTAGATAGGCCCATAACAATCATATGGCCTCCATGATGTCAGTGCTCATAACTTTCTTTACTTATGTTTATTGTTAAATTCACCATGTTAGCCCAGAATATGGGTGTAGTCAAATTGTGTTTTGTCCCTTGTTCTGGTTTAAAAAGGAAGCTAATTGTTTATAATAAGTAATTTCTTCCTGAAAAATTGGATAAACATACTTACTTTTTTGTGCTTTCAGTGAAGTCAAAAGTCATCATGTCAGAGAAGAAAGCGGTCATAAAAAACGCAGATATGTCTGATGAAATGCAACAAGATGCAGTGGACTGTGCCATGCAAGCAATGGAAAAATACAACATTGAGAAGGATATTGCTGCTTATGTTAAAAAGGTATACAAATAACCAGCTTCAACACTTTCTGTGAATTGTTCTCAGTGTGTTTTGCTCATCTCCTTTCTATCTCCTCTGCAGGAATTTGACAAAAAGTACAACCCCACCTGGCACTGCATTGTTGGTAGAAACTTTGGAAGCTATGTTACACACGAGACAAAGCACTTTATTTATTTCTACCTTGGGCAAGTGGCCATCCTGCTCTTCAAGTCGGGCTGAAAAGTGAATATGTACAGCCAGGCTACCAGCTGTACATTGTCCATCACAGACATGCCTACCTCTCAATTCGCTAATCCTTGAATTTCAGCAGTTCTTGCCTAAATTGGATCTCAAAAATGCACAGGCGAGAAGACTCTAATGTCAATATGTTATTCTGTACATTATTTATTTTGATGGTATGTAAGCAACAGGAAAGGCATTTGTTGAATTGTCTTAATTTTCAGTATAACTTTAATAGACTTGTAAAGGCTGTTGCTTAATACAAAACATTGTACTTTCTGTATACATGCACAATATTCTTTTTCCAATTATGTTGTGAAAAGATTAATAATGAAGCTGCTGAAATATAAGTTGGAGTGCCATTCTGTTTTGTAATGTCTCATGCTGCAAATGAAAGTTTAACTCCTGTATTAAGTGTCTTGCATTTTCTTATTACATCAAATCAAAGTAATCTTAAATCATTAATATTGGTAAAAACTTTTTTTTTTTTTTCTTTAAACCAGGTAAAAAATTTTGAGAATCTGTTGACTTCTCATTTATAAACATGACCTGGCCAGGAGGCCCTGGCAGGAATAAATAACATACTGTATACATCTGTGCATACTCAAAATCAAGGTATACGACTATACATAGACAAAACTACACCACAGAACAAGTGTGTAAAAATAGGAAAATAAAAGGGGAGAGAAGTGTGTCTGCATATGTGAGACTGAGATCTAAATGTGAATCAGCAGGAACAAGTTTCAACAATAATCTGTTGGTCTCTGTTTGAACAATGAAACGGACATCAGAGATACAACATGTCATACCAGATGTTAGGAGAATAAGGTTTATATGGCAGTATGTTCAAGTTAGTAACATGCCCTATCACCTGGATGTGAGCCAGATGCACTGAGAGTTGATGTCAGAGAGCCATCAGAATCACATTTTGGCATGGTGCATTATCTATTAAAAATGTTGTATTTCACCACAATACCTTGTGTCTGGTGATGGTTTAGTAGAGCAGTGGCATTGTTGAGTGAGCTATGGAAAATGTAACAGAAAATGCCATCTGAAAACAGTTTTTAATGTTAATTTATAAGTGAATATTTAATTATTAAAATCTGTGCTTTTATTTGGAGTTTTGTTCCCAAATGTTAGTAATATGCTATCGTAATACTGTAATCTTGTAATCAAGATGTAATCACTACAGTTCAGACTGTAGAGGACTGTGGTGTGAGTCTAACATTAAATTTAGATCAGTAAAGCTCTTCTTCTTTTTTTTTAAGCTGGCTCTTCAATAGGCAAAACAAGAAAAGAGCAGATAGGCCACAGTAATCTTAACAGTACACAAACATATTTATTCTACATTTTGCACAAGGAATACTGATCTTAGCTTGTTTTTAAATTCAGTCTCACTTTCTATAAGATCCACTGAGCATCAATGAAAAAGTGAGACATTATCTTAATAAGTGGAACGGGGGACAAAAAAGTGTCTGTGCAGTACAACCAAAAGTGGGACAGGTAGTCACTCTACATATACAGTTGTAAAGCATTTCTTAACAACAGGGCTAGGAGTAAATCTCTGTTCCAAACTCCGGAGCAGTAGGGGGCGCTAATGGTTGTTGGCCGGTCGTTAACCGCTGTAAACTACCAAGAAGAAGGTTCTTCTAATGAGCAAAACACATTCACCTTAACCCTCTGGGCACCTCAAAAATGTACATACACTCGTTACCTTAGGGACCCGTTTGGGACCTCTCATAAAATAGCTTTAAAAATGTCAAATATTAATTTTTTATTTTATTTTTTACTGTTTTCGCATGAAATCCTTTCTACGACTTCAGCTCTAATCATAGATATGAAGTTTATTAACATTTATTTATATTTTCTATGTTTTTATGGCCTTTTTGTCATCAAAACCCTGTTTTTTTAGATAGCAAAATCACAAAATATGCCCTATTATCCAAAAATGAGTTGCAGAGTGAATCACTTGGGGTGAAGTTATTAGAGCCTTGACTAAGTCAATAATTCATAACAAAATTGGTTTTGATGCATTTTTATTTTTGGAGCAAAGACAGGTTTTTGTAAAGACTTATACTCGTTACCTTAAGTACGCGTTTGGGACCTCTCATAAAATAGCTATAAAAATGTCAAATATTATTATTATTATTTTTTTTTTTACTTTTTTTGCATGAATTCCTTTCTACTACTTCAGCCCTAACCATAGATATGAAGTTTATTTTCATTTATCAATAATTTATAGGTTTTTGTATTTTCTATGTTTTTATGGCCTTTTTGTCATCAAAAACCCAACATTTTTAGATGACAAAAACACAAAATTTGCCATATTATACAAAAATGAGTTGCAGAGTCGATCACTTGGGGTGAAGTTATTAGAGCCTTGACTAAGTCAATAATTAATAACAAAATTGGTTTTGATGCATTTTTATTTTTTGAGCAAAGACAGGTTTTTGTAAGGACTTACACTCGTTACCTTAAGTACACGTTTGAGCCCACTGACTTCCATTATAACAACTGATTTTTGACATACTGTAATTCTGACATATCATAATACTTTTTCATGGAAACCTAATAAATCTAAGCCTTTACCTTCAAAATAAAGGGAAATTAGGTTTTTGGTCAGATTGACCCCCTAAACCACCAGGCGCAGCAGAGCTTTATTTTATACATTTTCAATGGAACTCTGTTGTCCTACCTTGCAAAATGCATGGGAATAAAAACACTGAACACCAATAAATTGGTCTTGGTGTGTTAGAATGGATGTAACAGAGCGGTGGGAGTGTGGCTGAGAATATATTTTGTTCATGAGGTCATGAGGGAGTCTGTGAAACTCAAGTATAAAAAGGCCAGATGGACTCTGTTTATAAAAAAAGTGGAATCAGTGTACCTGAGAATACTCTTCTCTCTGTGTGTGTGGGTCTGTGTGAGATTACAGTGATCAGAGTCAAACAGGCTGTTGACATTTTTGTTCTTGACCCAGAGAGAGCCTCCTCTCTCCCATTGGACCTTGGTACAGCAGGTTTCTGCTGAAGTCTGTCAGTCAGATGGAATTATTTCTTTTCAGACAGACAGAGGCAGGAGTGATATTTCCTTTATCATTTATTTCCTTGTCATGTTTTGACTGACACCAGCAGTTTTCTTCAGAAGCGTCACCTGACTGCTGTGACGTATCTTTATCAGCCGTGGTCAGCCTGAAGGACCTGACCACGCCCCCTGCTGGTCTCTCAGACTGATCCTGACGCCCTTGGGTTTCTGGAGAAAAGTGTCCCAGGTCTGAGAGAGCATCAATCTCAGCTGGATCCTCTCAGTGTAGAGGAGCAGGAGCTCTACTCCAAGCTTCCTCCAGGCGACCGAACTTCTCGCCCTTTCTCATGGTTTCAGGGAGCACCCAGCCACCATGCAGGGTCTCTTCAAAAGATCAAATATGGCCAAATTCAAGTTTTCCTGATCTGCATTTCCTTATTTTGTTCTTGTGAGTCTTCCCGTTTTACACCTTTTGCATTACTTTTGGTGTTTAGGGCTTTTTTTTGTGTGTGTGCAAATATCGGAATTTCACTCTCTGGGTCAAGAACAAAAATGTCAACAGCTTGTTGACCTCAGATCACTTGAATCTCACACAGACCCACACACACACACACACACACACACACACACACACACACACACACACACACACAGAAGAGTATTCTCAGGTACAGTGACTCCACTCATTTATAAACAGAGCTCACCTGGCCTTTTTATACTTAAGTGTAAAGACTCCCTCATGGCCACACAAACAAAATATATTCTCAGCCACACTCCCACCGCTCTGTTACATCGATCCTAACACACCAAGACCAATTTATTGGTGTTTATTGTTTTTATTCCCATTGAAACTGTCTGTAATAAAGCTCTGCTACTCCTGGTGGTTTAGGGGGTCAATCTGACCAAAAACCTAATTTCCCTTTATTTTGAAGGTAAAGGCTTAGATTTATTAGGTTTTCATGAAAAAAAGTATTATATGTCAGGATTGCAGGATGTAAAAATCGGTGGTTATTATGGAAGTCAATGGGCCCAAATGCGTACTTAAGGTAACGAGTGTATGTAAAATACATATCTCTTGTTCTATACACCTTAGAACAGATGGGGTCATGGCATTTTAAACACCGACTTAAAAAATTATTCTGGCCAAGTTTCACACCAACAGCTTTTGAACTGACTGATTTATTGAGGATCAAAAAAGTAAAAACAGCAAAAAGTGCGCGTTTGGGCCCTAAGGTGCTGTGAGGGTTAAGGGTATTTTAAAGAGGGGAACAAGCAAATACGAACAGATATTTTAAATGGCGTTCCTCCAATAAACACTTCATAAAAGGATTTAACGTCAAGTAGTTTCGTACCAGCAGATGGCGGTAATACAACAATACAAGCTGCTGTAAAACCCCAAAGAAGAAGAAGACGGCTCTACTTCCTGTGTTAGAAGCATGGCGGCACAGGCTGAGTTTTCCAGTGCGGCACCGGCTTTTGCGAGCCGTCACGATGTCTCTGCTTTACCCGCGGTGCCTCTGTCCGCGGAGGCCGTCCCGTTCACTCCCCGGGGCTCGTCCGACGCTGACAAACAGTTTGCGCACTGCTACGCAAAGGTCCGAGTGCTGCGGCCAGACTCTGCCCAGCTCAGAGAAGAACTCAACCTGCTTTTTGACAAGCTTCTCTCAGAAAACTACAACAAAACCTTCAACCCTAACATCACCATCCGTCCAGAGGTACACTGTCTTGTTTGTCCGACTTTGCCTAAAGTTATTTAGCTGCTTGGCGCGGACTTTCGGGGGTAAAAAACGCTTCTTTAAGTCAAATGCAGGTTCACTTTAGTTTTTTTAAGAATCATATACACAGTTGTTTTGCTGTATTTTCCCTTTTTTTTTTTTTTTTTGTCATCTCTGATTGGATGAGGGTCACACCCTAAAACACTACTCCCATGTAAACATAAGAGGAAAATCGTCTTCACTACAATCAGAGTAATAATGTTTTAGATACATTCATCCTCACATTGGGACATGTATAATGTAAATTGACTAGGATTATTTACGTTTTTTATGAGAATTGCTCATAATATGTCTTAAAATGATAGATTATGAAGATAGAAGAGTAGGTGCACATAAATAGCCTAACCAACGACTGCACAGGAAAAAAACATTTCATAATAAAATATCTATTAAAAACAAAAATAAAATTTTGCCTCTACTTTTGTTTTTACTTTCAGGATGTGTGCACCTTGTTAAAACATGCCAGCTCACTTGTGCCATTTAATCAGGAGCACTTAGTCATCAAATTCTGCCAGCTTATACACCATCTGTTGAATCAGCTGAAGGTAAGACTAAGCAAATCTTACATTAGTACTGTTGTGTTATGTAAATATAAATATAAATAAATAGCTTCCACTTTATGCTTTCACTTTGAGGTAATAATGGATGAGCTGACGCTGGATCTGTTAATGAACTACGTTGCTTGTGCGCTTAAAGACTGCAGTGTATGGACACACTCGGACATCTTATTGGCACTGTCTACAATAGTTTATGGGAATGGACCTCACTGCCACCGGGTATATATTTTTATGCCTCAATAAATCATCCATAATGTGCTCCAACTATTGAATGTTAATACTTGGTTGTTTCTGATTTGTAGCACCTGGGGAACTTGCTTAGTACAGATGGTATCCTTTTGCAATACAGCTCTCCTTCTCAGCCAGATATGGAGCTGCGGCGTGTTGCTTTACACTGTATGGCTAACATATGCCTCAGGTATTTTACATGCTAATATTAAGAAGTAAAATGCATTATACACCAATCAGGCATAACATTATGACCACCTGCCTAATATGCCCCATAGGCAACAAACTGTGATGGACTATGTATTCTAACAACTTTCTATCAGTTTAAAAGATTCTCTTTCCCAGATTGGAGTGTTTGTTTACCCACTTTACATGTTTTGGCTACTTTTTTGAAACACTTAAAGCAGGTAAACAAACACTCCTATCTGATGAAAAGAAACTTTTAAACAGTTGAAATATCAAAAAGACAGTATGACTTAATACAAAAGACCTTTCTTTCAGAACCAGCAATAACTTCTTCCACAATCTGAGCTACTGTATCACATCTGTTAAAACAGATACACGGGCCAACCTTTACTTCCTATGTACATCATCTGTGTGAATTCACCACTTTTGACCAGAAACACCCACAAGAGCTGCAGTTTTGGAGATGCTCTGATCCAGTCCTCTGACCATCACAAACTTGCTAAAATCCTTATGCTTGCCCATTTTTTCCTACTTCTAACACTTCAACTTTAAGGACACAAAATGTTCACTCTGCTACCTAATAAATCCACTTACAAGTGCCATAATGAGGAGTATTTGTGTTATTCACAAAACCTATTAGTATGCCTGATGCATGTAAATGTATTGGATTTTAAATAATAATAAAAGCAATACCAATGAAGTATTGTGAGCTAATTTTATTTTTGTAATGTGCTGAGTGTAATGTTTTTTTCCAGGATGCCTGGTCAGCTACCTTTAGATGATCAGTACAGAGCTGTGTGTTTCAGAGTTTTTCTGAAAACACTGCAGTCGTCTAAACCTTCCAAAACAGATGAGCTCTTCTATTGCATGGTATACAGAAATTATTTATTATAATTGTATATATTGTATTGGATAACTATTATGTCAGATTACCTATTCATAGTATGTGCTTTTAACTTCCCTAAAGGTTATCCAGTCTGCTTTGAAAGGACTTCAGTGTTGTCTGTCCAGTGGAAAGTGGAAGTTTGGTGGAGGGGAGGAGCTAGGGTCTGTCCTTGCCATACTTAAGGTGCAAATTTTAACTCAACTTCTTTTATTTGACTGTGTTATTTTTATTTTCTCCCTGTCATAAATAATAAATGTATATTGCAGCAAATGATGTTCCAGGGATCTCCAGGTGTGAGTGTTGAATGGCCGACTGTGCTTTACCCAGCTCCTCTTCCACAATATCAAGAGCCTTCATCACCAAAGCAACCTGAAACACCAAAACCTTCAGAGACAGCAAAAAATGCTACTGGCCGTGGCAAACTCTCTGCAGTAAGTCAAATTGTTATTTCCCTATCCTTTAAATCCTAAAATTGTGTTCTAAACTGCTTGAATGTCTCTTTAAGAATAAAAAACGGAAATCTAGAGGTAAAGGGAAGAAGAATGCAACAGAGGAAGGCAAAGGTGATGATGTAGATGGAGAAGAGACTGCTGTGTTATCCGCAAGTAAACAGGACGTTTTAAAGGAACAATGTGCAGGTGAAGCAGAGGCTGTTCCTAAATCCTCAGCTCAAAGTCTTTATCCTTCATGGAAACGGACCAGTTCAGATTCAGAGTTTTCTGATCCAGAGGGAGGTGCTCAGAGCAAACTGAGGTATATATCTCAATAACTATCTAAAAGATCATGATATGTTCATTATTCATTATTTTGTTTCTCAGACTGTATCATGGCCGTGTGCGCCAGGGAGCACTGCACTGTCTGCTGGCAGTGGTCAAAGGTGTTGAAAAGCGAACACTGTATGGCTATTGGTCATCGTTCATTCCCGATTCTCCCACTGGAGGACCACCACCGCTCACCCTGCTCACCATCATATTAAAGGACCCCTCACCTAAGGTACCACGATATTTTTAGTTATATATTGGTTTGTCTGTTACCCAACTGTAAATAGTTTCCTATACCAGGAAATTAGTAGTAAAATGATGACATTTTGTAAATACCAACCACCCCTTCCTCTTGCGGTAGGTACGGACATGTGCACTCCAGGCGTTGTCTGCCATGTTGGATGGGTCTCGACAGTTCCTTGGAGTGGCTGAGGATATAACATCCTCTCGACCATCTTATACATCATTCTCCTTTTCTCTGGCCACTTCCATTAGAGAGCTTCACCGTGCTCTCAATCTGGCTTTGTTGGCTGAAACCTCCCCCCAGACACTCACACAGATCATTAAGGTATGCTGACATTTAATAACCATTAAATATTTACTATCTATTCATTTGCAATGTTGACTGAGCTATTTTGGTGTGAATTAGTGTCTGGCTTATTTGGTGACCAACGCTCCATACCACCGTCTTAAACCTGGCCTGCTCAGCCCACTTTGGAAGCAGATATGTCCTTATGTGCGACACAGAGGTTTGAATTTAGTTTTATTCTTTACAAAATAAATGCAATACATACAATACAGTGTACAATATAAGACAAAAAACATCTCTTACTATTACAATAAACCTCAGAACACCCTAACTACATAACATCAAGGCAATGCTCTGCTATCAGTAACATACACAATATATAGTATACCATCTAGTACTGATAGTTTAAAACCCCTGTTTCTTGTCTCTTGCTATAGTAATAAAAAATAATTTACAAACATTTAACAGGTAGCTTTGGATTTTGCCTTGTATCACATGGCAGCATGGCAAAAAAAGGCAGCTAAAACTTGGCAAAAACTAGTGCTAAATACAGTGCCTATAAAAAGTATGTACCCCCTTAGCATTTTTCCTTTATTGTTGCCTTACAACCTGGAATTGAAATGGATAATTTTGAGGTTTATGTCAGTCACTTTACATCACATGACAACATTTTGTGAAGCAAACAAAAAATATGACAGAAAAACAGAAAACTTGACTGTGCAAAAGTATTCACCCCCTTTTTAATGAGGCCCCTAAATAAGACCTGGTGACACTTAGCCTCAGAAGTCACAGAAATAGTTAGATAAGGTCAACTTGTCTGCAGTTCAACTGTCATAATGCCACAAAACACTATATATATATTTTTTTTTTTTTTTTTTATTTAAAACGACTGACATAAAACTCTCAACAATCTATTTAAATTCCTGGCTGTAAGGCAACAATAAAGGAAAAATGCTAAGGTGGGTGAATACTTTTTTATAGGCACTGTAATCTACTAATGCATTAATAAATAATAGATAAAACAGAGATGTTTGTAAAGTTATTTTTCTACACAATTTACAATGGCATATGTATTTTAAAATCTGTCTCACTATTTTATTCATTAAAACAATATTTGTGTTTCAAATTTGCTTAAAACAGAAACTATATTCATCCTCTCAGTGACGTGTTTCTGGGTTCCATCTCATTAGTTGGAAAATCACTGCTGTAAAATGCATATATACCCTGTTACAATGATCATCTGTTGTCTGTTTTAGATGTGAATGTTCGTGTATCTGTGTTGACTCTCTACGGTGCCCTGGTAACCACTCAAGCTCCTCTTTCTGAGGTGCAGCTCCTCCTCCGACAGCCAGGCACCAGCAGCAGTCTAGGGTCTTTTACACCACAGGACCACACTCTCAGCTGGAGACAGAGGGACGGAGTACCTTCACCGTGTCGCACACCAGCCAAACACAGCTCACAAACACACTCACCACTTAATTCTCACACGCCAGGGGAAGAGGACAGTTCCCCACCATGGCTGGTGCAGCTGTGCATGTCTCTGGTAACCCAGCCACGAGAGAGCCAATCAGACAGTGAGGACGTAGGAAATTCTGTTTTAGAGCGCTCTCCTGTTCGCCTTGAAGCTTTACAGGTATTAAAGGCATGAATAAACCTAAATATCCTTCTTTTGGATAACTTGTTAAACCTCTATGTGTCTTGAATATTCATTTGTTTTAGGTTTTGTCCCATTTGGTGCGTGGTTACTTCTCTTTATGTCAATCCCATCTGTATGAGATTGGGCAAGTCAGTGGTCGCTGCCTTGGGGAGACAGACCCCTCCATTCAACTTCATGGAGCAAAGGTAATATTTCTCTCTTGATGTGTCTGATTTTTATTAGAATCCACCTTGATATAATAAAGAAAGTGACAATGTAATTGCTTTTGCCTAGTTACTGGAGGAGTTGGGGACTGGAATAATTCAACAATACAGAGCAGAAAACGACATTCCTGAAAGCCAAAGAATCCCCATGAGCCAGGTGTGTAAAAAGAAGAAAGTCACAGTTTTCACCCTGCCAAAATTATATATTGATATCTGAAGCTTTTAATTATTGAGAATAATGCTTAAATTCAGTGTCACATTAACTTGTCAGTTGATTTTATTCTAGATCTTTTCATTTACCTTTAAAGTTACTTTTGTTTTGTCAGCTTTATTCACTCTTAAATATTACCATATAAATATTGGAAAAAAGTAGTTATATCATTTTAGATCTCTGTTAAATGTAAACAAAACAGTCTAACTGTTGAATGAATGAACGAACAAATGTACAAACAAAGTAACCTACAAAAAAACTTACTCGATGTAATGTTAATTGTCAAGCTATTTTTCCTCTTTATAATGTAGGTGGTGACATTTTGGTCAGAAGTCCTGAGTGGGCCATTAAATGCAGCTCTACAGAATGAACAGCATCCCACTCTGCAGACAAGTGCCTGTGATACTCTCTCATCCATTCTTCCTCAGGCATTTGCACAGCTGCCTGTCAGTAACGAAGTAACTTCAAAACTGTAAACTTTAAAATCAATTTCAAAGAAACTGATAGACAATATTTGATGTTTCAGGATAAAACTCAGCTAATGTGCATCACTGTGCTGCTGGGGTTGACCTACAGTGAAAACTATCTGGTGAAGACTGCTGCTGTCCGAGGTCTAGGAATCTATATTATTTTTCCCTGTCTCAGAGAGGTATAACCCTATACATTTAAGTTAGGTTTGTTCACATTTGCTTCTGTATTGCTATGGTTGCTAATTTCTATGCATAATTTGCCTTTATCAGGATATCATGTTTGTGGCTGACACAGCTAATACAATCCTTGCTGCCCTTGATGACCGCTCGCCAAACGTCCGCGCCAAAGCTGCCTGGTCATTGGGAAACCTCACAGACACACTCACTGTTAATATGTAAGAAATTCATATACATACTTTAAATGCAAACCTTCTAGTAGGTTTGCCTTGACATTTGGCAGCACTAAATATTTTTATTCTTTTCATCAGGGAGAGTGTTGGTGTGGACTTTCAAGAGGAGCTATCGGATATGTTGCTCCTTAAGATGCTGCAGGCCGCCACTCGAGCATCAGCTGACAAAGACAGAGTATGTTAAGTTAAAACTGTTGCAATGGCTAAATCAAAATAGTCAGTTGGAAATATATTAGCTCCTGTTCTGTTTATTATTCATGATCTCATTGTCTCTTTAGGTGAAATCTAATGCTGTGCGAGCTTTAGGAAATCTGCTTCACTTCCTGCGCCAGAGTCAGTTGACACGGTCTGTGTTTCATCAACCTCTAGAAGATGCTGTCCGTGCCTTGGTGAAAACTGTCCAATCAGAGGCCACAATGAAAGTCCGGTGGAATGCCTGTTATGCCTTGGGAAATGCCTTCAGGAACCCTGCCCTGCCACTGGGTAACACATTTGTCATTAAAGTGTTACCATGTTGCAAAACTTATTACTTAATGTACAGCTCCTCCCTTGTGCATAGGGGTGGATGTGTTGTATTCACACTTTTATATTTATTCTTAATCTGCTTTTGGTCAACCAACCTAAATACGAGGGTAAATACATGGCTAGAAATCACAATGTCACTGATGTAAAAGGATGTCTAATTTAGGACTCAGTACATTCAGTCAGCAGTGAATACATGCATGTCCATCTACCTCTAAATGCATCCTTAGAAAGATGTTCTACCTAGAATGCGTAAAGGACATATATAAGATTTTGAACCATGCATTTAGGCTGGTCACAGGAGCTCTAAGTCGAAACAATCAATCATTGTCTGGATTGAATGAAATGCAATTTCTAAAAGGGGAAAAGGTCTTTGGCTTTGATATTGTTTGGCTAAATTGCCTAGACCAGTGGGCCTCAAGGGGATCCCATTCTGCCCCTGATCATTTTATTGTGACTCATTTTAGATGTATAAATTAAAACATTTAGACTTGGAATAAGCAGATTATTCAAGTAACATTAAGCAACTAGCAATGACTATGACTATGAATTGTAATGTTATATTTACTTATTTTTCAGAGTCTGCTTCTTGGTCTTCTGACGCTTTCTCTGCCCTCTGCAACGTTGTAACATCCTGTAAAAACTTCAAGGTGCGAATCAAATCTGCTGCAGCTCTGTCAGTCCCTGCACATCGCGGCTGTTATGGGGACACGGACCGCTTCATTTGTGTGTGGCGCTCTCTGGCCACTGCTCTCGAGAACAGCGAAGACACAAATGACTTTTTAGAGTACCGTTACAGTGCCAGCCTGCGTCACACGCTCTCACAAGCCCTTATACATCTGCTGAGTCTCTGCCAGGCTCAGGACATGTCTGCCCTCGCTATGTCTCTATCTGGAGAGGAGGGAAAGGGCATCAGGGAGCATTTGGTGAAATATCTCAGAGCAGAAGATGCAGGAGCAGAAGGGACAGAAGAAGAGAGACATGGAGACAGCTTCACCCCTCAGCAGAGCCTCAGTGCTCTGCAGCAAACTGTGGTCAGACTGAAGGGGTTAGAATCTGAAGTGAACAGAGAGACTGTAATAGCTTTTCTGGATGATTTGCTGAAGAGTTGTGAAGAGCCATGAACAGTAGATTTTCTCAATGCATTATCATAGGAGTTTTTTGATGAGGGCACTTCTAGCAACTATCCTAATATGAAAAAAAGCCACATAGGAATTAAATATAAACACACTGACACGTTCACCTTAGAAGATATCTAAAGCACAAAATGCATCATGCTTTGTTTTAAAACTACCTTCATTAATTTTCATTGATTAGTAGACTTTCTGTAAATTATGTTTTCTGTTTTCGGGCAAAACAATTTGGTTTCTTGTTTACTCAACTGTATTTTTATATAAATTTAATAGTTTTATCTTTTCTTTAATGTTAAATTGTGAATTTAGTGTTGACAATTCACGTCATGCTCAAAATAAAATATATACACAAATAAATGTCCAAAAACTGTGAGATTGGCTTAACTTTAAGCGTCAGCGAATATATTTTGTTTCATGGAGCCACTTTTTTTACTTAAACTACAACAATGTGTAGAAACATTTTACTGAGGATCTTAACTGACAGACTGTTATACAACAAAATAAAATAAAAAAAACATGCAGAATGGCGTACAAAGGGCAGTAAAAATATTTTAAAAAGAACAAACCAAACCAAAGCGAAATACCTAATGAGTTACTAGTAATTAAATATTTTGGTTCTTGCGCTTAATGAATGTCTAACTGCCACACAGCAGGGGGCGCTGCAGTTTGAAGCCAGTGTTTGATGAAGCGGATGTTGATTACTGATGTCTGATCCGGACACACAGCACCACGCTGCTGCTGTTGCGGGATGGACGCTTTTGACTTATTTCGAAAACTTGGAGCTGGAGCTAAATTTGATCTGAAAAGATTTGGCCAAGATGCCGCACGGTTCAAGGTAAAGTGTTGCGGGGTTTGATGTAAACTTAAATGATAGTATAAACAGTATACGATTCATAAACCTTATTGTATGAATGTTTCAACTCGTTGTAACTGATGTAAAGTTATATATTTTTTTACTGTTACTAAATGTTTTTGTATACCAACAATACTCGTCTATAAATATTGTTGTAGACACACAAGCCCAAAGGGGGAGATGCCTCAGATCCGCTTTCTGCCATCGACTACTTCTGCAGAGGCTCAGCTGACGCCAAACAGCAGCAGCGGCAGGAGGAGGAGGAGGACTATGAAGAAGATGAGGTTTTAAGTGGAAGTGAAGAAAGTGATCCTGGCGGCAAAAGGAAGCGAAAAGATGAACAAAGAGATGTCAAGACAAAGAAAAAGAAAAAGAAAAAATCCAAACTGGAAGGTAAATTTTCAACTAAAATGTAATACGGAGTTAAATGGTGCCAAATCTACTTCTGTAGACGTCATAATATTTCATTATTATTATTTCAAGTCATTGTCCATCAACTGACTAGCTGGACTTACATTTCATTTATATATATCATCTAATATAATTACTTTATAAACAGTCTTGTACTTTATTATAAACATTTTGTATATAAACTATTTTGATTTCCTGAAAAATTTTGGGCCTTTCCGATTTGGTGTCATGTTGTCATCTTTTTTTGCTCTTCCCCCACCTCCGAAAGAAAACACTATAAAAAAAAAAACTCATTCTCACTTCTTGTTGGTTTTTATTCTACCTGAAGACAAAAGTGAATCAAACAAAGTTCCTGCTGGAGAGGGCATCTCTTGGACGTCGGATTTGGACAGAAGGATTCAAAACCTGCAAAGCGGAGATAAGGAAAAGACCTCCCTCAAAAGACTGAAGCATCTTCATCAGGAGAAGGTGCTCACTGAAACAGTGCTCCGCAAGACTTTACTTTCTTGTCTATTAATTGTCATTGTATTAATCACATTTTTTTCCCAGGTGAATCGTATCCGCGCTCAGCATCGTATAAATGTGCATGGTTGTGACGTCCCTGATCCCGTGTGTACGTTTGAGGAGCTACAGTCTGAGTACCGCCTTCATTCGTGCATTTTTCAAAATCTCAAAGATGCAGGACTTGACTCTCCAACACCAATTCAGATGCAGGCAGTGCCACTGATGATGCATGTGAGTACAGACACTCTTAGTATACTATACTTAGAATATTTTGTGACTATCTCTGGTTTTATTATTGTTAGGGTCGTGAGATCTTGGCGTGTGCCCCGACAGGTTCAGGAAAGACGCTGGCTTTCTGTTTGCCACTGCTCACTCACCTGCAGAAGCCAACCAACTTAGGCTTCAGGGCTGTAATCATCTCCCCGACCAGAGAGCTGGCGAGTCAGGTAAAATGGTTTGGTCACTGTCATTTAGATAATCAATTATTTAAGAATAGCCACCTTAACATTGTAATTTCCAATCATTACCCATTTGAATTACACATAATAGTCCTGTTTAGTTTTAGTTTGTTTTTACATTCACATAATAGCTCACAGTGTTTATTGATTAACAGTTGTTTTTAATTTCAGACTTACAGAGAGCTAGTTCGCTTGTCAGATGGAGTAGGATTTAGAGTCCACATTATCGACAAAGCTTCTTTGGCAGCTAAAAAATATGGACCACAATCCAGCAAAAAATATGGTATTTGCATTTCCACTCAGTTTTCATTCAAAATAATCTTAGTCACAGAAACTAAGCTCTTTTTAAATCTTCCCATCTACATTTTGCAGACATACTTGTCAGTACGCCAAACCGACTCATTTACCTTTTAAATCAGGATCCTCCAGCTCTGGACCTCAGCAGGTAAAATTACAATTATATTGATACAAGAGTGTGTTTTCAATTTAAAAATGTTTTATAACCACAAAATGTATGGAAGATTATTTTTTTATGTATTTTTGTCCAGCGTGGAGTGGCTTGTGGTAGATGAGTCGGACAAACTGTTTGAGGATGGTAAGACTGGATTCAGGGAGCAGCTTGCTACTATTTTTCTGGCCTGCTCCAGTCCAAAGGTGCGCAGGGCTTTCTTCAGTGCTACATGTACTTCAGATGTTGAGCAGTGGTGTCGTCTAAACCTTGACAACTTGGTGACTGTCAACATTGGACACAGGTAAACTACTGCTGCTTTTTAATCAAGACCTGTTATCCTTACCACAATTAAATTTGAATATTATGATCTTTCAGGAATACAGCCGTAGACACAGTGGAACAGGAGCTGCTGTTTGTTGGGAGTGAAGATGGAAAGCTAGTGGCCATGAGAGACATTATCAAAAAGGTAAGACTGAGCACAGCGGACATCAATAAGGTAGAATATTGTGGAGACTTACATTTAATTCAGCGTGAATATTTCAAGCATATGTTTATTTTAATTGTGATAATTATGGCTTAAAGTTAATGAAAAAAGTCTGTAAAATGATAATACATAATCCTAGTAAAAGTCACAATTGAACTAGTTAAATGCATCATTTTTTTTTACTCTGTGTACTCTATCTATATACTGTGTTTGAACTACTAAAATAATTTCACTTTTCCAAAATATTCAAATTTATTCACGAGTCTGAAAAAAATGTGTTTGAATTGTGTTTTTTTGAGGGTTTCTTGCCTCCTATGCTGGTGTTTGTCCAGTCTATAGACCGAGCGAGGGAGCTCTTTCATGAGTTGGTATATGAGGGCATTAACGTTGATGTCATTCATGCAGACCGTACCCAGCAGCAGGTAAGTACAGCCACTCTCCATTGACTGTGCCCTCTAGAGTGTGATTCAAACTAATATGTGGCTGTTTTTTTTTTTTTTTTTTTTTTTTTTAAACAGAGAGACAATGTAGTCAACAGTTTCCGCTCTGGTCACATTTGGGTCTTGATCTGTACGGCCTTACTTGCCAGAGGAATTGACTTCAAAGGAGTAAACCTTGTGCTGAACTATGACTTTCCTACCAGTGCAGTGGAATACATCCATAGAATAGGTGAGTTTATAAGGCATAACATTGGACGACGGACAGGTGAACCAAATAAAACATTATCTATTCATCACATTTACCCACCTGTTAGTGGGTGGGATATATTAAGAAAGGGATATTTTTTTCTTCAAAGTTGATGTGTCTGTAAGGATGTAAGGATTTGAGCAAGTTTGTCAGGGAACAAATTGTGATGGCTAGACTGGATCAGATGGTCTCCAAACATGCAGCTCTTATGGGGTGTTCCCAGTCAGTGGTGGTCATAATGTTATGCTTGATCAGTGTAAACAAATGTTTTAAAATATTCTCATTTTTTGCAACCTTATAATTGTGAAAGGTTAAACCTTTTAACTTGCTGTGCTTTTAACTATCACTGTTTACTGTTCTCAGGTCGTACAGGCAGAGCTGGACATTGCGGAAAAGCCATAACATTTTTTACAGAGAATGATAAGCCACTCCTGCGCAGGTATTTGGTTAAGAAATCCCAATTATGAGTCCAACTAAAATATATTTTTTGATCACATAGTGTTTCATTATTTTTAATAGCATTGCGAATGTTATAAAACAAGCTGGCTGTCCTGTCCCTGACTACATGATTGGCTTTAAGAAAATACACAGGTAATGAACACTAGCTTCACTAGGAGAAAAAGGCATTTATCTAACTAGTAAAATAAGGTGTATATTAAGGATTATATGTTTTGTTATTTTTTTTATCCATTTGTTTTATTAGCAAAGTGAAGAGGCGACTTGAAAAGAAACCCCCAAGGAGGAACACCATATGCACAACTCCCCGCTTTTTAATGAAGAAAAAGCCTCAATACTCCCAGAAAGTCAAGAAAGAGCAGAAGGGTGAAGGTGATTCTCAAACTGCAGCAGAGAAGCAAGAGAAAAATGAAAAGAAACCAAAAAAACAACATGCACAGAAAAAGGGACTGACAGAAAACAAAAAGAAAATGGGATCAGATTCACCTAAAGCAAAAATAAAAAAGTAAGAAACCTGTGTGTTACAATTACATATACAGTAGTGTACGTTATTGGGAAATTCTTATTTGTTATTAAACCAGTAGCACAACGTTTTAGTTTTAATTAATTTCTTAGTGAACTATCTAACACTATATTTGCGTCCATCAGGAAAAATGTGAAGATGCCACAGGAGCCATAGGAGATTGATACAACTTCATGGATATCATATACTTCAAAATAAAAAAAGATATTCAATTTTGTAAATGTCAGAATATGAAATAAACCGTATTATGTATAACTTAATTTGATTTGGTATTTTCTTCATGAGTTTACATTATGATGGGCAGAAGAACAAAATCTTTCAAATGGATGTGAATAAAATCTGCAATCTCAAATAATTCAAAAAGTCAAGGAAACTAAATTACACTTATATTTAATATTTAAAACATGCACTTATGATGAGGTTGAATTGTGTGGACTGTTGCGTTAAAAGCTTATTCAATGCAGCAATGTAATGGTAATGTACAGTAGTGTATCTCAAGAAATTTACTTTGCCAATGAGTTAATAAATTAATTACAGCATATACAGTATAATATGTATTCCCGTGAGTCCTTATACTGTCTCTATGTTGAGTTAGGGTCCAAATTGGGTCGCAGGGAGGCTGACTATAGATTAAATGTTCAGTAAATCTAAGACTTAGTATTATGTTATTTACATGAAAAATTAAGATTTTAAATTACATGTCCCATTAATAACTAAAAAAAATAACTTTTTTTTTTTTTTAAGTGGGGCATTTAATGATACACAGAGAGATAAGAAGTACATTATGTATAGCAAACTTGAATAATGGTTTTGAGTTATTCCGCGTTTGTGATATTACATTTATTCGGCGGGGAGTATGTAAAAGACATGATTTACATGCATGTATAATTTTATTCACCCGTCTGCCGTCATTTGCACAACCATGGTCATTTGTAGCGTAGCTTCTTCAGTTATCGCGATATTTCAGAGATCTCGCCCATGCATTATACTGCTGGAAACCCCGAATAATCTTCCTTTCTCAACATGGCACCGAAGGTGAAGAAGGAAGGTCTGTCAATCTTTTAAAAACTGAATGAATAAACCATCAAGAATACTACAATTGCATTTCATGGACTATTGAATATGTGTTTACAAAGATGATCTTGACTTTTATTAACTTAAATAAACGCACAAAGCTGCTGCCACTGCTCAAAAATTGTTAGTAAATGCTCAACGTGCCTCCGGCATGTATGCGGGAACGTGATGCTAAGCTAAAGTTAGCGTGTTCACTATGGGCCAAAATGCTATTTACAAGCGCAATGGTCGTATTTTAGGGCTGTTAGATGTGAAAGTATGACCGCGTCTAAACTCCTGTTTATGCTGGATGTTATTTCTCTTTATGAAATGGCTTGTTTGTGTCTTAGCGGTAGCAGCCGTGGGGTGACGTGAAACATTAAGTTAATATAGTCAATTCCACAATAAACAAAAAATGTAACTGTTAGATGAGTTGCTCCATGGTAGTTACAACATTGGGAGTTGTAATTTGAAAGCTTAGGCGTTGATTTCTAATAGATACGCAAGTTGTAATCAGTTTTTAAGAGGACTGCTGCTATAAGTATATTTTTTATATATTGTAATTTATATTGGCGTCTTTCTCTACTTTCCAGCTGTCCCTGCCAAGACCGAGGCCAAGTCAAAGGCGCTGAAGGCCAAAAAGGCTGTACTTAAAGGTGTACACAGCCAACGGAAGAAGAAAATTAGGACGTCTCCCACTTTCCGTCGCCCAAAAACCCTCCGTCTCCGTAGGCAGCCCAAGTACCCTCGCAAGAGTGCTCCTCGCAGAAACAAGTAAGCAGTCTTATATGTAAAATGTATATAGTTGTATTTAATTATGCAAATGATGGTTAAAAGCGATCAAAGTATGAAAATGACTGATTCCAACTTTAACACACTGATGCGCCTGTGTATTATTCTCAGTGGATTCAAATCCTTGTTGTGATTACTAAATTTGTTTTACCTTTACAAGGTTGGATCACTATGCCATCATCAAGTTCCCCTTGACAACAGAGTCCGCTATGAAGAAGATTGAGGACAACAACACACTTGTATTCATTGTTGACGTCAAGGCAAACAAACATCAAATCAAGCACGCTGTTAAGAAGCTGTACGACATTGATGTGGCCAAAGTAAACACGCTCATCAGGTAGGAAACTGGAAAACCAAAATATGCTTGTCTGTATTGGCAGTCGAATGAAATAGTAAGAACTGCTTTTGTTTGTGCTTAGGCCTGACGGCGAGAAGAAGGCATATGTTCGTCTCGCACCTGATTATGATGCGTTGGATGTTGCAAACAAGGTGTGTACTTTTTTTTTTATTATGCAAGTTGGAATACTACAGAAGTACCCAAATTGTTTTATTTACCTGCTTCTGTGACAGTGTCCATTGTGCATGCATGTCAGTACTGTGGGCACCCTAAAACATACCAGGATATCTTTTAATAGTTAAACAGTCTGTGCAAGTGATGTAAATTTTAATGTGTCTGAATAATTGTGATGCATTCAAAGGAACCACTGATGCCAGATAATACCTTTTTCACTGTTTATGAAACTTTGTGGGAATATTGTGTAAAAGGTGTCTTTCTTTTCTCTTGACAGATTGGCATCATCTAAAGTGTGGCTTAAGAGATGTGGAATAATAAATATTTGTATAAACTAAAGTGGGTGGTCTTTGGTATTATTTGTCTTCCCATTCTACTCTGACTACAAGGGGGTTTCATGATAAATGACCTGAGAAATCAGCTCATCTATTAAGTACCATCAGTAGTTAATTGCTAATGTACCTTATTGATATATCTCTGTGGAGAATTGACAAACAATCGACTGTTTAAAGAAATTTAATATTTGGCTAACACCGGCTATGTAACATCAAGTTTGGTTATAGACAGTGTAAATACATGGATTTAAAAAATTAGTGTGGCATGAAAACCCCTCCCAAAAAAAAAATTACCTGTGCAACATCTTGAAATTAGAGCTTTGTAAGGCTGATCTATAACCTGATCACCACATTAGCCAGGTTAGCATTAGAATAGACACTAGAGGCTCTTTAAGTGGCTTGTCTCTTCAGTAAGATGTAACTACATGAAAGGCCTTGGTCAAACATTAAGAATTCACATCAAGCAAAGCCTAGCTGGTTTTAATAAAACACTGCTTACATTCATCAAATGGCTGTAAAATGAATACCGAAGCCTCATGAGAGGAAGGTTCGGACAGTGCCTTTAACCAGGCCTCTACAGATTGGGCACTTGCGCAGAGAAGGGGCACACTCTTTGCACACCACCAGGTGTCCACATGGGATAAAGACGATGTTGACCTCTTTATCCATGCAAACCTTACAGGTTCGCTCTTCTTGCAAACGACGCAGTTGTTCCTCCATAGGAAGATCTGCAAAGAAAGTGTTGATAATGTTCAACCGTCCAGTAATAAAAAATACCGTAGTTTAAAAAAAAAAAAAACTTTATTTGGCCCGCGACCCCTAACGGGAATAAGCGGTAGAAAATGAATGAATAAATGTTTATTTGGCTTTACCTGACAGGTCCTGGCTTGGTGATACTGCCTCATTAGATTGAGCTAATGTGAAAAAATAATCTATTAATTTCAAAATTTAAAAAAATGGACAAAGCAATGATGTGTGACAGAATAAGAGTTTGAAAATAAAACTTGGAAAATAAATCAATGACGTACCCATGAGATCTCGGAGCAGGTGGACGTCATTTTTCTGGATCCAGTTTCTAAAAACCTCAGCTGCAGCGTTGCCTTTGGTGAGGACCAGTTCTATCAGCCTGGCTGTTTGCTGTTGTGCTGATGTCTGAGCCTGGAGACCACTATATTCCTCGGCAGCTGCATCGTAAAAGAGACAGAACTGCTATGAACTACCCAGAGAGCTCTCCCAAGTATCTGCTCATAGCTCAATAAGAAACAACAAAAAAGAAACATTGAAACTACTTACTGAGAACATTCTGGTCTCTTAAATGCTCCAAGACTGGCTCAACACTCTTGAGGCGCTGGACCAGTGCAGCCTGGTGCCTCTTAACAAATGTAAATCCATCTAATGTGCAAAGATAAAGAGATTTATGTCATAAAACCACAAAAACATACAATTACAAACTTTTTTCTATTGTGCAAAGGAGCTCAACCTGATGCCATTGCCTCCGCTAACATCTCGCGTTCCTCTTCTCTTTTCTGGTCCTCAGCACTCAGCAGGTCAGACACCAGCTCCTGGACGGTACGATAATTTTCGCCACTGGTCAAAATCTTGCTCTGTACCGTTTGTTTGACGAGGCTTCGCTCAAAGCCCATCTCCAAGGCTGATTTAATGACAGGAGTGTTCATCATAACCGCATCTTCAGAACGTTCCTCTCCTGGACCCAGGTGAACCACTGAGAGGGAAGACATTTTTGTCAGATTTAATATGAAAATTTATTTGGTGGGTTACAAGTGGATAATTGCCTTGTCTTACCAGGTGGATCCACAAACTCCCTGGAGCCATCTCCATTTGCTAAAAGCTTTACAAAAGAAAACATTATTTAAATATTTGCCTGAGGTTTGTCAAAAGATAATACTTAGTTTTTACTAACCTGTTCAAACAGACGAGGAAAGCGAGCCTGAATTTGGTGAACAAAGTCTTGACCCTTTTCCTGAAGCAAATATTCACATCTGCAATAAACCAGAATATAATGATTTTCACATCAATCTAATATATGTTATTTTACCATTAATGAGTATTTACCGAGGAAACCACTTGGCATGCTCGACCCAAGGATCATCTCCAGATTCCCAGCAACGCAGGCCTCCATCACAGCAGAAACACTTGACATCGTCATTGCGACCTGATAAGTTGTACAAAAAAACAACAAACTCACATTGGTTTTGAAAAAAAGACTGAAACCACTTTCAGATACTGTATTATTTACTATATTGAGAAATAGCCAAAAAATGGCCTATCTGTAACAGGAAATGAAACTGATGCTCTACGTAGACTTTCCCTGCGATTCGTACCTACATAGTAGAAGCCAGCGTTAGCCAGCTGGTCAGGCCTGACTGGGATACGGGAAGGCCAGTTTACAAAGGTGAGCAGTCTCTCTTCGCTCTGCTGCATGGCAGGGTTGGACACATTGCTCAGGGCAGAGGCTCCTGCAGACAGCTGCTGGGTAACTGCTCCAGAGGCAGCTCCTGTGGCACCAGCCAGCGACACATTGTCAGCTCTATCTCCTCGGACAAATCGGCAGTTTGGGTAATGTCTTTGGTGTTCGGATACAGCTCTATCACCTGGTTCCCAGTTACTCAGCTGCAAAAAAAGGATTATTACTTCAACACAAAATCACATACATGCTACAGTACTACAGAGGATTATTTAACATATCAGGATAAGTGTTCAAATGAAATACAATTCAGAGAGTTTTTGCATCATATAATCAGAAGGACTAGTCTAAATAGTGTAAGTTAATTATTGTAATATTTATTTTTAGTAAAAAAAAAACTTAATACAAACGTATATCACTTAAACATTAGTCCTAACCTTTATTGTAGGGATATTGTAAATTGTAGTTCTTAAGCATAACTAATAATAATCCACACAAGTAACAGTAATATTCACACCTGTCCTCCACAGCTGAAGCAGGCCACTCTGTCACCTTGACCAAGGTAGTAGAAGCCTGCTTTGGCAAGCTCAGCAGGAGCGATAATAGAGAGAGTCCAGGAGTGAAAAGAGTCGAGGCGTTCCTGCTCTCGGCGCATGCTGGGGTTGTGACACGTTGGTCTCTGGTGGGACATGTCTTCCACGCCGCGGGAGCTAAGAGGACTAGAAGGAGGCAGAGCGGAGAAGCCCATATTTAAATAACCCACAGGCTCTTCACCTTGGCTTCCTGATGCATTTGTAGCAGCTGGACCTGGGCCAGAAAGCTGCAAAGAAAAAATAAGTTCCCAGATAGTTTGGTACTATAGTTAAATTCACTGTCAAGTAGAGGGTCACACACATTAAACTGCATTGTAAAAGCGATATTAGATAAATTATTATATCAGTGCATTAGATGATGGGTGAGAGAGCACAGTACTCACATCCTGAAACGGAACAAATCAGAAAGAAGTATGAGAAGTATGAAACTTTTAGGACCTTTTCAAATTTGTTCTTGATTTACTACATGCTAATATCTTACTATATCAATGACTGTTTTCACACGTCACTGTGGTTACAGTGTACTGTATTTTCAACAGCTGTACCATCAGGAAATGTTTCCAGGTTACAGACCAAGCATCCTGAAGTCCTCTTTAAACAGGACGGATGCTACACAGAGAAACATGGACCATTCTCTGCATTGAACTTTTGAATAAAAGACAGCTGTCAGTGGACGTCAAGTAGGAGAGCTGCAGGACAGAACCCCACATAAATACACTTTTTTCGTACAATCCCAATCAAGTCTGAATTAATTAAGTCCCAACTAACCACCAAATTTGCCCTTGAGAATTAGTAAAGCAGAATTAAAAATATTAAGATAGTTGGGAAAACTCCCTGGAGTGTTTACTGCACAGTAACTGTTGGGTGGAAACAAGGTTTTATGCAGTATACAAGCAGTGTGAACATTTCCTTTCGGCTCTTACAGGAAGGGTTGGTGGGATGCGGAGTGGAGAGAAGGCTGAATGAGAAGATGACAGCAGGTTGGCTGTTGGTGGGAGGCTCTGGATGAAGGAGCAAGATGGAGACAGCTGTCTGTGTTTCTCTGTTGGACAATCCCCAGGCTGCCATCCTTCTGCTGTCACATTGCATCTAAAACACTGCACTCTGTCCCCCACACCGGTGTAAAACCACCCTGCTCGTGCCAAACTCCGCTCAGTGACTCCTGATGTTGGGAACCGGGCAAAGCTGGAAATGCGAAAGAGCTCTGAAAAGACATTGAATATCCATTGATTAGATAAAAAAAAAAGTATCAAACAGATGAAGTGAAGATTTAAAGATAGATACCTGAGGAGTTGTCATATTGTAATTCAGGTGGGGGCCCGTTTCGACACAGACTCATCAAAAATTGGTTGTTTTTGAGTTGAAGAAGCGTTTCCATTAATAGACTGGACTATGATAATATTGAGCAAAAGGGATGTCCATAAAAGGGAGAAAGGTTTGAGAATATCCAGGTCTCCTTCACTCACACTCGCACAAAGAACTGAAAGGAAAAGCACTAAAATCGAGATTTGGCGAGTTAGGTTTTAACCCACGCCATAAGACAAACCTAAGCCTTTATGTAAAGATGCAACACCACCTCAACCAATTTACTGTAGATTCTGTGAACCTCCATCCACTAGTTTGCCCTTTGTTCCACTTTCAAGGTACTCACAGCACTCAGTTTTCATAGTTAAATGCTTATGTTACGCTCATCACCTCAGCCTGGATCCATATACACTTTGATAAAACTTACCAGAAAGATTTCAAACATATCACCTATGCATTTAAGGTTAAACATATATGTAATTAAACTTAACATATATAACTATGTATAAAACAATAAATATCTAAGGGTTGACAATGACCACACACTCAAACCAAGGGATATGTGCTCTCAAACCCCTCCCCCCGACTGGACATCCCTTTTGAAGGTTTCTAAGCCTCCATATTGAATCTGTATGACACCAAAAAAGAAAATAGGTAGTTCCTTTGGTGATGATAGTGGAAGTATTGTGAGTTCAGCTGGATCTGTGAATCACAAAGATCACATGAAGAAGTGACAATATTGTACCAAAATAGTATTAAAAAGATTTCTATAAAATATTATATTGGTAAAATGATCTAGTCCCTTATACTATCTTCTTTTTTTACTCTGGTTTTTGCGTCTAGTTATCTGTCATATATAGTTTAGAAAACTGCCGGGTATGGTTGCATGTATGAAAGGGGCTTTATATATTTTTTCTACAACGTTGACTATTCTACACTCAACATGTTCCTTAAAATGACTCACACATTCTATAGATGAGGGATTACGGAGGAAAACACAGTGTTTAACATATTATAGCTAATGGCGAAAGGGAAATATTTGTCCTGTTGTTACACATTTATCTGTTAGGTGAGGTACTTTCCAGGTGCTTCTAAAATACAAAAAATGACTCTGAATGGTCTGAATCACCACTCCCCTATATGGTGACCAACCATGGTTAATTAGCATTACGAGTTACGACCCAGTCTTGTTTAATAACTGACCAGGTTATTTTATGTAAAGGTAAGTTATAGTATTTACATTTAGCACAGAAGATTACAGAATAAGCGGATTTAGCGACTGTCCCCACCAGAGCTTTATTATTGTTAGCAACAGCTAACGTTAGCTCGCGAATGCTAACATTATAACAGTCAGATGGCTCAGCGATTATATATTGGTATACTTTATTATTTAATCGGTGGTATTGAAGCTATATTAATGAATGCAAAATGAAGTGCAACTAAAACATTAATATTTTCCTTTCAGGGGCGTTTGACACTTACCGTGGCGTAATATCGGTATGAAGGCGGAAAGTCCCGTATCTCACGGAGACTTCCAGTCGAAACTTCCGGTCTTGGCCAGAATTACCCTAAAAGTAAAGCCAGTTCTGCTCTGCCTAAAAACGAAACACATCACAAGTTTTGTAAAAAATCCGGAGGTTTCACAGTATACCTAAAGGAACATGTCATCAGTATTGTGTCTGTGGCTGCGAGTCTCCGTTTTAATAAACCACAATTGGTGTGAGACAGCATTTTTGCTGAATAGAGCAGACAGGAGCTAACTCGATAATGTGCTGGATAATGCTGTTTTTATAGTTTTAAATCCACCTTTCATCCACACGCATTCTGTTAGTGAAGTATCCGAAATAGTACCTAAATTGACCAAAATGAGGTACAAAACAATTCTGTGTCAGCAAAAAAAAGTATCAGCATTTTTATATATTCTCCCTATAAAATAATGTTTAAAAAGTCGGCAATAAATTAAAAACACTATACTGCCTATTCTTACATGGTTACACCTTAGGAAAATCAGTATTACACCATTGTTACACTATTAAATGTCTGTATTGTATTGTATCGACCATAACTTAAAAAAACACACTTTTTTACTTACACTCAGTATTTAAACTTAGTGTGTCGACTATCAGTAAACTTCTTTTTACACTTTTGCTATTGGTAATCAAAAAACAAACATTTAGCAACAAGTTTTAACTGAGAGATAACAGAACAATACTTACAGAAAGGCTGTGGTGATCACCAGGCAGCTATAACTGAGTCATGTCGACTGAGAGGTACTTGAGGTTAGCTGAACGGTATTTATAGGGATTTCCCAGTTGTGTGAAACACCCAGGGCTGATGCGCCCCTTACATATAAATGAACAATAGACGACTCCCCTGGATACACGTCTTCGACATTACTCCATGCTGCATCACTTAACAGAAACGCAATCTAAATAAGTATGCAGTTAGTCATTATTAATTAAGTCTGTTTTTTTATTACAGAATTTTATTTTCATACTGAATAGTTACTAGTAAAAAGGTGCTTCCAAAATCCCTTTTATCACTTAAATTAATACAAAAATAAATTTCACTGTACATTGTACTGTGTATGTGACAATAAAACTTATCTAAATTGGAGCCTTAAGGACTTTCAAAACAATACACACAACAGCCACTTTTACAAGTGTGTTTTAAGTTTATTAGACAGAAACTCAAAATGATTACTGTGAGAGTGGGAAGACAATTATTTATATAAAGCACATGCATAAAAAGGTACAAAACAGTTCTGACTGCCTCCCAACTCTGTATACAATAAAAAAGCATTATATGTAACATACAAAGCAAGTGTCACACATGCTTACAGGATAAATAAAGGCTAGGTAGTGTTTGCATGTGTAGTATGTGTGAGCCGTACGTTGCTCCAGGACCAGAGAATTGTTAAATGTAAAAATACAAGAATTGGCTCTGTATTTTGGGTATTTTTACACAAATGTATACAAAAAGGATGCTCACTGATGAAAAGGCTCTCACCAACTGGGCTAGGAACAACTTCAAATCCAGATATCATTAAAACTATAAAAACACAGCAAAAAAAACAAAAAAAAAAACAAAAAAAAAAACATCCCAGTGGAAAAGTTGATTATATTAGTTTAAACATATTTTGTTTGTCTGAAAAAACAACACATAAAGATCTTCATTAAAAGGCACAACAGGCTCCCATTAAATGCTATTTTTTTTCTGGCACTGCTAAAGAGGAGGATTACCTGAGCTAAAATCTTGTATTAAAAATATAAAAATGGAGCTTGCCAATTGTATTGCCAAAATACATAAATTCATTTTATTCACATTTGGTGTAGACTACTTTCAGTTTTTATACACAGAATGAATATATAGTAGTGTATGTTTTTCATTAAAGCAACTGCCTCACTTATGTGTCTAATAAAGTAAATAGCTAAACACAATAACAGGGCGTACATTTGATTGATTATGTCAAACATTTATACTCATTTATGAGTGAGACTATGTAATCCCTGCCATGTGGATAATTTTACTTCAGTAATCTGTTCAAATATCAGAATGAGGAATGTATCAAACGAACAGTGAGAACATTAAGAATTTGATTGTGGCATTTTTGTTTGATATAAGCTGGATTCATTGTAGTCCAAACAACCCAATGAAATAATGATTAAAGCATAAACATGCTCAACAGAATTAAACTGCTACCTCTTTGATACTCAATTTTGGAAATACCAAATTACAGACACAGCCCAATGTTACAATATTATTATAATACAGGACTCAGTTATATTGTTTTAGCTACTGTATAGATTCAAACACTGTTTTAGATTAAAAACTGGCTAAAATGTCAAACACATTTAGGGAATAGGGCACACAGTAAATGACACAAATGAGCGTGGTTAGCTTATTATCATGAGATGCCAGAAGTAAAGCCCTACAACAAAACTTTCTGTTTCCTAAATGCTCTGATAATTCCTTAAGTTTTATAGTTTCAAGTGAATGGAGTCATCCTTCTTGTTCCCGAAGATCAATAGGTTCACCACAAGGGTGCGCACTTTTAGCATTGTACACCATTTATGGTGTGAGTACATTTAAAGTAAAAGCATTTTCTACATCTGTAGTGTCCAGTAACCAAACATTAAAACTATCATGTAGTGAATCTGGGAGATTAATGGATTTTTATGTAGTGTGCCTTTACAGAAATCACTGCTCATATGTAATTACATAGCTTTTTTCCAAATTAGACTACTTTTCTGTCACTTGTTAGCATCGTACAAGACAAAATACTGAACTAAATGTATAAGTAAAGCTGCTTTGACAATACCAGGCATATTTTTCATGTGACCTTATTGTTATCTTCGCTGCATAAATAGTTTGCTGGTGGGAATGGTAATAAAAATGTGTAAAATTCACTGCTTTGGCAAAGCACCATCAGAAGCTAAAAAAAAGAATGTCACAATAAAGCACATATGCCTTATTTTTCTGTAAATTTAAATCCAAAAAGAGCAAAATACTTGCAGCTTACCACCTTCTGTAATAGTCCCATTGTCTCCATGCATTTAGTCTGACTATGCATACATATCCATCACATTAGTGAATTCTTTCAATGCAGTGCTGCTCTGTACCACTTCTGAAGCCCCCACATCTTCCAAAATCTCAGTCATGTTGCAAAGATTTGATCTCAAACCATTTTAGGAGATGGTTGGGTGTGTCATGTGTCTATAGCCAAGTGAGCAGGCTGTCTCTGTCCATGTGTGAGCCAGAAAGAACGGTCTCCATGTCCATCAGGAGGTCTGAACTCAGACCCTCAGGGATACAAGGCATCATATCATCATTCTCGGACATCGGCAGCACAGGCATGGACTCTTGTAAGGTCAACGAAGAACTTTCACCAGAATCACCTGAATGTATAAAATGTACTTAGTCAACTGCAACCACTGAGGAGGTTGTGGACAAATGTACAATAATTTATGCAAAATAACAGCCAGCCAATAGCACCTATTAAAATGTGGTAAATGTAAGTGCTCTATCACTTTATGGCAACTTAATTTGTTTCTTTATCAAATAGGAGTACAGGATGTGTTTCTCAGTGGCCTTGAGTGCATTTTGTAACTGTTATCTTGCATGTATTACCGGTGTCCATGTGATCCACTGGGCTGAGCATGTGGTCTGTTGTGCGGGGGAGGCTACTGACACTTAGGCCGCTGTCCGTACTCTCATTACGAGAGTGAGCCCTGTATAAAATACACATTTTTACAAATACAATTAGAAAGACAGAACTAAAACAAACAAAATAACATCATACAAACTACATTAGTACATTTGGGTAAAGTCATGTGGTAACACTATATTAAACAACATGGTCCACATTCTGCACAAAGCATATCTGGGTTCTATACACTGCCAAACCTTCAAACAGTACCCTGAATTTTTCTGCAATATTTATGTTCAGTAAATTGTTGTAAACATTTGGACCTTAGTTGTAGTTTCAAGTCACTGAACAGAAGCAGCATTTGGAGAACATCATTTGGTGTTTTACCCATTCAGTGTTGGTTCATGGTTTGATGCTCTGATTCGGACGTCCAAAGGAGGCACAAGTGTCTGAGTGTTTCTGTCATGGTCCATACCTCCGGGCATCCTGCTCCTTACTCCTGTGTCCTGTGTCACAAATGTGCGACAACAAGTTAGCATTTAAAACTCAGCAGGTTTTTAAATTACATTAAGTATTTTGACCTCTGACCTGTGATGTAAGCTGTGGAGGGAGACCCTGCTGTTTACACCTGAGCCTCTCATTTTCCTGCCTTTGCTGCATCGCCAGGCTCAGGAGGCCAGGGTTCATCTTAGCTGTAAAAACAATTAAAGCCCAATGTTCATAGTTTTACACTAATTTACATTGAAATAGGGGCTACTTTGCCACACTTTGGGGTGTTTCTTATTGTTGTTGCCGAAGACAGCAACTTGTGATTGTGGACAATGAAATAAAATGTTTCTTATAACAATAACTAACAAATCTTCAGACATAAATTTGATAGTGTGCTACCTAGACGCGGGTCGACCCATGTGGTGGCCTTATTTATGTGATCGATGTAGTACACCTCTCCATCTCCAGTCACAGCCTGCTCCCAGCCTTCAGGCAGTGGACCTGAACAGCAGTGAAAGTACACAGTGAGTGAATGGTGTATGAAGTGCATTATTAAGAGTTAAAGGTTGAATCAGGCCCACGTCCGCTCATGTATGTCTGTGCAATGTACTTTTGTCATCTACAGTAAATGAAAGTGTAGCCTGACAGCAGTGTTCCCATAAAGATTTGGGAAATAAAGACATAACAGCAGTGGACAAAAAAAAAACAAAAAAAACATGGACTTAAAATGTTGACTCCTATGTTACACCGTAAGCACATCAATAAATTGGAATATATTGGAAAAGGGAAATTATTTAACTAGTTCAATTCAAAGTGAAAAGCAATACACAGAGACTGAACTCTTTAATTGTGATAATTATCTAATCCAGTCACTGTCACAAGCTAATGTACTCTTGGTGGCGGTCTCAAGCCCAGATAAATAGAGAGGGTTTGTCATCTGCTGTAACTATGCCAAATCAATACACAAATCTCTGCACACTAGGGTGCAGACAATTTATTGTGGTGACCCCAAAAGGTAGATGCCAAAAGAAAAGAAGACTGAATTGTGGTTTTAATTAACTATTTGTAAAATTTTCCTTTGTGTGTACTTAATCTATATAATATATGCTTTTTACTTTATACTGAACTATTGAAGAAAAAAACACAATCTTCTAATTTATTGACATGTGCCTGTATAGTCAAAGTCAAGTCTGAATAAATCAAATCAAAAATGTGCAAAAATAATATACATATGTTTAAAAAGAACATTAAACTCCACCTGTATTTTTCATGCACGTATTCTTTTATCAACTCTAATAACTGTTTTATTAATCCCCAGTATTGGCCTTGTAAAGATGGACAAATGTGGAAGACAAACAGCAGCAGATACCTGTCTCTGAGTTGATGTTTTGTGGTTGCACGGTGGGAGCAGGGTTGCTGAGGGAGTGGGCATGGACAGGAGGACCACCGGCAGAGATGGGATGCTGAGCTGCAGCCGACTGAAGCTGTGCAAGACGAGGGTCGTGCCAGGTGGTAGTCTTATCCACGTGACTGCACACATACACACACAGACAGACACACAACAAGCCTGAACAAATCTGGATGTGTAAAACCACTGGAACCTGATGGATAAGAAGTGAATGAGACACACTCTGTCTCAACCTGCTTTACCTGTACTACTAGATGTGCGTGTGTATCAATGCAATGAGACACATGGCCGGCTTTCATGAATGGAGCACTGGTTTTAAAACTAGCTCAGTATATATATATATATATATATATATATATTGTATTTAACAAATAGAAAAGGTAGATACATTGCTACTATTGGGTTTCTATTTGATAAATTTTATGTTACGTATTGCTTGTATAATATTAGTGCAAGTACTAAATCTCATTATGAAGTTTGTTCAAACCACATTTACCTCATAAGCCACAAGTCAAAAAGGTTTAAGACAAGCTGAAGCTAATCTACATTATCTTGAAATAAATGACCTGAGATATGGAAAAACATTGTGTGCAATGCTGTGTTTGTATTTTGGTGAATTGGTATCCAACTTTGGCACCTCAAGCGAGATATTTGGTGTTCTCTACTTTTTGGTGTCGCTGATTTGTCCAAACGCCGATATTAGATATAAAGTATTGCAGACTATAGAACAACATAACATTAAAGATGTGCAGCAGTCAAATCTTACTTGAGGAAATATCGTTGCCCCGTTGGAGTTTTGGCCATTTCCCAGCCATGGGGAAGGGGCATATCGTCCGGTATGATTGGGGTGGCCGCTACATCCGGAGCCTGAGGGGGCAGGACGGCTGGAGAGGAGTGGGCGCGGACGTGACGCGGAGTCAGGGAGTTGGACACACCTCCATCCGAACTGGCCTGACAAGAAAACAAGCAGGGTTAGCAACTGACATGAAACCTGTCACAAACGCTCACCAAAGCGACCGGAAACACTATGGATGGATACCGCAAAGAGGCAGAGTCAATGAAACTTGTAATTGACATGTCCTATTGTTTACTTTTGAAGAAGGTTTCAGATTAGCTCTGCCAAGGAGGCCATGGTTTTCTCAGCTTAGTGTACAGGATTGTTGGCTTTGCATAGTTTTTGCTTGTGCCATGTTTTTGTGATTACACATAGACTTAAAATATAAAAATGCTTTTAAGATAATTTTTTTCAGATTAATATGTAACATTAAAAAAATAAAGTATCTTTCTTTGAGTATGACAGAAGCACTACCTCTGAAAGCTAATTACACTGAACAGAAATTAAAATTCTTTATCAGATGAACTCAAAGATCTAAGCTTTTTTCTAGGCCTATTTCTCTCAAATATTGTTCACAAATCTGCCAAAATCTGTTAGTGAGCACTTCCCCTTTGCCAAGATAATCCATCCATCCAAAATGTGCAGTTTTATCACACAGTACAATGCCACAGATGTCAGAAGTTTTGAGGGAGCGTGCAATTGGCATGCTGACTGCAGGGATGTCCACCAATGCCCGTGAACTGAATGTTTGTTTCTCTACCATAAGCCGCCTCCAAAGACGTTTCAGAGAATTTGGCAGTACATCCAACCGGCCTCCCAACCGCAGACCACGTGTAACCTCACCAGCCCAGGATCTCCACATCCAGTATCTTCACCTCCAAGATTGTCTGAGACCAGCCACTTGGAGAGCTGCTGCAACAATCAGTTTGCATAACCAAAGAATTTTTCGCACAAACTTTCAGAAACCGCCTCAGGGAAGCTCATCTGCTCGTCGTCCTCATTGGGGTCTCAACCTGACTGCAGTTAGTTGTCGTAACTACCTGAGTGAGCAAAGGCTCACATTTGATGGCATCTGGCACGACCATCACTTGATGTTGCCGCATGCTAATGCACAGCCCCATGTTGCAAGGATCTGGACACAATCCCTGGAAGCTGAAAACATCCCAGTTCTTGTATGGCCAGCATACTCACTGGACATGTCACCCATTGAGCATGTTTGGGATGCTCTGGATCAGCGTGTTCCAGTTCCTGCCAATATCCAGCAACTTCACACAGCCACTGAAGAGAAGTGGCCTTTTATTGTGGCCAACCTAAGGCACACATGTGCAATATTCATGCTTTCTGATCAGCATCTTGATATACTACACCTGCGAGATGGATGGATTATCTTGGCAAAGGAGGAGCGATCACTAACACAGATTGACAGATTTGTGAACAATATTTGAAAGAAATAGGGCTAATGTGTGCATAGAAAAAGTCTTAGATCAAATTCAGCTGATGAAAAATGGGAGCAAAATCAAAAGTGTTGCGTTTAAATTTTTGTTCAGTGTAATAATCATTATTAAAGCAAAGGAGGCATACAACATTTGTTTGCCTGTTCATGCCTCAAAACCTGTTAACAATTATATAACAGAATGTCCCAAGTATTAATGTAAATGCAACAGCTCACTGTTCATAGACGTTGATGAAGATAACCACAATACTAAACCAATGCATGTACAACTATACTATAATGCATACACAAATTGTTTACAATTTATCAATATGTATACATAAAACTAATGTCTTTTATTCTTTCAGTAAAATCATTTTCCCAAACATTTTTTAAACCAGCAGCCACTCCACCATCAGACAGTAGCCTTATCCTGTGCACAGTTACAATATGATATTTAAAACATCTGTCAGCTATGTTCAGATTGTATACATTGACAATAGCAATCTGTCTAATCAACATTCACACATGTGAGCTCCAGATAAATAAATAAAAAGTTGCCCTACAGGAAAACAAAGTGCAGCTTTTGATATAACTTCACCTCAGTATCAAAAGAAACAATTGCATGGGCTGAATCTGCAAAAATACTTACATTTATAAAAGTACTTTGTGTACCTTGATATCAACATTTCATAGCATAAATAGTACATTTACGTGTATTCTATATACTGAAAACTTACTTATGATGACCAAAAAATGTAGAGGGCTATATTGCTAGATGTTTCCTATAGGTTTCAAGTGCACAGTCTATTACAGTACAGAATTACTTATTTAGTACAACCTTGGCTTTAGTCCTGGGTTATGGGTCACAGAGTGGTTCTAATGTAGAGATATTTTTTTGCAGTTGTCTTTGGTAGAAAGTCTTTTGAATCCACATAATTTCTGAGATTATTGTGAAAAGCCCCAAGTTTAAATAAGCAATAATGATGGGGCATTATTACTGACTCACTGTTACTAAGCAAAGTTTGAATACAATATAAAACAGTTTGTTCTTCGTTCATTTTTGGGTTGTCCTGTTAATACCCATGATTGTAATATATTTAGGATGACTGAAACTGCAAAAGAATTGATTTGGCTCCATTTGGCTGTCATGACTTGCGCAACCATTAATTGCAGAAAGAATAAGCAGAGAATAAACAGAGAACAATTTAATAGTCTATTATAACACAACTACAGCTGACACGAGTTCATCTGAAGCCTTTCTCTGCAGCGTTTCCACAACAGTGCGACAGGACCAAAGGATTGATCCACTGCAGATCAAGGCTTAATTTGTAGTTACTATTACTATTTACTAGCGCTATTTCAGAAACCCAGGCTTTGTTAATGCTCATCTAAGTCTTATTTGGTATTAGTAAAACGACAATAAGGTACACAATAACAGCGAATTTACACTTACCCTAACCCTAATGTGTTTAGAAAAGACCATAGCTCACAAAGGATCAATAAAAAAATATGTAAAAGCAACAAGTTGGATGGGTAACTTTGCTATTGTGACATGCTCCTGGTTAAAAGTGTGCATCACCACAGCATAGGTCTTTCAGTGTCCTGGTGCGTCTCTGAGTGAGGGTCTTACTTGTCTGGAGTGGCCCCGCGGCTCGGGTTGTGTGAAGAACGATTTCGGGAGTTTCCGGTCCTTCATGGGCACCGAGGCCGGCTGTCGCTGGCCTTTACTGGGGTTCATCACGGCGCTGAACAGCGCCTCCAACTCCGTCTGCGAATCACCGCGGACGTGCACGACCTGCTGCCCAGCCGGAGGCGCGCCGTAGTGCGCGTCCATGTTGCCAAAACTTTAGGGAGTCGAGACAAATCTACCAAAAAAGTTCCATCGCACAACAAAACAGTTGCAAGAAAGTTAGATTACGACCAACAAATGCGGGCTTTGGTTAAACTGATCGGATTTGTTTACACTTTCGCCCCCCGCCCCCACCCCAGTTGAACTTTTCTGCGTCGTTGTAAGTCTATTTCAAGCTGCAACACTTCGGAAGACAGTCAGCTGAGAAAACAAATCAAACTTCGACACAACAGTTAAAAATTGAGGTTTGAAGCGGCGGAAGGCGAAGTGAACTCAATCTGACCAGAGTATTGCACGTTAAATACTCCCACATACCTTCAAGCAGACAGAGCGTTTTCCCCCTCTCCTCTGTCTGTCTGTCCCACCGCTGAAAAAACTGGGCAAATCACGGCCGCTCACTGCACAGCGCGAGGCCCGCTGCAAACTCCACGTTAAAAGCGGACGACAGGCGCAATCGCAAGGAACTGACTGGAAAAATTACTCCGGCGAAACTTCCACAAACTTTTTCTTCTTGCGCTCATAAACTCTGAGTCCAGATTCATGTGATAGCGCCGAGGGGCGGGGCTGAGAGTTTAAAGCTGCGCCGCAGTTGCAGGGCAAATATTTTACCGAGGGCAGACTAAACTCAAGCCAGACGCATGGTCGGTCCTTATCCACATATCCACATTTATTATGACTTTTAGACGCGTGTGGTGAAACATGTAGGATTATAACTAAAACTTGCACTCTCTGTTGTAGAATCCAGTTTCTGGTAAATAAATTAAAGTGAGGACTGAGCAAGATATCTCATTAAAATGTCGCGTAGTTTTGTGCTAAGTGGACGACTCAAGCACATCACATTAGAGGAGCTGCAGAATCTATTGGCATTTTCTGGACTGGGAGTGTGTCGGTGCGGGCCTGCTGTGGATTTGGGGGTGGGGTGGGGATATTGGAAGTTGCTCTGAGAAAACAGCCGCCCCTGATGAGGCCAACCCAGCCGCAGCCTGTTTGTCCAAATGGAGACACAGCCGCAGAGTGCTGCCCTCTTGTGGAAAACATGCCCACTGCTGCTCAGCTGGCTAACACATTGTTCAAACCCCAGTGAAGGAAAAGTTCATGCTGTTTGACTGGACGGCTAATATTACAAAAAACTAATGCATCATTGTAAATAGTGACATAAATTAATTGTCACTATTTGTTAAAAAGACTATATATTTTCCAGATGTTTGTATTATACATATAAATATACTGGATGTCTTAAATGTATAACAATATATATCAAAGAAGTACAAGAATATGTCTGACATAATTATTAATATTACTTTGTTAGTAGTTTGCCTGTCCCAACCCTGGATAAGTGGGAAGGGTTGCATCAGGAAGGGCATCTGACGTAAAACCAATGCCAAATCAAGATGTAAATCACTACACACTGTCTGAGAGGCAGATGATTTGTTGTGGTATTATTGTGTGCTGCACTGAGGAAAGTTTCGTCTTCATATATTTAGTGAAATGGGTTGGGTTGACAGTTCAGTTAGTTAAGTCCAAGACCACATTTGTCAGTGCACCTAGCTTGAACTTTCCTCTGACCATCCCAACAACCAAAGCCTTTCCAGACAGACAAGAATTTGAATGACCCAGCAGCAAAGATTGAAAAAGTGACTTTACTATAATTGCCTGTGCATCCACATCCCTCTATTTTTTATCCATGAAACAAAAACAAACAAACAAACAAACAAAAAACATTAAAACTGTTCACTGTATCCTGTCTTTGAATCATCGGTTCTTGCTCAATTCCAACTAGACAGATTAGTACCCAAATGCAATCTAAACGTTAAACAGTTAAATTGTACACATATCCTAAAATGCCAACCCTTTTTAAAGCTTCATTTGTGGGCAATGAGAACATTACTTAAACCAGTTACACAAAGCTGAGCCAAAGGGCCACTCTCAAGCACTTTCTGAGTCTGTTGTTTTCTACTCTATATGTCTTTTGTAAGGTATCAATAAAAACGTATAAAATTTCAAACTGAACTGGGACAAGTGCCTTTATATATGGTCCCAAACAATCCAGCCACAAGGGGTCACATACAGTGGCTTGCAAAAGTATTCATCCCCTTAGCATTTTTTCTTCTATAGTTGCCTTACAACCAATAATTTAAATGGATCATTGGGGGGTTTATTTCAGTCAGTTTACATCACATAACAACAACTATGAAGATGTAAAAAATGTTTTTATTGTGAAGCAAACTATGACAAAAAAGCAGAAAACCTGAGTGTGTATAAGTATTCAGCCCCTGAAGTCAGTACTTTGTAGAACCACCTTTTGAAAGAATTTCAGCTCCAAGTCTATTAGGATATGTCTTTATAAGCTTGGTGCATAAAATCACTAGGATTTGTGCTCATTTTTCACTTAAAAACAGCTCGAGCTCCTTTAAGTCGGATGCACTGAAAGCACTGTTTGAGTGGTTTTCTTAAAAAAAAAAAAGTCCTCTATTTAGCCCCATTTTTCATTGCTTCAGTTCTTACCTGATCTTACCTGTTCTTACCATAATACTGACACCACCACGCTTCACTTTAGAAAGGGGCAGTCAGGTGTTTGATTTGTGTAAAAGCATCTTCCATTGATGGGTAATTAGGCCCGAGCCCCAAGGGTGGCGCAGGGCCTATTGTGTCTGCACAGCAGTGCGCGAAGCGCACTGCCCCAAAGTGCGCGAAGCAACACTCATGGCAACAAGTACTACACAAACATATATACCTCTGGTATGGAAGTCACATACTTGTATTTGCTCAGAATGAATGGAAGTCAGTGGGCGAAGCCCACTCATAAGTGCGCGAAGCGCACAAAAATAAAGCGCGAAGCGCTTTCCCATGTACACACACAATTGAAAATACATTGCGCCAATGGGAGTCAGCCAAGCATAAAGTTTGTCGTAGACCCACCAAATTTGGTACACACATTGCTGAGGTGGAGCCAAACAAAAAATATTATTATGGCCACGCCCCCTGACAAACCAGAAGTCGGTAATCTTGGATTGAAATCTGCGAAGTGCTGAGTCAGCAATTTTGCACACGTCGTACTTTTTCTATCTCGTCCTTGGGCATTTAACCAAATGATCTTAAAATCGCTCTACATCATCTACAGAAGTGGGGCATTAAAAGTTATCCAAATTCTTCGCAAAAGTTTTACGGTTTTTCTGCGGCGCAGCCGCAAAGTTTACGAAAAAAAAATTGATTTCGCCATACTTACAATTTGCTACAATTCGCACATATCAACTCCAATTTGGCTCAAATTTTAAACACTCATAAACCCTCCAAGCCTAAACCCATTAAATGAGAAAGAATGAAATTTGGCGCGATAGCGCCCCCTACAGAATGGGACAAATATTTGTATGGTCAGTAAAAAAATTAGTTTTTCCAAATTTCACGAAACTTGGCAGAAAAATACTTTATGTGACGCCGATCACAAAAGCCAATGAGACCCATGTCATATTTTATACTGTGTTGTCATGGCGATGGCTGAAACCTGCCATTTTATTCCAATGGGATTACAGCAAAAATTTCTATGGACAGAAAAAATGATACTTGAATGAAAATTTGTCAAATTTGGCACAAATATTCTTTATGTCATCCTGATCAAAAATTCCAATGGTAGTCGTATTTGATTCGGTGTTGCCATGGCGATGGTCAAATTCTGCCATTTTATTCCAATGGGAATTGCATTCAATGCAGTTCTATGGAGTATTCGGACGCTTTTGGCATTTTTTTAATATCAAAAGGCAAAATGGTTTCTCCTCTGCCCCAGCTACGGTTGCGGCCGGCGAGGGCCTACCAATGCCGCTTGCGGCTTTAATTTTAATTGTATCTAGACAGAGAACCTTCCTGGGTCTCCCATGTGCCTTTTGGCAAACACAAAAAAATGCTTTCTTAATGTTTTTCAGAGTAATGGCTATTTTCCACTCTTCCACACAGCCCAGCTCTGTGGAGTGTATGGTTCAGAGTGGTCCTGTGGACAGATACAACAGTCTCTGCTGTGGAGCTCTGCAGCTCTTTCAGGGTCACCTTTGGTCTTATTGTTGCCTCTCTGATGAATGCACTCTTTGCCCGCTTTGTGAGTTTTAGATGGTCCTCTTTAAGCAGGTTTTGTGTGGTTCCTTATCTTTTACATGTTGTAATGATGAATTAAATTGTATTTTGTGGCATAATGACAGCTGAATTGCAGATAGCCTGACCTTATCTTATTGTTTCTGTGACATTTTTTCTGTAATGTTTCTTGTTTGCTTCACAATAAAAATATTTTGCATCTTCATAGTTGTTGTCATGTGATGTAAAATGACTGACATAAACCTTTCACACAGATACATACAGACAGACAGTAGACAACACAACCAAGAAGTATGTTGTGGTTAAGGTTTGTCCAATAATTTTGATTTTGGTACTTTCCAATGTCAGGTGTTTGTTGTTTTAACTAGACAGAGTACAATGTCTGTGCTGCATGACAGAAACATTGTTACTACATCAGCCTCCCTGCACTCCCTTTTTCTTCCCAAATATCAAACTAAATAATAACAAGTTAAGATTTGTGTCTCCTCCTAGCACCTCTGATGTTTCCAGTGCTCTTGTGTTTACCAGAGTGTGGCTGATAAACGACTGCCACTGCTTCCTATAAACGCCTGCCGCCTGTGAACAAGTTGCATAAGTTGAGGGTGAAGAAGAGGGCAGCAGGGATTTTTAGCAGCCCTGCCCTGAATGGAGCCATCACTCTCTTCACAAGTAAAGCCTTTTAGCTACATTAAGAACCATAACATACCCTATAATGTTATTACTGATGTTATAGAATTAATAAATACTGTACTTAGTTTCCTACAAATATTTCTGGGCTCCAATGGTAAAGATCTAGTGTCCATACCAAGACTTGTCCCAGGGATCTTTTTGTTCAAAATTACATGCTCGATCCACTGAGCCACAAAGACCCTAACTCTTTTAATAGTAAAGATTATTCTGATCAATTAATAAATCTATAAATATAGCGTGAAGTTAGTTTCTTAGGGCTGCAGTAGCTCAGACGGTAGAAAAGTTTTCCCACTAACCTGAAAGTTGGTTGTTCAATCCCTACTACCGGCATGGCATGCTGTCATTTTGTCCTTGGGCCAGATACTTCACCCATCTTGCCTGCATTAATGCATCATAGCAATAAATAGTATAATTTTAAAATGTACTGTTCATTCTAAAATATAATTTATCAATGCTTTAAAGTGCTACTGAGAGCAAAAACATAGAATGAAAAATTGAAAAGGAGGAACAGAAGACAAACGTGTAAATGTTTGTAATGACAACCCAATGGCAGCAGATGGCAGTGTCACAGCACCTGCAGATTTTCCATACAAGTTTGCAGATTCGTAGCAGGCAGACTAGGAGATGTTTAAAGGAAATGGAAAGGATTTTTTTTCTTTTTCTGACATTTTGGACCGTATTCCTTTAGTTTTTAGTTTGATGAAAAACACATTACAGTAGGCTATCTAATGTTGAGGTTTAAATGATGATTGAGTTGAGTCACACTATTATTAGCAACATTCAAATGTAACTCTTCAGTCATTTGTATTACTTTTAGACTTTAGTTTTATTATCTAACTTTTATGTGTAATTGAGGAATATATGATTATAAAGACGAATAAAACACAACTAGCACTACTGTTACCTCATTTAGCAACTTTACCATTTTTAGTACTTGGTGCATGGTGCCTATTAGAGTACTTGGCTAGTGTTTACAACATTTAACAAGACACTGTACTTACACAGTGCGGATATTTTCAAAATCTCAATGGGCAAATATTGTACAAAGTGTCACAGCTTTACAAGACCATGTAACACTGTACAGATGTGGGGGCCCTGTGGCTGCAGCACCAGGCTTTGCACATTCCTCTTACTGACCAGAGCTGTAAACTTATGCAGGTTCAGGACAACACAAAATCTTTTCTTTGGCACCCACTGCAAAGTTTTCCCAAGGAAGCAACAGGCAGGACCCTGGCAGGAATGTGCCGCAGCTTTCGAAGGCTTTTCAGTCTGCTCTGTGCTTAACTGCCCAGTTAACAGGAGTAATTGGTCTGACCCTTTAGGTGGCTGCTTTGAGACGCATGACTCAATGTGTAACATGAGCGGAAGGCGCAAAGATATGCCGCCTTTTCTTTCACCGTCTGTTGTGGCTCCCCACTAAGACAGAAGAGAAAGTTTTTCCATTAAAACAAGACGTTGCCCTTCCACATCCGGTTTGCATGCCGCTGCCAGGATCTAACATGCAAAGCATCAGTAAAAGTGGAAAACTAATCACTTTTAACCACATAAATGGGATCTGCACTCTCAGCTTCCTAAATGAGGTTTCACTTTTATCACTAAATCTTCTATAAACATGAAGTCTGCCTCACTAAACGGGATGTTGTCATGGGAGTTTATGAGGAATAGTAGGAGGGACTGATGGAGGTGGAGAGTGAGCGGTGAAAACAGCTGAGTGAGAACAGAAAAAGACATTGCAAATTAAAGTCAAGAAGCATGGCAGTGTGAGGAGACCTATTTGGAGTTAAAGGGATTTAAATTGTGGAAAAGTCGTGGATGCCAGTGTAAACCACAGTTGGGCAAGTAATAAGTAATAATGTGGACCGCGTCTCTCATCCTGCTGCTTTTGACTCATCTGTTCTCCTCTGCTGTATGTATATAATAGTTTTATATATTTACGTATGTTGTTGACTTAATTTCTGTGTCATACTTTGATAACTGAAATTTGCTTTTGACACCTACATTTACACCTAACATCCTTGCCGTTCTTTCTGTCACTTCAGAGATTATTGTTATTTATTATTGTTATTAGTGACAAATGCACTCAAATAATATAACACCTTGAGCAAATACATCAGTATCAACAGAAGATAGAAGGTGTATCTTTGATTAAACTTTAATGTTAAGCAGGGAGTGTGTGTGTGTTTTAATTGTGTGTTTTTCACATGATTGTCATGGAATAATAATGGTCCAAAACTATAACTTAAAAACTGAAATGTAAAACCAACTTATTAAGAATTAGCTTCATATGTCTATGGTATGTTTATTTTGCCTGATGCCTGATTATGCTGGCCTTTAAACCTCTATGTGACTGTTGTTTACTGTACCTGGTCTCTGTTGTTCTGCGTAATAAGTCTACATGTGTGATGTTATGTCTGTAAGTAATCTGTATTTTGACTGTTTTTATGGTACCTGTCTTAGGACCACAGACGCAATTTAGCTATTGTGCTAATTCCGGCATACAGTATTTACATGGATGCTCACTGCTGATGTGCTGACTAATGTGCACTGTCCTAATTTAAAGAAAATTCTATTCAATGTTTACCAAAAGTATAAGTATATTAAGTACAGAATATGTGACCACTAAGCTGGCCCATCAATGAGGGACCAACTGTTAAAAAACTTAAAATTGTGGGAATTGTGTCTTTAGACATTCATATGAGCTATAAATATAGTCTTATACCCAAAGTGCATCCATGAATATTCATATTGTTTTGCCAGGGATCAGAAAACAGTAGCTTCAACCATTCAGAAACGCTGAATGATGAGGCTCCTGTCAAAGCAACAAAGTCAACTGTCAGTGCAAAAGGCTGGGACACATGCTCCATCCCATGTGACATCACTGTCAAACTACTGCGAGACGAGAAACATTCAATTTGTGGTAAGAGTGGCTTTTGGAGAATATTTACAATAGTGTGGATTTGTTACTTACCAAAGATACATCTGTGTGCAGGACAGTTACAGCAGTCTCTTTTGGCGTTTGGACGAAGCACTAGGAAGCTAATGAGAGACGTGATGGAGGAGCAGCAGAGAGCGCTGGATATTCTTAGTACCCAGGTGAAGCCCGAGTCTAACACAGGTGTATGAGCAATCAGATTCGCCGGTTGTAAAAAAAAATAAAAAAAATGGGATGTCTCCGTTTTAGGTCACAGAGCTGATGACCAAAGTGCAAATGCTTAGCTCAGAGGTCCAGAGGAGCAACACTGAGATGTATGCCATCAAACCAGTGCAGTCACACGGTAACTCCCTGTTAAACACACATGAATTCCAATGGTTAGAAATATATGTGATGAACTGAAACACCAAAATGACAAAAATAGTAACCTTACAAGAGTATGTCTTATGTCATTTGTAATAAAACCTCACTAAATAGTAGCAAAATATCTTTAACAAGAAGGAAATGGAGAGCGCAGGCAAAACTGGCCTCGATCTCGCCACAGTACACAAATCTTTCAAACAGTCCTGGACGTCTTCCTTGGCCTAACCGTTTTCAGAAAATGTAAGAAAATTCTAAACATTACCTTTTGAGTAATCTTTTTAAAAAAATTATAAAACAGGCAAACTAACATCAACTCAACTGCATATGGGCTTTAACCAGGTAATTGCAGGGCTGACACTCACTGACATACATTCATCCACTCTCAAACTCACTCACTATGTCCAATTTAGATTAATCAATTCACACAAACACGTGCATGTCTTTCAACAAAGGAAGCCAGAGGTACCCACAGTAACACAGGGAGAACATGCAAACTCCACTGAGAGCTCAAAGTGGGCCTGAAGACCGAGCCCACAACCTCCCTGTTGAGAGGAGTTTAATGTATTTGATTAATCTGATTTAAACTAAATAAGATGTTTTGTTCAGGACGTGACTGCAGTGACATTAAGGATAACCTAATGTCGGTGGTCCCTAAGATTCCTAGTGGTATTTACATCATCCATCCAGAAAATACAGACTCCTCATTTGAGGTAAACATAATTTTGTCTTGCCAATCTCTAACATTACTTTATATTAAACACAAACACACTTCCTCAGGTTTTCTGTGAGATGGATTACATGGGAGGAGGATGGACAGTGATGCAGAGACGAGCTGATGGATTAACTGATTTTAAGCGATCCTGGGACGATTACAGCAATGGCTTCGGACATCTTGCAGGTTAAAGGAGATGTCTTTATCAGCTTCAGTATTTTAAGTTTATTATGCATGACTGTATCTGTGTTTGTTGCAGGAGAGCATTGGTTGGGTCTGAAGAAAGTCTTTCAGATAGTGAGTCAGAAAGACACACGTTTCCAGCTCCATATCGCTCTTGTCTCAAAGGATGACATTACTTCATATGCCTCATATGATGACTTCCAGTTGGACAGTGAAACCCAGTTCTTTGGGATACACCTGGGACGGTATGCTGGCAGCGCAGGTATGTCCTAAAACCTCTTAATAATACACTGAAATGACAAATTAGTATCACTATATTTATCAATTATCTTTGGCTTTGCAAAACTAGCTTTATATGAGATCACTGAGTAAATATAAGTGATTTTGGCAGTTTGAACCATCATAATTTTATTAATGATCTAAACCTAGCAGTATGTGGTTTACTCTATCACAAATCTTTCTTTTTCAAAAGATTAAAATAATTTAGAAGAATGCTGTTTTTCAATACTTTTTCAATTTCTTTTGCTTATTTTTGTTGCAAGTTGCTGATGGCTGAAGACTATTCCAGCATCTATGGGCCTTAGGCGGGGTACACCCTGGACAATGGCCAGTTAGTCTACACAGGGCCATCACTTTGAGTCATACACTGACAGATGAGTTATTCTCAGTCAATATGGGCAGTTTTGTAATTCTAACCAATACCTTCTGATTACTGCAGGTGATGCACTTCGTGGTTATGACCAAGACCAAAACCAGGACACAGCTCCCTTCAGTGCCTCAGATGTGGACAATGATGGCTGTAACCCGTCCTGCTCTTTAAATAACCAGACAGTGGAGAGCTGTAGTGCTCTGCACAACCAGACGGGGTGGTGGTTCAACCAGTGCGGCCTGGCAAACCTAAACGGCTCCCCTGAGGACACAGAGTCGAACCAGAGGACACACATCTTGTGGGACACATGGAGACAGAGTGGGACTCCTCATGTCATTAAAGCAGTAACAATGAAGATCAGGAGGATCGCAACCAATAACTGATACATACATAGGCATTACTGAGAGATAAACATGCTACATTCACTGCAATGTTTAAACTGAATCTTAATATAATATTGGAAAATGTCTCAATTTTACACTGACTCTGTGCTGTACAACAATGTAATTAAAATATTAAAATAAACATTGCCTCATGTAATAATCCATGTTACCATAGGCCTCATCATTAATTCATCCTTTTATATATATATATATATATATATATATATATATATATATATATATATATATATATATATATATAACTAGTCACAACAGACTAGTTAAATAATAACAACAAACTAAATCACTGCATGCATCTAATTCAGATTCAAGTGACAAGAGTGTGAAAAATGTAAGACTGTAACTTGTATTACTGTAAGTGACAGTTACTAGGAAAATAGTAATTACACAGTAAAAAAGTGCCAACCATGGATGTAAGGCATCACGTGCTTAGGCCTGTAAATGTGGTAAGACAGAAATAGTAGAAACTATTTGAATATATAATTTACTAAATATGAGACTTAACCTTACCTTCTTCTCTTTAAGTTTCACCAGTTTCATTTTTGCATGAACTAAACAACTTTACTTTTTGTTAGCCTAGCTTTAGTTATTAGCTAACGACGTTAACCAGAACTATAACGTTAACTAAACATCTCGATTTGAAGAAATATAAATGTGGTTTGATCTAAACTGGGGCTGTAGAAAAACACATAAACGAATCATTAATTAAACAGGACCGACCGAGACTATATGCGGGGCTCTCAAGTCTCACGCATTCACCGTGAGACACACGCATTTCTCCTCTCTCACACGCTCACACGCCACACCTCGCATTCTTCACGCTGAAAAAAAGTCCTATTATTGGACGGGAAATAGACTTAATTGTCAACGCGAGCAACGCGAACGTGAACGATTTCTCATGTTTGGGGCGACTTATTTTCACTTTCATCGGATCAGGAGTCACGGCTCCACTCAATTTACACCTACTCTGACCCACCACAGTCTCTGTCCCGCACTGTGTCGCCGCGCTGTCACGTGACTCAGGACACAGCCTGCAGTGAGCAGCGCGTGTCCCAGGTCTGTTTGGTTGAAGCCCAACGCACACCAGACGCGCGGTGCGTCTTGCCACTTGAAAAGGCTTTAACATGAACAACGTGGAGTTTTAAAATACGTGTTTTATCTAACAAGCAGGCAAACTGATAGAAGTGGCCCAGGCTTTGTGAGCAGAGACTGGGCTGCAGCAGGTTATTAGTGAGTTAAGCAACATAAAGGAGTTTCCCCGTGCTCTAAGTGGAGCAGGAGTCAGTACCTGCTGACTCCTGACTGCTGACGCTGACGTCCGGTGTGCCAGCCTCTAAACAACCAACGCTAAACCTAAACAAATTAAAGACAGGAGGCTACAGAGGTGTCTCAGGCTGTGGTTAGGCTTGGGACAGAGTGTGAACAGGAACAGTGTGGAACAGGGGAGAGACAGATCTGTCAGGCTCCAGCATGAGATGGATAAACTGCCTCTATAGTGGATCATCTGCGCGCGATGAACAGAAATCAACGACAAGGGATTGAGGGACAGACTCAGACTAAGTCAATAGTAATATTAATAACAATAAAGCATTATAAAACGTATTGCGCTACAATTTGTCAAGTTTCAAAAGAGTTGCTCAGGTTAACATTCAGTCTAATTAATAATATGTATATTATAGGATAAACACTTTATAAGCACATAATATTTCCTACTCAAGGCCAGATCAAAACTTGAGAGCCCTGTTATATGGCTGCATTTTTAAATGTATAAGCTCTACAGGTGAGGGTGAGTTATGGCCATTGGCCACGAGGTGGTGCTGTGCATCTGTTAACCCTTATGTGAGCTCTTGAAATGGGAGAGAATGAATTACTAAATCAAAACTGATGGCATGAAATAATGCAAATGTATTCTAGAATTGTCATTAGCCTGTGTTTGTAATACTAATGGTGCATTTAAAATAATAGTATGCAGAATTTCTTTTTAAATTTTGACTCAAAGGTCTTCAACTGCACAAGACTGTCACAATATCTACATCCCAAATTCCAGAAATGTTGAGACGTTTTTAAAAATTTGAATAAAATGAAAATTTAAAAAAACTTTCAAATCATATGAGCCAATATTTTATTCACAATAGAACATAGATAACATAACAAATGTTTACACTTAGAAATTTTATACTTTAATGCACAAAATGAGCTCATTTCAAATTTGATGCTTGCTACAGATCTCAAAATAGTTGGGACAGGAGCAACAAATGGCTGAAAAAGCAAGAAATAAAAAAAAATGGGAGAAGGTCTAGCCACTAATAAAGTTAATTGATATCAGGTCTGTAACAGGATTAGCTATAAAAGGGATATCTTAGAGAGGCAGAGGCTTTCAGAAGTAAAGATGGGCAGAGGCTCTCCAATCTGTGACAGAGTGTGTAAAAAGATTGTGGAATACTTAAAAAACAATGTTCCTCAACATCAAATTCCAAAGGCTTTGCAAATCTCATTGTCTACAGAGCATAACATAATCAAAAAATTCAGAGAAACTGGAGAAATCTCTGTGTGTAAGGGACAAGGCTGAACACCTTTATTGGATGCCCGTGATCTTGGGGCCCTCAGACGACACTGCATCACTCAGCTGCTGATTGTGCCAATGACATTAGTAAATGGGCTCAGAAATACTTCCAGAAACCACTGTGGGTAAACACAATCCACTGTGCCATCTGCAGAGGCCAACTAAAGCTCTATCATGCAAAAAGGAAGCCATATGTGAACATGGCCCAGAAGTGCCGTTTTGTCCTGGGCCAAGGCTCATTTAAAATTGACTGTTTTAAAGTGGGACGGTGTCCTATGGTCAGAGGAGTCCAAATTTGACATTCTTTTTGTAAATCACAGATGCCATGTCCTCCGGGCTAAAGATGAGGAGACCTTCCAGTGAGTTATCAGTGTTAAGTTCAAAAGCAGCATCTCTGATGGGATGGCATAAGTGCATACAATATGGGCAGCTTGTGTGTTTTGGAGGGAACCATGAAAAGTATATAAAGGTTTTAAAGCAACATATGCTCTAAAACCCAGCTGCTCTTCAGCATCTGGAAACCTATATCAGGCAAGAATGAGACAAAATTCCAACACCAAAACTCCAGAAACTCATAATCTCGATGCCCAGTTTTGAAAAGAACAGGAGATCCTACACCATGGTAAACATGCCCCTGTCCCAACTATTTTGAGACCTGTAGCAGGTATCAAATTTGAAATAAGCTCATTTTGTGCATAAAAGTGTAACATTTCTCAGTGTAAATTGTATTTGTTATGCTATCTACACTGCCTGACTCTTAAAAAAAAAAAAAAAAAAGTCGCCACCTTTCTTTACCTAAGCAAATAGGTAAGAGCATTCCTGCAGTTGGTCAGGTCTAGGTTCAGAAATGCTATGGGGCCAAAGAATGAGGTTCTTCCCTGATGGCACAGGCTTATTTCAAAATGACAGTGCCAGGATTCATCAGGCTTAAATTGTGAAAGAGTGGTTCATGGAGCATGAGACATCATTTTCACACATGGACTGGCCACCACAGAGTCCAGACCTTAACCCCATTGAGAATCTTTGGGATGTGCTGGAGAAGACTTTGCACAGTGCTCACACTCTCCCATCATCAAAAAATTAATGCAACACTGGATGGAAATAGATCTTTTGACATTGCAGAAGCTTATTGAAACAAGCCCACAGCGAATGCATGCTGTAATAAAGCTGAAGGCGGTCCAACAGACTACTAGTGTGTGACTTTTTTTTTTTTTTTGGCAGGCAGTCACTCCAGAACATCCCAAAGATTCTCAGTGGGGTTAAGGTCTGGACCCTGTGGTGGCCAATCCATGTGTGAAACTGATGTCTCATGCTCCCTGAACCACTCTTTGACATTTTGATGAATCCTGGCACTATTATCTTGTAAAATGACTGTGCCATCAGGGAAGAAAAAATCCATTGCTGGAGTAACCTGGTCATTCAGTATATTCAGGTAGTCAGCTGACCTCATTCTTTGGACACATAATGTTGCTGAACCTAGACTTAGTTAAATCCAGGTGGGGAGTTTGTTTTTTGGTCAGGCAGTGTATGTTCTATTGTGAAAAAAAAAATTGGCTCATTTGATTTGAAGTCTTTTAATTTTCATTTTATTCACATTTTAAAATTGCCCCCACACTTCTGGAATGGGGTGCATTTAATGAAAATCAGTTAAATAAGTCTTGCTGTAAAATTCACAAAGTCCAGGACATTGAGGTGCTGTCCCGCTCACTGACTCACTGAACTGACTGCATGTCCGCTCTAGCTGACAGTGTTTACATCCACATCTGGGGTCTGTTTCATCCCGAGAAGAAGACTTAAGAAAAACTTGCTGTGGTGACTTTGAGTTTCTTCCCTTTGTCCTCCTCATAAAACGTGATGCTGTTGCGCCATGAAAGTGACTAATCTTCTGCAAACACACCCTTAAAAGGCAATTCTCACGAGGCACAATTGCTGCATGATCAGATTAGGAAGTTCATTCATGAGTAATTCTGATTGGAAACAAAGGTTACATAGTGATCAGGCCTCTGGGCAACAAAGAGCACAACCATACTTAAATCAAAGTCTGGAAAAAACAGATGATTTTAAAGAATCATTGCTTTTACATTCAAGAAACATATATGCAGCCAGATGTTATGTTAACACACCCTGTTTGTATCTTTTTGCCAAAGTTGGTTTAGTTTGAGTGATGTGTTTGTTGGTTTCCAATCTATTCAAAAAGTAAAGGTCACATTTTCAGGAAAGGCCAGTAATTGGACAACAAACAAATTAATTACTGGTGAGGAATTTTTAAAAGATTTGGTACTATTTTGAGACACGGCCAAAGACACGAACTCCAGCTACAAGGAGGTCAGTAAAGAAACAAATGTTTAGTTTTAAAGGTTTTAGTCTGGGCAGTACAGTGTCAGTGCCTTGATGGAGGTCTACCCTCTCTGAGTGCTTCTAGATTTATTTAGTTCCAAACTCTCAGTTTGTCATCGTGGTAAACAGTAGCATCAACTCAGCTTCTGATCATTCCCACTGTTAAACAACAAGCCTTTCCTGCCCTAATTACACTTTTGAATAGTTCAAATTTCTTGTGGCTGAATGTACACTGACTGTATGTATTTGTGTGTACAGGAGGAATGTCGTTTTCCCACAGTGGACCAGCGTCAGTCCAGAGCAGGAGAACACAGGAAGCAATGTCTACTGGGAATTCAGACCCAGAGGAATCTCATCTGCTGTTCATCAAACATCAGTCACTGGTCGGCTCTGGCCTGTACACTGCACACAGACAAATCTCACTGTGTACTTTAAACACAGCATCCTTAAATAGCACTTTACAGGTTAACCTTTAAAACAATGGACGACTTTTTGTGTTTCACATAGATACACTTTTTGTGTTTATTAAGAGGAAGTATAAGATAAAATTTAGATTTTAGATTTTTGACTTTATTTTGAATTAGATTTTAGTGTAGCATAGTGTTCATTTCATATCACATGGGCGTCTTGGTCCCTCTGCTTTGCAACAAATGATAAAAACATGCATTGTCCCCTTTCAAATTGGCATATTGTATGGTCATATATTTTCATATATGTATAACATATAATGGCATATAGTACCAGTAATAGTAGTAGCAGTAATAGTAGTGGTAGTGGTGAGTAAAATGCATTGACTCTATATTCACCAGTGGTGGAAGAAGTACGCAATTTCTTTACTTAGCAAAGTGCAAAATGTACTCAAGTAAAAGTAAAAGTAGCACATGCAAATTTCTACTTAAGTAAAAATATAAAAGTACTCACTTTCAAATGTACTTGCAAGTAAAAAAGTAAAAGTATTTTGCACATATTTGCACTAATGAATGTGTGTAAATGTGAGGGATCATGATGAAGAATTATAGAGATTTTATTGATAAACAAACCAGTGAACAACCAGTGAACAAACCAGTGCAGTAGAATATGACAGTAATGCCTTCTGTCTTTATTATTTTGATGTTTCTAATGTGTACTACTTTACAGCATCTTTTATTTTTAGGTATACAGCACACCTACCATGAGGCCATGCCAAATCAATTCATAAATGTAGTGGAGTAAAAAGTACAGATATTTGCACTAAATTGTAGTGAAGTAAAAGTACAAATACATGAAAATTGTACTTATGTAAAGTAACAAAGTACGAACCCTTACTTTATTACATTCCACCACTGACAAATACCTTAGATATCTACCTCTACTGCTACTAAGTTAGCTTTGTTATTAGTGTTCAATTTTATTGTACAAAGAGTTGAGGTAAATGAGCTACTTTTTTCTATTTCTACTTTGTAAAATTGAATACAAACTGCAAAGTTAGCAACCCATTTATCTTACAGACTATGCACTGTGTATATTGAATGATAACACTAGGCTGCTCTCCTCATCAGTAATGGTAAGCGAGGCATGTAAATAAAAGTATAGTTGGACTCAGAAGGATGCATTCTTTCTCAAGGACAGTGGGAGGAGGGACACAGGGAGTCAACCTAGAGAGAGAGAGTCCACTTGGATACATGACTGGGACGGGACGTGGTTTTGTGGATCATTTCAGGGATGAACCACAGAACGCTTGCAGCTCACCACAATCATCGGCCTTCGGGTTACACCGAGGGACGCAGGGCCAGGAGTCGAGATAACCTGCTTATGAACGATGACTATGGGGAGGAAAACTGTTACATCGGACGCTACCTTGGGTCAGTCTTTAAACCTCATCTCTTTTGATGTTTAAACCAAGTGCAGAGAAATTATTTTAGAAATAATGTTATTTAAAGGTGCTATGAGCAGTATATAATTTTTATATTTCATAAGAATGCCCACATCTGTGCCAAGATATGAGGTAAACATGTTTAAATCAATTATTAGTTTTCCTGATAACAATGGTACAGCTGATTTATTAACAAATAAAATATGTTTTACATAATGGCCAAGTTGTTTTTGTTTACATTTTTTGTTTTGGTTTTAAAACTGCATTGCCAATCGTCCAATCATAAAAGAGACCATTGTTTTGATTTAGACTGCTGTACCGTTTTCAAACCAGTACAAGCACATGCTGCTTACAGTACCTTTTAAAAAGCCACACTATAATTTTTACATAGATAGATGTGTGAACTTATGTTTTTTCATGGGTGCAAAAATGTACAGTAGGTCAATGTCAATAGAGCATTAAAATGTCTGTATCAATAACTAATAGCAAAAACAACCAGAGTTGAGTTTCAGTATGCTAGCAATAACAGGATTCAGATAAACATCCCAAGTTGATAGGGGTGTAACGATACAGTGACTACATTGATGTATCACTTGTTTATTACTACGATACAACTGTATCGATACACATTGCCCTGCATCGAATCATATCGTTTTCTAGGTAGTATATACACATAAAAAAAAAAAAAACCTATAATATCGGAAATATCAATATTAGAGATTTTTATGTTAAAATAAAACCAGATATGTCTTTTGGATGTAATTTTTGTGTTTATGATTAAATAAAGTGTGATATTCAACTATTCTTCCATTCCTGTCTGCTGGACATTATGAGCCCCAGCAGTGGTGCTCTATTTGAGAGTAAACCTTTATGATTTTTGTCAGAAGTTGCTGTATCAATTGTATTGATATAAAAGGGCTGAATCAAATCGTATTACTCTAATTTAGGTGATATTGTTCTTGAATCAGATCGATATGTATCATATTGTTGCAAAAACATATTGTTAAACCCCTACAAGTTTAACTTATGAATCAGTGTCACTAATTTCAAGATATACTCAGTTGAGTATGAAGGATCAGGCCAAGAAACATAAACTGAACTTGATTAATTGTAAATAAACTGTGATAGCAATAATATTAATTAATCATTTTTAGCTGTGCAAAATTAATTATGAAAACTACAAATGTTGTAATAGCACCACATATAACAAAAATGTAATTAAACATTGGGTTATCAGATACTACCCCAACCTAACCAACTCCTACAAATATATTTTTCTTTTTTACACAGCTAGGGCCAGTGTCCAGTTAACTCACCAATTACAAATCTCACTCATTATGCATTACCTATTTGTACCATTTATATAGGTAAGTTCAGCTTTGTTATTCAATTTTTGTGACTTTTCTTGCAGCCCCAGCAGCTCTGAGAGGCAGCTCATGGCTCGCCTCACTGCTGTTAAAAGGCGGCAGGCTCTCCGTGGCCCAGCGTACATGTTCTCAGCCCCCTCGACCAGTCTGTCTGCAGTGGAGGAGCGCTTTCTTCAGGCAGCAGAGTATGGAAACATTCCCGAGGTCCGGCGCATGCTACTCCACGTGCCGAACTTAAATGTCAATGCGGTGGACTACATGGGCCAGAATGCACTGCAGCTGGCTGTGGCCAATGAGCATCTGGAGGTGACAGAGCTGCTGTTAGGGAGAGCTGACCTGGCCCGAGTTGGAGACGCCCTCCTTTTAGCCATCAGTAAGATGTCTGTATGTCTTTAGGGTTCATTCAATTACTCATCTTCTAAAGCTTATTCCTGTTGGGGGTCAGAGAGGCAACCAGCTACTTTGAGCATGAGGCAGACAGTGTGCATCCTTCCCAGTTTATTGAATATGCATATATATATATATATATATATATATATATATATATATATATATATATATATATATATATATATATATAAATACATATTCAGTACATATACAGGCAACGATTCACTCTCACATTAATTCCCAATGGGCAACTGAGATTCACTAGTTCAAAAGTAAATATCCAAAACATCACCAAAATGTGAACAAAACAAAGCTCATGTAAATTTTAACCTCTATTTTCATATCCCTGATTAAGACAAACATGACTAGGACATAATATTTGAAAACTACACAATATTATGTTATTTACCACTATTATAAACCTTTTTTTGAAAATTTATTTTAAGTGTTCATTAGGTTGTTTAATGAATCTAAGTTACGTAATGTGAACCTGGGCAGAAAAAGGCTCATGGACCCTATAACAAAGTTTTACAGTTTTTGTTCATTAATAAGCATGTTTAAGCTTAAGCACATTAACTGGAACTTGTAGCCAATGTGGCAAAAAGCCCAAAATGAAATTCTCAAGTCACAAAACATGTCAAAATCTCTGCAAAATCAAATACTATGTGAAAAACTTTAGACACTGTTTAAAAATGACACTTTATCATCTAAATATGACACACAATCACTACACTGATAGTTTTGTCCATCATCAGCAACACACTACACTGAGAAATCTAAAACACTTTTTATATTTGTACGTTCGAGGTGAAAAAAAAGGCTACGTTAAGTATCAAGAAATTCTTCTTGTTTGTAAATGCAAATATTTATGTAAAGTATACATTTATTTTATAAAATATGTTTATTTTTAATTCCAAGTGCTACACGGTGTTTGAGCTCAAATGAGAGCTGAGCCTCTGGACTAGGACCTGGTTCAGACGTGGACCACAATGATCTCCTTTCTTTCTCTGCTTCTCTAAAACTGTCTTTCTCTAAAAGTTTATTTATTGTATGATTGTTATTTTTGTCACTTGTGTCTGTGGACTTTGGTCAGAGAGTGTAGTTGTATTTTGGTGGACAGTGTTTAGGACCTAACAAAAAAAGTCTTAAGTTTTGACTTGTGTATCAAAAGCAGATAATTGTGTTTTAGATTTTGCAAAGCACAAAAGTTTGATGGTGAGTGTGTGTAGAGTTGTGCTCATTTGACCTGAATTTTTGCACCTCGGGTGTCATGTTTCAGAAATATGTGCATTTATTTTGAATTAGAATCCAAGCAATTACAAATATGTGTACTTTTATTTATTAACATCTGCCACTTGTGTTGTTGTTTGCTGTAGGTAAAGGCTATGTGCGTATTACTGAGGCTCTGCTGGCTCACCCCTCGTTTAAAGATGCCCATCGTCTGACGGCAAGTCCTGCACAGGCCGACATGCTGGATGACTTTTATGCCTATGATGAAGATGGGACGAGGTAAGAGGAGCTTTGAGTCACCTCCTAACTTTTTATGTGCTGTGATAACATCTTAACATGAGAGTAAAGGCTGTAAATACCAACGACTGGAGGGGCCTCAAGAATGGCCCTCACTGTTGTAAAGGTCACATGGTGCTTTTTATATGTAGCTTAGAGGTAAAAAAAAAACATTTATGTAATGAAAAAAAGAGAAAATTTGTAGGATGTCGCCACAGTAAATCATTTGCCTCCTAGTACGCAGTCATTTTTTAGCATTTATTTAACCAGGAAAGTCCAAAAGGAAAGTCTCTTTTGCAGGGGTGTCCAGGCCCCAAGGGTGGCTATAGTCCCAATATTCATATTAATTTGTGGTATACATATTTTACTCCCAACGCCCTTCCTGTTGCAACCCCTTCCATTTATCAGTACAAATATAGTACTGTGCAAAAGCAGTTGAGGAAAAAATGCAGTCAACTAAGAGTGCTTTAATAGATACGGAATTATATTTGTTGTTTTTGTTTTCAGAGAAGGTCAATATGAGCCAAAAATCATTGATTATTGTTGTGCAGATCCTATTTGTGTGCAATCTTATGTGTTTTTATACAGTGATGTACCTTTCCTTGTTCATAGACCTTCTTAAAAACCTAGACTTTTGCACAGCACTGTATTTTTTATAAATAATTGTTCTATGTGCTTTGAGGTTCTCTCATGACGTGACCCCCCTGATCCTCGCGGCCCACTGTCAGGAGTACGAGATTGTCCACACACTGCTCAGTAAAGGAGCTCGGATCGACCCTCCTCACGACTATTTCTGTGGCTGCGATTCCTGCAACTACCAGCAGCAGTACGACTCCTTCAGCCACTCACGATCTCGGATTAACGCCTACAGAGGGCTGGCTAGTCCTGCTTACCTGTCCTTGTACAACGAGGACCCGGTTTTAGCTGCACTGGAGCTCAGCAATGAACTGGCCATGCTGGCTAACATTGAGAAAGAGTTTAAGGTAACTAAGACCCAGTTCATTTAAGTGTACAGATGAGACAAGGTTTGTAAAAGATGTCAGTCCAAACAAGTCTGTTTTTATGAGCCTCTAAGCAGTTGTAAAAACAGATGAAAATTAATAAAATTTGTTAATGCACATCATTTAATTTTAATATTTTTTAATTTTAAGTCTTCCACTTACAGTATAATAATCAATTGATTGCCTTATATATGCCTTAAACTTTTATAGTAAGGCATTATGTACTGGTATAGGTTGCAAAGGGTTGACAATGGCCAGCCACTCACTACTGATTCTCATAATAATAATAATAATAATAATAATAATAATAATAATAATAATAATAATAATAATAATAATAATAATAATAATAATGCATTGGATTTATATATTTATATATTTATATATATTTCTAGACACTCAAAGCACTTTAAATTGCATTATTCATTCACTCCTCAGTCACACTCAGTGGTAGCGAGCTACTTCTGCAGCCACAGCTGCCCTGGGGCAGACTGACAGCAGCGTAGCCGCCAATGTGCACCTATGACCCCTCCGACCACCAACAAACACTGAAACTGACACATGCACACAGGTAAGGTGTGTGAAGCGTCTTGAACAAGAACACAACAACAGTATGGCGAACGTCTGTACCAACTGAGCTACTGTCGCCCCTAATGTTCCCTCATCAAAAACATACCTGGAGTTGGTTTTACTTCATTTGTACTTGTTCAAGTAATCCTCTGTTCACTGGCATGGCCATTCTGAGGCCTCAAAACACTTCCTTTTATTCTTTAAAGTATGTTAAAGTAACCACAACAGTCTGCACTCTGCTGGTCTCTTCACCTTTTATTGCACCAATAGAGCACTTATTAAAAATATTCTCTTTTAGTCAGATAATGTTTTTAAAGGTTGTAAAATGTGAAATGCTGTTCTAGAGGTGACCAAGATTGGTTTAAAAACATGAATAAAAGCATAATATATCCCCTAAGGCATCCGGCATTAAAACTTGCAGTGCAGGATTTGCTTTGGTGACCCCAGAAGGGAAAAGCTGAAAGGAAAGATTTTTATGTAATTTGAGAAAATGTTTTACCCCACAGTACACAGACAGTGATTTTGTTCCCCATAATGTTGTTTGCAGAATGACTACTGTCGACTCTCGAGCCAGTGTAAGGACTATGTGGTGGGTCTGCTGGACCTGTGTCGCAGCACTGAGGAGGTGGAGGCCATCATGAGTGGAGAAACTGATGCTGAAATGAGTTATGAGCTCCCAGGCCGACCCTCTCTTACCAGACTCAAACTGGCCATCAAATATGAACTCAAAAAGGTGAGAGCAAATAAAAGACCTACGTGTGAGCTACAGATGTTTGAATGTGGAGAAGAAAGTCCATTCATGTTAGAAGTGCTTTATCTTAACATACTGTATATTTTAAACTAATAAATAGAGCTATCTAGCCACTGGAGTCACAAGCTAGTGTACTATTTGTGCCAGCCCCAAGCCCAGATTAATAGGGAAGGTGTTGCATCAGGAAGGGCACAATATTCAGTCTGGAAAAAAGAGCCATAGCCTAAAACTGCTGTTTATGCCATGGCTAAGTATTGAAAACCATGTAGTTAAATGTAGTTAAATATATTATATTTGTAAAAAAAAACAAAAAAAAACAAAAAAAAAAAAAAACCCAACAACAACAAAAAAACTGCTAAACCAATAAAATTACTATCATAGGTACATTTTATTAAAAAGTGAATAATGTAAATGTAATGGAGTGTATAATTACTGGTATAGTAGTTGTTCATCTCTGGACATAAACTAATCATATCAGGTGTTAGTTGAATTTTGTTCCCATTCACAGTCTGCTAGTTGTGCTCTGCTTCTCTTTAGTTTGTGGCCCATCCAAACTGCCAGCAGCAGCTGTTGAGTATCTGGTACGAGAATCTACCCGGTTTAAGACAACAGACCACTGCTGTCAAACTGTTGGTGGTGTTTGCTGTGGCGGTGGGACTTCCTGTTTTAGCATTGGCCTACTGGGTCGCTCCCTGCAGCAGAGTATGTTACAAACTTGTTTTAAAATCATTGAACAAACATTTACCTCCGGCTGTACAAGCACTAACACACTATCTTCTCTTGTCTTTCTGTTTTTTTAGGCGGGAAAAGTGATGCGGAGTCCCTTTATGAAGTTTGTGGCCCATGCATCTTCCTTCACAATCTTCCTGGGACTTCTCATCCTGAACGCTGCTGACCGCTTTGCAGGGACGACCCTTTTGCACAACATGACCCATCATGAGCACCCAGCAGGACGCCCCAGCTCTGATCCGCTGCTTCTGTTCCGGACAACCACCACAGCTTTCACATGGATGGAAATCCTCATATTGTCTTGGGTCATGGGTAAGTAGTTGGTTTTGTATTTTCTTTCAAGGATAAATAACAAAAAGAAACACATTACTGAAAATTAAAAGAGCTATGTAAATAATAAGGTACTACAATAATGAAACAAATATAATTATAATGGCAATAGTAAGGACAATAATGTCACAATTACACCATTTTATTATTGACACTTTGCTGGTCAAAATAATTATAAAAAAAATTCAGATCAAACCAGGTGCAACCAGCTAAAAGATCCTGTTTTAGTCCTGGTTCAGTTCTGTTTATTTTGTGACCTATTGCAAGTATCTTTTAGTATTTAGTTAATTTCTACAAATATTAACATAATGTGTGTGTGGGTGCAGGTATGATCTGGGCTGAGGTGAAGGAGATCTGGAGCCAGGGTCCTGGCGAGTACCTGGTCGAACCGTGGAACTTCCTAGACTTTGGGATGCTGGCCATTTTTCTGGCCTCCTTCAGTTGCCGTGTGTCTGCTCTGAGACACGCTGACACCGCCCAATCCTTTGTACACAAACATTACACAACGTTGATTAATGTCACGCTGCCCCCTGAGATACACTACTTCACTCTGGGTAAGTCACAGCTGCAATTCATATCCTCTCATTTCTTTGTGTATAAACACACAATAAGGTTCACACTCCCCACCCCCCCAGTCTGCATGTTCTACTAGGGCCTGGTTGGGTTTTCGACGGGTTTCCTCCATCAACACAATAGGCTAATCCTCCAGCTAGGTACTCCTGACTATGGTCTTGTCTCTGGTAGAAGGGTCGCCAGGCGCTGTACTGCGGTCGCCCACTGCTCCTGACAGGTTGCCCCAGTGAATGGGGTCAAATGCAGAGAATGAATTCCCCAGTTCAGTCTCTATGGTGTGCTCTCTGTCTCTGTGGTATGCTCATGTCTGCTTCTCCAAACTTGTAACTGCTGTAGCCACATGATTTTAATTTTGTCCAATTAGCTTCTTCCTCTTCTTTGCTTTCAGCTTTTCCCTTCTGGGGTTGCTGCAGCAAATCAGATGCCTCATAGCCTGCAGCCATTTGCACATTAATTTGGCATGTTTTGTTTTTTTGTTTTTTGTTGTTTTTTGTTTTTTGTGCTGGATGCCCTTTCTGACACAATCTTTTCCATTTAATGGGCTTAGGACCGGCACAAAGAGTACATTAGCTTGAGATCTCATTCAACCAGGTCATGGTATACTATTCTAGTCCCTGATCCAGAATAAAGCATTTTGGACACAGTTTTGAAGAAGCTTTGGGAAAAAAATGATGGATTTGGAATTAAGAAAGAAATTAAAATTACAAATACTGTTGTCCGTGGCCAGGCTGCCCTAATGTCCAACAGTAGACAATATCAACTGCATTGACCATATCTAATAATTACAAATCATTATAAGGGAGAACTTGGCGAAACAGTATTATATTTGTAACTTGTACAACTTTACAATATATTAATATAAAACTTTGTTTTTTTTTGCTGTTAGCACGGATGCACTGGCTGCCATCAGACCCTCAGCTGGTGTCTGAGGGTCTGTACGCAGTGGCTGTGGTCCTGAGCTTCTCTCGAATTGCCTACATCCTCCCGGCCAACGAGAGCTTCGGTCCACTTCAGATCTCTTTGGGACGAACAGTCAAAGACATCTTTAAATTCATGGTCATCTTCATCCTCGTGTTTCTGGCTTTTATGATCGGCATGTTTAACCTGTACTCCTACTATGTGGGGGCGAAGCAGAATGATGCTTTCACCACGTAAGGCGTTACTTCAGACAAGCTTTAACACAGTTGGTGGTGCAAGGGAAAGTCCAGTATTTTAGTAAAAAGTAGCTATAAAAGGTACTTAGAGATGTTTTATTATAGTTAATAATCAGCACAATCCAGCATCAAGGGGTCATTAATGTGTATACTAAAATGTATCAATCATTTCTTGTTATACAATGTTACAGGCATTTCACATATAACAACTTTTATTCTGTTGCTTATTTTAGGACAAACCCCATGCTCCCAGTACAAGCAGTCACAGTTTGAAATGGGCTCAGTAAAGTAGTTTAGTGTTTAAAATGTTAAGTGTTTAAAATCCTTTTTCACTGCCCCATTTTGCAGCAGTAGCAGTCTTTTTGGCTTGCTCCTGTCTGCTTCTCCAGTCGGCGGTGTGTATGGTTTACTATAGGTAATAAATTAGCACTTGATAGATCTAGTATAACCGCATTTAGAAAATACACTTTAGCTGATATGAGCTAATAATTTTTTTCTGTAATTGACTTCTCATACCAATTTTAAACTATTGTACAAACTAATGAACAGCTGCCTGGAAGCTGAAAGTCCCATGTGCTGTTTAATCTTTAAATATTTTGATGAGGAATGTAAATATTTCAAAGACATAAACAGACCAAAGACCATCAGTGGGAGCACGCTCTTGGTCAGTTTTTCTGCTCTAATATTTCATATTTATTTAAGTTGTCTTTGTTTGTTCTGGTCCAGGCTGGAGGAGAGCTTCAAGACTTTGTTCTGGGCTATTTTTGGACTTTCAGAGGTCAGGTCTGTGGTCATCAACAACGGACATAAATTTATTGAGAATATCGGCTACGTGCTGTATGGGGTCTACAACGTTACAATGGTGATAGTGCTGCTCAACATGCTCATCGCTATGATCAACAGCTCCTTTCAAGAGATTGAGGTGCGTCATGTGCTGTGCAAAACTTCCATTTTGAGAAGAGCAACAAAGAGAGGAAACAAAATCACTCTAGCAAGGCACTGGTCCTATCTCGCAATTGTCAAGAAATAAGGCCATACTCGAAGATCTTCTAGTTCAGGGATAAATGCTCTATCTGTTGAGCCACAAAACCTTTATATCTCACAATGGTAAAGAATCTACAACTACTGCCCCATTAGTGGCGCATAGCTTTCATCACAAAAACAAAATTCATTATGTATTAAAGCATTTTTCACACCTCACTAAAATATTTGCAGAGTACTGTAGATGTCCATGAAATTTAAAATGCTTTCACTAAAATTATAATCTGCCCTCTTTTGTAGGATGATGCTGATGTGGAGTGGAAATTTGCTCGAGCCAGACTGTGGTTCTCGTACTTTGAGGAGGGAAGGACGCTGCCTGTACCGTTTAACCTGGTTCCCAGTCCAAAGTCTACAATGGGCTTGGTCACAGCGGTCAGGGCTCTGGTCTTACATTATGTGTTAGGACACAGTGAGGAGAAAACTGAAACACAACTCAGCCAGGTATTTCACTGTACCAACAACATGCCATTACGTTTTCAGAGACTGAGGAATTTAACATCTTTCAACAGTTCTTAGTGTTTAGATCAGTCTAACAAACATTAAGTTTGATTTTATTTTATTTGGATGTAGCCTTTCCTGTCATAGAGGTAACAAAGTGGAAACATTAGACATTTTCTGGCTTGTTGGCTTTTTTAAAATAATGATAGTAGGTAAGACAGGAAATGTGGGGAAGAGAGAGGATGTGGGTGGTCGCTCTGGTACATGGTATTATATGTGCTCTACCAGGGGAGCCACCGAAGCGCCTCAACATTCAAAACATTTTAACATTTCTAAAAAATTTACTAAACATTTATGTTGTTGATAGTTCAGTTACTGGTTATCCTAAATGGCTGTTACTATGAGAACAAATGACTTTAGCTGTAAACAGAAAACATAATCATATTATGAAAAAAATGCCAATTTTTTTGACCAGGTAAAATAGTAGTAATGTAGATGTTAAAAAAGACAGAGTCTGAGCTCCTCCCAGTGGCCTTGTTGGAGAATTTCCTTCTGGCATCTGAAACCTACCTATTTACCACATATTTTTCAGCTTGGAAACAGCAAATCATCTGGATATGGTTCCTCCTCATGCCCAACACGATATCAGGTAGGCCGCCTATTGTATCATAGATTGTGCATTTTTTTGTTGTTGTTAAATATATAATCAGGTCAATCACATTCATAGGTTTCTCTGTTGTACTGTATACAGTTCTTGTCTGTGCTACTCATCTATTCCCCACTACAGCAATGTTTAGTGAATCACTTTCCCTTTTGGCAGAAGATCATGAAGCGACTCATAAAACGCTACATCATCAAAGCTCAAGCCGACAGAGAAAGCGATGAGATCACTGAAGGTAATACGGGACAGATTTTGATAATTTCACACTTAAATGAAATCACACTTTTTGACATGTATTTTCTGGTTTTGAATATAAATGTGTAGGAGAGCTAAAAGAGATCAAGCAGGACATCTCCAGTCTGAGATATGAGCTTCTGGAGGAGAAATCTCAAAACATGGAAAACCTGGATGGGCTAATCCAGAGACTGGCAGAGACCAGAGCTAAATCTGAGTAGTGCATGTCTACCGTAAATGATCAAGGATACGAAAGTAAGCTTACAAGAACGACTAAGGAGGGAGTCCTTTGTCGTTCTTATAATCAAAGAATGTGAAGCATAACTCAATAATAAACAATATTAATGTGAATGTAAATTAAATGCTACTTGTACAATAAGATGTATTATTATTTTCATTTATACACTATAATAAATAATGTATAAATATAAATTGGACAAAGAGTGACTTAATGTAAAGTTACAGTACATGTCTTAAGACTGTTGAGGTCTCAGTCTTACGCTGTTAATTTTTGTGTGAACATCAGGTTTCAGGAAAGGTCACAAATAGGGAAAGAAACAAATATGGGTCAGTCTGGATCCAAAGTGGACCTGTATTGCCTTGGAGGAAGTCTGCACTCGCCAAGTACTTCCAGCTGTGATGATTTAGATTTTTGAACATGTCATGCCCTCCATCTCAAAAACAACAAACAAACAAACAAACATATGCCTTGAGTCCATGACTGAATGTTGATGTTTGAAGAATGTTATTGTCTCTTCTAATCTATGATGTGCTGGTCCTGGTCCTGTCTCAAGCTCAGTCCCTAAAACCTTGGTCACACCTTGGAGTTGACTACAGTAGAGATCTGTAATGCTAAACATTTAAACCCACTTTAGTAAATATTTATAATTTTAATTAGACAGCAGGAAAAATGACAGTCAGTAGAAAAAAAGATTTTATGGCAATGTTATGGCAGTTAAGTTTATCCCAGATATTTCTTTTCATGTTCATTTTGTTAATGTTAATTATGATTATTATTATAATTATTATGATTGTATGTGATTGAAATTAGGGACACTATAAGAGCACTGGGTGTTAAGGGAAAGTCAGTCTAGTAAGTTACACATAGGTTAGCATAATCCAGATATGCAAACAATTGAATATATACATCATGTCCAACAACAGACACGGTCCAGATCAATATTTACATTAAATATATTATGTCTTCAATCAGCAGCTCGGTTTATGATCCTAAAGTCTATTCTTAAATGGTTAAGCTGGTCAAATGTAGTTGATGTAGTTTTCAGGGATGAGACCGGTTTTGCCTTTATACGTGGCCTGAAGCCAACCGGGCTCCACTGAAGGATACACTGCAAACACAAAGCATTTGGGTTAAGTCAACAGCCCTCATGCAAAATGCTATGTAAACACACCACAACTTTGTATGAATAACAAAAAACAAACAAACTAGACATGAATTACAGCACACAAGCAAAAAAAAATAAAAAAAATAATTAGTATATCCCACAAGACTAAAAAGTGCAGTAAATTAGACATATCCACTTACCATTTGTGAACACTGCCCCCTGTGGGAAACTGAGCTCATGGCTGTGCTCTGCTTCACAGGAATAAAGAGCTTTGGCTTCCCTGAGAAACAAAAACAAGTCAGGCCATTTTTTTTACAGTAAAATATTAATAACTCACTTACTGTTGAAGTCAACCTACCTTCCTGAAATGTCTAAGGCTGAAGAAAACACTGAACTCTCCCGCTGTGGAGCTCTGACAGATGACCTACAAAACAACAAAAGGTCTTTTTTTTTTACTGCATTGTGAATTAGTCTTAAATTATATTAATAAAAATAATAACAATAATAAAACTGCCCAGACATTTTGAATGAATATTAGACAGGGTACCTCCAGGTTAAGACTTTTTGAGAACATTTTTAATTCCTCTTGCCACAAATTGAGTACTTGATAAAAGTGAGTAAGGCACTTTTCTATTATCAGTTACGAAGTACTCAAACACCGTGTACTGTATGTACAAGCCCCTTATTGCAGTTGTGTATGTGTATCTAGTATGAAAGTAAGTATGAAAGTATAGGCTGATGACCTGAATTACTTGTGCATAAAAGTTTCCTAGAAAATATTTACAAATTTACATGCCATCTGTAAGATTTAAAAGGCTAAACTACAAAGACTAAGGGGATACCCTGTTAAAATAGCTTACACAAATAGAAATAAATAGAAATACATAAGTTATAGTGTTTGACCTTCATATCTGTAGCTTTAGATCAGCTGTGTCTCTGAGAATTGCTTCAATGAAATTTCCACTGACAAATTGTTTCTAACAATTGCCACATGTGTCCAAGTTTAATCAAAATCACCAGACGTCGATGGTATGAATGATATTGAACAGACACTTACAGTGATCCAGGGCTCTGGTATCCATTACTGGCAGTGGCTGCAGTGTGTTTGCTGCTCATATCTGACACACAGCGCTTGTGTTTACGTGTCGCTTCCTGTGGATCCAGAGACATGAGGCTCTGCACTGAGCCATGACAGCTTTTGTAATCTGTGGACAAAAAAATAAGTATGACAATCAGAGCCAACAATGACAAACAGAAAGGTTAATGACACTACTGTCACCAGTGGAAACCATGCATTTTCTTATATTTTAATTAAACATTAAGAAAAGATTTTTTAAATGTTGTGCAGCTAATCGTCATAGCAATATTCCTCATTGAACATCATACTTTTTTTAGGTCTTTCAAATACAAGATTGATGTTTGTGCGCTTGTACGCACCTTCTGAAATGTGAAGGGATGTGAGAGAGGAGGACGTGGACAGGCGATATGGAAACAGGGAGGAAGAGGAAGATGATGAGGAAGAGGCCGTCCTGTACGTCCTAAGCTGCTGCTGAGGCGAGCATGTGGTGACTGTCACTTTGGTTTCTGTGATGACAGAGATGGGCTGATCCACCGAGTGAGTGCTCTTTAAGGAACAGGAAGAGGGCACTCTTTGCATGATCGGACCCTCTTTTGAAGCAGAGCAGGAGGAGTGTTGGTGGGACGGGGTGCCTAAGGACGCCCTGGAGGGGGACCTGGACTCTTTCACTGAAAACAAAGACACAGTGGAGTCGCCTTTGGCTGATAGAGTCCTGTCTGTACTTGAGACGAGAGAGGATGTGGAGGACGACACTGAGGGGGTCTGCTGGGAGAGGCCGAGCTTGGACGATGTCCAGGAAGAAGAAGTGGAGGTCTGAGGGGAGGCTTTTGGGGGAGGATTTTGATCTTTGTCGTTTGTAGAGCAAGAGGAAGCGGCCGGAGCGGACGAGCCAGACTCAGCAGCAGGAGAGGAAGGAGGAGACGTCTGTGACTGGCCATTTTTCTCTGAGGAATGAGAGGACAAAGACTCCTGGCTACCCATTGGAGTGGTGCTGGGGCTGCTGCTAAAAGTGTCACCTGGTCAAAGAAACAAAATAATAACTGTGTCAATTAAAGATCAATATAATTTTTTTTTTAACTTTTAGAACAATATAAGAACAATTTTTAAAGTATAGAGCAGCAATGTTTATATAGGTTTTGTTTGTCTGTGTATAATAATGAAAGGATTGTTCTTTGACTTAATTTCACCTCTGTTGACCATACACCCAGGTCCATAAACTGACACTTGTGTTGTGTTGATGAAAGACTTACTGTCGTTGTCTGCCAGGCACAGTGCTGGAGGGTAAAGGCGGGCCTTTCTCTTTCCAGATGACAGACAGATGGCTTTGCTTCTCCGAGGAGTTGACCGAGAGGAAGGAGCCTGAGGTAGAGGCGCTGAAAGGTCGGGAGGCTCACCAAAGATCTGACAAGAATAGAGTGTCATTTTGTCTGCAGAATTTTTGTCTGTATATTGTGGTGTTTGTGCACTCACTTTGTTGCAGTTTTCGATAATAATTTCCACCACTATGTTCTGAAACTTGATGTTCATCATGGCAGCGACTGTCTCCTCCTGCGACCTCATCAGTGTGGGACCAAAGATCATGCCCAGGTTTGACACAGTCATCAGGTTCTGTCCGCTATGAGAGGAAACTCTGCAAACATGCCAGGTCATTATGTGACCAATTACAGCAGTTTTCACAGATAATGCATGCTCATGTCTTACCTAAGGAGGTGCTTGGCTAAAATCTCCAACATAGTTCTGTTTTTCTCTGGCAGTTTGTAGACAAGGGCATGTATGGCTCTCACTCTGTGTTTCTGGTCATCGTACTCTGCCAAATGCGCAAAAAGAAAGCCATGAGATTGTGAGAAGTGGTTCAAAGTGTTGTTATTTGTCTGACAGATGCCACATATTAGGTAAAGTGATTTATCAGTGACTTATTTTTATTATTCACTATTACTGCTATAAAATTACCATATAAAATGACTTACTGTGAAAACAAGACACCCACTAACTTTAAAATCTTATGGATACTTTGCCATTGTTTAACATAAAGGGATCTTACTTGCAGCCTTAATGAAGTCTTTATGTAGCCTATAAGTCAGGAGAGGCTCTGCCAGACACCTGTACCATAAAAATAAAAATATGAGCTTGTAACTCTGAAGTGTGTTGTACAAAATGAATCCTCTCCCCTCTGTATCACCTGAAATAATTCTTCAGACCGCTGGTAATGGTTTTATTGTCCCAAGCATCGGCATCCAGCTGCACGTCTGAGGGAGCTGTGGACGCTGGGGAAAAGCAAATTCATCATAATAATTCATGTCATAGATAAAAATGTTGTAAAATGTTGTGAGACTCTTTATCAAATCAAAATGTATGTCCTAAAAAGCAGACATTTCTTACAAAAAACACTGGTCATGAGTCGTTGTACTTTTGAGTTAACACCTCCGGTTCTGTACAGGCCCAAGGTGGTAAGCCCTTCAAAAAAGTAAAAAGTAAAGATAAAATAAATATTCATTGTAGTTTTTTCTTATGTGAAGGTTTTTTATTACTGTAAAGAGCACCCTACCTTTTGTTTCCACCAACTCAATGCACCTTTTTACAAAGTTGAAGCCAGCCTCATTGAGGAAAGCTGTAAAGCAAAGTACTTAAAGGTAAACTGGTGCAAGATGGTGCTATTATAATTGAGTAAATTACTTACTCTCTTCCTTTTTACTGAGCAGAGAAGGCAGAGTGTAGATCTAAGAGAACAAACATAAACTTTAATTTACAAAATACCACAATTTTCCTGAATAATATTTTTAGTGCTCATACAGGCTCTTTTCCATCCATTGCCTCCATCCACAGCCGTCTGTTTGCTTCAGAGAGGGCTTGCAGGGTAATGACACCATGTCTATAGAAATGCAGACATTTGTTAAATCTAGACACAAATGTACATATAGTATACACTTAATCCGCTCTCCCTATTTTGCCTTACCTTTCCACTACTTCAATATCAAAACAGAAACGCTTGTCGATTGAATCAGTTTTCCTTCTAACACACGACCGTAGCCTAAACATCTCTGGAGCCCCATTCACCACACCGTTCTGTTACCAGACAATGCACAATAAGTCTCACACAACACAAAGCATTTACAAATAGAATCAAAACACTCGTATATGATCTTAAATTTTAAATGCTAGCCATTTTACCTGTCTGTTGGCTGGTCTGGCATCTGGGCTGCTCATGGTGAACATTTTGGAGCTTCTCTCATAAGTGCAGTAGTACCTGGTCCAAACACTACCCAATGGACCTAAACAAGAGGTCCCAAATGTGTGTGTTCATTATATATTCATAGAATAAATTTTTTTTTATTAGCCTTGTCTATTCAGTGAATCTTACGTTTTTCCTGAATATACAGGTATCCCTCCATAGTATAACAACTGGGCGCCTTGAAGTCTTCCTCTGCTGAGCGGATCCTCTTCATCAGCCTCTCTACCTCTGCACGAGTGCTTTCAAAGTTGTTGCGAGCCTTAAAAAAAGATAGGTTAAGAATAGTTAGTATTAATCTACAACTAAACAAAGCTGTTAGTATTATATTTTATATAAACTGACAAATGCATAAGTTGGCCATCATTATGTTTTAATAAGTATTTTTAATTTTGTTTGTTGCTGTTGGAAAAACAATATAATTCCTGAATACATCAATTTGTATCATCACAGTGTAACATAAGACTGTGTCACTTTGTGAATTATATTTGTAATAGTTTTTTTTTTCTTCACTAACTTAATTTTGTGTTAATGAAAAATCAAAACATAGTTGACACTATGAAACTTTTCAGTTCACTTACATTCTGCAGGTTAAACTGGAGTTGCTGCTTGTATGGGTCAAACTCACTGGCCAGCTCGTAGCCCTCGTGGTAAAACGTGAACAAGCCTTGAAGGAAGGCCAACAACTAAAGAACAAAGACAGAGGAGTGTAATGAATGTTTAAATGGCACTTGCTTATCAACTCAGTCAAAATACAAAAAGAAGAAATAGTGGACAATGATAATTAGTTTTGCACAATTGTTTAACATACAACAAAGACTTGTGCTCTCTCTCATGCCGGCGGGATCTCCGAGCAGGAAGAGCCGTAACAGAAACAGGAAGTGGGCTTAACTGATATGCATCATTAAAATATTTTTATCACTGGCCAAACAGTGTGTGTAATCTGTGTTTTTCAGAACCTGGTGAGGCAGCGTTTCTGGGATCATGTCTGAACACGCTCAGTCATTACTGCCCCGACTGCAATTATGATTTAAAAGTCAAATCATTGTTTACACACTGCACAGAATACTCTTCAGTCTCACCACTGGAGTATCAACCAAATGATTCACTTCTGCTACATTTGTTACAAGGTAATAACATTTCCACTCACCGGCTCAACAAATTCAAACTTCTTCCTCTCTTGGACCTCTTGAATTTTGAAGACATACTGCAGCGACGCATCATAAAAAACCTGCCTGTCTTTACTCATCTGTGAATCAGCCTAAAATCATTGAAATATAAGTGTTAACTACTTCTGCATGCCCATTTAAAAACTGTATAATGTTTGTCTTTGTAATGTTATCAGTTTACCTCATGTAGCTGTGATTCTTTCTTTTTTGATGATAGGCTCAAGTGCTTTTCTAAAACAGAGTAGTACCTCTCTGTCTCCTTGTCAAACTGTTTCTTTCCTTCCTGTAGGTCAAGAAAAAGGTTAAGATGAAAAGTAAAAAATAAGAAATACATTCAATTTAAATACAATTTGTTTTCTTGTTTATCTAATTTATAAGATGTGAAAATAGTCATTAAAGTGAGATTATTGAGTGCATTTGCAAATTAAAGGTAAGTACTTTAGTTAGGCTAGCTGACAGCCTTGCTGGGGCCCAGGGCAATAAGGCTTCACATGGGCCCATTATAGAAGAAAATATGAGTAGAGGGACCATTTCTGGGCCCCTCTAACCCTGAGGCCCGGGACAACAGACCTCTTTGCTTCCCCCTGTCGATGAGTTGTTGTGTCCTTGGACACAACAGCTCAGCGAACTCCAGTCACAGTATGTGCCTGGCTGTGACAGGAAGGTCATTTATAGTATGGGCACCAGGAAGACAAGCTGATAGCACTGGCCTTTAGCAAATGGGGATCCCTATAAATAAACAAATAGAAATTATAGGACGATTGGTTAAATAATATCTGAAAGAGAGCTTTTAGTGTTTTTACTTAGAAGAATTCACTTTTTTCAGGGGTTTATTTTTACCAAACAATCTGGTTAATTGTGTTACTTCAAGGGGATTTTTGTGGGTTCAGCTCATGTTCATTTAGGGCTACACAGAAATGGTGACTCTTTTCCCTGAGCAGCAGCTGCCTATAAGCTCAATTGCTTATTGCTCCACAGCAGCATCACACACTGCTGCCACATTCTGCATGTCTCTTCAGTCATCACAACGCAATTTCGCTTTCAGGATTATTAGTTCCCCCTTCTATTTTTGTAATCTTTGTCCAGCATGACTCTTGCTATCTAGCTTGAATTTTTGGTCCAAAAACAGACCACAAAAATGAGATAAAGTGATTTTGAGACTTGCCACAGCTGCTGAAACCAGACACCAGAGTCATTTTGTGTTTATACGGCCTCACTGAGCCCAGCTATCTGTCTGACTGTGACGTGCTTCTGTTTTCCCATTCCCATGACCTTACTACACACACTGCAATATAACCCATCTTTAGAGGAAAAAAAAGAATTCTTTGCCCAGTCTCAATGAAAGTTTCGCCATTTTTGCTCACAACTTTGTCAACTAGATAATTCTCTTAACGTAGTCTGAAGCAAAAACACAGTATTTATGTAGTAATTGATGGTATACCTTGACTGCTCCAATCTGCTCCTTACGAAACCTCTCAAGTGGTGAAATTAACACGTCATCAGCATTTTGAATCTGAGAAAAAAGACAACAGAGATCAGTAAGTGGGACACAACAGAAAAGTATAAAAATAGGACAGTGATTGTTGAATTTGACCTAAATGAAGTTAATGTGTTAACTTAGGTTTGGTAGCAAGGCCACGCTTCAACTACATCACAACTACACTCTTCAACCACGCCGCCCATTTCAACCCGCAAAAATCGTACAACACTGCTGGTCTCTGTTCTCTCAACACTACCCTCCCTTTCCCCTTCATACCTCCCATCATGTCTACTTTCTCCTTTTCAGTCTCCTCTCTCCAGCAACTAGACTAGAGGGGGAGGGGGCCCCAGTCTGCCGGGTGAAATCCAGAGACAGAGGAGACAGAACACCCACCAGTCTCATTTCATCCAGCCATCATCTTCTCACCCCTCTAGTCCCCATCCATCCCTCATCCCTTTCCCTGCATCCCACATCCCTGCATCCAGCAGTTAGCATCCCGCGTTCAGCATTTAGCATCCTGCATCCCTCATCATCCCTTCAGCTTAACTGGTCAATCCTCCAATAATGAATATTTAAAATCTACCCTTTGTTGTAGCATGGTCCTCGCTGGACAAATAGAAGAATACCTTATGTTCTGTTGTAGCGAAGTGTTAAAGGTCACCAATTATGCTTTTTTTTGCTTTCTCTCTTTACTTTGTTAAGTTAGACCTTAGCCCAAAGTTGCATCTTCCAGCCTCCACAAGGTGTCACAAACCAGTGTACTCTTTGTGTTGTTCCAAAGCCCCAATAAATAGAAAAGAGTTGTGATAAAACCTATGTCAAATCAATCTGCAAATCACTGCACACTAAGGGGTTGATGATAATCAGTCACCCCGGAAGGAAGGCCTGAAATGTTTGCCATATAGATTGCAACAGCTCTAAATTTCTTGAGCAGTAGCCAAAGAAATTACTTTAACTTAAAACTTCAAATAGATACTTAGTCTTTCAATACAAAACAAGTGGGCAGAGCTTAGACAAAAGCGGCATCTCAGCCATCTTTGACCAATGGAGAGTCCACCAGACCAGAGGAGAGGCAAAGATTCTGCGCTTTCACTCAAAAGTTGGTGGACACTAGTGCATTAGTCTAATAATGCACTTAATTGTATAAAATCTGAAAATAACACAAAAATAGCACCAATGCGTCATTAACATATTTACAGAAAACAACCAGCATTTCCCAAACTACATTTTATTACAGCTGACAGCAAGTATGGGAAACATGCAGAAGATGTTGAGTTAAGCTATAAAAAAAACTTCTGTGCAGTTATCAGACCTCTAGTGTTTATACTGGGTCACAGTCCTCTTTAGTCATAAGACTATATATATATATTCAGTCTTGGTCACGTCTCTCTTAGTTCTGTCCAGTTGCTTCAAGCATTAAACTTTAAATAGGTTTTCAGCTCTGCCCCATGACTTTAACTCTCAGGTTTTATTTTATTTTATTTTTTTTTTCATTTTTAAACTGTGTTCTCTTCTCAAACCATTATGATTTCCTGGGTATGATTTCCCAGATGGAAACCCAAACCAAATCCACAGAGACTAAAGGGCATTGTCTCTCCTTAAGAATAGTGCTTTCAGGTTGAACAGGTAGGTGTACTGTATATAAGAGGAGCCAATTAGCTGGAAATGCCCTTTAACTCAATAATGACAGCATTATAAGGTGTTGAGACAAATAGGCACTACTTCAAGTGGAAAAGGAAAGAGAGAAAAACACACACTAGGACCCATTTACGGACTTTCCCAGGCAGTCAGAGCTTGTAGCCTCACAAGGGAATCAGTAGAATAGGTTCCACATGGCTCCTCTGTAACCAGACCATGCATAGGGCAACAGCACACACACCAACACACTGAGTAATGTATATATGTGGTATACTGGCTCCCCTAAACGCAGACTGTGCCAGACTCCGGTTACTCCCACACAAATGTCTAAGTTCGACGGAAGGGGCTTTTAGTCATAGTCATTTTTCCCCAATTCACCATGGAGCACTCGCTGCTGCTGCCGGTTTTACTCTAAAAGTGTGAATCAGAGTTATGGGGAAACCAAAGTAAGATTAACAAGTAACTGGTGAATTCACAAGAGCTTTCTGACAAAAATGCTGCAGCTTTGACCGCAAAAAGAGCAGCTAAGTACTGCTCTGCCCCCAAGCTGATCCAGTTTAACTTGATCACATCTTGGTTTAGGAGATAATGGAGGCAAGAAACAGTTTGGTAACAGTGGTTTTAAACAGATACAGATGTTGTAAGGTAGTGTATATATTTATAAGTTTAAATGACGTTGTACAAACCTCAAATTATGTTATTGAAAAATGCACACAAAATAGCTCCAAGGCTTAAATGTCATTTGCTTTTGCTACTTAAGGTTAGCTGACCTAGTTACCAGCAGCCTCTGTCTCAGTTTCACCTCAAATGGTTACTTGTTAAAATCTGGTTTGGATATTAAAATAATATGATTACCAGGCGTTTTCTCTCCTCTTCAACAGTGCTCAACAGCTGAGAAAACTCCTTCAAGGACTGAGCTGCAAACATATAAGACAACACATAAGACAACACAATGTAAAAGGTTGTAGTGTAATGATACAATTTAAATAATCCTTCTGAACATCTTACTGTGGGATCTCACCTATATTAATTTCATCATCTGTCTCAGCATCGCCGATACATTCAAACTGAAACTCCTGGAGAGACTGGGAAAACCGCTGCACAGCAAGAGACAGAGCTATGAGAGAAAAAATTATGATGTTTAGGTCATTATTACCATAACCTGTGATGTTTCATTTTTGCAACATCTGGTAACTATTGGTTTAGTGCAATGCACCACAGCACTGGCTACATTTCTGTTTTTCAAATGTGCTGTACAGTAAACCCAGGTATCAGAAGGGAAGTTGAGGTTCCTGAAACAGATAGAGAGTGAACAACTTGAACAACTAAACATCTAGAGCGAGGTAAAGATTGAGCTAATTTATTAGGGCTATTAAAAGAGCAGTAAATTGGGGATGGATGGGACTCCTGCTCATAGTAATAGGAGGAGGCAGGAGCTGGAGAGGAGCATGTTATATTTGTGATGACAACCTAATGACATAATACTGTTTTGTTACATATAGCCAATGTAAAAATCTGTTGATGTGCTTAATTACCTTTCATGGATTGCCTCAGTATGCATTTGCCCCTACCGTGCAGTGATTACCACATTAATTTGGCCTAACACCCTAAGATGTCAGCTCTCTCCATTTATCCAAGCCTGGGACAGGCACAGTACACTAGATTGTGACTCCTTGTGGCTGGATTTTAAAAAATCAGCATCAGTAGGTAGATAATTTTAGAGGTGGAACAAGCTACCTAGCAGTCCTGAAGACCTGTCAAATTTCCAACCTCAAACACTGACAAAAAGATTTGGGTATGATGACCTAGATGAATGAGAACCTCCTAAGAGGACCTGAAATGCTGTACAACTGGCACTAATAAAATCAGGGATAATCAGCAAGTTATTGAGAATTATGCTGTATATGTGTATTGTCTGAATCTCTTTTCACAGTAGTAAAGCACAGCTTGGACATAATAAAAACTATACAAGTATAGTTTTGTGTAAAAGCCACTTCTTTGTGTGTTTATGAATGTGGATTAAAATTGTATTATGACTATTGGTAAAAAGCACAAGTGAGACTACATAGACGTTAGCTCAATACTAATACTTAACTAATTTTCCAGCAACATTAGCAAAGTACATTTGAGTTTTTATTAGCTATAATTAAAAAAGATGTTTTTCCATATCTATAAACTATGAATGATTGCACTGCTATTTTGAAATCATGTAAACACACTAAATTTGGATAAACACCTTTTTACTCTGGGAGTTGTGACCATCTGAGAAGCACATGAAAAAGGATTTTGTTAAATGTACCAAACATCGCAAGGGCATTCATAAAACGAGAGTATAATTAGGTTTGTAAAGTGTTTAGAAAGTGCAAAGTGTGATCTACTTTGGGACTTTAAACACAACAAGGCCAAGCACCTGGGAACATTTAATGGCCATAATAAAACTTTTTCATCATAAAATGTAACCGCCTAAATGGTTTGTTTAATTTCACTGTGTTTGTAAACAAAGCTAGTTACTACATTATTAACATCAACAATACCTGCAAATAGGACTTTAAATGCCAAACAATGACGTAAAGCCAAAATATGTGTAAAAGCAGTGGCGCTATGCCCTTTCATGGTGGTACTGTTAGTCATGTTGGACTGTGTTCATAATAAATATTTGTGGTCAGATGCCTACTAAACTTTTATGTGTGTCTGACTGAAAACTTTACAAAAAAACAAATGTACCACATATTAGCAGTATCATACAGAAATACCATATTATAACACTGGGTGATGCCCAGTGTCTATAGCTTTGAATCCATTTGAGGCAAATGGCTCGTCTTACATTGATCAATACAATGAAATGCTTAATGCGTGCACCACAACTGTCCAGCATCATTTATAGAGTAATATATAAAAAGTCTCAACTAAATACTTGCTTTGAGTGTTTAGTAAGAATAAACATAGCACTTAACTTTCATCACATTTTTTTTTTATCTTTCGTCTGCTGCCTTTACTCGGGGGTCACCACAGTGAACCAGTCACACAGTGATTTGGCAGGGTTTTTTTTTTTTACACCAGGTGCCCTTCCTGTCTCAACCACATACAGTGACTGGAGTAGGCAATGTGGGTGAAGTGTCTTGCCCAAGAACACAATGATGTGCTTCAAGCAAGGTTCAAACCACAGACTCTGTTGGTGGCCAACCACTGCGCCAAAAAAAAAAAAAAAAAAATGATGTTGGTTTTACTGTTGTTGGACATCTATGCTTCAACTACCAATGGAACAGTGTCACTGGACTTTGAATACAGATAATTTTTCATTTTTGAAGTTGTTACTCATTAATATGCACAGAGGCATTTTAAACTGGCTGTTGACCCTGTTCCTGACCTGATTATACCTTCACAAAACTGTCAATTAGTACATACCAACCAACATTACACTAGTATGGCATTAGGAGGCACTGATTAGGGTCAGAGTGCATTGTGCTTTGGCAACCTTTTAATGACTTACTCAGACTATATGAATTTATGATTGATGTTAGTGTTGTGGAGTGCCTGTCCATTAGCTTTTTAGTCCTGCCCTTGGCTAAGTGCACAAGTTAATCCTGATGCATAACAAATAATCTAAAGGGGATAGCAATGGCTGTTGGAGGAACTTTGTCAATATACTGGGGGGTGTCCCTCTTCTATTATAATTAGGGCTTTGGCACAAACACAATTATTGTAAGTTATTTCTAGGTCACATATTTCATTAATGATTAAATTAATTTCATTACAGTCTGTGTTTATCTGTGCAAAATATGTGACAGGAGCACATCACTGCTGTTACAAATAATGAATAACACTTTAATTCCCATACCAGAGCGTCAGAAACAAGCGTGTGTCAAAAGCTTACCCTCAATATTATAAACTCAGTGGTCACAAGTCTGGTGAGTTATAGCCCTGGGTCACCTTTTTATAAGACAATGCAAATGTTGACAAACCAAGAACAAAGTCTGCAAAAGTATGTCCACAGTACTTACCTCGAAGTGCAGATATGAGCATGTTTCCATCTTTAATAAGGTCCTTTATGAATCTGTTCGTCCTATCCAGCTCTACTTCATGGCACTGTAGCCTTTCTCTGAACTCCGGACTGTCTAGAAAAGAGTCACTAAACTCCAGCGTCGGGAGACCCATCGATGAAAAAAACAGCTTATTTTTTTCCAAAAAACTCAAAAACACTAGTCCTTTCCCCTCACAACCACGACAGAAAATAGAGTTTCGGTGTGCTCGGTGAAAAGTGGCCAGCTCGTTTTCATGCCTTTTCTTTTTTCCTTCGGAACTTCCGGACACTAGATACAGCAGCGCTTCTTACAAAGTTTGGTGTAAATAAGTTATACGCCGAAGTATTTCTCAAACTTACAAAACATTCACAGTAGATGTAGTCCTTCCGTATGCCGTTATCATTGAGAGACGAAGGAAGTTGTCATGAAAAAAGGCAACAAAGCAGAGTTTCGTAGGAATCAAAGCCGTGTCCGTAGACAGTGAAGCTAGCGCCACCACTTTCACGGATCCCACTCTGGTTACTATGGGGACGGGAGACTCCTGCTGGCGCGTGAGGAAATCCATCGACCCTAATTTAGCATAACAGGCTAATTCATCAGCTATAACCACAAAAATGTAATTATTATTAGTGTTAACTCAAAAGTGGTCTAAACAAGACTGATACAACTAAAACCACAATACAACAAAATATAGCAAAGGTGTAATTATTTGAGGTACGTTATCTTTGGTTTTCAGTGTTTATAAAATAATTAAAAAAAGTAGCAAAAAGCATAGTTAGCTAACGTTATGTAGCGCTTGAGTAAGTTTTATTTATTTATTTATTTATTTATAATTAAGTAACTAATGGCAAAAATAAATAAAATAAGTGGTTTGAAAATGATGGTCTATGCTTTTTGGTTCGTTTACAAATTATAATATAATATATAATACATGATACAATACATAATACAATATAATTTATATTTTAACATAAAGATGTAGAAAAAAATGCTTAAAGGTACTGGAAGCAGTATATACCCTCTACTGGTCTGGAAGGGTACTACCGTCAAAATCAAACAATGGTCTGTGGGTTGCCTGTCTTTCTGCTTTTCTGATTGGTCGGCAAAGCATGATGTAGAACCAAAACAATAATCGTAGACATAAATGACTTGGCCATTATGTAAAATATTTTATTGTGAATAAATCAGATGTACCATTGTTATCAGTAAAACTAACATTTGATTTAAACATGTTTACATCATATCTTGGCAAACATGTTGGTCATTTTTATGAAATATAAAAATTATATACTGCTCATAGCACCTTTGAAAATCTGACTTTACGTAGTCCTCCCTGTTTACACTGTACTTGTTATCTAAAATTGAACTATAGTTTTATTACAGAGTAACATAGCAGCTATAAGCAGAACAGCTTAAAGACTTGCTGAGGCCAGGGTCAATGCCTGAGATAGAGCCCTCAAATTTGTCAACAACAAAGTCATTAAATACCTTTGGTAAAACCATTTTACAGTTGCAAATTCCCTACTGACAAGTAACAAGCCAAAACATGCTCTTTACTCTGAAAAAAAATATTGCTGGGAAAATGCCAGCTGAACATTCAGAGGCACAGTGCATTGCTGAGCGCAGGCCAAATGCTCCAGGGTAACCACTGCACAGGGAGAAAGTATTTTGTGTGATTTGTGACTATAGTCCCACTTCAAATTATTTTTATGTTAGTCTAACAAGTCTAGAAATGTAGGTATTCAAGATTATATGTAAAACAATAAGCCTGTCTCTTTTTTAACAATAAACTAACAATAAATCTTACTATCTATGTAAAAATACACAATGTTTAAATATTGATTATATTTTGTCTCTAAAACACCCATGTGAGTTTGGTTTGAGCTCACAGTTGGTGGCCCAGTTGTTTTATTGTCCCAGCTAGTGACGACTGTGACTACTGCATCTGTCACACAAGAGAAGAATGAAACACTATGGCAACAGCAATAAACATGCTTTGAGTATATCCTAGTACACACAGTATACATCAGTGTAGACAGTATAGGCCCTAGCTGCAGAAGTGCTTCCCAAGTACACTCAGGTAAGAAGTGCTGTGTGTCAATTGAATTCAGTACTGAGTAGTGGTTCCCAGTTTGACTGAAAGTAATAATTACTGGATAATTTAATTTCCTTAAGTACTTTCTGAGAACATTCTCTATAATTTACTTTCACTTAAATAAATGTTGACTATACAAATGTTACTTTTATTAAGTAGGTAAGTTTATTAAAAAAATAATAAAAAATTAAAAGGGTATGTCTCCAAATGAGTAAATGTATTTAGTAATCTATTTACTTGAGTATAGATTTGGAGTACTTCTTGCACCTCTGGTAATAATGTATGTTTTAATGTAAATTGATAACTTTATAGTTAAGAGTGATGCCACTGAATCAAGAGCACAGGCTGGATACGAGGGACAAAATTATCTTGGAAAATGTCACATTGAGACACCCATACCATCCTCATGAGTTCTTGCTGCAACATTTTCGATCCTTTAGAGGGGAGCCCCCAGCAGTTGCAGGTGATGGTTTTCCTATATTTACAGTTTTACAATTCCTGAAAAAAGCAGCAGAAAGATGTAATGTAATGATGATGTCATTGTTATTGCATAGGGTTTCTCCTCTATCCAGACAGCCCTTCCAAGATGGAAACTACCTCCCAAGAGGCTTTCTGCTTCAGACCTATCCCACAACAAGACAGAGGCAAAGGTCTTCAGACGTATCTTAATCTTATCATTTTTCCATTTAGTTATGTGTTGTCTGCACTGATATGGGTGTTGTTTATGGAGGTTCAGGATATACTCAGTTGTATCACACAGTATAATACCACATAATGTATGTAATTTTCCACAGTGACATGTGATGTAACTTAAAATTTGGACTTCTCATCAGGACACCAGACTGTTCAGGATGCACATCACCATCACCCTGTGTTTTCAAGTCAAGACAAAAGAGGTGGTAGCAGCAGAATAAAACCAGCAGAAGTGAAGACAGTGGCATCAGATCAGCCAAACCAAGATCCAGTAGTGATGCAATCTCTGTATCAAAAGGATTTCCCTCCACCAACATCCTGTCGTCGAAGGAGAACACCTGCCTTCCCTCAGCCTGACAATATCGGCATCAACCCAGCATTCAGGCAAGGTTTCACAAGACTGAGGTTGTGCAAGTGTTGTGGTTTTACAGCCAATCTAACAAGTATGTATCTGCATATGTTGGTTTCCAGGATTGACTTCAACACAGTCCAGAGAGAGACCTTTCCTTGTTGGCCCACTGAGAATCCTACTATTAGACACATAAACAAACCTTTTTGAAGTTAGCGTTGTTTGAACAAGAACAGTGCTAAGTATGCAATGTTGGTACCCGCTTCATTGTATTGCAAAACATGGTCAGGGTAAATGTTTTATGAATCTGGTTTTCAAACAATATAACAACATCTTCTTTCCTTTCAGCTTCTCCCTTCCGTGGCAGCCAAAGCAAATCATCTTCCCCTTAGTGTGCCGTGTGTCACATATTGATTTGACTGACCAAGGTTTTTACGCAAGATGCCCTTCCTGGTGCAACCCTTTCCATTTATCAGGGCTTGGGACTGGCCTGGGAAAGAGTACACAGACTTGTGACCGGCTTCATCAATACTTTCATTGATGGTCTTATTTAGACTTGCAATTCCTAAATGAATTATTAGGTTCGGTAACATGTTATTAGCCAGTGTCATTGTCTCTTGAGGGGTCCCTTGCCTTTATGGGGCCCAAAATTCAGGAAATAATTGGATATCACATCAACTACATGTTTAAGTGTTTAAATATGGGTTCAGTTAGGTTGCGATTAGGGCAGTAGTATAGGGTTAAGGTTAGGATACGTCTCATGGAAATTAGTGTAAGTAATGTAAAGACTCCACAAAGCACATAAACGAGCAACATGTACAGCAGAAATGTCGTCACTGGAAATTTGACAGAAAAAAATAAATAATCAAAAAATACCCAGATCTGCTTGTCTACCATTATCTCATTCTTCTTTTACAATGATTTTTTCTGAAATTCTAGCATTTTCATCCATTGCAGCAGCCTATTCTTAAGTTGATCTCTGTCTTTTTCAACACTTTAATGTTATGTTATGCTCAAAGACTTTCTAATAGTTGGCACATTTCTGAGAAGAGATGAGCTAATGGATAAGCCATGTGTCTACACCATACTAAACAGAATGGCACTGAAAACAGTGCAATGAAGTAACGCCAACACCAGACCTTTAACTTTTTTATTGGTGACTTCAGACAGTCTCACAGTGAGCAAGAGAGAAAATTCTGGCCCATGAGTCATTGCTGAAACTTGATCCTCTTTAAGCAGAGAATAAAAGACTGCTACAGGCTTAACAATACCACAAGTCTGACAATTAACTGTGACATGCATGGAAATATATTTTAGCTTTAGTTGTATCACAACTCAAATCAACAAATCAAAGCAAATCAACACTTTGAAATAAAAAAATAGACATATTAAGATGTTAAATTAACACACACTTTATGAAACTCTTTTGTAAATAGGGCATTTTTTTTTATCATTAGAAAGCTTTATACCTGCAAACAGTTTAATGATTGGATTACTAGATGCAATATTCAATCAGGAGTGTAACCATGTCCATTTGTTTGTAAAAACTAACAGTGGAAGTGCATTAAAATTAAGCTAAAAAACTTTAAAGCAGAAATGCTAATATAAAATATAGTATAAAAAAGCAATATCCCCTTTAATTAAAGTTCCCCTATTTTGCTAAATCATCTTTTTTCAGCTTAACCATGTTATGTTTCCACCTCAAAAACATACCCGAGTATTATTTAGTTTCATTCACGCATGTTTGAGTAAACCTGTGTGCTGATACCCTTCTATATGCTTGGGCTCATCACTGCCCTATGTAGACACATGAAATCAGGAAGTGCTCCTGCACATTTCATGGACTCAGTCTGATAATTTTAGTACTTAAATTGTTAAAAGCAGTAACTTCACATATCCATCTGTTAGCATCATGTTGCTAGTAGCCATGCTAAACAGCCTATCCAGTCCCTACTGTTGCCAACAGAGGGCGTAAGACACCTAATCCAAGGTTCTCTGCAAATATAAAATAGCTCCCTGAAAGACGTTTTTCATAAATACATTATTTTAATTATAAAACAGGAAAAGCCAATGCAAAGGTGTCCAAATCTTTTTTCAAAAAGGCCGAAAAAGAGCACAATATAGAACCCAGTTTCAGAACTTTTTTGTCATCTCCTCTCTCTGTGCCTACTCCTGTCCCGATGCCAGCGGTCGTCTCTGTCCTCTCTCCTGTCCCTGCTCCCTCTTTCAGTGTCTCTGTGCCTGTCCCGGTCTGCTCTCTCTCTTGTCCCCGATCTGTCCCAATCCCTTCCCCCGCCACCACCTCGTTCATGTGCAGAACCAACACCTAAATTAATGGGTTTACGGAAAGGTCTGTCTCGGCCACCAAACCGCAACTGCCCGGACTCTTTCTTCCCCCCTTGTCCACCTCCGAGCCGTCGTGGGACCCAACCCTTCAGGGTCCTCTCTTGTTCCATGTCCACAAAAACCTCATGCTGGTCCACCACCAGCTTGTTTCCGTCTCGCCAGGCTCGATTCACGGCCCGCTCCTCCTTGAACTCAATGAAGGCGTACCCTTTGGAGAACCCCGTCACAATGTCCCGCACTAGCCGCAGCCTCCGGATATCTCCAAACTTCAAGAAAACCTGGTGCAATTTGTCCTCAGTGGTCAGTGGATTTAACCGAGCGACAAAAAGAGTGAGCAGCGGGTCCCCGATAACTCCTTTGTTGGGCTTGTAGCGAGCGCACATAGCCCGAAAAACAGCGCGGTCATGAGGGTCGACATCGGTTCCGTCGATACTTCCAGCTTTCAGTGGGTTGTATTCCTTCGCAATTGGATTCCAGTCATTCATGTTGATACTAAGCTGTGGTTTAATTTATTTCTAGTTACGCCACAGGACACGGAGAAACATTAAACAATACTTGCTAGAATATATATTGTGTTTACGTTTCTCTGCGCTGCTGCCACTTAGTTGTGTGCATCAATCAAGAACTTCCGGAGGGAACCAAGTGCTGACATTAAAAGTTCCCATTGTTGAATCTGCTGGTTCTTTCTTAACGCTTTATGTAATACAAAATCCAACAAAATGATATGTTAAATGATTGCCAGTTTTTTGAATATTATTGAAAAGCTCCTTGAAAAGTATCACTCAAATATAATGTGTCTTTGACCAAGACATAAACTTCCAACATTTAATGTTTACAATTTACTGTATTGAATCATGTACTTAACAACCAATACTTACAATGACATGTAAAAATATTGATTGGCATTCAAAGTCAAAGCAACTTTGTTTTTTTACACAAAATATTTAATAAAACTGTTTTACTATAACACTAAATCAGTAATTACAAAAACACGGCTGCTTAACCATCATTTCTATGCTATACAATTGTTGAGTTTTTCATAGCATGAGTGGTCCCCTGTGTGTTTTACTTTAATGTGTTTAGGGACTGCTGTTTCCATTGTACAGATTACTCTTGAGAAAGTTCAAGTTCAGTGGTTTATCGTCTGTTGTTACATATCCTCTACACTCCATTTGTAAGCTTCCTCCTGGACTGCCTTCTTATCTGCCATTCTCGCATAGCGTTTCTGTTCAAAACCGTTTGATCTGAAAAAGCATTTTTAAATGGTCAAGCCACAATTAACATAATAAACAAATATTCAAGAATATCATACAAAGTGACATGACTAATAATAATGGGTTATTAGTAAAACTAGTAAAAAAATCTTGTACCTGTCAACTCCATCCCAACGATAACCAGGGAGGATATTAAAACGATTAGGAGGTGGTGCTGGGCCTTTATACCGAGGTTTTTCTGTCAAAAAATAAAATAAAATCAATGTGTGAATTTTTACTGTATTCTACTGAAATCACTTTTTCATGTTGTCAGGGAAATAAGTATACCTTTAACACCCTGTGCCTTTAAATTGCGATCCTTCTTCCGTCTAAGCATTGCAGCCATTGGATCGCCTTCTCTTTCCTGCTCTCTTAACATTTTGTCCAGATCTTCATCATCATAATGACGTGCAAGTGGCTTCTGGGCTTCAAGCAGGGCATCTTCAAGTCTTTGTTGGTGCATCTGGCCCTGAGCCAAGCTAAAAAACACACATTTGTCATACCAACATGTAGATTGTGGAAACAAAGTACTACTATTTTAAGCAGCATTTTAAAATATACTTACCCTCTTCCCCACTGAGCATATTTTTCATTTTTTGCCGCTTGTTCTCCTGCTTTCTTTTTCTGTTCTTCTCTCTCAGACTCTAGATCTCGCCTTTTGCCGCTCTTGTCTCGAAAAACAGTCTGCGCATTACGGGATTCATCTACATAAATTTTATGAAAAACTTATTATAATAATTTGTAAATATTTGAGGACAGGCAGTGGTCTTTAGTCACATTTATCATGCATAGAAATGTATCCTCAACAAACCTTCAAGTGGTTGGTTGTTTCTGTCTCTGCGTCTGTTCTCTTCTTGCTCCTTCCTCAGAATATCCACAGACACAAGCCCTGCCTTTCCACCAGAGAGCATCCTTTGGCCCTAAAAAAAATTAAAAAAAATTATTATATGATACAAAATATTCTCAGCATTTTCACCTGTTAATTATTTCAGTTTTTATAACAAAGTTGCATAAGGCTCACATGTGACTGTTCTGATCTACGAGGAGGTGACAGATCTTTATCTGAGCTTTTTCTACCCTGTGGTCGTTTTCGAGGTGGTGACTGATCAGAATCAGAATATTGTCTTGCTCTTGGTTGCTGTCTTGGTGGTGATTGGTCCGAGTCTGAAGCCTCCCTCTTTGTAAGCTTTTTTCGTGGAGGGGACTGATCTGAGTCTGAATCGTGTCTCTTATGAGTCTTCCTTGCTGGTGACACTCGATGTCTTGGTGTGAATGTTTTTGACTTGCGCTGGTCTTTCTCCTTGTGGGTGATGACTCTAATACAGATTAAGAACTAGTATTAATAAAGCTGCCAAGTGTTGGTTTAAAATTTAGATAAAATACTAACATTATTACAACAAACAAAAGAGTAGATTAAACAACGAACCCATACATAGCTGTGTTTCATGCTACGTACACAGACTGATTACACACCTTTAATTTTTCCAGACTTTCCTGAATGTTGCCTTGGAGGTGACATTTCTGGTGAGTCGTGTCGACTTCTTCTTGGAGGAGAAATGTCGGGAGAATCATGGCGACTTCTTCTTGGATGAGAAATGTCAGGAGAGTCGTGGCGACTTCTTCTTGGAGGAGAAATGTCGGGAGAGTCGTGGCGACTTCTTCTTGGAGGAGAAGCATCAGGCGAGTCATGGCGAATTCGTCTTGGCGGAGAAGCATCTGCAGAGTCATGGCGAACACGTCTTGGTGGTGAAATGTCCGGAGAGTCATGGCGAGTTCTGCCTGATGCTGCGTGGTCTGAATTGTCAGTGTTTTGTTGTTTTCCATCCTCACCTTCCTCTTTTTCATCAGCTAAAAGAGGGAGATTCCATTTTAAACTCTGACTGACTGGTTTACCATTCATTTTCTTATCAGTTAAATACCTCCAATAACTTTCCATCTATTACTGGTTCTAAAAGCTTCAAGCTGTTTTACTTCCTCTGGACGTTCATCAATAACCTCAGCAATCTGAAACATCAAAGAAAAAAATAGTCAAGAGAGTAATACCCGGTACTATGATAGTATCTGCAGTTACAGTTGTCCTTAAATTATTTTTAGGTTGTATTAAATCAGTGCGAGGGTGAATTAAAATGTTTTTATTTATGGAACAAATAATAATAATTGTTAAACTCGCAATGCTAACTTGCCAGCACCAGACAACATGTCTTACCACGGGAGCTTCCTCGTCATCATCTTCGTCTTTTTCGTCAGATTCTTTAACAATCTGTCGCCAGTCTATGTCATCATCTACTATTTTGAGCCTTGAAAACAACATAAAATCACACCAGGATTAGAAACGTGCGCGACTGTCGCATACGCTTTTGCTAGCCAAGATAGTTAACGTTAGCTTTTAGCACAATATCAGAGTATTTTTCCAGCAACACCCATAACAAATTGCTCCAGTTAACTCACCCTCTTCCTTGCACTTTAGGTCGTTTCTTTTTAAGCTTCCCCTTTGGCTTTTTTGCGTCTTCGCCTGATAAGTATCGTTTGAGATACTCAGCTTTGGATAACTCACTAGCTTTGCTGGTCCCCACGGAAGCCGCCATCGTTATTTTTGTCGAACAACAACTACGGGAGGCGAAAGGGTCAAAAACACCTAACGCCGCACATTTGTCCAGAACTTTCGTTGCAGCAGCCACGCAGGTACAATATAGTTGACACTAACCAAACTGTGAAACGCAAGTCAGTACTCAATAATGTTCATTGTCGTTTACTTCCAAAAATTACTTTCTAATTTTAGCGTTGCCTATTTTAGAAACTAACAAGGCTAAATTGCCCACTCAAAGTGCAGTTCATTCTTCAGTACATTCCATTGTGCACAACAGTTTTGCACAAAATGAGCAGCAGCAAACAACAGGTATTTTTACCAGCTAACCTTTATTAGAATGTTTTTTTTAGAAATGCAGCAATGTTATAACATATTCACACACATTTCAAGTAAAATATTGATTCATCTATCCTATTTTATGGCAATAGCAAAAGTAAATGACAGCTTCATTCAAAATAACTTGGTCAGTTTTAGCCACAAAGGTTTAGTGCTATTATTGAGTAATCAGTAATATGTCTTGTGCACATTAATGATTGTGCTTAAAGGCCTATTGGAACCAAACACACAAGTGTTAACACTGATTATATAATACTGAATGCAATGTCAATGCTCTAAATAGTAAATCAAACAGTACTAGAGACATTGTTAAGGCTGTATATTGCTTGTGTTTGAAATATGGATGTGTTACATGAACAGGAGCTTGAATAATTTAGCAATGCATTTGTTGGAAAAAGATAAGGAGACCCATTAGCCAGGTGCAGGAAGTCTTCAGAAACACACTAACAGCTGAACATGGAAGAAGCCGGTCTGTAAAGGAAATCAAAAAGCAGGTGGTGAAGACTTCTGAAAACTTGTATTAAGTCTCTCTCTTTTTCACATACACACACACACACACACTTGCACACACACACACCCCTTCAGATCCATTCACAGTCAGTACCTCTTTCTATGGTGATTGTGGCGGGATTCCCGGAGATTTTGCACATGTAGGTGGTATTGTGTGGGAGCGTCTCTGTGAAGCCGGTCAGGGTCATGCGGTAACCATAAGGCTCCAGCTCCTCAACGTAGCTTTTATCTCTAAACTGTGCTTCGGAGGCTGCACCCGAAACATTGGTGTTGATCACTGCCTCTTTGCTGCCAGACGACCAGGAAAACTCATAGCTGTTAATTCGGCCAGGCTTGGGCTCGACCATGCAGTCAACTCTCAAATCCTGGTCATCCTCAATGCATACCGCAATCAGGTCACTTTTGGCTGGGATTAACAACACTATGAAACACAAAACTAAAGTAATCACCATTTGTTTATGTATCGTTTTATATCAGGCAAGTTATAGTTATATGGTTACAAACAAACCTACCTCCCAGTACGCCATACACAAGCAGAGATTTGAACATAGTGAAGTAGCTGTATTCAAATAGGGAGACAAAACAGTAGGCTTAAGAAGACATAGCAAAAAGTCAATACAAATCAATGCATTTCAAACACTGCATTTTTACTTGTGGTCAAACTTAACAAGTAAAGATAATAAGTATAATGACACTTAAGTTGTACATTGTTATTTGAGCATCGCATATAGGCTACTGTTTACATTCAGACTTGTTATCTACAGATACTGAATATGTCTATGTTTGTCCATTCTCATTGTGCAAGTCATTCTGTATCTGCTCTCTCTGTATTTCTGTCAAACATCCCTGTGCAGTCTTACCTATATGGTCTGGCCTGGAGCCTGGAGGATGTTGCTCTTTTCGGCTGCGCAGTAAACAGCTAATGCCTGCCTTAGCACACAGCACCACCACAGAGCATCTCACTTATGAAATGATTTGGGACACAAACAGAGAGGTGGAGAGGCAGTGGGAGGGATGTGGCTGGTCCAGAGAGCGCTGATTTGCTTTTCTTCTGTGCAGCAGCTGACGAACACAGGGCAGACTGCACGTGCCGGGACAAAACACAGGTCATCAGTTTTAGCTACAGTGTGATATATCTTTGTCATTATGTCTTACAGAAATCACCCCAGACAGTTACATGTGATTTCCCCCAATGTCACCCACTGTTTTAACAGCATTTAGAAAATCTGCTCCCTCTAAAAGCTGCCTCTTCATCTACATAGAGAATCTCCTGTAAGCATCACAGTATAATATTTTTTACTGTGGTGTAAAGCAGATGAATTCAGCACAACACTAGGACAGTGTCAAAGACCTCTGCTGGAGGACGCCATGGAAATTTCTAGCATGGGCATACAAAATGATTATTTTATAGCGACTCTTTCTCGCCACCTAATGGTCGTTGTAAGTCTTTTCACAAATTGAGATAGACTACTTAGAAAAATCCTTTCAGCAATACCTCTATATTTACACTATTAGTTGTGTTAAAAAACATATTTACTTGGCGAAGGCCTGTCAAGCTGCCTGTTTTCTAGCATATTGTTATATAAATTTTAAACTTAATCTATTTATTGGTGTATCACCTGGAAATGCCTAAATGAACCATTTATTGCTGTGACATACAATAAGCCTCAGAAATATCCCCGAAATATCGGATGTACCAAAAATATCAACAATGATGTAGCCTACAGCAACAGAACATAATGAAAAAAATAAATCTTAAGTTGTAGTCAGTGTCATTTGTGTACTTGACTTGTGACAAGTCTGGCTGATACTGTGATCTAACCTACATCTTCTTCAATACAAAATATCAAAGGAAGACCTAATCTCCTTTAATTTCATTGTCCAGTTGGTGCCAGTGGCACAGTGCAGAGGGATTTGGATGCTAATTGCTTTGTTGGGCCCCTGTCTAAACCCCTGTCTGTGTCCATTGAGTGTGTTGTTTTTAAAATAGACTGACATCGCCGTTTTAATGTGCGGGCCAGACGGCTGACGGTACGCTCGGCTCAGCTCTCTCGGTGACAGCTAGTTGTCGGTCGGGACTAGGGGTAGGCTATCTCGGAAATAATCTGCCCACGCGATAAGCGGCTTTATCCCACTCAAGCCTCAAGCGGACAGGGACTGCCTCTCCACACAGCGAGCCGCAGGGAGGTTTCAACTGGCTGGAAGAAAGAAAAAGTGGTAGGGTATAAGGTGCAGGGGCTCGTCACCGTACGCTCAGTGAGTTTGCGAGTGCGCGCAGTTTGGCGCATCTATGGAGCACAGCAAACCCTGACTCTCCGAGCTGCAGTTTACCCCGCTACAAACAAAGTGCACAGTACGTGGGAATTTAGTTCACACCAAGAGGTAACGGAGGTCCGGCCATGGAAAACAAGGGTCTGTGGATTTTCCTGATTGGGACTTGTCTCATAGCAGGTAGGCTGTACCTCTTTCATTCATTCATTTTCCCATATTATTATGAATATCCGTATCTATCTAAAACGATAGGTAAAGTTGGGTGCTCTGTTTTATTTACATTGCAGAGATTGTGTAAAAGTTATTTCTTCACTTATAATTCGTATTTGTGTATAGGCTTATTACAATTACTTCTAATGTAGCTAAACTTTACTCATCTCTGGGAAGCCAATAAACAAACCATCACATTTTAACATGGTTGCTGCCCATCACTTGTGCACTAGCCTTTATTTAACAAAATAAATTATAGTGAGGAAATGCAGAAAATTTTGATACTTTGTTTTACAAGAACCACTGCCACACACAAAACAGAGAAAATATTATTGATTCAGTAAATACACTGAATAGTTTTCAGGAGTTATTTTCTGCTGCTAATGGTACAAGTGAGTTACATAGTAAATTATGAGGCAGCCCATTTACATTATTTACTATCTGTTTTATATTGACAGAAATCTCCCTGCTTAAAAAAAAAAAACAAAAAAAAAAAACAGCTGTGGTGCATATTTTCTGTACACTGTCGACTAATCTCAATTTTATAATCAAATCTCTTTTAATAGAGCCATTAGTTACAGTTGAAATTTGAGCACAGTGGTGACAGATGCAGGATACAAATCGTCTTTTCTGTCAGTTTACTGTATTTGACCAGAATAATTGACCAGGTATTTGTGTTGATCTGTCCCGGTCTGAGCAGGTGTGTCCTCAACCTGGGACCTGACCCAACCCCCAAATGGCACTTCCACCCTGACCATTGTGTGAATGAATGGACTTAGTGATTGTCCACTGTTAACAGGTGCAGTGGTGTAAGCACTATAAGCCAAACTACACATACTACAGCTGGGATGGTTTTTGTAAGAATAAAAATATGGGGGGGGGGGGGGGGGGGGGGGGGTCTAGATCAGTGGTTCTCAAACTGTGGTACGAGTAACACTGGTGGCATTCAAAAGTTTTTTTCAGTTCTGATTTAGTTTTATTTACAGCGAGTTTTATTCATGTTTTAGTCCTGCTCTGGTCGGGGGTTAAATTTAAAATCTAGACCACTGTTTAGACTTATGTCTTGTTTTAGAACTGGTTAATTCTAGGTTTAGACGTGGTTTTGCGCTAGTTTAGACCTGGGTGGGTAAATTTGAAGTGTAGACCACTGTTTATTCCTGGTTTTGGCATAGTTTAGTCCTGGTTTAAAACTAGTTTAGACTTGATTTAGTCCTTGTTTTGTTGTTGTTCAGACCTGGTTTAATCCTGGTTATGTTCTGGTTTACTCCAAGTTTAGACCTGATTTAGTCCTGATTCAGCCCTGGCTTAGTCCTTCCTGGTTTAGTAATAATTTAGCCCTGGCTTGGGCTTTATGTAGTCCTGGCTTAGTCCTCTGTTTTGTAATTATGTAGTAATGCCTATTTTAATCTATAAAGTTGATACCCTCACAGCCAAATATTTCTGAGGTGGCGATATGGTACTAGATGTTACGAACTGACAAAAACAATTGTGATGGTAACATACAGACGTGTTGAGCCACTGTGACATCTGCTGTGATTGCTGTATTCACTCAGTGGTCAGCGATAACCCCCCTTCTTTGCTGGCTCAATAGTAATTTGCCTCTGTGCATACGTGTTTGTGTGTTGTAGCTGCAGTGTGTGTGGGATTGTCATGTTGAAGGGCAGGGATTAGTGCTGCACTGGTAGCAGGAAGGGTGTAACAACACGACTGCTGCCAAGCCCCAGCCTCCTCACTGTCGCTACTGTAAAAAAAAAAAAAAAAAAAAGTACCTTCAGACTATATAGGAGCACCTTGGCATCTCTAGAGCTGTCAGCAAGAGTTGGCTGGCATCAGGTTGATAGGAGCATTGTTAAAAAATACTGGCTTATACAGTTTGTGCAAAAGGTTTTATGAGGTATGAAAATGCTTTAATAAATACAGAATTTAATATTTATTTTTATTATGACATTTTTGAGAAAGGTCAGTAATGGGCCAAGGATAAAATTATTAATTTTAGTGTGGATCTAGATCACTGTTTAGATCCAGAAATGTTATAAAGAATTCAGTACCATTTTGAGACCAACTTTACTTACTAAAAGAGCAAATGATTATTTATAGACGATTCTTTACTATTGAGAGTTATATAGGTTTTGTGGCTCAAGCATTTACCCCTGAACTAGAAGATCATTAAGTTTGAGTCCAGGTCTGGGCACTGTATCTTTACCCTTGCAAAATAGGAGCAATTTTTGTCATTGTGTGCGTTTTTGTACAATGATACACCTTTGATGTTCATAGCCTTTCTTAAAAACCTGTCCTTTGCACTGTGCTGTATGTTGTTTTTCCTCCTGTAATTGTAAATGAAACTCAGAAATGGCTGAGTGAAACTGCCAGATAGACATCCACTTGAATTTGAGCATAATCCACATAGTCCACAGCTGGAGGCCAAACGCTACCATGCAGAAATAATCCAGCGATACACATCACAAACAAACAGGCCTTCTGTCCTGTCTAAGCCTTTTGTCCCTGTCTCTTGGGAGAATTGGCCTGACATTTCAACCTCCAATATATCTCTCTCAGTGGATCTTCATTTACGTGTTCATATGTATAAATCTGTGCTCTATGCCAAAAACACAACTACAGTAGTGGTCATCATAATCCTGTGGGCTAACTGTTGAATGGGAGCCAAGACAGTGGGACAGAGATTACACATACGACAGATGACAATTGACGAAAAAGAGTAATTTTGCTTATTGTGTCAGAGGTGCATGGGAGCACAACATTATGACCACTGACAGGTGAAGTGAATAACACAAATAAACTCTTTAGTATAGCACCTGTTAGTGGGTGGGATATATTAGGCAGCAAGTGAATATTTAGTTCTCAAAGGTGATGTGATAGAAGCAGGAAAAATGGGCAACCATAAGAATTCGAGCAAGTCTGACAAAGGCCAAATTATTATTGCTAGGCAGCTGGGTCAAAACTGCAGCTCTTGCGGGGTGTTCCCCCTCTGCAGGGGTCAGTATTTATCAAAAGTGCTCACAGGAAGTAACAGTGGTGAACCTGGCGACAGGTGATCCAACACACGAGCTGCTGTTGTTCTAATTGTTCAAGAAGTTAACGTTAGTTCTGATAGAAAGTTTGTTTTGTGTAGTACCGCATGTTAGGCAGAACATCATAATGTTATGTCTGATCGGTGTGAAGCATGTGTCCATTTTGCCTGCAGACTAAAGTCAGTAATAAGTCATCCAAAATAAAACATGTAGGAGTGATCTAAGTGTATCATTCTTTTAAACTGAGTCTATATCCCAACAGTGCACAAATATTTTGTGCACTGTTGGGATATTTGTTTATTCTTGTACAATGACATTAAAGTATCTTAAACATATCCCATTCAGTTCTCTCATCTGATGGGATACTACTTTACCCAGGTTAAAGAATTGGTGCTAAAAGTCAGTATTTTGATTGGACAACAGAGAATCCACACTTTAAATGGTAACTGTAACAAAAACAGACATTTTCTAAAACAGTTCTTCCCAAACTTTTCTCATTTGTACCGCTTCATATATTTCACCCACAGCCATGTAGCCCCTACTCCCATGCAATTTACAAAATAGTGTAAGTACAACACACATCAAATAAAATCTTATACAGTGAATTATTTAATTCACTGTATAAGATTTTAAAATAAAAAAAAATATTTTTTTTATAAATTAGCAGCAGCACCAGTTAACTAATAAAAAGAATAAAATCTACCTAAAATTTAGCCTGAATGAACATACCAATTGCTGAACACTAGAGAGATGTGTATTTATGGCAATGGTAGAAGGCACCTCAGGCTGTATGTTTGTTTATATTCCAGTTTCAAAATGTTATCAGGATGTTTGCAAATCATGTGTTTAAATTTTTTTGCATACCAGTTCTAAAACAACTTGTGTCCTGCTCTGACCATGTGTGAACCAGGTTTCTCTATGTAGTAAACTAGAAATCACCAGGCGAAAGACAGAGGCAGTGTATAATCCCAGATCAATCACAGATTTGATGGTCTAAAGATTAAACAGTTAATCTGCCCTCTTTCTCTTTCGCTCTGTGTTTTGCATGTTCTTTCTGTTTAGGTTTTTTCTTTTGCAGCTGGAGACTTGGGAAGATAATGGTTATAGATGGACACAACAGGCTTTGTTTTATGAATTAATTTGAAATAAGATGACTTCAATTTCAAACAACAATTAGAAGCATTAGACACCCTGGCCCATTTCACAACGGCAAAGACAGAGTGAACAAAACTGGACTTGAAACATAAATCTTCAAGTTCAGGGGTAAATGATCCTAAAATTCTTGTTATCTCACAATGGTAAAGAGTCCACTAAAGCAAATCATCTTTTTCGTTTACTGACCCCCCTGGCTGTAGTTATGGTCATATCTTGCAATAGTACCATGTCCTGTGTTCGATACCAAAAAAAAAAATAATTTCTTCCATGGCCTATTAATGACCTTTCCTAAACATTTCATCAAAATCTGATAAGTTTTTTGAGATGTCACAAATAGATAAACAGACAATAGACAAACAAAACCAACCAAGAAACAAACCAACAAAAACATTATTTCTTTGGAAGAGGTAAACATTTGGACCCTTTCCCGTTGTAAAAACTACATTTATTTGTGCATCTGCTTTACATTGTCTGCACTGAAAAAAAGGGAGAATGGGGGTTGCTGATTTTGTAAATAAAAATAATATAGCAATGACATGTTTTAATTACGATCCTGCTCAAAACATGTTTAAATCTTGTAAAACTTGTAAAATTGTAACAGATGTAAAATCTACATGTTTTGTTCATGTTAAGAATACATAAAATAGTTACATTTTGTAGTGAAGCTCCGCCCTCCAGCCAAAGGCGGGAATTCCCCTCTCCCAAGGGAAACATTCAAACATACACAGGAGAAGAATCACAGGAGCCATCTTGGCTGCATTTTGTCTGGACCTTGAGAGCTTTGTGAAAGGTAAAACTTCTCAAATACTTTAAAAACCTGTTGGAGTTAGCGTGCAGTTATTGTAAATTAATGTTTTTGCTAACATAAAATGTTTATTCCTCTGTGCAGTTGAACACCACATACGGGCTAAATCAAGGTTAATGTTAAGGTTATCTAATGCATGATACAACTCACTAGCACTAATGTCAATCATTTTAAATGTAAAATGCCATCTATTGTTAAGTGAAAGAATATACTAAGTTTGTTACTCTTTCCACAGAGTCTGCAAGTGGAGATTGTTCAGAGCACTGTGCTGTTAGGACGCTAGATGCTGTTTAAACTGGAAAATCTGCATAAGGTAACAACTAATGACTGAATATGTATTATTACATTGCAAGGTTATACTGGCACTTTTTTGTGTGTACACAGAAAATACAATAAATGTGAGAAGGCTAATGGCTTTACACATTCACAACCAGCTATGGTTTTCCTGTTAGCCGCATGTAATTTAATGTGCAGAGCTTACTGTTTCACTAAAATGTCTTTATCTGTTTCAGGAAAGGTGGAGGGCTGTCTGAGAAGTGCTGCAGAGCTTTATGTCATAGATAACTAACTAAGTAAGAAAACCAACAAAACTGATTGTGTGTTTTGTTTTTGTGACAAATAAATAATAACCAGTGAACGTCTTTTGCTTGTATCTATAGGATGACGTTGGGCTGAAGGTCATATTTACCTCACTGTGCACCTGAGCACCTGGGGAATCAAGTGAAGAAGCATGTGGTAAGTCTACTTTTACTGATGTCATTTAGTTACAATATAGTTACTAGTCTTCGCCATACAGGCGCTCATCATACATTTATTATGAGTGAATTTATTTTAGTTGTCCAATTGAATGTAATTCTGTAAACACATTTAAAATAAATAAAATATATATTATATAATAAAATATAATCATATTATAAATTGTCTATTTTCTACGCGCAAACAGAATACTAGGTCTGCAGTTCTGTATACTTGTATAATAAGCAGGATTACAAAATAATATGTGGTATTTATAGAGCAATTTATTTGAATATGGCAGTTCATGATGTTTGAGAATCTGTACTTATACAATACTAATCAAATACTTTGTTTCAGCAGGAAGAAGACAGAGCTGACTTCAAGGAATCAGTTGGAACACAACACTAACAGGAATTTACTCTATGCAACTGTGGACTGTTTCTGTGCTTTAACCCCTCATGTTCACAAGCTTTAGATGTTATATAACTAAAGTCCAGCGAACGTTACTGACTTTCTTAACAAGAGTTTGTGAATTTTGTGCCTTTGGTGCCTCCTGTTTTCAGATTAGTAAGTATGAAGTATGTCCAGTCCAAATATTTGTGTATATTGACTGTGCTATTTTCTAATGTCAGATTTTATTATAATGTCCTGAAAAAGTGATTTTTGTTTGTCTCAACCTTGTCACAATCCAGATTATTTGCCGCACTTGTACAATGCTCTGTCTCTGTATGTTTTTATTTTTATTTTGAGTCAATACAATCTTGTGGAAAAGTTATTGTTGTCTCTTTTTGTAAGCCTGTGACATGCTTATATCACATGCACTGCAGCACTAGTGTTAGCTGTAATTGTGCAGTTTACATTGAATCAACAGAAATAAATTGCATAGGCTACAATATTTAAAGAAATTATTTCGATTTTACACAAAATAATTAAATTCACGCAATATGAAAAAGGTTGTTTTTTTGTTACTGTAACATATGTAAAATATGTGCATTTAACATGATTTGATCACATTTTATTAACATGAAATATTTACGTTTGTATTATAAAAATGATATGCGTAAGAATTATATAATTACGTTTAAAAGCCTAAACATAATTGAATTACATGCAACCGATGTACATAATTTTTTTACGTAAATCCAGCGACTTTTTTTTTTCAGTGTGGTTCAACCTGACTCATCACATGTATACAGCGTCTGAATAATGCAGGATATCCGCTGAAAAAAGCCCCCCCATGCAGGTCGTCACACAGTATAGTCATTGTCATGCTGTGTTCCCATGCCCTTTTCCTGGCCATGTGTTGCTATTTAAGCATTATCTTCATGTGGACCAGTGAGGTCATTTCCCAGAGTACAAACAATAGAAGAATACAGGCTCGCTCAAAGAGAAAAAGAGGAAGGTGGCAGAGATACGAGCAGGATGTGTTTGTCATAGTGTTTCTGAGTTGGGCCCTCACCTAAAGTCCCTAATCAGCTCAGCAACACGGTTCAGTAGGGGGCTCTTGATAAGATTCATGAGTTTGTCAATGTGGACTAGTTTACAATACATGATTCACTTTTTGATGAAATGTAATAGCAATTGCCAGACCAGCACCATATAGGTAGAGGAAGTAATGAGCAAATAATGCTCACCCCACCACTTCCAGCCTGGCACAAACTGGACCTATTTTAGTGATGTTAAAAATAGGACTTTAAATGCCACAACAGATGCCCATAGTTTGTTGTGAGATAGGGACATTTTTGCCTGATAGCAATGCAACTCAAAATGTTATAGGTTCATTTTAATGACATTTTCTAGCTCTCTGACCACCTTAATACATATTTATTAGAGATACTGTTATGGGAAATTGTATGCGGGTCACTTTGACATTTGGTCATTTTGATTCAATTCCTCTGATTGGATGGGAGGATCGCAGAGACTTTGGATGCTGTATTTTTAAGATTGGTTGAGGCTGGAGTCTCTGGGTATTAGATTAGAGTGATCTGTTTTGGTCATAAATCATGCAATATTTATTTCAGTTGTGAGATATTGAATAGTTTAAATCCCAGAGTATGTTATTATTGTTCTCTGTTTTTATATGAAAAAATCAAATTTAGTTTTCTTCTATGATATTACCAAGCTCAAGAACCCCATAGACACAGTGCTGTTGTGACTCATGATATTGACTTATTTCATCATTCATTCATTTTTAGCTGCTTTTTTCTGCTTTTTTCTAAGGTGGCTGAAGCATATCCTAGAAACTATGGGCTTTAGGTGGGATGCACCCGGGACAATAGCCAGTTAGTTGCAGGGCTGGCATTAAGAGACATACACAGACAGACAACCATTCACCCTCACATTTATCTCACATCTGGTATCTGCATCTCTGATTAGACTGATAGAGTTAATTCAAAAGCCTTTAACCTTACTTTGCACCAAAATAGTGGATGTGAGATGATGCATAGAAATCCTGCATATTATTTCTTTAACTAGTTCCAAACTTCACTCATTACTTTTTTAAATCAGTTTTTCACTTTTATGCTGCCTGTTACAAGATCCCCATTCAGTTTGCATCATTCATCATTCACATAGTCCATAAATGAGACTGGTGGTGTCTGTCACATGTGATTTGTGTCATGGAGACAGTTCCACGACAAATCAATGCTGCTGCACTCTTAACATTAAAATACTCAATAATTTACTACTTGTTTTTAAAAATACAATATTCCTATGGAAATGCCCCTTGGCTATAGATCATGTTTACACTACACCAGTATTCCGTGCTGTCTGTTCAAAGACCCAGCTTATTTAATCTAATTTTCAACTCTCAAAGCACCCTAATGATACATTGTTAAAGTAACTAGAACTTTTACTCAAGTTGAAAGAGACATTTTGAAAGAGAATTAACTTTTATTAAAGCATACTTTTATGTTTACTTAAAATTTAAGATTGACAAAAAAAAGTATTTTTTACGCTGGTGGCAATGTCTGTAGAAATATTTGGAGGAGGTGGGAGAGTTGCTATACTAGTAGTTGTTGTAACAGATGTGGTTTTAGTTGTAACAACACTGGTAGTGCTAGCAGTTGCAGAAGTCATAGTAGCAGGCTGGATGGGGCCCGAGGAAAAAAGGCTTGACATGGGCCCATTATAATAGAAATGATAACCCTGAGGCCCGGGACAACAGACCCCTTAGCCCTGCAACAGCAGTAGTAGTAATAATAGCAGTCGTATTGGTAGTACCAGTAGGTACCAGTAGGTACTTTCTGCTTAGTGATCCTTACAATCAGTACTTTTTAACGTTTACGTACTTTACAGTTTTCCTGGGTACTTCTACTTGAGTAATATTAATTGAAAATAACAGTATTTTTACTTGAGTACAGATCTTGAGTACTAATAACTGCAATTTCATATGCAGTACATATTCAGAAATACTTTAGCATTGCAATCTCAGTGGAAAGGTAAAAACAAAAATACTTATCTAATACTTATCTTGTTTTGCTGGTAAATGAAGTGTACCCTCCAGAGAGATGGCCGTGTATGATGCAGGAGGTTGTTATTGTGCATTGGTAAATTTGTTTGTGCTTACTGAGGCATGTCTGAGAATTAGAGCAGCCATTGTTGTTGAGTATTTTGACCTGAAATAACTATAACTGTTTTTTGTTTTAAGCATAATGAAAGCTACCATGCTGATTTAATGTGGACTTTGTGAGAAATGTAAGAAAAACATTTCTTAGAGGTTTCACCTAATAATAACCTGGCAAAAGCCAGATTAATATAACGTTATCCCTTTAACTGTAGAAGTCGTTAACTCTGTGCCATGTAACGTCAATGGCACAGAAAGCCTCCCAATAAAACTTTTGTAAATACAATATGTTTTTGCAGCTGAAAGTAACAATAATGTAAAACACAAAGTAATCCTGTCTGGAGGTGGGAAGTAACTGCTGTAAAAACTTTTACTGATGGAATTTACTTACATTCACTACAAGTACCCTTTAAAGTGATGTACTTTCTGACTACATTTACTAAACATACTTTTACTTAAATAAATATTGGAGCACAAACAGTGCATAATAATGTAACAGTACTTTTACTTGAGTACTATTTTTTGTACTTTTTCCACCTCTGACTGTATCAAATTTGTGTCCACTGGATTTGAATTTCCACCTTACAGAGCACAACTCCGCCCCTCACAAGTAAACACACGTGACAGGATCTTGAGAGGTGCGCTGTGGATTTGCTGAAGGAGATCACTAAGTCAAGTCAAGTGCTTATTTATACCTTCCTTCAATCCCTCACCTTTAACCTCACTTCACCTCTCACGCCAACAAAACATATCATGTTTGACAGTTGGCCTCAGAGTTATCTGGTGATTGTAAACAGCTTATAGTGCAAGCCTTGCCCTTGCTCTGACAGCTTCAACATTATTATTGACATCATCTATGATAGACAGCAGTCAAGACATTATTGCTTCTGCCAAAGAGGTTATGTTTTTGCTAATGATGTGCCAAAAAAAGCACCTCCTATGCATCTCTCATGAAAGAACGGAATTAAAGTGAACTTTCTCTGTAATTTCCATGAATAATGTCAGGCTCCAGTCAAGAAGATGAATGAATGAATGTCATGAAATATGAACAATAGATTCCTTGACTGGTGTCTGGCTTTTATTTGTTCATTATCCATAATATCACTTATATCAATATCACTTAATTTTAAAAATGAGTGAAGACTGTAAACAGAGTCAGAGATTTCACTTTAATGCCTCTCGAACCGATCGTAGAAAGGCTCTGTCACTGAAGCTGCAAGGGGCTGCAGGAGGGGTGCTTTTTTTTGGGCACACGAACAATGCTGGCACTGGTTTGTTTGTTTGTTTATCTGCCAGGCCTTCTCTGTGGTCGGCCCCAAATTAGGGAACGCTCTACCCCTCCACATCGGAACATCCCCCGCAGTGGAATGTTTTGAGTCCTGTCTCACTTTTATTCTGTGGCTTTTATCTCGGGAGTTGTGTGGTCCTCTGTTGTCTTTTATTGTTAATTTTATGAATATTTTCTTATTGTTTTTTCTGTTTTTCGATTACTCTTACTAAGTTTTACTTTTTTATCATTTTAATTGGAAATAGTAGAGTATTTATGTATTTACTGTTTTTATAATTTTGTGCAGACTTTTTTTCATTATGACATAGGGCCAAAGATACTAACTCCAGCCACAAGGGGTCAGTAAGGGACATATTTAGTGCATTCTTGCCTGCTTTGAGTCCAGGTCTGTACATCATATTTTTACCATTGCGATGTAATCCAATTCTTAATCTAAGGTCTACCCTCTACACATGAGTTCTTCAAATTATTGGTGGCATCTGTCAAAGTTATGTACTTTTATGTTTCCATAGGGGTGAATGGCCAGACTGTGGAGATGGATGATGGGAAGGCAGGGTTTGTGGGGGCAAAGGTCGATCTCCTCTGCCGTTTCATCAACAGCTCCCCACCTGTCAAAATCTCCCAGGTAACTGCAACTGCAGCGACCCCCGAGATACTGCTCGGTGTCTCAGTTTGGTAAATGTTGTTGAAATGACAAGAAATGTAATGTTAATCTGAAAACTGCAATCCTAATCTAAATAAAAGTCACAATATTTAGTTTTTTTAGATATGGTTGTAATGCGTGGCCCTCTATTAATTTTAGTTTTGCACCAGTGATACAGCATGTATTCCTAAATAATACATCTTTAGGCTACATATGAGGTTATAAAGTAAATTTGTACATGAATGTACAAATCTCTGTACAGAATCCTTCCTGACCTCTAATCTTTTCTCTGTTGTTAAGGTAACGTGGCAGAAGCTGGTAAACGGCACGAAGCAGAATGTGGCCATTGCGAACCCGTCTCTGGGCGTGTCTGTGGCTCCAGCGTACCGGGATCGGGTCGCCTTCAAAAACGGAGCCGTGAGGCGTCGAACTCCAAACCTCGAAGACACCACCATAACGTTTTCATCGCTACGTTTGTCTGACGAAGCTGCATACATCTGTGAATACACAACATTCCCGGCAGGAAACAGAGAAAACACCGTAAACCTCACTGTCTATGGTGAGGAAAACTGCCATGACTCAAGAAAAAATAAATAAATAAAAAAAAATCAGCTGTTTCCAGTGTTAAATGTCAACCTCTTGATTCATTCATCTATTTCCAGTTTAACTTCTATTTTTTTTAGCTTGAAGACAAAAACTAGCTAGTATTGCAATTATGTGATTAATAATAATTTTTAATAATTAGTTAAATAAATTCAATGTAGGCTACTGCTGTATGAATCAGTTTGGATATTTTGTAAATGGAGTGCACCAATTTGTGGATGTTGGAAGTAATGAAGTTTTTGCTCCAACCATAATCCAATCCAACATATGATCTATACAAGAAATCATTTTATTTTAGACATTACATTTCAAAAGACATAATCAAAATTAAATTCTTAATTAAATATGTTTTGATTTTGATTATTTTCCCCAGTTCGACCAACAACACAGATGAGCCTCTCCACACCAACGCTTGTGGCGGCTCGCTCGTCCAATCTGAAAACGCCAGTGGCCACTTGTGTCTTAGCAAATGGCAAACCTCCCGGTACCATCAGGTATGTGAGTTAAAACACCTCACTCTCCAGTTTGGTAGATTAAGTCTCACCAGTGTCTTATCAATGACTGTAGGTGGGAAACACGTGTCCCGGGAGAGGTGACCACCAGAGAGTACAGAAACCCAGACGGGACATTCACAGTCCAGAGCGACTACATCCTAGTCCCGAGCAAAGACACACACAGAGAGACACTGACCTGTGTCACCACCTACAATGAGGAGGTCTTCACTGACAGTGTAACCCTCGACATCCAGTGTAAGTACTTTATTTACATAGAAGAATATGAATCAAATGGGTTTGCCGATAATATGAACAACATGCGCCTCAATAATGGAAACAGAAATTATTTGTCAAAATATAGACTACGACCTCCCTGTGGCAGTTACTGGCACAAACCAGTCTTTGTACAACGATGTTGTTTGTTCATGAATGAAAATATGAATCTCTGTAATGACTCCTGTTGAAACAGATGAACCGGATGTCACGGTGGACGGCTTTGATGGAAACTGGTACGTGAACAGAGAGAATGTACAGCTGAGCTGTCAGGCAGACGCCAACCCCTCTGTCTCACTGTATCAGTGGAGAGTGTGAGTACAACTTTTAATTAGTTTGAATTAAAAGCTTAAATGTTTATTTGGCATTGATTGCTTTAAAATAGCCTAATTGCTAATGCAATGCATTATAATGTGAATTTACAATGTTTCATACAGAATAAATGGCTCCATACCACAAAATGCTGAAATCCGTGACAATGTCCTCATATTTAAAGGACCTGTCACTTATGAAATACAAGGGACCTATGTCTGTGAGGCAACTAACAGCATCGGGACACGGTCTGCATCAGTGGACATCAACATCATTGGTACCCTTCCTTACAGTTTGTCTTTATTCATACCATTAACAAGAATGTAACTGCTGTCTATAAATATAAATTTATTTTGTAGACAAGCCTTTACCACAGATCGCCACCAGTGATGTCATCAGTGTCATAGCTCTGTTATTGGCTGCTGGAGTTCTGCTGGGCATCACCATCACTGTCCTCATCCTCAAAATAAGGAGTCGTAAAGACAACTCATCGTAAGTAACCACTCTTCAGCCAAGTAAACAAAGATATAAAGATTCATTTTTTTAAAATTTACATTAAAACACACTTTGTGTTGTGTTTGATCAGAAATGACTCTCCATCCAGAAAACTGTCCCAGCCGCTGAGAAAGAGACCAGATGACATCCAGGTATCCAGTTGTATGTACAACCAAAAAAAGGGTAGAGTTAGAGGTGAAATGATAGACTATTTATTTGTTCTTCCTCCTCCTCAGCATTCAGGTAGATTTTACGAAGAGCTGCCTAACACAGCGGACTACGTGAGCTACCGACTGGCCTGTAACAAGGAGGACTATCCCGAGCCCTACTCACCTCCCATCAACCCTCCACTCACGTTTTTGCCCCAGCACCCCTACCACTCCTCCCAGTCCAACTCTGGGACGAGCAGCAGTGGCGCCACCTCAAAAAACACCTTCTCTCCTCCTACACACACGACAGCCATTTTTAAGTACCCCTCTGTCCCTGGACTGTCCTCCCCACCACCCAACGTTGGGACATACACCTTCCCCAAAGAGCAGTATGTCTAAAACATCTTTTCAACAATTGAACTTGTTTAACTGTGCACTCCAGACAGTGTCTCTGTCTTTCTCTGGAGGTGGACTGTGAGGACAATGCAGCTTTTGGGCCAAAAAAACAGTCCATTTCTGAACCATGTTATTTTATTGTTTTGTCTTTTTTATGTGTAAATATTGTTTGCTATGTCCACACTAATATGTTTTGCTTTAAAACAAATTTTAACTGCCCTGCCTTTTCTCAGGCCTTGTCCACACATACTGTATGTATTAAAAAATACGTTTACTTACAAAATTTCTCCACACAATTATGGACAGTCTTACCTGTTTGGCCTTTAAATGGTAATTAGGTAATAATAGAAACATATATATATATATATATTCTCAAAAGTAATTGCTGTAGACAAATAGTAGGCTTAAATAAATTGTTTAACAAAATAAATTCCTGACAACTGTAGGCTATAAGTTGTAAACTAGTAATTTCTGAAAACACTGCTGCTCATTCACAACAAAAAGTTTTAAAACAAAGTCATCTAGATTTGATAAAAAAAAAAAAAATGTCCAGATGACTTCTTTTTAAAGCTTTGTGTTTGGATGACTGAGTCTTGACAGACATTGCTGCTCATTGTACAAATAAATAATGAGCATGGCATAAGTTAAAGTGAGACATAGTCACCTTAAGGAAAAGTTTGTTTTTATAAAAACATGATTTGTTTGTGTTCAGTTGGAGTAATGCTAAAAAAGAAATAAATGTAAATATACATCCACAATGCATACATTCTACTTAGTGTATTACCTTTGCTCAAGTAAAAAAAAAAAAAAAAAAAAAATTCTGATATAAAATGACCCAGGAATAGTCATAATTTCCTTTTAAATGCAAAACGCATTAGTGTGGATATAGCCGTATTTAAGTATTGATTTTGTCTCCAAAATGAAATTACACTTTACAGACAGTAAAGGAGGTTTGAATATGTTTCATTTGTGCTACATGTAAATATGTGCGACCTGTGCAGTCGATCTTTTATTTTGTCCTTTATTTGGTCTTGAAGGTTTTGTGTGACAGACCAATCTGACAGACCAAATGTCTCTAAAGTAAACACAGCCAATGGTAAATCTGATGTTGTTCATTGTTATTTTGTACAGAAAGATAAAAAGATACTATAATTTGATAATCACACTTTCCTGCATGACAACCCAATTTTTACTCAGAAAAAAAGTTTAAATTGTATTATTTTAAATGTGTATGTATTTTGTAAATTTACATTTCTCTTTTGAAAGAAAATGTTTTTATTCACAGGTGAGTTTTTCTTGTATACAATGTTTATGTTTTTATTTATGTTATCAGTGGACTTGAGTATTCATTGACGCTGGCTGTTTATGAACTTTGGATTTTAGCATTAAAAATCACAAAACAGAAGCTAAAGGTATATTAATTACACAATACTACTGCTCACACACTAGACATTATAGTGCAAAAGTAAGCTTTACTAAAAATATATATTTTTATTATGAAATTCTCAGGAAAGGTCAGTAATGGGCCAAGAACAAAATGATTAATTATCTTGTGGATGCAGATCAGTTTTTAAAGGATTCTGTACCATTTCCAGATACAGACCAAAGATATTAACTTCACTCACTAAAAGAATTAGTTTAATATATTCTTTATCATTGATATACAGTAAAGGTTTTAAGTTGGGAGGATTTGAGTTCAGACATGAAAAAAAAAAATCTCTGAGTGCTTGTACTGAATGGTGAAGAACAGACAGAGAATGATATAATGGCTAATTAGCACAGCTATTAGCAAAACGAAGCTAACAGATAGACAGTTTAAGCACAAGACCAGTGATGGTGTATGTGCTTTAGAAACACAGGAACGTTTCACATGTCTATGTAAAGCAGTGAGACCAAGCATTTTCTGCTCTTGAGAAGGACAGTGCCACAGCATAATAAGAATAAGAAAGTCTTTATTAGTCCCTCAGTGGGGAAAGTGCATTGTTACAACAGTATAAGTACAGTAAGCAGTAGCACATGACTGATGTCAAACAAGAGCACAAAAGAGTATCAGAGACCAGGCTGGCCTAAGTGAATGAAACAAAAAAAAAAAAAAACTGCAACAAGTAAACCTAAATAAATGAAAATAGACTATGAGGACATTAAATACACATTAATAAATATGTACAGTATATGGTCTGACAGAGTGAGTATGTACAGTGTATAGATATTCATAAATAGCAGAAGTAAAAAGTGTACATTATAAACATACAGAATTACTCAAACATGAATGAAACAAAATACAACTCTAGGTATGTTTTTGAGGAGGAAACAACATTATAACATGGTAAAAAGGAGGTTTAGCACAATAGCTCCCCTTTAAAAACCTCAAAGACATTTCACATCAACAATAAGAGAGATTTGGACACAACTTGACATCTAATCTTTTTCCGAAGCTTTATAAAAGGACACAAAACAATGCCCACTTGTGGTCCACTCACTCACTTGCTTTTAGCTTGATCCTAATGAAGAGATAGCATTTCCTCTGTTGTCAAGTAACTATACACTGTTGATCAAATGTCAAGCTCAACTTATTTTGGGGTCAGCATGAACAAGACGTGCTAAAACTTTAATTAGCTACAATTTCAGAAGCTCTTGACATCATATCAAGTAGCTAGCTTGTAGTGTAAAACCATCATAGCAAAATAAGTGCATATCACCAACGCAGATGATTTATGTAAATCATAGACATATTAAATAGTTTAGTTTCTATTTGGAAGTTACTTTTAGTTCCACACCAGGTCACATATGATTTTTACAGAAGTCTTGGTCCAACACAATTATAAACTCACAAATCCACCAGGCTCAGATTTATACAGATTAAATTTACAAAAAAAATATAGTCCTGTGAAGCAACAGGATACTAAAACAGAGACAGGATAAGGTGCTGTGACAGGCCAGAAAGGATCAACTTAAGAAAATTGTTAAGGCTCGACCAACACTTTTAACCAGGAAATGTATAGCAAAAAAGAAAGAATTACACATCTTCCACTCAGTAGTTCCACCAGTCAGTACTATATTCCTTGGTACATGTCTAACCCATTTCAGTTTGGCCTCTTTGACTTTATCTTTAAAACATGGTCTATCCCTCTAGTGTGCTCATTTCTATTCATCCTTGTCACTCCCAAAGAGAAGCTCAATATCTTAAACTCTGCTACCTCCAGCTTTGCCTCCTGTCTTTTACTCAGTGCCACTGTCTCTAAACAGAACAACATCGCTGGACTGGCCACTGTCCAGAAGCGTACGTGATGTAAAAGGTGAACACAAAAAACACAAAAGTTCAGTGTTAGTTCAAATAGCAAGCTTAGATAAAAAGTCACAATGTGTTGCTTTAAGTGCAAGGCAGAAAAAAGTGAAACTCAGCTAATTCAGTTGATAGCTTTCAGGCTGCTGCCATTCGATCTGCACAGTGAGCTTCACTTCTCTGCTGTGTCTTTTGCTTTCCAACACTTTAATTCATTCATGATTCAGTGAATTAATGTGTTATAAGGGGAAGGATATGATTAGGAGAAAGTAATTTATTATTTAAATGTCCTATTATTACAGTCAAATATTACAGTCATCAATAAATTTAATGGTAAATTGATGTCTTCATATTTAAGATCAACATAAAAAAAATTGAAAATTGTGGAAAAGTGAAATTATACATGATATTATACAGTGAAATATTTAAGCATTTTTTAAATTTGAATTGTGATTATCGAATGTTATATAACATTGTCCTTTCATTATATATTAAATTAGCTCTTCATTAACAGAAAAATGACATGAAATACTTCACTTTGCATGTACTGAATTTATAATATATGCATTTTACTTTGAACTGTAAAGAAATAACGTAACCTTTCTATGATTTTCTAATTCGTGGATGTAGTGTAGTAAATGAGGGGCCCGGGAGCAGAACTATCCAGTTTACAGTTTGTGTATATTACTCTATAACTTATTACTCTATAACACACAGATTATCAAAGGAATCAGTGTATTTGATCTTAATTTAGTAAAACAAAACAAAACAAAAACCACATACATTTAACCCATATTCTGTATCAGCTTCTCCAAAGTGTCTTTTACTGTCGGGTCGTGTGCTGCTGAGGAAAACTGATGCACTGTGCTGCATTCATTCATGAAAAATGAGCCGGTGTCTGGTTTCTCTCCACCTATCAGTCCTGGCTCATCTCTCCCTCTTTATGATCAAAAACACGTCACTCACACCAGCCAACCATTGATAATAGCAGTAATTCTTCACGCACTGCATTATGGGTAATTCACAGGGTGCTTTTTAAAACATTACAACACATGGTCACCTATAACAAGTTGAGTAGAGTAACCAAAATATTTTCATTCAAAACTATAGTTAAAAGTACAAGTAGCAAATACAGTACTGTGAAAAAAATCTTAGACATAGACATACATTTTGAAGTTTTTAAGAAAGACTATGAACAAAGAAAGGTTTATCAATGTACAAAATACACAAATTACAAAAAGGGAGAGATATAAAGATTTTTAGATGATGCCCAAGCATCATCTAAATGCTGTCACAACTAAAAACTAAAAGAATTGTGAAGTGAGTATTTTTGGTCTGTATCTCAAAATGGTACAGAATCCCTAAAAACACTCCTGGATCTAAACATTGATCTGGATCCACATCAAAATTAAAAAATAAGAAATAAAAAATAAAATCTGTTTATTAAGGCCCTTTTAGTTAACCACATTTTCACGCTAAAATGTCCAAAACAGAAACACAAGTAAAGTTACTATATCTATAAATCTATAAATCTGTATGTGAGACAGACTGTACATTTAAACTAGTCTCTTTGGTAGCTCCCATCCTATCTGTATACATTTTACAGAAGTTTTTATGGACCTGTGTCATTGGAGACGACTACATTTAAACCATTTCTTGTTTGAGCCACAAAGCAGCAACAAAATGAGGACCTGTCTGTAAAGAACAAGAGATGTGTGTCTGTAAGATTAAAATAAAGCAAACACTATTACCACTACTAAATGCATTTTAATCTGACCTGTTTGTCATCATCTGTCCATCATCATGCAGTAATCTCTATACTCTTGTCTAAACTAGTGAAATGTCCAAAAATAAAACACATTATTTTAGAGATTAGGTGGAAATTATCAACTATGGCCAGTTGCTGGTAAGTAAGAGCAGAGAAGGAAGTACTCCAATTCTGTACTCAAGTAAAAATACTACTTCTGCAAAAAATATAATTTAAGTAAAAGTACTCAACATCATTACATGAGTTAAAATATTGAGTGAAAATTTAAGTAGTACTAACTGCTACTACCAATTCAAGTACTACTGCTATTACAAACTACCACTTAATAGTGTTACAACTACCGTGTGTGAAAACTCTCACTCATCCAAGGTAATTGCATCACAACAAAAAGATTAAAAATCAGTCATCTGGACTTGGTTTTTAAAGTTGAAGACATTTCACCTCTTATCCAAAAGGCTTTCTCAATTCTGAAATTGAACTGATAAGAGAGCTGGTTTATATGCTCAGAGGAAGGAGGTTTAAACCTCAAACTAAATTTTAATTTTAAATTTTTATTTGTGTTTCATTTACATTTAGTTACCATCAAGGTAAAAAATACTTTTACTCATTTAGAGATTTTACTTAATGTAATTAGAAGTAAAAGTAAAATTCATTTGTAGAAAATGTATTTAGAAAGTACATATTCTTCAAAAAATGTACTTAGAAATATTAATATTAAGTGTACTTAGTTACTGTACTAAGTAAATTATTTGAGTAAAAGTATCTAGTTACTTTCGACCTGACTAAAAGTTATTTTGTGTGTGGAAGAGTAACCTGTGCAGCTATGTGGGACTTATCTATAATAAATGAACTTGGTATCACTGAGCTATTCTAACTGCACCAGAGAACCAAGCAGAGAGAGAGAGAAAGGAAAAAAACACATAAATAATTGAACCCAAATCAGTTTAGTGAGCCTCGAACCCTCCTCTTCTCAGTCTAATGAAGTCACTGCATGCAAGTGGTATCTGTGACAAGCTCCGAACCACTGGAAGCCTACCATTCTGTGTTTTTGACTTCAGCAAACAAACTTTAAAACAGTTTTTGGTGTGAAGAGGCTGTGGGACTCTGGATCATCATGATACCATGGTGGACCCACTGCTAGGGCTGCTGTCTTTTCTGTGCAAGAGCCTGCTTCTAGTCTCCACGTATGGTAAGGACACAATATGTTTTATCTTAGTAGGCTGTCATGGTCAAGAAAATACAAATACATTTTTTGAGTAGTTAAAAACAATAATTATGTTGGTTTGGAGTTATTGTGGACAGTTTTATTTTTCTATATGTGTGCATAAGAAGTTGCCTGACCACAAAGGAAGTTACCCATCAGGAAAAATGAAGCTCATTGAATTTGAAATGAATTATACTGTATGTGTAGCATTTTTATGTATTAGTGGAAAATTGGATGTAATGTTGATTAAGGCAAGACATTATAGGTGAAAAGGGTAACATTGTTTAACTAACATACTGTGAAACTTCTCTGGTAGATTTCTGGCACGTGGACCAATTTTCATCAACAAAATGTGAATATTGGACGGAGTGGGGTTTAGACACCTTTGTAAAAGCCTTCAAAATATAGTTAAGAGCGTGAGAGTGGGTGAGAAAAACTCATTTTGAAGTTATATTTCAGGCAGAAATCTATAGAAGCAAGTTGACAACATGTAATGAAATAAACACAGTAGAAAATAATTCTTTGCCTTATCCATAAAAGAGTAATAAACAAATAGTAAACAAAACATTTTACTAATTTAGTGGTGTGCTATTAAAGTGTTGGAGTTTCTCTGAAAGTCAGTGTAATGAATCTTGTAACTGTACACTTGCAGGGTACATGACACCGCCCGCTCCTTTTCCGTCATCACTGGAGAAGCTCGTCCCCAATCCGAGCGGGGAGGTGGTGTACCAGACGACCAGTGTGTACGGGGTGGTGGACAAAGCCGTGATCCTCGACTGCGGTCCTGCCACACAGCTACCCGATATCTACATATGGAGTTTCACTAAGCCTGGCTCTCAAGAAATCAAAAATGTGGTCTATGACTTGGGTAAAGGGCAGCGGATGCAGACACTCGCCCAAACTCTGGGACAGATCATGGTCATCTCAAAAACTGCGTCTATAAGCATCGAGAAGCTGGCCCTGGCTGCTCACGGTGTGTTCACCTGCCAGGCCATTTACGACACAGCAACTGAGGCCAGATTCTACTACTACTATGTTTACCTGACTGTTCGTGGTAAGAAAGGCTTTATGAACTGTAGCCAAGTCAAAAACAATATGTGGTTGTGTATCAAACAGCACAAACACTGCCCTAAGAAAAAGTATAAAAATCCTAAAAAGTTCAGAATATTTAGGAGCGCAAAGAGGAAATGATGACCCATGTGTTGTAGTTAAAGATGGAGGTTATCAGAGGTATTAGGGCTGTGTATCGGCAAGAACCTGGAAATACACAAAATAGGTGTCATGATACAATGTACTGATATATCATAATAACACTAAATTGTGATATGATTTGGAATGCCTCATCTGTATACTACTTCACCTCTGCATGCGAAAAAATGTATGAAATACATTTTATTTATTAATATAATAGTGAGTACTGCAATTTTATTTTACAAACAAGTTGAACAGTTTCCACATTTGAGCTGAGCTTTGGCGTGGTGCACTGCCAACTAGCAGTAGGAGGCTTTATTGCAATTCAAAAATAAGCCGCTCACATGAAGGTTGCATAAAAATAATTTATGAACAAAATAGATGAGGCTATTTTTGATATCAATACAATATTGCCAAACAAAAATATAACAATAATATCCAGAAATGATATTTTCTTACATCTCTAAGAGTTATGTTATAAGAGACAAATTTGGCCTTGTCTTGCAATGGCACAGAATCCAAAAAACTAATAATTTTGTCCTTGCCCCCATACTGACATTTCCTGAAAATCTCATCAAAAGCCTATCATTACTTTTGACAAAACTAATGCTAGCCTCTTGGCGGAGGTAATGATACGCATGTTCTGTAACATGACCAGACAAAATCCTGACCTACACAATTTAAATGACTATTTCTGTGCTTTCAGTTCCAATCAGCAAACCTTACCTTGAGGTTAGTGAGACCTCTCCGGTGGAAGGAAGCACTATCTGGATGCGCTGCAGTCTGGAAAATGGGACAGGTCCGATACAGTACGAGTGGCATCACGAGACAACAAATGGCAGCGTGACAGTTTTTGGACAAGGCAACTCTAGTGTTATCAATGTGAGCAACATCAACCGCAACAACACCGGGTGGTACCGCTGTCAAGCCAGAAATCCCGTCAACAGTGAACAGTCGGACCGGTCATGGCTAAGCATCATTTGTAAGTAACATATTTAGTACTGTGCAAAAGTCTTGATGACGAACAAAGCAAAAATTCAACAATGTACAAAAATATACAAAATTGCACAAAAGATGAAAAATCTGTACTCGAAGCCCTTGGAGAGTCTCCTCATCTACCAAGGCACTGGGCCCAACTCGCAATTGTAAAGAAATGGTACAGAGAGCTGGACTTAAATCTCCTAGTTCTGGGGTAAATGCTCTTTCCACTAGGCCTAAATACTCCTATATATCTAACAATAATAAGGAATATATTTTAATTTAATTTTAGGGAATTAAGTTGTGTACGTTGTGCTTGAAGTTAAGAAGTTTGGTACTTTGTTTGCACTTAGTAATTACTACTGTACTACTTATCTTACTTATTATTATTATTATTACTTATTAAGAGTAATGTGGTTCACTGTTGAATATTTTTGTATATATAGGCACACCAAGTGTAAAAGTGAAATTCTGTCAGTAGTTATAGATTTAGTACACAAGAAGTAAAATATTTTAAGCATTTTTGTTTCATTTGTGATAATTATGTATTGTTATATAAGCCATAATTATCACAGTATAAATAAACAATTGCTTAAAATATGCATGTATTGAAACTATACAGTGGTGGAATGTATCAAAGTAAAAGTACTTAGTTACTTTACTTAAGTACAATTGTCATGGATCTGTACTTTACTTGAGTAAATTTTACAAGGGGTAGTTTTTCTTTTACTTCACAACATTTTAGCGCAAGTAACTGTACTTTTTACTCCACTACAATTCTGAGTTGGTTTGAAATACAAAGTATTTTGAGTTTTGGTTTAAAATTAGGTGTTTTTGTCAAGGTGACCTCATTGTAGACACACAGTACTTAAATATAACAGATGCAGTAAAGTAGTACTCCTTTAGAAGATCAGAATCATAAAGGCAGAAGTCCTCAGCGAAAGATTCAGTCTCTTCTACTGAACCAGTTTGTTCATTTCATCTGGAATTAGCAAAATCCCTCACATTTAACACTTAAATTGTTGTTGTTGGGTCTTTGCAAAATACTTTTACTTTTTTACTTGCAAGTACATTTTAAAGTGAGTAGTTTTCTACTTTTACTTAAGTAGAAATTTTACAGTGATACTTTTACTTTTACTTGAGTAAAATGTTGCCCCTTTATGTGAACTTTAACTTAAGTAAAGAATTTAGTACTTTTTCCACCACTGAAACTATATTATATAAGTTTACTTTGAACTGAACTACTGAAAAATTGACTTTTCATATTTTTTTAATTCATATGCATGTGCCTTGTATACAACTCTATTTTAACTCAGGCTCCAGAATAATACTTTTAGACAGGTCAAGACGCATAATTTGGGTCACTGTGCCCCTGCCAAATTTTGGGAGTGGCTTTTTGGTCTTCTACATCTTAAACCTTTTTTTTTTTTTCATAGTTGGTCCTGATATTCCCCAAATAGATGTCACGCCATACACAATGACAGAGCGTGGATACTCAGCGTTGGAGAGAGAGACAGTTTCCTTAATGTGTCAAGCCCAGTCCAATCCGCCCAGTCAATATGTGTGGCTGTACAACAACTCGCAGGTCTTCGGTGGCCCACAGTACACCATCACTAAAATCCTCCGCATGCACACCGGGGACTACACCTGTTTGGCCCAGAACACCTACCTTAACACCCGCTCCAAAAAGTCCATCAGCCTGACTGTCTACTGTGAGTGAGATCTTCATAATCGTATCTTTCACTGTATGGCATTTTTATCATCTTTAATTCTTCTTTAAAACAATCCTGTACTTTCTTCATGCTACTATTATCCTTTTCCTCTGTGCATCTATCTAACATTGCACATTCACACACAAAACATACATGCACACACACAGCAGAGTGAGGAAAGCAGCAGACTGTTCGGATCAACGGGGAACTTGAAGGGACACTGATGGAAGGTACTGCGCTGTGAAATCTCAGCTATGACAAACTTGGTCAAATGGACCGACCAGAGCTTGTCATCTTAAGGTTTCTGTGGTTTGGCAGACTGAAACAACCTGACTAATTTAGATTTTAATTTGAAATCTGGGGGTAAGGATAAGGCTATGAAAGGTGACAATAGCCAGATAAGGTTTCTTTTGTGCATGAATGTATTACTCATTATGAAGAAATGATATATGTTAGGCATAACATAATGACCATCTGTCTATTTTTGGTGTTTTGACACCTTTCAGAACTTCTTCTTCTTCTTTCAGAACAACTTCTTCAGCACTTTGAGCTACAGTAGCTCGTCTGTTGGATCAGACCACATGGGCAGCCTTTGCTTCCCATGTGCATCACCTGTCACAGGTTCATGACTATTCCTTCATTGGACCACTTTTGACAGATACTAATTACTGCAGACCGGAGACACCCCACAAGAGCTGCAGTTTTGGAAATGCTCTGACCCAGGTGTTGAGCCATCACAATATGTCCCTTGTCAAACTCACTCAGTTCCTGTTCCTGGTTCTAACACATCAACTTTGTGGACAAAATGTTCACTTGCTGCCTAATAAATCCCACACACTAACTAACAAGTGCCATGATGAAGAGATAACCTGTGTTACTCACTTCACCAGTCAGTGGTCATAATGTTATGCCTGTTAGGTGTAAATTATTTTGATGTATAGCTAAGAATAGCAGCAAAATAATAGATAATTGTTGTTATATAGTCAGTGCCAATGGTTTCTCAATCCTTATGCTTTGCACCTCATCATGGATGGACCATACATTTTTTATGTATACTGTCTCAATTTAGAAAAAAAACGTCAGAGTGCACTGGTAAAGGTTTTTAAATGCTACCAGACCAGGTAAAAACTAGCAAAAGGTAAGCCATAACTGATTGTTTTAGTCATCTCAATATTTATATACATTAAAGATATTAGGGAGGATTTTTTTCGACTGCTGAGAAACCAGCGACTGTTTATCTTTTTTGAATAATGCGCATGCGTGAGGCCCCGCCCTTCACTGTTCCTTTCCAAGGAACTCCTCCACAGCGACATGCACGAGCGTTGAAACACACGTGTTTGTTTACAGCCGGCATCAGCAGAGATTCGCCTAAACCTAGACCTGCATTGTTTGTTTGCGCGACCTTTGACCTAGTTCCCCACACAGACCCAGTCACATGCACAGTCCCTAAATGTGAGCAAAAATACATACTCCTGCTATTGGCAGCATTAGCAAACTGACGTTGCTGTACAGTTGAAAAGGTTCAACAGAGAAAGAAAAAAGGCATTTTTTCCAAACGATAAGATAAACGTACCTGTTCAGCAGAAACTTGGCGACCAATGCATCGGTCTGAAGCCCTTTCTGTTCCTACAGCGCACGCCGTCCTTTGAAGGAATCGCCAATAACTACACGGGTTTTATACTGCTCTTCTACAGTTTTTCTCCTTCCCCTCTGGTACACTTCAAAAACAGTTTTCCTTTTGTGACCGCCCGGTTCACGGTTTTCCTCAGCCATTGTGCTCTTCGAAGTCAGGCTGTCCGCGCTACAATGTTAACGCCACTACGGCGCTAATGCCAAACTACATAAACATAGTGTATACGCATGCGCAGGCACAAGAACGCGCACTATCGCCGAAACTAGGAAGTCGGAATGATTGGCAAGTCCATGGAACAATGGTTAACGTACTCATGACGAAAACGATTGGATGAGGTTTTTTAAGTCCCACAGAGTCCACAGTTTATTAATATTATTATTATATTTTCTAATACACCAATTTATAAGCCTTATACAGGGCAATGAAGGTAGTTTTAATAAATATTGCAAAAAATGAATTTATAAAGATCCTCCCTAATACTTTTAAGTTAGATTTGTTAATGTCATTGTCACTTGAATACAAATTTATTTAAGGGTGAAATCCAAGGCTTTCTGCAAATACTGACAATGTTTTTTTTGAAACAAACAAGGCATACGGTGTTAGGCTTCAGCTTATATCATTTGACACATTCTGAAGCAACTCTACATGAGCCATTTAGTTTATTATTCAGTGCACTGTAAGTATGTATGTTTTTCTCCTCAGTTGGTCCTGATCTTCCTCAGATAGTTGTGACTCCCAAGACAAGGACAGAATATGGATACACCGCGATCGAGAGATACACTGCAATTGAGAGAGAAAATGTGTCTTTACTGTGTCAAACCCAGTCCAACCCGCCCAGTGATTATGTATGGATGTACAACAACTCACAGATCTACACTGGACAACAGTTATCCATCTCCAGCGTCCTCCGAACTCAGGCCGGGGACTACATCTGTTTGGCTCAAAACACTTTGCTCAACACCAGCTCCACAACAAACATAAGCGTTAGTGTCTACTGTGAGTGGCACCTTTAATATTACAGTTTATTTCATGTGTGGTATCCTGACACTTAAATCACTACTCTAAACATAGCACCACTTACAGCAACACTTCAGACATATTTAAAGTTAATTCTAGTTAGATGACACAATGTTTTTGTGTCATCTGCATGTCTGTATTTTGAATTGGTTAAACTTTGGTTTATTCTTCCAGACCCTCCTGTCGGCTCATCATCCTGCTCCATGGAGGCAGTATCTAACCACACCTCTCTGAAACTGCTGTGTTTATGGGCCGGTGGATATCCCTCTCCAAATCTTAACTGGAGTGGAGACTTAAATCTAACTCAACAAAAAGAAAACGGCACAAACACCGTAATCTTTGTGGCTTCAGAAAACAATACTTCCAGCAACAGCTTGTTTACCTGCAGAGGCACCCACCCTGCAGCCACACAACCAACAGAGTGCAGTGTTCACACATGTGAGTGTTTCAAAAAGAAACAGAGCTCTACACAAGCTCATAATAACAAAGTTAAAGTTAAGACTTATCCAGTCACATGATACGGACAGATAGTGGTAGTCTTGATCTACCTTGCTATAAAATTTCCATTCCAGTTCATTGTCTTCAACAAACTGAGTTTATGAAAGGGCATCCCGAATTCCAGAAATCTAAATAAAATGAAAACTAAATGACTTTCAAATCACAAGTCAATATTTTATTCTTAATAGAACAGATATAACATAACTATTGTTTATATTGAGACATTTTACACTTTAATGCACAAAATGAGCTTATTTCAAATTTGATGCCTGCTATAGGTCTCGAAATAGTTGGGACAGGGGCATGTTTACCATGGGGTAGGATCTCCTCTTCTTTTTAAAACAGTTTGAAGACGTCTGGGCATCGAGGTTATGAGTTTCTGGAGTTGTGGTGTTGGAATTTGGTCTCATTCTTGCCTGATGGTTATCCTTGACATATGTTTTGCTTAATGATGCACCAAACATTCTCTGATGGTGACAGACCTGGACTGCAGGCAGGTCACTTCAGCACCTGCACTCGTTGTAGGAGAGTTCATAGCATTCATAGTTCCTTCCCAAAGATGCAAGCTGCCTATACTATATGCACTTATGCGCCCCCATACCATCAGAGATGCTGGCTTTGAACTGAAGGCTGATAACTCGCTGGAAGGTGTCCTCTTTAGCCTGGAGGACACGGCGTCCATGATTTCCAAAGAGAATGAAAAATTTTTACTCGTCTCACCATAAAACACTTTAACACTATGAAACAGTCCATTTTAAATGAGCCTTGACCCACAGGACACAGCGACGCTCCTGGACCATGTTCACATATCGCTTCCTTTTTGCATGATAGAGCTTAAGTTGGCATCTGCAGATGGCACGGCGGATTGTGTTTACCCACAGTGGTTTGTGGAAGTGTTCCTACTCCATTTACTTATATCGTTGACACAATCAGCAGATGAGTGATGCAGTCTTCGGCCTTGTCTCTTACACACAGAGATTTCTCCAGTTTCTCTGAATCTTTTGATGATGTTATGCACTGGAGATTATGAGATTTGCAAAGCCTTTGAAATTTGATGTTTAGGAACATTGTTTTTAAAGTATTCCACAATCTTTTTCCACACTCTCTCACAGATTGGAGAGCCTCTGCCCATCTTTACTTCCGAGAAACTCAGAGACATCCCTTTTATAGCTAATACTGTTACAGACCTTATCTGTGTTCTATTGCAAATAAAATATTTGGTCATGTGATTTGAAAATCTTTCATTTTTCAGTTTATTCAAATTTAAAAAACAGCCAAACATTTCTGGAATTCGGGTTGTAATATACTATAATATAATTATAAAGCACAGCTGACAAAATAGAGGAAAAAAATTACTTCAAGTTGTATTTCCTCCTCCAGATGTTCCTCCTGGAGAGCCACAGTGTTATTTCAATGTGACTGACCTCAATGTAATGCTGTCCTGCCTCTGGGAGGGTGGGGTCCCAAGTGCACTGGTGTGGTGGGATGGCCCAGGTGGTCACAGTAAACCTGGGCAGGAGAACTCCAATAACATGACCATTCGATATGGCACAGCTCACAGTGAGAAGCCCTACACCTGCCATGCTAGGCATCCACTTTTGTTTGAGTCAAAAACCTGCACAATCACAATGGGTTAGTATACTGTATTACCGTCTGATCCAAATCCTTCTGTGCAAACCAAACTAATGCAAATCTGTCTCATAGTTGCAGTCAGTAGACCATATCTTCTGGTTAGTGATGTCTCTCCACTGGAAGGATCCACCATTTCAATGATTTGCAAAGTTAAAAATGGGACCGAACCAATCCAGTATGAGTGGCAGTATGAAGCACAGAGCGGGAACATCTTAGAGGTTGCACAGAGCAACAGCACTGTGATCAATCTAACTAATCTCAAACATAACCAAACCGGCTGGTACCGCTGTCTGGCCAGTAACCTAGTCAACAGCCAGCAATCTGACCCAATATGGGTGGACGTCATTTGTAAGTGCTTCTATTGAATTATATTTAAAAGCAAATAAGTGTTGCTTAAATCATGTCTTAATTTAAATAGAAAATAGTAAGGAATATCTTTGTAGACTGCACACAAATAAGAGCAAGAGGTGATTAAAATAGAAACTCTGGAAGATGTTTTTGCCACATAATGAATCGTGGCTTCCCTCTCCCTATCAGACCCTCCAGTCGGCTCAACGTCCTGTTCCATGGAGGCAGTATCTAACCACACCTCACTGAGACTGCTCTGTATGTGGACCGGGGGATATCCCGCTCCAAAACTTAGCTGGAAAGGAGACTTAAATCTCACTCATCAAGAGGAGGTTGGCACAAACCTAGTGACAAACACTGCCATCTTTGTGGCTTCAGAAAACAATACCTCCAACAACAACAGCTCGTTTACCTGCAGAGGCACCCACCCTGCTGTCACACAACCAACAGAGTGCAGCATTCACACATGTGAGTGTTTCAAAAGAAAATAAAGTTGTGGACAAGACCACAATAAATGAGTTAAAGTTAATCCAGTCATAAGAAGAGTGACCCTCCCACCCTCCCAGAGTCCATTGTGTCTACAACAAACTGTAGTACAAAGAGTCTGTGAAACATCTTAGTTTGCTTAATATATAATTTTAAAACACAGATGACAAAGCAGAGGAAATACTCATTTCAACTTGTATTTCCTCCTTCAGATGTCCCTCCCGGAGAGCCACAGTGTTATTTCAATGTGACTGACCTCAATGTAACGCTGTCCTGCCTCTGGGAGGGTGGGGTCCCAAGTGCACTGGTGTGGTGGGATGGCCCAGGTGGTCACAGTAAACCTGGGCATGAGAACTCCAATAACATGACCATTCGATATGGCACAGCTCGCAGTGAGAAGCCCTACATCTGCCATGCTAGGCATCCACTTTTGTTTGAGTCAAAAACCTGCACAATCACAATGGGTTAGTATACTGTATTACCGTCTGATCCAAATCCTTCTGTGCAAACCAAACTAATGCAAATCTGTCTCATAGTTGCAGTCAGTAGACCATATCTTCTGGTTAGTGATGTCTCTCCACTGGAAGGATCCACCATTTCAATGATTTGCAAAGTTAAAAATGGGACCGAACCAATCCAGTATGAGTGGCAGTATGAAGCACAGAGCGGGAACATCTTAGAGGTTGCACAGAGCAACAGCACTGTGATCAATCTAACTAATCTCAAACATAACCAAACCGGCTGGTACCGCTGTCTGGCCACTAACCTAGTCAACAGCCAGCAATCTGACCCAATATGGGTGGACGTAATTTGTAAGTGCTTGTATTGGATTATATTTAAAAGCAAATAATAAGTGTTGCTTAAATCGTGTCTTAATTTAAATAGAAAATAGTAAGGAATATTTTTGTAGACTGCACACAAATAAGAGCAAGAGATGATTAAAATAGAAACTCTAGAAGATGTTTTTGCCACATAATGAATCGTGGCTTCCCTCTCCCTGTCAGACCCTCCAGTCGGCTCAACGTCCTGCTCCATGGAGGCAGTATCTAACCACACCTCACTGAGACTGCTCTGTATGTGGACCGGGGGATATCCCGCTCCAAAACTTAGCTGGAAAGGAGACTTAAATCTCACTCATCAAGAGGAGGTTGGCATAAACCTAGTGACAAACACTGCCATCTTTGTGGCTTCAGAAAACAATACCTCCAACAACAACAGCTCATTTACCTGCAGAGGCACCCACCCTGCTGTCACACAACCAACAGAGTGCAGCGTTCACACATGTGAGTGTTTCAAAAGAAAATAAAGTTGTAGACAAGACCACGATATATGAGTGAAAGTTAAAACTAATTCAATCACAAGAAGTGTGACCCACCCTCCCAGAGTCCATTGTGTCTACAACAAACTGAAAGTACACATAGTCTGTAAAACATCTTAGTTTGCTTAATATATAATTTTAAAACACAGATGACAAAGCAGAGGAAATACTCATTTCAACTTGTATTTCCTCCTCCAGATGTTCCTCCTGGAGAGCCACAGTGTTATTTCAATGTGACTGACCTCAATGTAACACTGTCCTGCCTCTGGGAGGGTGGGGTCCCAAGTGCACTGGTGTGGTGGGACGGCCCAGGTGGTCACAGTAAACCTGGGCATGAGAACTCCAATAACATGACCATTCGATATGGCACAGCTCACAGTGAGAAGCCCTACACCTGCCATGCTAGGCATCCACTTTTGTTTGAGTCAAAAATCTGCACAGTCACAATGGGTTAGTATACTGTATTACCGTCTGATCCAAATCCTTCTGTGCAAACCAAACTAATGCAAATCTGTCTCATAGTTGCAGTCAGTAGACCATATCTTCTGGTTAGTGATGTCTCTCCACTGGAAGGATCCACCATTTCAATGATTTGCAAAGTTAAAAATGGGACCGAACCAATCCAGTATGAGTGGCAGTATGAAGCACAGAGCGGGAACATCTTAGAGGTTGCACAGAGCAACAGCACTGTGATCAATCTAACTAATCTCAAACATAACCAAACCGGCTGGTACCGCTGTCTGGCCAGTAACCTAGTCAACAGCCAGCAATCTGACCCAATATGGGTGGACGTCATTTGTAAGTGCTTCTATTGAATTATATTTAAAAGCAAATAAGTGTTGCTTAAATCATGTCTTAATTTAAATAGAAAATAGTAAGGAATATCTTTGTAGACTGCACACAAATAAGAGCAAGAGGTGATTAAAATAGAAACTCTGGAAGATGTTTTTGCCACATAATGAATCGTGGCTTCCCTCTCCCTATCAGACCCTCCAGTCGGCTCAACGTCCTGTTCCATGGAGGCAGTATCTAACCACACCTCACTGAGACTGCTCTGTATGTGGACCGGGGGATATCCCGCTCCAAAACTTAGCTGGAAAGGAGACTTAAATCTCACTCATCAAGAGGAGGTTGGCACAAACCTAGTGACAAACACTGCCATCTTTGTGGCTTCAGAAAACAATACCTCCAACAACAACAGCTCGTTTACCTGCAGAGGCACCCACCCTGCTGTCACACAACCAACAGAGTGCAGCATTCACACATGTGAGTGTTTCAAAAGAAAATAAAGTTGTGGACAAGACCACAATAAATGAGTTAAAGTTAATCCAGTCATAAGAAGAGTGACCCTCCCACCCTCCCAGAGTCCATTGTGTCTACAACAAACTGTAGTACAAAGAGTCTGTGAAACATCTTAGTTTGCTTAATATATAATTTTAAAACACAGATGACAAAGCAGTGAAAATACTATTTCAAGTTGTATTTCCTCCTCCAGATGTTCCTCCCGGAGAGCCGCAGTGTTATTTTAAGGTGACTGACCTCAATGTAACGCTGTCCTGCCTCTGGGAGAGTGGGGTCCCAAGTGCACTAGTGTGGTGGGATGGCCCAGGTGGTCACAGTAAACCTGGGCAGGAGAACTCCAATAACATGACCATTCGATATGGCACAGCTCGCAGTGAGAAGCCCTACATCTGCCATGCTAGGCATCCACTTTTGTTTGAGTCAAAAACCTGCAAAATCACAATGGGTTAGTCTATACTGTCCATTTCAACCCATTTACATCTAACTACAGTAATAATATGTCACATATATAACAAAGGTATGTGATTTTTCAGCTCCCCTCAGCAAACCTGACCTTCTGGTAAGTAATGCATCTCCACCGGAGGGGTCAACTGTCTCGATGCGCTGCTATCTGGAATCTGGAACAGAGCCGATCCAGTTTGTGTGGCAGTATCAAGCCCTTAGTGGAAACATCTCAGTATTTGCACAAAACACCAGTGACATTAAGCGGACGGTCAAACGGACTGACACGGGCTGGTACAGCTGTCTGGTCTCAAACCCAGTAAATAACATACAATCTGACCATATCATGCTAAACGTCACCTGTAAGTAAAGAAATTATGTAGAATTGGCTATTTTGACTGTTTTGACTGTTTGACCTGAAAATTCTTCTTTAGATGGACCTGAGTTTCCTCAAATTGATGTGACTCCGTACACAGTGGCAGAGCGAGGCTACATAGCTTTGGAGCAAGAGACAGTGTCTTTACTATGTCGAGCACAGTCCAATCCACCCAGTCAGTACATCTGGTTCTACAACAACTCACAGGTCAACAATGGACCACAGTTCACCCTCACCAACATCCTCCGAACTCAGACCGGGGACTACACCTGCTTGGCCCAGAATGGCTTCCTCAACACTCGCTCCAAAAAGTCTATCAGCCTGACTGTCTACTGTGAGTGAGATCTTCTGTTACTAGCAAAATGTATATAACTCTTCTCTTCTAACCACAACAAACAAACTTGCTATGGACGTGTGAAGTAGTCAGAAACATTTCCAGTGCGACACAGGTCAAAGTTTAGGAATCACAAAGCATGTACACCAATCAGGCATAACATTATGACCACTGACAGGTTAAGTGAATACCACAGATTATCTCTTCGCTGTGTTCCCTGTTAACGGGAGAGATACAGTTTAGTAGGCAGCAGGTGAACATTTTGTCCTGATAGTCATGTTAGAAGCAGGAAAATGGGCAAGGCAGTTTGAGCGAGTTTGACAAGGGCCAAATTATGATGGCTAGACAACTGGGTCAGAGCATCTCCAAAATGGCAGCTCTTGTAGAATGTTCCCAGTCTGAAGTGGTCAGTATCTATCAAAACATTATGACCACCAATAATGGGCAGGTGGTCATAAAGTCCTGGCTGAGTGGGGTTGTTCCTGTAGTGATGGTAAAGTTGGTTTAAAAAAAAAAAATGATTGTAAAAGGTCAAGTATGTCTTTTAATGTCAGTACCACTATGTGTCAAGCTGTCACAGGCAGTGGGGTGGTCTCTCAAAATCTTGATTAGATGACTGAGAAAAAAATAAATAAATTAAAACAAGCAATGAGGGATGAGTTACAGAGAAATTGCCTTCACTTCTGCAAGAATTTCTTCAGCTGTGGCTGAGCGGTTCATTATTTATAGTTTTTTCTTTCTTTCCTTTTGTACAACACCCTATTGATCCTTTCTGTCCTTTCTTGAGTTGGTCCATTCATATATAAACAGTTTTATTTATTAGTAGAAGTGCTGTGATGACTTTTGAATGCTGTAGTGATGGTCTAACACTACTGTTTCTGTTTTTGTTATCTGCTTAGGTGAAAAGATCAGACCCATTCACAAATAACAGACATTAAAAAAGACATACACCTCACTGCTTCACATATAATCTTCACCTTTAAACTCTTTCCCTTTCTCTGGCAATATGCAACTATATGCAATTATTAAGTACTGGCACTACACTTTATTCATATAAACAATAGCTGATTAAGTATTATTTGAATTATTTCCACAGACCCCCCGGACGGCCTTCCCTCCTGCTCTGTAGAAGGAGCCTTTGAGCACACCACTCTGAGACTGCTCTGCACTTGGCCTGGAGGATTTCCCTCTCCTAACCTTATCTGGAGCGGAGACCTGGTGGATCCGGAGGGGGTGAACCCAAAGACCAACACTGCCATCCTGCTGTTTTCACAAGGCACTGCATCTAATAACAGTCTGTTTACATGTCAAGGCTCTCATATTGCTTTAAAACAGCCAACAGGATGCAAAGTACAACCGTGTAAGTGTGCAGCCGCTATACCACTTTTCATTGGCAAGATGAGCAAATTATTATTTCAATATCTGAATTTTGGATTGCCTAAATTCACTGCCTGCCATCTTGTTTAAAACTTAAATAAGATAATGAATGAAATTTGCTTGAAAAGACAGCTCACAAAAAATCCAGCCACAAGGAATCACAGGCCAGTCCCAAGCCTGGATACATTTTGAGGCAAAAGCAAAGTACAGAATATAACAGTAGACAGAATAGAATAAGCACAGATGTGTCACTTACCAGCATTTTTCTATCATCAGATTCTCCGCCAGGGGAGCCACAGTGCTCGGCCTATGTGACCAGCAACAATCAGAATCTAATGCTGTCTTGCTCTTGGGATGGAGGGTCACCAAAAGCGTTAGTGTGGTGGGAGGGTCCAGGCGTCCAGGGCAAAGGTGGGCAAGAGACGTCCAACATCCTGATCCTTCGCTATGGGACAGTTCGCAGTGAGAAGCCCTACGTCTGCCAGGCTAGACATCCACTGGTGGCCCAGACCAAGACCTGCGCTGTCCCACTAGGTCAGTGTGAAGTTACTGCAGATAAAGTAGTGGCTGTATTTCCAATTCTGAAAAAGATTTGACAATTTAAACAGAAACAGAATACAATTGTTGTCAAATGTCATAAAATACACTAGAGCCTATATAATAACTGAAAAGTGTTGAAACTGGGATATTTTACCGTTCCATAACAAATAATGACTTATTTTGAAAAAGTTTTAAGGTTAATAACAGCAAGATGTCTGGGTATACAGTATAAGGAGCTACATTTTTTTTTTTTAATGAAATGGTAAAATATGTCAGTTTCAACACTTGATTTATATTGTTTATGTTCTATTATGAATACACTTTTATGGAAACTGTGACTTTATGTTTTTGTTTACATTTTACATATTGTCCCAATTTTTTCTGAATTGGGTTTTTATATGCAAAATTGTGAAACCTCTAGGTCTATAAGTTTTGTTTGTGGCAATGACTTTCACATAGCAATTCAGTCAGACTTTGTTAAATTGATACAGTGCATTTTGATATTGCCTTATTATTATGACAACAATAGATTAGGGATCCATTGTGTAACCTTAATGCTAAGTAATACAATATGGACAGCTTTTAAGTGTTTACATAATTGATATATTTTTCATTTATACTTTGTAGAGCCTCCTGTGCTCCAGACGCAGCGCAGAACCGTGACGGTGTTTGAGGGCACTGATGTCCAGCTAACTTGCAGCCTAATGGACAATAATTTGCCTTCCAATGAAATCACCTGGTTTAATAATCGAGGTGTGGGCGTACAGGACACCTCCAAGTATCTGCTGCTGCGGTCGTCTGCCTGGGCTAACCTCACTGTGCGGGACACGGACGAGACACAGGACAGTGGCCAGTACCGCTGCACCACCTCTAATGCTGTCGGAGGAACAGAAATCAATGTCACCTTAGTAGTTAAAAGTAGGCTATGTATATGTTCTTGATTGATATGATTTTTTACAACTTCAGACCTGGCTTACTAAACTAGAAGCTTTCAGTAAATGCAGACCTACAAAAAGGATCCAACCTTGGATCCAGATGGTGCTCTGAATCCACAGCAAAAAATAATAACTCCATCCATGGCCCATTATTTCTTCCAAATTGTATCAAATCACAACCATTACTTTTTGAATTATCTATGGGCGATATACAGCCAAATGTTTTCTGAGGTGGTACTTAGTCTTGATGTTTGAGAATCACTGATCTAGCCAACATTGGGACAATTTAATTCCACTTGTTTATTTGTTGTTTGTCAGGACACCCCATACCACCCAATGCAACCCTTGTCAGTGTCACATACAACAGCCGGCAGCGTAACCAAGTGGATCTGGAGTGGCAGGTCCACAATGAAGATGACTATAAAGGCGGTTGGACAGGCTTCATCTTGGAGTATGCATGGATGTTCGAAAAGCCGGGCAGGAGAGATGGCAAAAACGAATCAAACAATCTGGAAAACAAAGAGAGGATTGCAACGATCTGGTACAGTAGCATCATCCAGGATGCAGACCAAAGGACACACACGCTTGGGAGCCTCACGCCGACTGTTACCTACCAGTTTCGGATCACCTCGGTCAACCATCGCACCCTCGGCTACCCCTCAGCGCCAAAAACTCCAGGTACGATCTGGAAAAGTCATGGCTTTGGACCAAAAAGAGCATTAGTGAAGGCTCCCTGAATTAGAAAAAAAGAAAATATTATTGTAGATAGTAGTGGCTTTTGGTAATTGTTGATTTGATGACAAACTAACAGTTTTTCTTCTTCCACTCAGGTGAAAGAAAACACAAAACAAACTTAATTTCATTACACTCACAAATAGCAACACATTTCTTCTGTTTCCTCTGTGCCTTTTCATCGCTAACGCTCCTCTCTGTGTGATTATTCTTGTCAAATGCTGAAAGATACAATGCAAACTTTTGGGTTGAAATGGTGGATAAACTTGATCATTGTAGCAAGGTCTAGCAGTTCTCAATCCATGTATTAACCATGTACAGACAAGATGATAATAAAATGTGTAGAAATTCAATTTCTACTATTGGGCGCTTTACCAGTAGCTTTAGTAGTTGTAATTGTAAGTAGTCGTAACAATAGTAATACTAGTACCAGTAGCAGTAAGTAGGCGACTTGCCATTTAAATGACTTAAAACACTCCTAGCCTACTTTTTTGCTGTTATTCAAGTAATTTGTTTAGTATTTTTTACTTTTTACATCTACTCAATTTTTTTAAGTAACAGTACATCTTTGGAGTACTTCTTCCACCTCTGAAGCTAATCAAGAAAAATGTTTCAATTTAAAGTAATAGGGATTGTGTAACAAAATAAATTTACTTTTTGTGAATATCGCCTACTCTGTGTTAGAGATTAAAAAAGCTTACAGTACATGGAGTGAGAACCACTGGAGTAACATAAAACATAGAGAAATGCTCAATAACAATCTTTCAAGCCTCTATCCCAATGAGTAACTGTGGTGTGTTGCAGCGGAACCACGACACAACTCTCTACCCGCCATCATTGGAGCAGCTATCGGCGGGATGCTGTTTGCCGCTATCCTCACGGCGCTGCTGCTCATGTACATTATCCGCAACCGCAACAACAACCCTCGTGAGTTCAATACATTCAGATCATTTCACATGAATTATTTACCTCCATAAAACATTGCTTTAATGTGTTTACCTTTGTCCCCAACAGGTCTACATGATTTATTGTTTGGCAGGTAGGTAGTCTTTATATAGACTACATTTGTCACCAGGAATTTATTGAGACGTAAAAACCTAATAGACTGGTTTGGAAATCTCATAAAACTCTTTTATTCACAACAGATAATAAACAATATATTAGGTGTTGAAAATTAGATCTTTTACCATGAAAAATCGTGTGTAAGCACATGATTACACTGATTGCAGCAACAACAACAAAGTTGGGATGACGCAAAAAATGTTTTAATAAAAAAAGGCTTACATCATTTTACTACAAATGTATTAGGCTATTTGGAAACTTCTCAGTAAGATATTATAAACGAGGATTCTACAAAGGGTCTCTATAATTAATATAAATGAATGCTCATTATTTTTCATGAAATAGTAAAATATTGTTAATAAAATATCATTTGCATTTGAGATTTGAAAACCACTGCATTCTCTTTTTAATTTTACAAACTGTTTCAATGTTTCCTAAATCCAGTTATGATTAAAATGTGTTTTTCTTTTTTTAGGCAGCATAGCCAGTCAAGGGAAAACATCAACTTTCCAGAGGATGAGGTGATGGGGTCAGCGGAAGGAATAGAGGACATTGGTGGGCCATCCAGTTCAGGTAAGATGAACTCATAAATAATAATAAATGTTCATATAAAATTAGTCTCACCATGTCAGGAATTAGGCTCCTTATTGATTAGGACATTATTACAGCAAGTACATTTTGCAAATTCAGCCACTGGGGGTCACAAGTTCAGTTTGTGACAAACAAGTAGGAGTTCCAATCAATCTATATAGTCTTAATGTCTAGTATTGGCTATTACTGCAACCTGTAAGAAAAATGATGGTTAGAAAGTGTTGGTAAACTGACAATGTCACATCTAAATTTATCTTAATTTTACTGTGACTTGTCTTGGTTCTTCAATAGGGAAAAAACAAGACAACATAGGATTGGCATAATATAATAAGTGTAATAATATTACGTATTATTTCAGTAATTAAATTTTAAGTGAAACATATTATATATTCAGTACACATAAGGTGAAATATTTTGACATTTTATTTGACTGAGGTGATTGTGGTTCAGTCACTAAAAAACAAAAATCAGTATCTCATAAAATTAGACTATAACATCACATTACATAATTATCAGAAGCCTTATATGATGATGTTAAGAACCACATCCGTTACGTTGCCTGGAACAGCGTTACTGGGGCCCCACACTGGAGCCAAGCCTGGGGTTGCCGCTTGCAGGTGAGCAACTGGTGGCCGGGTCTTCTCCCACAGGACCCGGCCAGGCCCAGCCTATAAGGCTACGTGGGATCGCCTTCCCATAGGCCCACCACCCGCAGGAAGGATCATAAGGGGTCGGTGCTGTGCAACCTGGGTGGCAGTGGAAGGCGGGTGCCTTGACGGCCCAATCTACTGGTACGGACTCTAGCCGAAGGAGCCTGAGCTTGTGCAGGAGGTCGAGCGCTACTGACTAGAGATAGTCGGGCTCACCTCCACACACACCCTGGGCTCAGAAACCCAACTCTTCGAGAGGGGTTGGACTCTCTACCACTCTGGAGTTGCCTGCAGTGGGCTTGCTTATAGCCCCCCAGCTCAGCCGCCATGTGTTGGAGTTCACCCCAGTGAATGAGAGGATCACGTCCTTGGGCCTTCGGGTCAAGGACAGGTCTCTCACTGAGGATACCTGGAGGGGTACAATTGGGGGGAATGGCCTCCCCGATCAGAATCCAAGCAGTTTTCTGTTATTGGACTTCTGTGCTAGTCACAGTTTGCCCATAATAAACAACATGTTCAAGCACAAGGATGTCAATTAGTGCATGTGGCACCAATACACCCTAGGCCGGAGGTCGATGATCAACTTGGTCATGTCATCTGACTTTTGCCTGTGTGTCTTGGACACTCGGGTAAAGAGAGGGGTAAAGAGAGGAGCTGTCAACTGATCACCACCTGGTGGTGAGTTGGATCCACTGGCGGAGGAGGAAGCTGGACAGACTCAGCAGGACCAAACATGTTGTGTTCCCAACAGACCCTGTTGGGAACGTTGGGCTGAGCCCTCTGTTAGGGGGTCTTCAACTCCCACCTCTGGGAGAGCTTCAACCAGATTCCCAGGGAGGCTGGAGACCTTGAGTCCAAGTGGACCATGTTCTCCACCTCCATTGTCGCTGTGGCCGTAAGGTTTCTGGTGCCGGTCGTAGTGGCAATCCCCAAACCCGGTGGTTGACACTGGAAGTAAGGGACACCGTCAGGCTGAAAAAAAGAGTCTTATTGAACCTGGTTGGCTTGTGGGACTCCTGAGGCAGCTGACGGTTACCAGCAGGCTTGCATGCTGCAGCCCGGGCGGTTGTGGAGGCAAAAACTTGGGTCTAGAAGGAGTTTGGGGAGGCCATGGAGGAGGACTATCGGCTGGCCTCGAAGAAATTCTGGCAAACTGTCCGCCGACTCAGGAGGGGAAAGCATTCAGCAGCTTCAGTATCACTGTTTACAGTGGCGCTGGTGAGCTGTTGACCTTGACTGGGGATGTTGTCGGGTGGTGGAAGGAATCTCAATCCCACCGACACGTCTTCCATTGAGGAAGCAGAGGCTGGGGACTCGGAAGTGGACTCGTCCATCACCCAAGATGAAGTGACGGAGGTGGTCAAAAAGATCCTTCCTGGCAGGGCACTGGGCATGGATGAGATCCACGCTGTGTACCTCAAGTCTCTGGACGCTGTGGGGCTGTCTTGGCTGAAACATCTCTGCATCTCACATTGCAGACACGAAGTCAGACCTATTCCCAGTGCATGTTGAACTCCGGCAGGGCTGCCCTGTGTCACCAGTTCTGTTCATTAATTTTATGGACAGAATTTCTGGAGGAAATCCTGCCTGGGAACTACAGCATTTCATCTCTGCTTTTTGCAGATGATGTTCTCCTGTTGGCTTCTTCAAACCAGGACCTTCAGTATGCACTGGGGTGGTTTGCAGCCCAGTGTGAAGCAGCTGGGATGAGAATCAGCACCTCCAAGTCCGAGGACATGGTTCCCGACTGGAAAAGGGTGGCTTGCCCTCTCCAGGTCGGTGGAGAGTTCTTGCCTCAAGTGTTGAAGTATCTCAGTTTCTTGTTCACGAGTGAGGGAAGGATGGAGCGTGAGATCGACAGGCGGATCGGTGCAGCGTCTGCAGTAATGCGGTCATTGTATCGGTCTGTTGTGATGAAGGAGCTGAGTTGAAAAGCAAAGCTCTCGATTTACTGGTCAGTCTACTATGTTCCTACTCTCACCTATGGTCATGAGCTTTTGGTCCTGAGTGAAAGGACAAGATCCCAGATACAAGTGGCCGAAATGAGGTTCCTGTGCAGGGCAACTGGGCGCACCCTTAGAGATAGGGTGGGGAGCTCAGTCACTCTGAAAGAACTTGGAGTAGAGCTGCTGCTCCTCCACATCAAGAGGAGTCAGCTGAGGTGGCTCAGGCATCTGCTCTAGTGGCCTCCTGGACGCCTTCTTGTGAGGTCTTCCGGGCATGTCCCACCAAGATGAGGCCCTGGGGAAGACCCAGGCTGGATGGACTATGTCTCTCAGCTGGCCTGGGAACGTCTTGGGTTCCCCCCGGAAGAGCTGGAGGAAGTGTCTGTGGAGAGGGAAGTCTGGGCATCTCTGCTTAGCTTGCTGCCCCTGCGACCCCACTCCAGATAAGCGTAGGAAAATGGATGGACATAATTATCATAATCAAATCATCACAAATCAGACCCAAAAATATTTCACTGTGTGTGCTAAAAGCTCAGCTGAGTTCAGTTCCAGATCTGAGAGTTACACTACCTAAAACTGAAGTGAAATAATATCACTTTTCCACATTCACACAACAATATCTACAAGGACAGATAGCGTGCTAGTTGGGTTTAGTCGAGGAATTTGATTTTGTGTCTTATTGTCCACTAGGGCTGGGCGATATGGCTAAAAAATAAAATCTAAATTTTTTTCATTTCTCAACCGATTTACAATTTGAATTGATTTTTTCTCTTGTTGGCATAAAAAGGCTATTTAAATGTAGATTATTATTTTTAAATTTGAGTATTGCATAGTATTTTTTTTTTTATTATTATTTTAGCTGGGCTACAGAAGCAAAGGGCATTATTCTAACGGTGCCATAAAGGTATTTTAGTGTTAGCCCTCTCTGCTTCTAAAGATTAGGTCTATTATAATTTATACACCGTTATACACCATAGAGGCCTGTAAAAAGATGCTAAGCAGAGCATGTGGCTAATTAAAATACATAAACAAAGACACTAAGTTCCTGCTGCTGATGCCACCCTGCGGTTCATTTTGGCCAAATTGTTGCACAGCCAAACCGGGACATTACAGAGGTAAAAAGACTCCTTTCTCTGTGATTATCAGTGTTTTTAGCATCTGCAGAGTCTCCACAGTAAGCTGTTCTGGAGCTAGCAGCAGCATTAGCCATAACACAGGAAACAGTGCGGTGCTTCGAGGACGCTAATTTCCACTAAAGTCGATTTTACAATTTGGCTTTTTGACATCGTCCAAAATAATTTGATTTATTGCCCAGCCCTATTGTCCACTGTATATACATTTCACAATTCTTCCATTTGAGAAAATTCTGTGTAAAAATCCAAACTTGTTTTGGTTGTCTGATGGTGATATGTTGAGTTGGCTGTTTAAAAATGAGAGAGAAGGCATGAACACCTAGAGAAAGAGCTCTGTGTTCTGTCAGGATGAACGAGCCTATTAATAATGTAATTGTGTTGTTATGCAATTGTTATTGTTGTATGGCGTCATCTTTCTCATAAATGTTGAAAGTGTAAGCCTGTATGGGCTGGGCACGTTAGTGTATGACATGCAAATAAAAATATTCATTCACTATTATTTTGTATAAAGTATTACACCTTTTGTTAAGTTGAAAGACTGTAATAAATGCTGACATGTCTAAATCTGAACTCCAGGTCCAACAATGGCTTTACCCCGAGCAGCTTCACCCCTCAATGTCTCCCCCCAGAGTGCCACCCCCAGCATCGGCCAAGTGCCCTCTGCTGCTCCTATTGACGACGGCAATGAACCAGTCAATGTCACCATCACAGTCAAAGCTACATAGTCATAAACCTGGCAGCCTCCTTAAAATATTCTTCCACATTTTGCAGTCAAGTTGACTAGTTATTAAAATAATTGCACTTTTGACTACTGTAATTCAAATGGCTGTACTTTAAAGGCTGTATGTTTATTGCTTGGTCAAATTGAAATAATTTTTACTTTGATGATTCAATCTGATGTGTATGTTTCATCAATAAACTTTGTTCTTTTAAGTAAAAAATATTTTTGAAGAGCCAATAATCTCCAATTTTTTATGGAAACAGTCAGAGGTCTTTAAAAAATAATTTATTCAAAACTATGAGCTATATTTTGTCAAACAAAATCAGAACAAACCAATCTCTCTGAACCAAACACTAAAAACAAAATGTGAGACTAGTTGGAAATTTATGCTTAAAGCTAAACATAATTAGCATTTCTGAAGGTACCCAAAAGGACATTACTTTCAGAAATGCAAAACTTGGACATGTTGGGTTCTGACAGATAAAAATAGAGACAAAGACAAAACCAGAACATCAAAACAGGAACAATTAAATATGTACATGTTTCTCTGTACTGTTGACACAATGCAAGCTTCACTGTGAAATACCAGAAACAGAAGATAATGGTCAGTTGAGGGGCAGCAAAACCTTCTGAGTGCTGATAATATCACCAAGTTTTTGTTTTATCTTAACAAAGAGACGTTTGAACTCCAGGCCATCACCCTAAAAAAACAACATATTCACCCATGAGTTCAGAAATCATATTGTTCATTTTTTCCAACTTAAATGATGCATTAAAAAAACAAATACATATTCAAACTGACTTTTGCAATGGGAAAGCATGAATATACAGGAAATACTGAATAAAATTCTGCTTTAAATGTGGTTTTACACAACACTACTTTAAGGTTTTGGCCCTTTTTTTTTTTCTTACTTGGTCTTGTCTAGGTCTTGAATTTAGTGGATAGGTAACAAAAGGGTAGTGTTTTGTAAGATTTCACAGTTTTAATATCAAAGGCTTACCTTAGACAGCCTAAAGTCCAGCAACACCTTGTGATTCATCTCCAGCACATGGACTTTAAAAATAAGTTTGTTGTTGCGTTTATCCAGTGTACTCAGCGTCACCTACAAAATTTAAACATCAGTATAAAGTGTAAAAAAATATGGAAGCTGTATAATAGTAAACACAATACAAATCTGAATTAAATTGGTGGGTGAAAATGTACCTGTTTGGTGCAGCTGAGTTTGAAGCCAATTGCTAAACTGACGCTGATATCTTTGAGGGCACACAGAGAGGCATCAGCATCCACATTGGTGAAAAAACGTGTCATTCGCCGCACCAACCTCTGCCATGGATTCTACAAAAGAATGAGCGGGGGGATTAGATACATTTATTCAACATTATTAAGAAGCATCAGCGTACACAACCTACCTGACTGGCTCCAGGAGTGCCTAGAAGTTGACTTCCTAGGAGCATGTGTTCTGGTTTAATCGGCTGAGAAAAGCTGACCAGACCATCACTTTGTCCATTAAATGCAGTTTCCCAGCTTCCCGGAGCAAAATCAGGCTGAGAGCTGGAGAACTGCATCCTGTCGTCACTGTAGGAAATGGAGAAAGATATTTAGATCACAAGAATTTATCAATTGCAAAAATGTTAACAATTGGATTTATACAAATTAGATTTATACAGCACCTTCCAAGGCACCCAAAACGCTTTACAAGTCTATTACAGTCACAGATTTGATAGATTTTTTTAAATAAACCTTGACCTGTTGGTTCTGGACAAGTGTGCTGGATCAGAACGAAGATGTTTGCTTCCTGGTGGTGGTGGCTTTACACCTACAGAAACAGACAATATAAATAGTATAAACTATCACATAAACAAGCTATCTTGTTTGTTAATTTAATATTTTAGCGACTTGCCTTGAGTAAACCAACGGTCATTTTTAATGTCTGAAACAGTAATTCGCTTGTCAGGGTCTGGTAGTAGTAACTTGGACAACAAACCTGTAAAAAGAGAATTATTTAACACAAACAAATAGAGTTATGTAATATACAGCACTCTGCAAAAGGTTTAGACAGGGTTTTAAGAAAGGCTATGAACAAAATGACATTAAATGGCATAAAAAAGAAGAAAATGAAGCACTCAGAGAGCACAGACCTCTGCCAAGGCACTGGATCTATAAAGCAATAGTAAAGATGCAGTATACTGCCAAGACCTGGACTCAAACCCGAAGTTCTTCTCATTCAGCCACTATTGAGCCACCAAACTTTAATACATATCTCACAATAGTTTTAGTAGATTGTTTACCAATCATTTGTTCTTTTAGAGAGTTAAGTTAGTTTCTTCAGTCTACAGTTATGTCCATAGGTATCTGGACACTGACACAAGTTTTGTTATTTTAGCTGTTAACCAAAACATATAATTCATATGTATTTAAAGTGCAGACTCTCAGCTGTAATTTGAGAGTATTTACATCCAAATGGGACAAAGGGCTTAGGAATTACAGCTCTTTAATATGTAGCTGCCTTTTTTTCAGGGGCTCAAAAGTAATTAGACAGATGAACATTACCATGAATAAAATGTTATTTTTTTCATTTTTATACTTTGGTGATGTCCATGGGCTCCAGACTTCAGGCAGTCATTACCTGCACAGAATTTTCACTAAACACTGGGTTTCCTAATTAATGTTGCTTTGCCAGGCCTTTACTGCAGCTGTCTTGACAGCAACTTGAGTCAGCGTCCAAATACTTATGGACCTAACTGTGTATCTCAAAATGGTACAGAATCACTCCTGGATCTAAACAGTGATCTAGATCCACACCAAAATTAATAACTTTGTCCTTGAATAAACGTACAAAATAAAAACTAAAACCCTGTATTTATTAAAGTGAAAGTACTTCCATGACATTGGGTCGGCGGCGCTCATACCTGCATTTGTGATTTTTGGCCAAGAGACAGTAGGGGCAGATGCAGGGCGCTTTATTCACCCTACAGTAACTTAATTAACCATCACAAGGACTCAGAAACAGTTTACAGGTACAAAAGTTACTGAGTTCTGCTTTAAAGCACTCTTAGTTAACATTTTTTCACACCTCACTAAAAGTGCACACTATTCAAAGTAATTAAACATGTTTATGGGACTTACTAAGAAGCATGGGTTGGATTTTTTTCCAAGGAGGTAGGTATGTTTTCTTTTGCAGCCAATCGGAGTACTCTTGACAGCTTTCACTGGGCTGATCCCAAGGTAACTCTACAAAGAAATGGTCAAAAATTAAAGGAAGAACTTTATACTTATTAACTAAAAGAAAAATTCTAGTTCAGAGGAATAAAACAAAGATTCCTACCTCCAGCTAACATAGCAGTGAGCACTATCCCACAGGCCCAAATGTCCGCTGGCTGAGCTTTGAACTCGGTTTGGCTTAAAAGCTCAGGAGCCACATAGGGCAGAGTGCCACAAATGCGTGACAGAAGCCGCTCGCGTCCTTTGAAGCGAAACAGTGTTGCTAAGCCAAAATCTGTCAGCTTCAGATTATCTAAAGGGGAACAAACAACAATCAATAGTTTTTCTTTATGTTTTTGAGTACGTGGCAGTACCTTACCTTTGTCATCAAGCAGAATATTCTCTGGTTTTATGTCTCTGTGAGTGATGCCAACACTGTGGAGGTACTCCTGCAAGAACAATTAGGAGATTAAAAGCAGGAAAAATCGAGGCCTCATTTAACATTAAAACAGAACTGATTCACTCACCACAGCTCCAACAAGTTGTTTGAAAAATCTATGAGCATCTTTTTCTGGCATTCCAACATCAGGCTCTAAATAAAACCATAAAACAACAAATATAAGTTGTAATGCCTTTTCATTTTTCAGTAGCCCGGTGTAGGATATTGTATACATTTTTTTGCTTATAATGTAACATAGAGGGCATTTAAAACAAGTACACTGTCCACATTATCCAAGTAATCACAAACTTTTGGTAAGTTATGGCAAATTATTTATACGAAAGGTGTCGTTCATGTTTAATTAATAATTTTATTTTACTTAAGCGCTTTACCAATTCGGTCGAAAAGCTCCCCTCCAGAGCAGTACTCCAAGAAGAGGTATGTGATGGGACCTTCCTGTCGCTGGCCATAAAAACGTACAATGTTTTGGTGGTTGAGAGACTACAAAACATAAGAGTTAGGTTATTCACAACATTACAAAAACTACTTTTGTGTAGTACCGTTTACTGACCTTATGGACACAGATCTCCTTCTTGACATTATCAGCACACTCTTTGGACTGACTGGTGTCAATCACTTTCACTGCTACTGCTTCCTCAGTCTGCCTATTCACCAGTAACCTGACTCTAACGTAACAATAACGAACAAAAGTACAGATCTGAACATGAAAAATATTTATAAGACAGTGACAATTGTAAATAATCAATGTGGGAGAGAGTGAAAAATAACGGCATTAAATATAAATTTTGGGAAAATCCTTCTTAAAGCACTGCATATTTCTTAACTTTTGACACCCATGTTAATGTTTTTTTGATTAGTATTCATTTTAAATAAGTTTTTATCACTTGGAAATGCCCCTGGTTAAAATCTACAAAGTGGTTTCGATCCATAGTAAATTGCATACTCTCCGTAAGCTCCTTCTCCAAGAGTCTGAACAACGTCCCAGTCTTGCACAAAAGGCACGGCCATGCTAGACACAAAAACAAAACACACAATTTTACGGAATCGAGGCTTTGTATTTAGATTGAATTTTATGATGAATTTCATATTCAGCTTTATATTTATTTCAGCTACTCACTACTAGTAGTGACCGTGACGATCTATCAGCACCTCATTGTATTTTATTAAGATGTAAAAATGGTATAATCTGATTCCTTTTCAGCCTTACCTGAGCAGCCAGCTGCCAACAGCGTTTCCCCTGTGTCTATTTAATTAACTATACATGCGGGATGTCAGAGAGGCTTGAAAAATTGGCGGGTTGTTGTTATGATCTAATGACAACTTCCGGCTCTGACTTCATTTCCGTTTCGTATTTGTGCATTACCGCCATCTTGTGGCGCCAGTTAACCAAGGCTTTCTCACTTTTATATAATGGTGAGTAGTTAGAACTTATAGGCATAATATGTGTAATCTACATTACATAAAAATTAGCACAGGTTGATATTGACAAGCCAAGGAGCTTCACTTTCCGTGCTTACTAAGCATATATTTTACACTGCAAAAACCACTGTAGTACACTTAGCCTACTATAATTATTTTCTTTCACAGCAAAAATCAGAAAATGTAGTCTTTGACCCCTTCATGACCTCCTGTAAGTTAGGTACTGCTACTGCAGAGACAGTTCTTTCCTTTAAGCTTAATGCATTGAATCAAAAATTGGTGCAATATTCGATATGTCGTGCAAAAACTAAAAGATTCATCAATGGATGATGACTCCCCATTGAATGATTAAGTCATTAGCTAGTCCATTATGAAACTCCCCAGCCAATGTGCACATCTATAACAGCACAACTAAAGGTATAAATCTTACGCAGACAGTGGACAAATGACACAAAAAATGCAAATCGCTAAGCCCTATCTCAGCTATATATGTGCATATGTTATGAGATTACTGCGGTAAAGTGGGCCGCCAAGTCATGGTAATGTGCTCACAAATATGCTGAGTACTTATGGTAGCTGTGGCAGCAAGGACCCCTCTTGCTTCTTCTGGAAGAGAGAGCTTGCTGCTCTTACATAAATGTAATTTTTACCTTGAATACACCTTTAAGATTATATGTTGATGATGTAAAATGAAATAAAATGTATTTTAAACATTTGTACATTTATTTTAACTAAAGTATTAGGCTATAATTAAATGTATACTTAAAACATTTCCTGAAGATTACTCTCTCTGTATAATTAAAATCTTTATGGCCCTTCTCCTCATTCATATATGTATAGTATACAATATATAAAAGTGCAGTAACATTACAGTGTTTGTAATTATAAACAGCACAATACATTGCCCCAAGGTGCCATTTTTGAAGTATTTAAATCATTTTGTTCAGATGTGTGCAACATGTTTTAATAAATCATATTCAAAGAACAGTTAAATGACCCATGGTGGCCTTTGTAAAAGGACATTATGATATAAATAACACTTACAATTAGCACCCTTTTATTTTGTATATTCTCTATCTTATTGATTTTTTCATACCTGGACATAATTGCTATCTTATTTTTTGTCCTTGTATTGTTTCTGTAGTATTATTGACTACCATTTGTTGCTGTATTGGCCCATTCCAGGGGGTAAGATGGAATGGGATAAAATTATACAAAATGTTACTGTGCAAAATACAAGGGTCAAATGGATCATGAACTGCTTACAAGCACCGGCATGTTTTATATTTTAGGACTGATTGGCTCCATAAATTATGTGATGATTGTCTTCCTGCAGTGGTTCAAAAGTGAATCATTAACACATTTTATGTAAAAGGATATCAATACATGACTCAAACAATCTGTTGTAAGTAATTGGAGAAATGTAGTCAGTGGTACAACCACATCATTATGTTGAGATTGCTTTATCAATGACAGAATCAGCTTGGCCAAATTGTGTGGCTGGGTTTTGGGAAATGATGAAGCAAGTGTTTGTTTTTTTGTATTAGTTGCACAATCAAGTATTTTATCAGCTGTCTGCTAAGTGTACATATTGTGGAAAAAATACCAGATCATTGCTACATAGCCATGGGCTTTTTGGGTCTTGACACACAAAACGTCAATTTAAATCAGAGCTTTCTTTAAATAAAATGGATAGTGTTGATTCAATTAAAAATGACATTTATTTTTCACTGTGGCCAGCATAAGTTGAGGGAAAAAAGGGTATATAGTATACCTGCTCCAGATTCCTGCATCACACATTGATTTATTTTATTTGTTATGCAGTTAATCAGTAACAGATTCCCGTCATCTTGAGCATCGGAGCTCATTTTAAGGCACATGGGTAACACTGTTAAAACATTAGTAGTATTGCTGCATATTGTTGTGGAATTGAAGAAAACGAAATGTTGTTTTCTATTCACTGGAGCTGTTTTGCTGCACTTTTGTGTTTTCTAAACCAAGGTAAGCCCTTTTAACAAATACTGTGATTTTTTTTCTAGTTTTGTCTAGTTAGTTTATAAACTTTAGTTTTTTTTCTTAATCCAAGTCGCTGAAGTTACTAATTGCTGAATATCAATCAGACAGTTCTATATAAAGCTTAAACATTTGATTAGCTTTCCATGTAAAAAAAAAAAAAAAAAAAATGTTTCTCAGTCCAATTGTGGAAATGTTTTTTGTTTCAGGAAATGTAGTTTGGTCCCTTTGCAGAGAACACAATGTACAAATTGAAGGAGGAACATATACATTGTCTAACGGGCTTGATGAGGGCAGCATACTAAAATACGAGTGCAATGAGGGCTTCTACCCATCGCCTCATTTGGTCCGCACATGTAACTTCAATGGAAGGTGGGACCCTGCACCTACAAGACAAAGATGCAAAAGTAAGTAACTGGATGAAACCTAGCTGCCACCACTTTTTGTCATAACATTTACTGAATATTGTGTTCGATAGAGGTTGAATGTCCAGATCCAACTGTCCTGGAAAATGGCAATGTCTGGCCAAATGAGCCAAGGTACTTTTATGAAAACGAAATCACATATGAATGCTACTCGGGATTTAAATTGTACGGCTCTTCCCATCGCACCTGTTTATCGAGTGGGAAGTGGAGCGGTCCTCATCCTGTATGCCGTCGTGACTGTATGTATTTTTTTAAATGCAGTTTCCTTTGTCTGTCTTTTCTATGATGTGATTGTCTCACTTCTCATTACAGCTGGAAATCATTGCCCTGATCCTGGCATCCCACCAGGCGGGTCTAGGACTGGTTCTCTGTTTGATATTGGAGAAAAAGTAACATACAGCTGCAATGACAATAACATGATCTTAATGGGCTCAGAAGAAAGAGAGTGCCAGGAAGACCGCCATTGGAGCGGCAAAGAGCCAACATGCTATTGTAAGATTTACACCGATTAGGCGTAACCTTATGACTGCCTGCCTAATATGCAACAAACCTTTATCAGAACATTAACTTCTTCAGCATGTTGAGCCACAGTAGCAGTACAGTTCTCTTGACCACATTTGATAGACACTTACTTCTGCAGACTGGGAACACCCCACAATAGCTGCAGTTTTGGAGATCCTCTGACACAGTTATCTAGCCATTACACTTTAGCCCTTGTCAAACTCATTCTAGTCCTTACACTTACACAATTTTCAGGACAAAAGGTCGCAAACTTCCAACTGTCAATGGTTGTTTTGTTATATTTGATCAGTGTAAACCTACTGACATTTCAGGGTTTGGCACAACATTTTAAAACCCATATCATGCTGTAACTTTATTAGTAAATTATAATTTGCTTCTTGCAGACAGACACACTTATGACACGCCTCTTGAGGTTTCACAGAAATTTGGGGGCGAAATCAAACACACTCTTGTATCTTTAGAGACAAGTAAGTATAGATAAAGAGATCTAATATTATTCATTGCTGTAACTCAGAGTCTGGTTGACTATATGTTGTTTTACTTACATTTATGCTTTCTTGTCCAGATGATACACAGGAAGGGAGAATAATTCGGTTAACCAAAAGTGGCATTCTTAACTTTTACATTGGATTGGATGTCTCTTCGAGCATCCGTCCAGAGCATTTTGAAAATGCCAAAAAAGCTGTATTAATACTTATTGAAAAGGTAATGTGTTATTCTTCATTCAAATGATAGCTGAAAAGCATAAACTGATGCTTCCTATGTGCTAGAAGTCAGCATTTTTGTGCTGAGATTATTTAGAGAATGGTTGGCCCTGTTCTATAAAAAAGATCTTGTTGATAAATATGCTGACTTGTCAGAGCATGGTCAGTACTGTAATCTGTAAATGTATTTGTTCAGACATTTAGACAATGCTTTACTTGTTTAAACTTGACTGGTGCATTCAGGAGTGCTAGTAAATTTTGTTGTTAAATATTAATAGCCAATCAGAGATTATTTGGGTAGCACTGCAATATAGCGTACCCAGTCATAACTTAGGCTGCATGAACAGCAGTGCATTTCTGGTGCCTCTTGGCTGCTATTCATTGGCTTCTTGCCAACACACAGTTTCCTCTGGCGAAAACATCAATTATCCAATAAACTAAGCACTTTGAGACCTATATGGAAACATAGCAGGTGCATTATCAAAATATTTTACAGCTTTACTTTTTTCTACATAGATTGCATCTTTCTCTGTGAGTCCAAATTATGAAGTCATCTTCTTCTCTTCAAAACCCCTTGAAGCTATAGACATCTTATCATTTTTTGATGACAATAAGAAGTCTTTGGCTGATTTAGTGAATCAGTTGAAAAACTATAAAATTACCAGTAAGTCAAACAGATTAAGTTTTTTTTTCTTTTTTTGCTTTTGACATGTTTAATGGAGTGTGTTTTTACTTAAAAGGGAGAGATCAAACTGGAACAAATCTCAAAGTGGTTTTTGAGAAATTCCTGGAGAAAATGGCCATTATAAAACAACGTCAGCAAGAAAGGTTTAAGGCTCATCAGCATGTTATCCTTGTTTTTACAGATGGTAATTTAACTTTTTCTTCCATAAACCTATGCTGCAAATGCGCTCATTAACCACTGTCTTTGTATCATTTCTATACAGGAGGTTATAATATGGGAGGTGCACCAACTCAAGCTGTTGAAAGTATTAAGTCTATGGTTTTAATGGATGACCCAAAGGGAAGAGAAGAAAATCTTGGTGAGCACAATGTGTTGCTTTGGAATTTATTTTAATCATTTGTTCTACGTAACACAACATTAGTGCATTCACTTTTCCTTGCATTTCAGACATTTATATTTTTGGCATTGGGGCTCAAATCTATGATGGCAATCTCAAGCGCCTCACATTTGGAACCGGAGGCGAACATTACTTCAGATTAAAGAGTGATACGGATTTGCATGCCACATTTGATGACATTATAAGTAAGGGCAATCACGTTTCTGTCTGCAGTTTATTTTTTTTATTATTTATGTACAACATATTTTTAACCTGTCAATGGTCTTAGTAGTAAAATGCTAAGCCAGGCACACACTAATACAAAAGGAGCCAACACACTGCAGAAGCTTACTGTACCTGTAAATACACATTTATTGCATTGATTTATAAAACTGGGCGCACATGTGCTCAGCCTCACACACACAAACGTGAGTGTGTAGACATTACTGTATACAAAATGGCATAAACAGTGGGTCATTGTTGTGTAAGAGATAGCCATTTTTGATTGAATTGTCCGGGTGTCATCTTCAGTGTCATCCTTTAACAGATGCAGTATGCCCATGTTTAATATGCTAACTGCTCTTATGTAGATGAAGATGACGTCAGGGGCTTGTGCGGTCTTCACAGAAACTATCGATTAGACAGAAGGGAGGCGTTTCCATGGGCTGTGTCTGTTACTGTTATGGTAAATGTTTGAGTGTTTTATCATTCATTTATTAAATAATGAAAAACTGAATATAAATCATGAACATATTTTATATGATGTCTTGTTTGTCATTTTAGGCTAATGAGAAAGCAACACATTGCCTTGGCTCTTTGGTTTCTCCCCGTTTTGTGTTGACTGCAGCCCATTGCTTCACAGTTGATAATTTAATTGACAAAATTAAAGTGGAGGCGTCACCTGGCAGACAGCTTGGTAAAAATAATAATATACAATTTCATATTATTTTTCTCTTTAATCAGGTTAAGTAAAGTGTTTTGAATTGTTCCAGATGTTCAAACGATTCACACACATCCACAATACAACATTTCTGCCAAAGCAAAACAGGGCATACAGGAGTTTTATGACTATGACGTGGCTCTACTTGAGCTTAAAAAAGATGTGCCCATTTCTGTTACATTGAGGTAAGCTTTGATTTATTTCTTTTTCTTGATTGTGGGAAGTGGCATTGATCTTTGGTAAGGATGTGTCCAGATTAAACCTTGTCTTTGCCGTCTTCAAAGATCAGTAGATTTGAATAAATACTGCATTTCTTTTAGAGGAACTCTAGTTAAACTATAATCTTTGTTTGTCAGACCTATATGCCTTCCTTGCACCGAGGAGACCAACGGTGCATTAAGACAGACTTTAACTTGTCAGCAGCAAGGTGAGAGTCATCACATCACAAAATTTCTATGAATTATTGTGGAGGACATTCTAGGTTATTCTTTTTTAATATTATTCAAATCTTTTTGTGTGTGTGCGTTGAGAAAAAATAAGTTATGACTATGATTGTGGTAATATTTAATAATCTTTTACACTTTTACAGTATTATTTTCTTGTTTAATATAGAACAGTTGCTAATATCAAACAATGAAAGGCTAATTTTTTTGACAAAGAAAAATCTTGGTGAAAAAGACGCCCATGTGAAGCTCGGAAACACTGTAAGTTTTTTCTCCTCAGTATTGAGCTGCTTTTGTACTTGTCAGTCACTCAAATGTGACTTATTTCTGTAGAGACCAGCCTGCATTGTCAAAGCACTAGATGCGCCAGGCATCACAACCACAGATGTGTCCGAGGTTGTGACAGAAAACTTCTTCTGCACTGGAGGTGAAGAACCATATGTAGACAAAATAGCATGTAAAGGTATGTTTAAAAAACTGCATTTTTAATAAAGAAAGTGCAAAAAGTAAAGAGTAATTCCTTCTTTGTTTTTTATGAGAGCTTATTTGAATACAACTATGTGTCTTTCTTGTAGGTGACTCTGGAGGCGCTGTGTTTAAAAATTACTTGAATCGGACAGTACAAGTAAGCATCTGTTCACCATACTGCCACCACATACTGAGGCAAATAAGAAAGTGATCCACAAAAACTACATTTCTTCTCACAGGTTGCCGTGGTCAGCTGGGGAAATAAGTTCATGGATAGCTGTCAACAAGGAGGCATTGTGACGTCAGACAAAGATTCAAGAGATTTTCATTTCAATCTTTTTAAAGCTGTACCTTTTCTAAAATCTATTCTTGGGAAGACAAATGAGACTTATGCTCCACTTAAATTTGTAGACTAGCCAACGTTGTCTTGGCCACGCTTCATAACATTACCAGCAACACAGTACAGCAGTAATGTTTTGTTATTTTTGACAAATACTGTAAATTCATCAAATTAAATGAAATAAATAATGGCATTTTGTCACTTGGGTATGTCATGCTTGCACAGCTATGATAATCTAATTCAGTGTTTTTATTGACCTTATAAAAATGTATCCCTTTTGAAAACATATTTTCACTAAAATAATTCCTCACCAGTTATTAACCTGGTCAGAGCCAAATTGATACGTGTGACACTCTACTCCATTCAAACAATTTGCACTATAAATATTTGTACAATATGTCTTTTGTCACTTTGTGATTTTCTGTAGCTTGCTAAGGTCAGAGAGATAAATGTGTTACATAGACTTTCTTAATGAACAGATTCACTGGAATATTTTAAAGGCATAATATACACAGAATTATTATCCTAGCACCATGCCCTATTTAATTTTTTCCTTGGCTTTATTGGATAGTGTAGTTGAGAAGTGACAAAAAATCTTGGGTGAGAGAGCGGGGAGAAACATTTTGCAAAGTGTCGGTGGCTGGACTCAAACGCAGGACGCCACTTCTACTTCTATTTTAGTTTTTGCTAAGAATCTTGAGTCTATACCATTGCAAGACAGGGCCAAAAATTATTACTCCAGCCACAAGAGGTCAGTAAAAGAACAAATGATTTGTTATAGTGTTCACAAGAAGAAGAAAAATATCCTCAATTCAGTTCTAAGTCTTGGCATTATATAAGTATTAACTTTTGCACGGTAGGGGCATCATCTTTGTGAAGTTTTCATTTTTTTGTTTTTGGAAATCCTATTTTTTAACCCATAGTTTAAATATAACAGTGTGTTGCTGCTTGATAATATCATAACTCCTTTTCTCTTCTACATATAATTGACAAGGCCCCAGTCAATTTAAGTGGGATTTGGCATAACAAAGAAAGAAAGATAACAAATAACCATAACAATCACAATTCACATTTCACATAAACAATTATGATTGGTCGGGAAGGACTGATTTAGGTGGAAATTGCTTGTGCCTGACCCATTTACTGAAGTGGGTCTGCCTGGTCAGATGATAAAAAGGGCAAAGCAACATTTCCCAGCACTGTTTTTTATCTTTGATTAAGCTTCATTGATTTTAATTTGTTTGTACTGCAGTTAATAAGTAATAGAATGGGCTTAGTTCATCGTCACTTACTGGCACAGCTCATTCTGAGACACAAGGATAACTCTGGTAATAAGGTCAGAATGGGGTTTTCTTTTCACTGGACTTGGTTTGGGGCACTTTTATGTCTCTTTAACAAAGGTAAGTTTCTTTATAGATACACAGATCAGGCATAACATTATAACCACTGACAGCTGAGGTGGGTAAGCTAGTAAACATTTTGTATTTCAAAGTTGATGTGTTAGAAGCAGGAAAAATGGGCAAGCATAAGAAATGACGCGAGTTTGACAAGGGCCAAATTATGATTGGCAGATGAATGGGTCAGACCATCCCCAAAACTGTAGCTCTTGGGTGTTCCTGGTCTGCAGTGGTCAGAATCTATCAAGAGCGGTCCAAGGAAGGAACAATGGTGAACCAGCGACAGGTGACGCACATGTGGAGCAAAGCCTGGCTGTGTGGTGTCATCCAACAGATGAAGTACAGTTAATGCTGGTTTTGATAGCAAGGGGTCAGAATACACAAAACATTGGACTTTTTTTGTGTGTGTGTATAGGGCTGCATATTAGGCAAGTGGTCATAACACATAACATTATGCAGCTGATCCTAATGCCTTGCCTGATCAGGGTATGCAGCATGTCTCAATTTCTAAAATGTGACCTAAAACCTGCTCCAGGAGATGTTGTTTGGTGTGACTGCTCATTGGAGGGGATGCAGATTCAAGAAGTTAACTACACCTTGACAAATGGCCTTAATGACGGCAGCATTCTCCGATATCAGTGTGCAGAGGGCCACTACCCATATCCTGAACTAGCCTACAGGTGTCAGCGAAACAACAGGTGGGATCCTGCACCCCGGAGACCAAGATGCAAAAGTAAGTAATCAGAAGAGTGTGACCCATTCAAGACATTAAGTACTGTGCAAAAGTCTTAGAAATTTTAGTTAAAAAAAATATGAAGAAAGAAAAGCGTATACCTTTACCAAGACACTGGTCCTATCTCACAATGGCAAGATTAAATGCCCAGATCTGGACTCAAACTCAAGGAGAAGGGGTGAAAAGTCTTCTAAAAATAAACCTTTACCATCTTGTTTTTTTGTTTTTTTATATAAGATCTTTTAATTCAGGTGTAGATGCTATTTCTATGGAGACATAAAACCCTTATATCTGATAATGGTAAATAATGTACTAAAACAAATCATTGTTTTTTTAGTGAGTGAAATTAGTGTATTTGGTCTGTATCTCAAAATGAGACAGGATCTCTTAAAGCACTCCTGGATCTAAACATTAATCTGGATCTGCACGAGAATTAATAATTTTGTCCTTGGCCCATTAAAACTACAACAAATTGTCATAACAAAAACAAACAAACAAAAAATGTTTTAAGTACTATTAGTTAACAGCATTTTTATACATAAAACTAAAACATTTGTACAGTGCTGGCTGTTCTAATCCATTGACTTGCTTTTGTAGTGGTTGAATGTCCAGATCCAACTGTCCTACAAAATGGGTATATTTCTCCAATACAAGAATCTAGAAAGTATTATTATCAAATCCAAATAACTTACCAGTGCTACTCAGGATACACATTATTCGGACCGTTCCGACGCACTTGTTTAATGAATGGGAAGTGGAGTGGCTCTAATCCAGTTTGTCGACGTGACTGTAAGTAATTATTATTTACCTAATATAATTCCTCTTTTCTTTACCATAACATATACATTTCTTTACATTGCAGCTGGAGATTGTCCTGATCCTGGTGTCCCACCTGGTGGCTCAAGGTCAGGAAACACTTTTGAAATTGGAGATAAAGTGGTATTCAAGTGCAGAAGCAACATGATTTTGATTGGCTCAGAAGAAAGAGAATGCCAGCTGAACGGCCAGTGGAGCGGCAAAGAGCCATCCTGCTACTGTAAGATAGAGAAATACTTCTTTAATGTAGTTTATTAGTAATGTGACAGTGGCCAATACAGATTGATGCATTCATATAGATTAAATTTAATATTTCTCCAAAAAAGAATAAATCAAGATACCAGGAATGTGTTAGCAGCTTGTTAACTTTTATCCTAGTGCTTGAAATAAGGGCATGTGGACTAAGCTATGGTTCTCAAAGCAACATTATGTAGTATTTGGACCTTGTATTTTTGAACTAATGTTTTGAAAATGATTTTGTTAATAGATCAACTGTGGACTACATGGAGTTAGTCAGTGGCTAACTATAGGATGAAGCTTTCTAATATGAGTCAAAGGAAAAAAATAGAGAAAGCATGTGCAAACTGAAAATGTGAACAAAATGCAAACAAAAATCTAGAAACTATGGCTGAATCCAAATACACTAAATTGTACCTCCTAACATAAAACATAGGAGGTTCCTTATGCAGTCAGGAGAAGGCGCTTAAGCTACATTTGGAGGATCTGACCATCCTAACCCAGTGGCAGAAAAAAGGGAAGTTACGGTGACTTACAGCTGTTTAATAAAAACCACAATACCCAGAAAATGGAGCAATAGAAAGCAGTGAAGCCCCTTTTCTAACTCCTTCCTTATTGAATTGAACACAGAATAATAAAGACAGAAGACCTCACTGACAGATTCAGTCTCTTCTACTGCATCGGTTTGTTAATTTCATCAGTAATCAGCACAATTTGTCAGCAAAATCCCGCACATTTAACACATTTATGAATTGTCAAATCTGTGTGAAATACTTTTACTGTTTTACTTGCAAGTACATTTAAAAGTAAGTGCTTTTATACTTTTACTTAAGTAGAAATTTTAAGCTGATATTTTTACTTTTACTTGAGTAAATTTTGGCAGTACTTTAACCTAAGTAAAGAAACTGAGTACTTCTTCCACCACCACCACTTACTTCATGCTCTGATCCGCCTCTTTCTCTGCTCTGCGTCGCCGTGCTGTCACATGACTCAGTGGCACACAGCAGCCTGCAGCGAGCAGAGTCCTGTGTCTGTTCAGTTTAAACAACCAATACACTCCAAAAATAAAGGGTATAGGTAAAGGGTAAAGTGGCCCTGGATCACTAGGTGAACAGAACAGAAAACTACTACGAAGAGAGTTTTGAACCACAAAGAAGGGAGAGACATTTTTGCAAAAATAACTCTGTCTAGATGACTCTTATAGACTCTGACAAGTGTCTGGATTCTGGGTTGAGATATTTTTGACCATTGCTTATTACAAAACATCTCCAGTTAGATTTGATGGCTTCTGAGGATGGACAGCCCTCTTTAAATAAACCCATAGATTTTCAATGATATTCAAGTCTGAGGACTGTGATGGCCACTCCGTAACATTATACTTCTTTCTCTGCATGAATGCCTTTGTGGATTTTGAATTGTGTTTTGGGTCTTTGTCTTGTTGGAATACCCAACTCCGGTGTAACTTCAACTTTGTGACTGATGCTTGAACATTGTTTTCAAGAATCTGTTGAAACTGGGTGGAATCCATCCAACTCTCAGCTTTAACAACTAAAAGGGTCCCGTACCTGCCCACACAGCCCCACAGCACGATGGAACCTCCACCAAAGTTGGCAGTAGACAGCAAGTGTTTTTCCTTGGAATGCTGTGTTCATCTGTCACCAAGCATAGTACTTCTTGTTGTGACCAAATAACTCAATTTGTGTCTCATCAGTCCACACCACATTATTCCAGAATGAATCTGGCTTGTCTAAATGAGTTTTTACCTACCTCAAGCAACTCTGTTTGAGGCTTGGCATCACCCTCCCAGACAGCTGTTCTGTGCGCAAAGTGCTCTGAATTGTTGAACGATGTACAGACACCCCATCTGCAGCAGGATGATGTTGTAGGTCTTTGGAGGTGATCTGTGGGTTGTCTTTAACCATTCTCCCTATTCCTTGCCTATGTCTCGCTGGTATTTTTCTTGGCCTGCCACATCTGCCCTTAACATCAACTTTGCCTGTGTCCTTCCATTTCCTGATTACCATCTTCTCATTATCTCACCTGTCTATGATGTTCAAGGCTTAACTGACTATTCTAACAAGTTTTGTGTTGCAAGTAATCCATTTTGAGAAGTTACATGATTTCAAATCAGCAAACTTTTAAGAGTGCCCAAATATTTTTCATACACTTAAATACTGCTACACTAAAATCTGTCGTCAGAAAAACACCCTAGAATTCATTAGAAAATGAATGACATACCTCAGTGATCTTTTTTTGTGAAGACAGAGTAAATTATTATGCAACCTCAGAGAGGTGCCCAAACTTTTACACATGACTGTAAGAGCATGGCTCTTCCATGGCTACTTTGCAACTACTTTTGAGTGTTTGCATCGTTGACTGATGAGTGGAACTTAAGAGACATGCACCTAATCTGCCCTTAGTGAGAAGAGAGAAAGTAAAAAAGCTCTCATTAAGAAGACAATTCCAATAAATACTGATTCTTTTTAGTTATGAAATGTGAAATACTACTGTAGAGGTGTCAAAATTATATAATATAGGACTTTTAATTTGTTTTTTGCAGACAAATACACATATGATTCACCATGGGAGGTTTCAGAGGCATTTGGTGGGGAAATCAAACACACCCTCATCGCACACACAGTTGGTAAGTATTGTTTTGACATTTTAAAGCTGTGTTGAATTCAGTATCTTAATCTCACTGAGTTTCTCTTGTTCATAGAAAAAACACAGGGAGGCAGAACAATTAGGTTAACTCAACATGGGATACTCAACATATTCATTGCTTTGGACATCTCTGAGAGCATTGACAAGGAGGATTATAGAAATGCCAAAGAGGCTGTTACAACACTGATTAGAAAGGTAAACAGCAGTTTGACTCTTGGATAAGGCTGAACAATTACATTTATGCAACATATTTTTCTTCTTTCCTTTCTGCGTTTTCCTTCTGTGGTCGCCACAGTGAAATGATCTGCCTCATAGTGTGCAGTGATTTGCACATTGATTTGGCAAAGATTTTACATCAAATGTCCTTTCTGTCACAACCCTCTCCATTTATCCTGGCTCATACTTTTAGCAGTTTCACATCCTTTCCATCTGTCAGTGAGACACTTGAGCTTGTTTTTCACAGGTTTAATAGTAGTTTAATATAAAAAAAAAAAATCGCACTATTTTCTTAGCAAACTATGAAATAAATCCAAGTACCCCCTGTACCCCTGTTTGGGAAACGCTGATCTAGAATAATGCATAAGGAAATCAAAAACTGTTGGTCTTGTACATAAGTTGCCTTAATAATGCTTTTTTATGTAATTGTGTATGTCAGGGGCTAATCTGATATTTTGTGTCCACAGATTGAAAGTTTCTCTGTGTATCCAAAATATGAAGTCGTTTTCTTCTCCTCCAAGATCCACACAGTCATTAACATTCTTGATTTCTATGGAATTTCCAACCCACCATCATTAAACATTTTACTGGATAAGTTTGAAAAATTTAAAATAAAAAGTGTGTCAAACTCAATACAGAAATGCATGCTATGTCATATTATATTGGTAAAATGGGTCTGACTTACTGTGTATATTTTAAAGGTAAAGACAAGGTTGGAACAAATCTCAATGCAGTCTTTGAGAGATTTCTTGAAAAAATTGCTATAATAAAGACACGAGAAGAAAATTTTAGTGAGCACCAGCATGTGATCATTTTGTTCACAGATGGTAATTTCAATATATTTACTCCTAAATTATACAGAATTATTGATATGAAAATAATTCTTTGGGTCATTTCATTGCAGGTGGTTATAATATGGGAGGTGCACCAACTGAAACTGTTGAAAGAATAAAGTCGATGGTTTATATGGGCCAACCAGAGCAAAGGAAAGAACACCTTGGTGAGCATGTTTAATCATTTATTGTGTAATTTTTCTCTAATACATAAATCTAACAGAATGATGAGCTCTCTTCTTTCATGTTATTGCAGACATTTACATTTTTGGCATCGGTACTCCAGTTTATGATGATGTTTTAAAGCCTCTCGCTGTTGGGACTGGAAAGACGCATTACTTTAGATTGAAAAATCTTGACGAATTGCACAAGACTTTTGATGAGATTATTGGTAAGTACTATCTGTACTCAAGTCTTTGGAAATATATTTTTGAAAAAAAAAAAAGGAAAAACTATATAAATATATATTATTTTGTCAATAGGTTTAATTATACTAATACTTTTATTGTACCAGGTGGAACACTATATTTACGTAGATAATATTATTATGTTGATTATAGTTTTATTTAATCCTTAATTACATGCTGTAATTAAATGCTGTCTTAATTACAGCATTTAAGAGTTATTATTTAGAAAAATGCCTGTTTACTTAGTATGAACATGTCTTCTGCAGATGAAGCAGACGTTACGGGCTTGTGTGGTCTTTACAGAGGCTATGACATAGAAGAAGACTCAGACAGCAAAGAAAAAAGGAAAATGTTTCCCTGGATTGTGTATATCACAGATACTACGGTAGTTTTAAGTTATTTACTAAATTATCATAAGTGTATTCAATTGTTTTTTGTATTTTTTTATTTTTTTTGTATACTTGTAAAAGTGTTTTATTTTTAGGCTGATGGAAAAAGAGATTGCCTTGGCGCTCTGGTTTCTCCTCGTTTCATTTTAACAGCTGCTCACTGCTTCAAGGACAACAGTGTAGCAAGCAGTGTGCAAGTGGATGTGTCAGATGAGCAGCAGTTAGGTAAAACAAATACTCACTTTTATATGTCCAGGTCTATCTCAAGAAATTATAATATTATGCAAGTCAAAGTATTTCTATTTGAAATACATATAACTGATTATTCATTTTAATTGTGATGATTATGGCCTACAGTTAATGAAAAATTATTATATATTATCTTATAATATATAGAATATTGCATATTACCACATACTTGTCACAACAATTACTATTAAAATAAATACATGCTTGAAATACTTTGTTTTTTGAACTGCACTCCTGAAATGATTTCACTTTTTTACAAATATTCAAATTTATTGACCAGATTCAGTAAACTGTTTGACTTGTTGCAGAGGTTAAACACATCCACAAACATCCAAAATACAATATTTCTGCCAAAGTGAACCAAGGTGTACGGGAGTTTTATGACTATGACGTGGCTCTCATCGAACTTCATAAAGATGCTCCAATAGCCATTTCACTGAGGTAGTAACCATAGTAACCATGCACATGGTTCATTAGCTTAGTGTTAAACTTATTCTGCTACTTTTCAGATTTATTTATCTTAAATGTATGTTTATTCTCCTTTACATTTAGACATCTTTACTGTCTAAGAGAGAGTCCAAGAGAAAGTAAAACTTTATATTTTTTAGGCCTATTTGCATTCCTTGCACAGAGGAGACCAATGCAGCATTAAGACATAATTTAACCTGCAAGGAGCAAGGTGAGGACCACATTGTCACACAAAATATGCAGCACCTACAGCAACTGCAGTATTTCGGGGTTTTATGCTGTCAGTAAATAAGAAATGTTAGGTGATTTTCAGTAATTACTGTATATTTTGTTCTGATTTGCTGCAGAACAGTTTCTAATTAAAGACAATGAAAGGGTAACCTTTCTGACAAAGAAAGGTCTTAAAGAAAATGAGGCTCGTGTGAAGCTCGGGGAAAGTGTGAGTAATGACTTATTTATATGTGCTAATCCTTTTTGTCAATCACTCACATTTACCTTAATCTCGTTATTGCCCATAAAGAGACAAGGCTGCATTGAAAAAGCACTGAAGGCTCCAAACATCACAGTTACTGATGTGACGCAGGCCGTGACAGAAAATTTCCTCTGCACTGGAGGTCGACATCCATTTTTAGACAAAGTATCATGTAAAGGTATGCAACTTATTTCGTTAAGGGCTTGATATGGGTGGCTGAAGCCTGTTCCAGCAACCACGGGCCAGGGGACACCATGGACAATGGTCAGTTACTATCAGGGCTGACACACACTGACTGACCATTACTCTCATATTCAACGTCTGCACAGTGGGGGAAGCCAAAGCACCCAGAGAGAACTTTTTTCTGTGAAGCAGGAGCACTAATCACTGCCACTGTACAGCCCTAACCTTTAGCCTGATGGTGCTAATGCATTTGCTTAAGCTGTCAAATGAATGTCACTATGCCTGGCACGGGGGGAAAAAGTGTTCTTTTAAGTTCACTTGGCCCTGTCCCTGTACAATGTATGTCCTTTTTTACTTCAGTAAAAATACTATGATTAAGCTCAGTCACTCAAGTGCTACCATGTCCTCTTGGCTCTGTGGCCACTCTCCATGGAGCTGGCAGCAGCAGCACTCACAGACACACACAGAGCACGCTCACAAGGGAGCAGTGTGAATCAGGGCGGAGAGCCAGGCAGGGACATGTGAAGGAAAAGTATTAGTGATATATTAATAGTTTATTTTACCGTTCTATAAGTAAGTATAAGTTTATCTAAGTTTAGTTTAGTATAAGTTTATAAGTCTATAAGTTTGTCTGGCTGTCTCACAACATCAAGTGGCATTTCATGAGCAATTCATGTCTCATTTGTTTCAGAAAAGGTTCAGTTCAGAATCAAATATTTATTCTGCCAATTGTAATTGATTATTTATACATTTATACTGTAGGCTCTATCACTAACTTTATACAGTAAAAATAGGTCTTTTCTTCGGGCATGTTATCATGAACACCTTTGCCTTCACCGTATGTACACATTCACACTATGTTTCTACAATTGCTGTTTTTGTAACAAAGTGTGTGTCTTTGGTTGTAGGTGACTCTGGAGGTGCTGTGTTTAGGAACTACGAGGGACGCACAATACAAGTTAGTCACTCTGCTTAAAGAAATTGCCACTAGTTACCAAAGGTGGAAGAAGTACTCAAAATCTGTTCTCAAGCAAAAGTACTGTGTGATTTAAAATAATGAAACTCAAGTAGAGGTAAAACAAGATTACAACTTAAGTGAGTATTTATTTATTTTTTTTACAACCACTACTACTATCCTCTAAATTTATATAATTAGAGATGAGAGTGAGTAAAGTAGAATTTTTCTTTTTTTTAAATAACTCAAGTAAAATTATGTCACAGGAAATGCACAAAAAAAAGAGGTCAAGGCGAAAGTAAATTACTTGAGTAAAATAATCTGTTTACTTTCCACCTCCGCTAGTTACTGAAGGATCTATAGTATTTTTTTTTTTACAAATATGAAAGTACATATATGTATATTCTAAGAAATACCATATCTTAAGATGATATTAAAAGCAAACTTTCCTCTCACAGGTGGCGCTGGTGAGCTGGGGAACCAAACAAATGCCTAGATGCAAATATGGAATTGTTGATTCTGATGACGACTCCAGAGATTTCCATATCAATCTTTTTAAAGTTGTGCCTTTTCTCAAATCTATTCTTGGGAACCAAACCCAGCCATATGCACCACTTTTATTTGTAGGCTAGCCAACTCTTTTTTAACGGCTACTCTTTGATTTAAATCTTGCAAACATAACACAGTGCACAGGGATAGCTTTATGGAGCGACTACAGCTCGCCTTGGCGTCATGGGTTAGAGTCTGGACGATTTACCAAATGTCTCTCTTTGCTCTCTCCCCCATGATTTCTGTGACGTCTCTACTTTCCAATTAAATGACAAAAAATGTCATTAAAAAAGAAATAGCCTTATATAATGAATTAAATGAGGAAATAAATTTGCAACTGCCAACTCATGTCTAACAATAAGAACACAGATTTTAGAACATTTTTTCCCAAGGCTTGCTGAAACACACTCAACAAACAAAATCATAGAATTACCACTGAATAATGCTAATAATGAACAAGTGATACTTAACCCATAGAAGACTACAAACTTTTAAGGCTCTGCTGTTGTTATTACATTAATAACAAGACCACAGGTGTTTATTCACAGGTCACACCTGCAGAGGAGCTCAGACTCTGCCCATGTCTCAAACAAAAGCCTAGGAAATTATGTTGCTATGAAGATAGGAGGATGATTTTTGGTACACACCATCTTTAAGGACACTAGCATTCAGATATGTAGTTGTAATTCCTCTAATCTATTTGGTTTGGGCACATGATGAGTGGAAAAATGGGCATCAACAATTGTTGGCGGTGGAATCACACCTTGTATGTAGGTCCCATATTAAAATATAGGCACCAACTTGTAATTGTGGATGTTGCCAGTTTTTTTATGCAAAAGTATCAGACATTCACATTCACACTGTAGAACAGCTACAAACTGAGCTTTCTTCAGCCCTAAACACCTGCACATGTCCTCCAGTCTACAGTTGCATAGTTTATCATGGAAAGAAAGGCCAGTGCAGGCTATACAGGGCAATATAAAAGTAACTTGCATTAAAATTTGAAATACTCAAATAATTATGCACTATCCTAAATACAAACAGGCACAAGAAAAAGCCCAGGTCTATTTATAATCTGAAACTAAAAAGCTTTTATTTATGGAAGTCAATACATGACTTTATGAAGATTTTAAAGATACATGGTCTAATGATGCTCAAATATGTGCTGTTGTTATAGAAGCATATTTTAACTTTTATTACTTAAAGCAGCGGTCCCCAACCTTTTTTCTCCCATGGACCAGTACTGGACATGCAACTTTTTTTCACGGACCAAGGGGGTGGGGAGCTTATTTGTATGTTCTGGCGTATTTCAATCTAACACCGCGGTCAAACAGGGCAGTATTCAGCATCTGTGCATTGCCTCTGAATGGTAATAACATGGAAGCGTGATGCACCTCTCTCTGTGCTCCGCTGTGACTTCCTCGTGGACCCGTCTCCTCTCCCATTCGCGTCTCTGAACTGAACCCAGCGGACTGCTGTCCCGTGTGCGTCAGTCAGCTGTGAGAATGAGCCGAGATATGATGAGCAGCGCATTGAAGCAGCACGTTTGAAAGTTAAAAGAAAAGTGACGCCGTGCGCTGGATGTGTGGGGTGGGCCTCGGAGGAAATCTCACAGTTCTCTGTAGTCCACTCTGTGGGCAGCTCATATCTAACTGACCACAGCTGGAATTACATTTACATTACATTTGGTGTTTTGGTCAGTGTGGATGTCCAGTCCTCATTACAATGCGTCAGAAACTAGTTCACAGAGAAAAGCTCCGTGTTGTCATCGACAAATGTGATTAAATGCGTTTATTTTTTTTAACGCATTAATTTCTCTGTAATTAATTAATCGTGATTAATGTATTAAATACCCAGCCCAGTAATATAAATGTAACACGACACACCAAAATAGAATCAGTGGGACTCCTGGACTTGCAAGAACCCTGCAACAAGACCCTTCCCTTGCTTCACTGTCGGGTCTCTCCCCTCCTTTTATAACTCTTGAGTGACGATTGTTTTTACTCATGTTTGCTTGGTTTAATCTAATTTAGTGATAAATGGCAAAAGTGAGGGAATGAATCAAGCGCGTGGCAGTAAAACGCTGCAGCGGAGGTAGTAGTTTTTCCAAAGTAAAACACACGGAAATAGCGGTAAACTAAAAAATAGTGATAAAACAAAATTATACATATTTATATTTCCCTCTGCGGCCCAGTACCGAACAGCCCATGGCCCACTTCTGGGCCGTGGCCCTAAGGTTGGCGACCTCTGACTTAAGTAATAATTTATCACCTTTTTAGGGCTGCTAAAACACTTGGTAATTGCTTTGTTGCAATGTAGTATTAAGAAAATGCTTACTAAGTATCTGAAAAGTGTCAGTATTCATCATATAACATCCCGCTGACCTCAGCTTTTCATCCATTTCTTTAAAATTGTTAAAAATCATAATCATAAGAGCACTAACAACATATGATTTGAGTATAAAGTCTTCAAGTGGGATGGCCTGTGTCTTGGCTTTTCGGGTGTTACCTACAGTAGACGGGATGCACCATGATGGTTTTTAGCCAAAGAACTGTGCCCTAATGCACATCGTCATGATGAAGGATCCAACTTTGTGTAGTCAAACGCCTATGTTTTCATTCACACATAATGATTATTAAATGCACATGCACAGATTGTATTAAACACACAAAACTGTTCTCTCTCACAGACACAAAACAGACTTTGCACACACACTGTGTTACTTACATAAGCACAAGTCTCTAGCTTCGTACAAATCTTTTGAGAGTTATATATCACGCTGCTTTGATTCACACATAGATGGTGCATTCAGGACCAGCATCTTGCCTTTCTGCAAATACATGATATTGTGACGATCATTCAACACCAGGTTACGTTATGGGACAATGATTTCACCAATAAAAATATACTATGTGGGAATTTATAGTAATCACAAGAAATTAGCCATTACCAGTAATTTAGGGCAACTTTCTCATAGTGAACAATCTCACAGTAACATAAAGATATCTCATAATTACGAGCTCTGAACACTATGAAGGATGAAAACATTTCTGGGAGCTGTTAACACTCACAAGATGTATACAGTATCCTTGAGGAGGACAATGTTCAATTGAAAACATTTTCAATAAAATAATGTTAAAAATTCTCATAATTTTCTGGACACAACAAAAATAAATAAATAAGAAACCACTGCAATTTATTCTAAAATTTAGAAACCATTCCAGGCCAGTGTCTGTTAAACTCCTCCACACACCTCACTCTGCTTTGTTACCTCACAAACCTGAGAGTGGTGAAAAACTGGTGGAGAGCAAGAGGTGGTAAAGCTGAGTTACAACACCAAAAACTGATTTCTGTATGTTCTGTAGTCAAAACATTATCAACATTTTGCTTAAAGATTAATCTATTCCAGTCCTGCAGGTAGTGCACATTACTCTTATCTTTAGAATTATGCTCTTAAGAACAATAGTTTATTGAAATTATTGTTGTTGAAACTTAGGTGAGAAGGATGCAAAAAATAAATGAATAAATAAGACAAAGCCATTAATTCACCAAAGTAACTGATCATTTTGCAGTTGTCTCTTATTTTTTACCGTAGGCTATTTAAATTTTTTTTTAACTGGTTGTGTACTGTACTGTGTACCAGATAATGAGGAAAGGTTTTTATAGATGGAAACAACACACTCAAAGCATTAGGATATATATATATATATATATATATATATATATATATATATATATATATATATATATATATATATATATATATATATATATAATGTGTTAATTGAATATTCATTTAAACATTCACAGTGCAGGGGATGGAAAAAGTATGTGAACCCCTAGGCTAGTGACCTCTTCAAGAGCTAATTGGAGTTAGGTGTCAGCCAACCTGGAGTCCACTCAATGTGAGAAATTGGGGATGTGGGTTAAAGTGGCACCCACACCCCAGTTTTGAGTTTGCTATTCTGAAGAAGCATTATTTAATGTGAACAATGCCTTACCCAAAAGAGCCCTCAGAAGACCTACGAGTAAGAATTGTTGACTTGCATAAAGCTGGAAAGGGTTTAAAAAAAAAGCCCTGATGTTCATGAGTCCACAGTACAACTCATTGTCTATAAATGGAAAAGGTTCTGCTACTCTCCCTAGGAGTGGTCGTCCTGTGAAAATGACAGCAGTAGCACAGCACAGAATGCTCAGTGAGGTGAAGAAGAATCCTAGAGTGTCAACTAAAGACTTACAGAAATCTCTGGCACAAGCTAATATCTTCTCTGTCTGGGAGGACACCACTGCTGTCCAAAACAAACAAACAAACAAAAAACATCACTGCACATTTAAACTTTTCCAAAGAGTTTCTGGATGTCCCATAGCATACTGGCAAAATACTATGTGGACAGATGAAACCAAAGTTGAGTCATTTGGAAGGAACACACAATGCTATGTGTGGAGAAAAAAAAGGTACAGCCCCTTAACATCAAAACCTCATCCCCACTGTGAAGTATGGTGGAGGGGGCATCGTGGTTTGGGGCTGCTTTGCTGCCTCAGGGCCTGGACAAATTGCTATCATCAACAGCAAAGTGAATTCCCAAGTTTATCCAAACATTTTGCAGGAAAACTTAAGACCATCTGTCCACCAACTGAAGCTCAACAGAGGGTGGGCGATGCAACAGGACAACGACCCAAAGCATAGAAGCAAATCAACAACAGAATGGCTTCAACAGAAGAAAATACACCTTCTGGAGTGGCCCAGTCAGGCTTGACCTCAACCCGATTGAGACGCTGAGGCATGACCTCAGAAGAGCGATTTACACCAGACATCCCGAGAATATAGCTGAACTTGTTTTGTAAAGAGGAATGGTCCAAAATTCCTCCTGAGCATTGTGCAGGTCTGACATAATTTTTCCATCCTGTTCTGTGAATGTTTAAAAAATTATACAATAAACACATGAAAATATATATATTTTTTGCAGCATTAGTTTAGGCAGACTGTGTTTGTCTATTGTTGTGACTTAGATAAAGATCAGATCACATTTTATGACCAAATCATGCGAAATCCAAGTAATTCCAAAGCGTTCATTTACTTTTTCTTTCAACTGTATATTACATTAACAAGAAAACTTCCCTCTACATCTTTGAAAGCAAAGTCTACTTAAATAATTACAACAGCTCCTAAAATGTTTCTTTCAAACTCTTTTATGGCTGTAAGCACTGCTGATGGAGCGGCTCCCCTCGGGTCAGCGACTCGCGGCCCACTTCCAGCTCTCTGTGCAGGCCTACGCAATGCGGACTCTCCATCTGGACACATGCCAACCCAGACTATTTCAATTGGATTTGCTGGAAATTTCAGTCCTTGTTTTAAGTGAGTAATTGGGTTTTCTGTCTCTTTCTGGCTTTAAGATGGAAATGAACCAAGTTCGTCGTTGTCATTGCCTCATTTTTACAACTAACAAAAAGCATAATGGGCTACAAAGGATTTATTGTAGTTGAGGAATTTTAGTGGCTTCAAATGATCTTAAGACTGCGCTGCTATGATCTGTAGTTGAGCATTACACTGTCAGCCTTTAACTTAATGAAAATATACATACATAGCAATTTTCCAAATAATGGCTATTGGCTAAACGCCGGACAGTAGAGAGCAGTGGTGGATTTTCAAGATGGGTGTTCCCTGATACCTTCGCGCTGTAAGGGCATGGTCCCATGGGTGCACTCATCTGGCTTCTCCTAACTAATTGGGATGAATGGAGGCAGTAGACAGAGAAGACAGACTGTGTAAGAGGAGGGACAAATGGGAGAGGGTCTAATTGAATGAAACCCTTTGCTACTGTGAGACGCCAAAAACAATGAGGAAATTTAAAACAGGATTTATTTTTATTGGATCCTGATGGAAGACTGGGTTACTTCTTCGTCTTAACTGTTATTGTTGGGAGTGTTACCTGTTAACCCCAATTTCCCGACTGCATTTTCCAGGATGCAGCTCTCCAACTGAAATCAATCTGTTATAGGTAAACTGATTAGAGCAGCACACAGTATACAGTATACATAGGCTAATGAAGACGTCCCACCCCCCACAGCCACACATGCCCCTCCCTGTTCACTGTTAGCCCACGCAGCATATTCCTGATGAAGCATCCCACTGTTTAAACTCAGGCTGATCTGTCTCTCCACCAGCTCTAAATCAACCTTATGGGCCATTTTAGAAATTACTACCATTAAGAAGTGCATACATACACTTTCTTTTTTTCTTGGTAGTGCTTAGAAAAGCAGAGGCACGTGCAATAGAGGCCTCTGCTGATGTGGCCCTTTGAAATTATCTGGATGACACAAGAAACTGTCACCATTTGTATGCAATACATTCTCTACATAATGATGTATGTGTCAGAGTCTTTGCAATCCAACTTAAAGCATGCTTACACTGGATTTACTGCTTCTACAACATTTTGTTTCTGAAAAAATATGCTTTATTGAAATCAATTGCAATGTTTAGCATTTGATACAACAATCAAACTCAAAAAGTCCTTTGTTTCCTTTATATTTTGTAATGTATTTGAGTTCTTAAAAGAAATATTAATATCTTAAATGCCTTATGCTAAAATATACAAGTATGAGTAATGATAAATGTTAGTTGTTTTCGACAGATGCATAAATATATAAACCCGTGAATCTAAATTGCCCCCTAGTCAATGTGAGAGTGAATTGTTGCCCATTAAGTGTATGTCTGCGTCAGCCCCGCAACTAACTGTCCAGGGTGCACCCCACCTAAGGCCCATAGTTGCTAGAATAAGCTCCATCCACCAGAGCAACCCCTAAGCCAAATAAACAAAAGAAAATGAATGAAATTGAAAGTGCTTTCCTGTTTTTTTCACTTTACACCGGGGGGAATCCAGAGCAATGCAGCTGTCGGTCATTATAAAAAAGAAGCTTGTGTGTGTAATACTGCATTACTTTCAAAGTACTAACTCTTCTGTTAGCCAACAAAATAAAACTGCTGACAATAAGTATCATGTCAGAAACAGAATTACAGTCCTGCCAACCTAAGGGGGCAAACGGGTGTGTTGTCCCGGGCCTCAGGGTCAGAGAGGCCCAGAAATGGTCCCTCTTCTTATATTTTTTATCATAATGGGACCATGTGAAGTCCTCCTGCCTCTAGCAAACCAGTCAGCGGGCCTGCAGAATGGTCTCATAATATAGACTTTTTTTGCATTGAGTGAAATGTTATTTTTTTCCTCTGATGGTTTTGGGCACTTTATGTACATTATTCCCCAATGGTCAATTGAATTGAACTTCGATTGCCAACTACATTTAGACATTAGACGTAAAATGCTGGGTTTGGCTAACGTTCTATCAGCTTTTTCAGTCTCCATTGCTTACAGCCAGAATTCAAAGCAGTAATGTAGCACAGTCAATCATTTATCTCAGTACACAGCAAAATCAAACAATGACATCAAACCTCATATATTTAGTTTACAGTTTTGATTTTTAATGTCAAGATACCAAAATATCTACAAACTAAAAGATAAATATGACCACTGAGAGATGGACAGAATAACAGTATCATGGCACTTGTTAATAGGTGGGATAAATTAGGCAGCAAGTGATCATTTTGTATTTCAAAGCTGAAGTGAAGAATTGCAACAAAAAGTTAAAAAGCAGTCATCTGGATTTCATATTTAAAGTTGAAGACGTTTCACCTCTAATCCAAGAGGCTTTTTAACTTTTTGTTGTGATGCAATTACCCTAGACGAGTGAGAGTCTTCACAGACTTGAAGTGAAGAAACAAAACAAATAGGCATTGTAAGGATTTGAGCGAGTGTGACAAGGGCCACTTTGTGATGGCTATGCAACTGGGTCAAATCATCTCAAAAACAGTTGCTCTAGTGGGGTGTTCCTGGTCTGCAGTGGTCAGTATCTATCAAAAGTAATCCAAAAAAGGAACGGCAGTGGAAAGGTGATGCACAAAGGGATCAAAGGCTGACTCGTGTGGTCTGAACCAACAGAATTATACTCTAGTAAAAACTGCTGAAAACATTTCTGATAGGAAGGTGTCAGAACAGACAGTGCATCACAGTTTGTGGCTGAGCACTAGGCAGGTGCTCATAACAGATAACATTATGACCACCAATAATATAGTTATGTAATGCTATTCCTGATTGGTGTATAAGATATTTATTGTTGATTTATTATTAATGATTTTTTGTAATAACTTAATGATATTTTTATGTTTTGTTTCCTGAGTTCTTTTCAGTGATATAATCTATAGCTAGCTGAAAACAGTGATGTAATGACAGGTCTTTGTAAGGATCAGTATTGACAATCATGTTACTTGTCAGTCAGTTTTCTACCATCAGTGCACAAAGAATGGCTTCAATCACATCTTTGCATGTTTAATTTTAGCTGTAGTTTTTGTTGCAATAATATTTTGAGATTTTAATGGATTACAAAAATTACGCAGCACTCATGTCCACTGAAAAGTTCTTTCGCCCACTCTGTCCTTAATTCAATAAAGATGCAGTGCTTCGCTCTTAAGCAAATATTTTAAAACATCTTTGATCGGGTTAGAGGAGATCATTTTCATGTAATACTTTTGTAATGATAATATCCTGAAGCTTAAGTAATAAAGGCAGGAGTGAAATCTGCGTCTTGTCAGCGTTTACGGTGAGAAGCACTTGCAGGATTAGATGTCCTGCGATCGATGCAGCCTTCTGCCCCAATCATTAAGACTGCTCTTAACAGATTACTGCCCCCCTCCCAAACACGCACACTTTTCTTATTCCTCTTCACGCTCCTCCTCCTGTCTCCTGCTCACTTTCAGATACCACAGCAAAGGCTCCCTGCTGCCGTTTTTCTAGGTCTTTTGTGCAGTCGGACCTTTAGGGTTTTCCTCTAAGTACTTTGAGTTTTTTGAGTTAACATGAACAGGATGACAAAGAAGCTCTGAAGTGACTTTCCAGATATGGACCTTCTAACCATCTTTTGTCAAGTTCTGCTTTTGTGTTGTTTTGACCCATCTGGAGCCACAAGCCTCATCACAGGTTAGTATGTTGTAAATAAAAAAGTGTAGAGTAATACAATGTAGCCTAATAACAAAAGTAACAGTAAAATTAATTAAGGGCTCAATATTTTTTTTTTCAAATGTCCATAATATGACACTAGAGGAAAAAATAACTGAATTACCAGATTTATTTGATGTGAAAATAAAAGTCAGCAGAAATATATTGTCTTTAAAGTAGGCTATAGGTATAGGTTTTTAGTTAGACTAAAATATTTTGTAAGAAATGTTTTTGACAGTGGAAAAATATAAAGCTCATTGAAATGTCTTTAAGTGTCTCTTGTAAAGTGTATTTTTTTTTAAGTGTGGTTATGTGGATTTCATGTAGGCTACCGTGTGTGTGTGATTTAAATGTTAGCCTATATTAAACACTTAGCATGTAACATGTTTCTAAAACCAGTGTAGCGGCAATAGCTTGCTGACTCACCTGATTTTGTTCTTTTTGTCTGCCTTTTCTGGATGTGTGACCCCAAAGCGGACATATTTGAAGCCAGAGGTACAGTGAGTAACGCAAATGCACATAGTAAGAATTTTTAAGCAATTGTTGACATTTTGAACACGTGTTTTCAGGGCAGCGTGTGTGCAAGGCCGGAAAGGGTAAGCCGTGTTACAAACTCGCGTACTTCTCTGAGCTGCGGCGACGGCTGAACTTCGCGGAGGCCGAGCTCGCCTGTAAACGGGACGGGGGTCACCTGCTGAGCGTGGAGTCCGAGGCCGAGCAGAAGATCACAGAGCAGCTCATCACGGAGCTCCGTCCCACCGATGGAGACTTCTGGATAGGACTGCGGCGTAATCACGGGGACGGTGACAGCAGCACGGACTGCTCACCTCAGTACTACTGGCTGGACGGCAGCAAGTCCACATATAGGTAAAACTGTAGCCTGAAAGTGTGACAAAAAGGTTGTGTAGTAAAGATGAACAATTTAGAAAAAAAAACAGCCTACATAATGGAGGTGAATTTATAATTTAACAAAACTAAAATATGACAGACTGCAAACCTAACTTACTGAGCTAGGCTAAATAACCCTTCAACAATTACACTCCTCTTCTTTTGGCTGTAACCCACAGCACATCATGTGCCTGCATTTATCCCTATTTTCTGCATCCCCTTTCCTCACACTGCCTGACTTCAAGTCCTCTTTCACTAGGCTACAGCCATAAATCTCCTTGTTGGTCTTCCTTGTCTGGCATCTCTAACCTGAGCATCCTTCTACTCATATACCACTATCCCTCCTCCGTACATGTTTTTTCTTGATTCAGAAAATTTGAGATTATGTGTTACAAAAACTAGATAAGCTAAGCTTTGAGTTTACCTGTCTACAAATTGTGTTTTCAGAAACTGGCATTGGGATGAGCCCTCGTGTGGCTACGAGGTGTGTGTGGTTATGTACCACCAGCCCTCAGCTCCCCCTGGGCTGGGTGGACTCTACATGTTTCAGTGGAACGATGACAATTGTGAAACCAAGAACAACTTCATTTGCAAATACACTTCAGGTATTGTCAGTCAACTTAAATCCTATTAGGGTGCACTGTGGCAGAGTGGTTAGTGCCCCTGCCTCTCAGCATCAGTTGTTTGATCATCTAGCCAACTATGATCTCTGAGTGGTACGGCCCTGAAGGACAAGTCACACCAACAAATACTAAAACACGCACATAAATACAAAAACAAGCACACAAATATGGAAACAAGCTCACAAATACAGAAACACGCACACAAATACAAAAACACACACAAATTTGAAAACATGCACACATTTGAAAACATGCACACAAACTCTTAAACACAACAGCAAAAACTAAAACACTACAGCAAATGAGATTTTCTGATTCCCTTGTGTGCTGCTTATACAAACATCCCTATTTTAAGAAGCAGCTGAGCAAATTTCAAAGACTTTTGGAGATACATTTTATTAAATTTTATACCTACAATAATGGGATTGCCTAGATGACACATCTAATGTTCATTAATGACTATGATCAAATGAGCCGTGCCTAAATTTTGAGTGTGCTACTGACAGAAGGCCACTCAATAAAATGTACATCCAAAAGTCTTTTTGCTCAGCTGCTTCATAAAAGTGTGCATGTTTGTATAAACAGCACACAAGCTAATCAGGAAACAGACTGGAAACAGCTCTCTTCTGTCCAATCACAGCCAAGCATGACGGTCTTAACCCGTTCTGTAATGTCATCGGCTGGGGTGTTAGTAGAGTTTGAGTGCATGTTTTTTCATTTGTGTGCATGTTTTCAAATGTATCTGTGTGTTTCCAAATTTGTATGTGCCTTTTCAGATTTGTGTGCATGTTCCAGTTTTTGTTTGCATGTGTTTGATTTTGTTGATGTGACTTGCCCTTCAGGGCCACCGTAGAACGAAGTCTGCATGTCCTCCCCACGTTTCTGTGGGTTGTCTCCAGCTTCCTACCACTGGCCAAAGACATGCATGTGTTAGGTGACTCTAAATTGCCCCTGAGTGAATGAATAAAATGGTTGTGGTTGTCTTTCTGTCAGCCCTGTAACTAACTGACTATCCCAGCCTTAAGCCCAGAGTTGCTAGGATAGGCTGGAGCCACACACCACTCTTAACATGAATATCAGAAGATGAATGAATTAAATCAAAGTGGTGCTTAGACTAATTTGTTTTCCACAGATCAACCAGTGGATGTCCCCCCTTCACCTAACAACACACAATTAGGTAAAATCACACTGGACAGATTAAGATATATAGAGAGTAAACAGTCCAATATTACGACTTACGAAAAATGTTTCTTACTACAGATTTTGTGCCATCTGTGTTGCCCTGGAGTCCAAGTGACCATAGCAGGGACCGCAGTACAGGTTCACCTTCATCTAAGCATTACTTTCATTTAAGGTATTTACAATTTTATTTGACGTTATATGTGTGTAATATATGACTTTCTGTTTGTTCCTAGCTCTGAATCTGGTTTACATCATTATTCCTACCATCCCTTTAATACTGCTGTTCTTCACCGTGATGGGAGTCTGCTGTTTCAAACTGTTTGCCAGAAGGTAAGGCAATAAGTAAGTCGATAAGCTACAGTAAATAAAGTAAAATAATTTACAAGTAAATTAGAATTTAATAATAAAGAAATATGTGACTAAAGTAAATTTGCCTAACTAACCACTTCTAATCAGCTAATGAGAAAGATGGCTCACAACTCTTCAAAATCTGTGGAGATACTCAAACTCAAATTAATGTGATTTTAAAATATAAAATTTTTTTTTTACCTTGTTTGTTAAAGCTAAATGCACACTGCCTTTCTCTAATGTTACTCGAAAGGAGGACACAGCAGAAGTCAGAGGTATGCCAAACTGAGCCAGGCCTTTGCCCGAGCCCTGCTTCAACCGATGTCTACAACGTCATTAAATCGCAGAAGGAAGACGACCTGGTGTCAACTCGTCCAACCACCAAGAACACCTCTTTCTTAGGCTCCTCCCCGGACACTCCCACCGGCGATTATGATAACCTTGGGGGTAGGGATACAGAGAGTGGCTTTGTTACACTCGCCAGTACGGAGAGCTGCTTCCTCAACTTTGACCTCAATGACCTCAGCCTGGGGCGCCGGGCCACTCATGATTTCTATGACACCAGTTTGGGTCGTCCCGCCAAGAGGGACATAAACGGCAGCAGCCTGGGACGGTCCACAGGGCACAGGGAGTTTTACGACAGGAGCCTGGGTCGTCGTACGACTAAAAGTGAGCACTACAGCAGCAGTGTGTATGCAGATCATGACCGGTATGACACTAGTCTCTTTGACTCCAAACTCAGGCCTCCCATTGTAAAGGCCGACTTGTATCAAACATACATCAATAATGGCAAGGAGGAGACTTTCCAGACCAGCCTGGGCACTTACGGGCATCGCAAATCCTACCAAGCAAACATGGACTGCTACAGAAATGGACAGACTCTAGAAAATGGGAGGAGATACATGGACTGGATCAACCGAGAGAACTATTAAACCACACAGCACCTAATTTTTATTGTGACCGCACGGTAACTCAAAAATATACAGTAGGCCATATAGATTATTGTGTCTGAAAATATCAAAGGACACAAATCCTGTAGCTACATTGATTTCAAATACATATTCAATATACACCAATCAAGCATAACATTATGATCTTTTTATCGTGTCACCTGTTCGTGGGTGGAATACATTAGGCAAGTCAACATTTTGTCCATAAATGTGTTAAAAGCAGGAAAGATGGGCAAGCATAAGTGAGTTTGACAAGGGCCAAGTTGTGTTGGCTAGACGACTGAGTCAAAGCATCTCCGAAACTGCAGCTATTATGGGGTCAGTATCTAGCAAAAGTGGTCCAAGGAAAGAACAGTGGTAAATCTGCGACAGGTCATGCATGTGGGGAGTGAAGGCTGACCTGCGTGGTCTGATCCAACCGCTTCTGTAGCTCAGATTGCTGAAGATGCTAAGGTTGGTTCTGATAGAAAAGGGTCACAGTTTGTTTGTTTGTGTATGACCACCAATAACTGGTAACTGGTAAATGGTCATAAGTGTGTGGTAATTTATTGAGCAGGTTTTAAAGGGGCAATATTATACTTTTAGTCAACCAGTTTTGGTCATCTCTAGAACAGCATTGCTTGCTTTACAACCTTCAAACATTATCTGATTAAATTAAATTGTTTTTAATACATACACTCTCTTACTGGTTACATAAAGAAACAAGTGAAGAGGGCAGCAGAGTGCGTTGCTGTGACAGTCTTTTGAACACAAAGAAAAAAATATTTTTATTTCCTTTTTGTTGATGTGATTTTACTATAAAACAAAAAATACCTGTGAGGAATCAGTGGACACAGAATTAAACACCATTTTTTGGATACATAAATGAGAGCAGACTCTACATAGAGGCTTGTTGATTGGTCAGTGCTTCACAGGCATGAATGAAGTATGGTATAAGATGGTAGAAAACTTAGGGTTAGGGTTAAAAAAGATTTAGCAAAATATAGTCCCTTTAAGGTCGTAATGGTTTGGTAGGTCATAATCTTATGCCTGATTGGTGTATTGCTGCCAATTCTATAACACTAGAAGAGATTCATTTTGTTTTTGTTTCTTTCATATGTAAGATATCATATAAAATGTTTTGCTCTCTTGTGTCTACAGCCTAAGCCCCTGAAGTCCAACCCCAAATATATATTTTATAGTTTTACATTTAGAAATTGTGTCACTAACCAACTACAACTCTTTTAATTTTAATGAAATTAATAATTACTTGCGGATATCTATGGATATCTTAAATATCAGCTCCTGGCCTCATAACTACCCAGACAGTCTTTACACTGGGGCTGTTCTACTTCAATGAAACCATGATTTGACCGACGAGACTTTGATCACTAGAGTGTGACAGTCTGTTTGCATGGCCTTGATATGCTGCCTTTGGTTGGTTGGATGATATTGAGGCTTGTAACCTTTGTATCTGTGTCTAGTCTTGTCAATTTATTTACTTGCTACCTCCAATAAGAATACCACACAATTCAGCTACAAGGAATGAGCCTTTAAAAGTACATGAGGTCAGAAAACACCAGATCATCACTTATCTTATTTAATAGTCTATAGTCTAAAGTTACATGCAACATGTGGAAAGGAGGTTATTACACTTGTTTAGTGTGCCTGCAGCCTGATCACAGCAATGGCATGCCACTGATAAAACAATACTGAATGTTTAAATGCCTTGAAACATCTCATGTGAGACCTGTTTGTATGTTTGTTACAGAAACTCTTCAAATAAAGTATTTAAAACATTCTTCTTTTGTTTTGGCTTTTCCTTTCCCAAAGTAAATCATGTGCCTCCTAGTGTGCAGTAATTTGTACTGTTTATTTGGCAGGTTTTATCCAGGCTTGCGACAAAAAAGTTTCAGGTCAAACCAGAGTCAAGTAAATTTTTATTAACCTCATTATTAAATTAATAATGCTCTCACAGATTTGGTCTTGTCCACTCACAATTAGCAAAGAGACAGTGAGTTACAGATAAGTGCAGCAACAGAAGACCTTGAGGAAAAACTAGAAAATAATTTAACATCTTCAAGTTTGGTTCAGAAAAATCATTTTCATAGTGTATCCTGCCCTTGGATCAATTCAGTTTTGTTCTGTGCCTCGATTGTAAAACATTCATTCACAAACTTTCACACTGAATGAGAGCACATACACAAGCCCAAAGCAGACTTGCATGTTCTGATTTAAAGGGTAAACATTTAAACATGTACATGCCCATTCCCAAACACACACATCAACACTTCTTTGACACACAAATACCATCTGGAGGAAGTCAGTGATTTCTGTTCTTTAGACTTTAAGCCAATTTCAGCCATGGCTCCGCTTACGAGTCTGCTTTTGCCGCCGAGGTTTCAAGATGACATAGCGTCTGTAGGTGGTGTGACGATCAGATATCAAGGGAATGTACAAGGCTCTAAATATAGAAGATGACCTGAGAAAAAAAAAATTAAATTGTTGAAAATAGAGAGGTAATGCACACCCAAAAAAATTATACATAGAGGTACAGACACTGGAATACAATTCAAAAACTCAAAGCATTGCACACTCCGTCATTCCATGTTAAAGATGTTTTATTTGATTATGTTTTGGCTCAACAGCCTTTGTCAGATCAGTGTATGTTTTTTAGACCACATTGCATTTAAAGAGACCAGCCCAGGTGGCTCTGATACCATCCCAGTGGGAGGGTCTCATGACTTAAAATGCTTCCTGTAATAGGACATTTGTGGCTATTATTTATTTTGTAGTTGATCTTTTTACTTTGAGCTTCTATTTATTAGAATTTGTTTTTAGAATGTACTGGGTATGATTTTTTCTGGGTGGGGTCTACAGGTTGGTTGAGACCCTTCCACTCGTTAGATGGGATCAGAGCCACCTGGGCTGGTCTCTTTAAATGCACTGTGATCTAAAAAACATAAACTGATCTGACGAAGGCTATTGAGCCGAAACGTAATCAAATAAAACATCTTTGACATGGAATGATGGAGTGTGCAATGCTTTTTTTGAGTTTTTAAAATGTTAAAAGCCGTAATATGTAATGTTTAGAAATACCTTGATGCTTGAAGGAATGGTTTATAGGCAATGATTTTCCACTCTTCTTTTGACGAATAGCGTGGCTCCAGCGTTGTCTCCTCTTCCGTGTCCAATTCGACCAAGTAGTGGCACTGTCGTAAATCCACCTGAATAAGGCAAAATGTGGTTAATCAAAAACGTAACTGATAAAAGCTTTTCCCTTACAGGATCATCAAAGCATATAATTTGCCTCTTACCATGCCATGATATCAATTTGGCATTAGTTATTATGCCTGTTGCCCTTCCTGATACAACCCTCTCCATTTAGCCAGGCTTGGAACCGGCACAAAGAGCACACTAGTTTGTGGATGGATGAAATAATTTATGCATATGTTTATCAAATTAAATACAGAATAGAAAACACACATATCTGGTTGGCTCTTCCAGGTTCTGGTTGTTCATATTCTCAGGGATAATTTGTGTTGCTAAAGGACCAGGCGAGTATGGCTGAGGTAGCTGTCCCTTAAACTCAGATTGAATGAAGTGCAGCTGCCAACTGTGAGTTAGGAAAAAGAAAAGAAGTCAAACCAATTACAGCAAAAGATAATTTGGAAGCCTATTTCAGTCATTAAATGCACATATTAAATGACAAAACATGAAACGAGTACAGAAATATTATGCTTATCATTTCTTTTAACGTGACTTTATGTGGTTAAAAATGGCCCAATGAAGATTTTTTAAGTGAATGAAATGTTCTGACACTGGACACTGACTTGTGCGGTAAGAAAAAGCTGCTGGGAAAGCGGTACCACTCTTTGCCCACACACACGCTAACAGGCCGGCCTTCAGGAACTGAGTGCAGAGTTGGGTCCTTGGCGATGCGGTGAAACTCTGGATACAAGTCTAGAGGAGCATGATAGGCTATGGACAAAAAAACATCTCGATCACAATCAATAGTTTAAACCAAAAATGCCGCTGAGTGGAATTGACTTAAACCATACACACACCTCTAAAGAGAGCCACAGACCGAGACAGCGAGATCACTGCAAAGGCCATAACTGCACTTAACGCCAGCCAGTTTGAAGAGACAGTGTAATGCTCCAGTCGATAACGCTGAAATAGGAAGTGGTAGCATTTCTGAAGCAAAATAGATAAAATAACCACATTTTTAGCATTATCACAAATAACAACAAAGAGAGAGTTAAAAAAAAAAAAAAAAAAACACCTGCAGAGAAGACAGGGCTACTGCTCCACTGAGGCAGATGAGTGGGTAGATGGGAAAGAGAAAACGCTCTTCTTTGTGAGGTCTGGTAAAGAAAACCAACATCCACAAATACATTGGAGACAAAGTCAGCCAGTATGGACGCCCCAGGTTCTGCACTGCAGGTCAAAAAATTCAATAGGACACAGGTAAAATGACAGATTTCCAGAAAATCATTATATCAAAATTAAATCTTACAAAATTAGTGAATTTTCACGCTTTCACTTATCATTGAAACTGTAAACCGTTCTTTATCATTTCTAAGAAGTATGTATTCAGCAGTGATTTGCCAATACTGGTAAACAAAACAGAAAGTCCTCACCATTAAATCTGTGTAATAGTGTCTCCATGAGGGCAGTGAGTGGTAGGGAAAGTAGAGCCAGGACAAACACCAGGTTAAAGTTCAGAAAGCCATTTACAAAGTAGAAATGCCATGGTTCAGTGCCTAAAAACATAGACAAAACACACAATCCCAGTTTTCTCAGTAAAAAAAAACAACCACATAGATCTAATAAATCTTTAAAAATATTGGCTATTATTTACCATACAGGTCAGGTCCATGTGGTGTGAAGACATTATACAACAAAATGTTGAGTGGAGCAACAACTAGTTTGCCATAAAAGAATGAGTCTACAGCCACCAAAGGTACCTTGAAAAAACAACAAAAATGCTTCTTAGATGGTAAAATAGTAATACTCACTAATGATTATCACTGTCTATTATGTCATAAATGTGTGATATTATGCACATTCTCTATGAATACTGAAGTTTAATAACATTAGTAGAAATAGTTTACAGGATAAGGGACATTCTCACCAACAGCATCAATAAAGCAACAGCTGACCAGGTAATGAAACTCTTCCACTGTCTCTTCAACACCAATAAGTCAAACGCAATAGGTATGCTGGTATGACAAAGTAAAAAAGACAAATATAGGACATATTGTATGTCTTGTGAAGCAACTTTACATATTACTGAAAACAAGATAAATTCAATGTTTACCCAATCAGAACAGAGAATGGCCAGCCGACAATGGCACCAGCAGCCACACCCAAAACAGCTAAAGGAGGTGAGTCCTGAAACCATCCCGTCATGGCCACCAGTGTAGTGTACATACAGAAAGAGGATGGCAGGAATGCTGACATAAATGAAAAAAACAAACACATATTGCACCAAAGTGTTTTTAGTAGTATTAGTAATGCATGTCAATTGCAATATATAAAAAATAGATGACTAAAACATTTTGAGAAAACTATGTTCAGTGGTGCAATTTGCAGAAGTGTGGTGACATCTAGTGTTATGACTGCATCTAACAGGTGAATGTAACAACATGTCAAACCTAATCTTAAAAGATAACAAGTGTTTAGTAATACAATCTTTATTTATAAAAAACAAAAACAAAAAACATTAAAAGCCTGGATAACTGCAGTATTATTGTTTGCTGTTATAAGTACATTACCAGTTAAAATATGTAATGACAAAGCAAAAATAAAATTAGGCAACAGAGACACTTATTGATGCATAAATTTGACCAACCTGCTGATGAGCAGAACATGCCAGTACTCAATACAAGGAAAGCCAACATCAGGCGACCCACATGCAAACCAAACTTCTTACAAACTGCCCTGGTCAAACAAACAGACAAAAAACACTTGTTGACAGTTGCTTCGGTTTTAATTGTATAAAAATGTATTAGTATTATTTAATCTATAATTTGTAACCTTATATTGTAAACTCACTTGTAAAAATAGAGCTCACAGACACAGCATGAGAAAGCTAAGACACACCGTACAAAGTAGAAGACCAACACCTGAAATACAAGGCCAGGACTTACTGTATGACGTTTCTAACATTACAAAAAATGTGAGTAAGTCAACAAAGGGTTATTAGTCAATACACTGTAAGTTAATAGACAATAAAGTGACTAACCTTGTTTGTCTGAAGTACATGGGCATGCAAACAAGCAGGAAGAGCATGTAACCATAAATAAGCGTAGGACCTGATCGCATATAATGGAGAGTACTCCCACGTTTGCATCCCTGTGCCATAGAGCAGATAGTGCATCTGTCAAATAAAAACAATCACAAATTAGAAACAACAATGGGTAACACATATATTTATAAAATAGGTACTCACAGGCTCCCAGTAGTTGAATGTTTCATCACAGTCAGAGATGTTGCTAAGCAAAGCTGCACAAAAACGAGCTGAGAGTAGGCATTTAAATGCTGTGGAGCCTTCTGGAGCCCAAACCTGTCCTCCACGACTTACTGAGCTACAAAAATAACAGAATACATTTATCCACAATTCTTAATATTCGCGTAAATAATGTTTGTCTATGCTGGACATTTTATTATGCAGAAAACATAAGTGGTTAACAGATACCACACACAGGAGTTTACCTAAAGGAGGTGACCTAACACATAATAGTTACGTGATTGAACATAACCTAATATTTATATTTATTATGCATTGGGCATAATAAATATATTTTATAGATTAAAACACAATATAATCCAGAGTCCTGAGGATCAGCTGTGTTTTGTGATGACCTAGCCCTCTCTCCAGGAGAGCGTATATTCATCTTCAGATTAATTAGATTAATGCCGGATCAGCAACAGCTCAGCATTGATCCTCATGCTACGTTTTGTTATGACACGTCACCTTACAAACTGACTAGTTTTAGCTTTATTGTATTTTATGATGCAGGGAACTATAGTCTCTTTGGGACATTGCATTAACCTACTACCTCAGTAAGCAAACTACGTATTTTTTAATAAACCTTACTACAGACAGTGAGGTGAATGAATGAATGAATGAGCTCCACATCCTCGTCATTTTCTGATTTAAATTAGTTCAGCAACATAAAGAAGGGCGGAAAAATCTGTTTCTTATATTTCAAAGCCATTTAAAAGGAGCTTTAGATTTTAATTGGGCATGGCGCATTATGTTGACATGTCAAAACTAACGTGTCCAAGTAGCTAGCTTTAGCTTCGTCCTGTCAGAGGATGTATATGGTCTAAATTCCTGTTATTTTATACTCACTCTTGCCGAGTTGCTTCTGAGATTTTACTGTCTTCGCCTCCCTTGTCCTCTTTAGGTGGTCGAGGATCAGCTGGGACATTAACATTGTTTGCATCTTGCCTGCTTCCTCTCCTGGTTCGCTGCCGAAGCGCCCTGGACGCCATGTTTCTCGGCGCAGCGACGCCGAGCCACTCTTCGGCAGTTTCCGATCATTGACAGACAACAAACGCAACAGTCCAAGGAAGGACCACGATGACTCCCAAGATGTGAGTGAATACGAGCCCTGTCGAGTGCCATAGGTATTGGTAGATAACTGGCTTTTTGCTGGACAAAAAATATTTTCAGATACTTTGTCATTGTGTCACGTTATTCCCTTTGATCATATTTGTTTCTTTGTTTTTTTTTTCTATTGCTGTTTTACAACTAATTCCCATTTTATCTAAAGTAATATATTTTTTCATTTCTATTTTTTATTATTCTGAATGAGCTACATTAATCTCACATGCAGCTTTATGTTTTTAAAACTAGTTCACTGAAACAACTATGTCTGAATTCCAAGTGTATGTATCAAGACCACTGGATGTACAGCTGTTTTTATTGCAAAATGTGTTACACTATATGACACATTTCAAAAATGCAGATACAGCCAAGTGCAATAAAATTCAACAAATACATAATGCCACACAAAACTATAATTCATTAGCCTACACAGCTAAAATAAGTTAATAATTGCCACCACAAATAGACCAATGATATTTTCTCTGAGATATATATTATGCCTTTAAAGAGGTTCCTTGGCTGAGGAGTGAAATGTCTTCAAGCTTAAAACTATTTGTCTAGGTAACTGTGTCTAGACAAATTCAGGATACCTTCAAAACCTTGGTCTTACACAAGCTACCTAATAGTAACTTGCAACCAGGTTGAGAGCACAGCCTCCAGTCGTTTGTGAAAGAGGAGAGCTTGCGTGTGAGACAATGCATATGTGTGTGAATGATAGACTAGTCTGTAGCAGTAACTAGTCTGGCTGAGGTCTGGATGTGAGAATGTATCAATAAGTTTGACTTGTTGAACAGTACCGCAGCTTGCCTCTCTAACTACAGCAAAAAACTTCTTCTCATCCCAAGTGGGACCTGTCCAGAAGCTAATATCAAACCTGAAATGTTCAGGAAACAGAGAGAAAGGGCAGAAAGGCGTCCCTGGTGAAGGCTGGAGGGAGAATTGCTTATAAAAACGGGGGTCATGTGACCACAGAAGTCGCCAATCAGGAAGTGTAAACAAAAGCACAGCAAGTAAGTCCAGATTTAAGCTAATGCATACATTAATAAAACTATGGCTTGCACTCTCTTTAGCTGCAAAGACTTTACCAACTAAACCCATTGGTTGGGCCATCAGGCAGAGGTCATCTTGTTCTGTCGTCACCGAGACCCCATATGGAGCAAGCAACTTTTCAAGATGCTGACCAAACATTTTGATTGGATCAGACTCAGGGGAGAATGCACCTCTGAGAAGAAGCTCGTGAAATGCAGGAAGAGCCCACATGTTGATAGGCACATTCCTAAACACCACGCCACTCATACCAAATAGCAAACTTGGGCTGCCATTACAAGTTACACACTGCTGCTGTTTAAGGTTCCCTTCTGTTTCCGAACTTTCACTTTTTCCCTCTTCCTTACCAAGACTATCTTTAGTTAAGGGTTTATGTTTTATAATAAAATCTTCCATCTGTACAATCAGTGATGGACGGAGAAAGTAAAGCTCACTTTCTTCTTCAGGATCAACATCAAGAGATCGTGCAGGTCTCAGCATCTCAGTTCCTTTACTCCACACTTTGTCCACTTTTTCTGAACTAACAGTTGTATCTTGATTATTTTTTTCTGTCCAACTGTCTGATTGCAAAATTGTGGACTTATTATTGTCAGTCGAAAGATGGCTTTCACTATTGTTGTCCCTTTGAAGCACATGAATCAAATAGTACTGTGTACTGTCTGTTTCACAGCTGCATTTCTGCACCTGTTTCCCACTAAGAAGAAAGGGGGTGGTCTCACTTATCATGGAGATAGATGAATACTCTGCCAATCCTTCAAGAACAAAGTCCTGTACAAGCCTAACAGGATGAACTGAACCTGAGGAAAGAAATTCCCTGAAAAAGTGAAGAGAAACATATAGCAAACCCATCAAAATATGACTGTTTGTACTTTTATATTTAAGTATTACAGCATGTACCTGAAGATGTAATCACTCAGCTCTGCTGGCATTTGGTACTGAACCCTCTCCCCCTCAACAGTCTCTTCCACTGTCAGCTTCTGAGCAGAGCTGTATGGCAGGCTGCGTGTAAACACATGCAGCAAAGCATTTTCCACATGGAAGCCTTTATCTTGACTCCTGTATAGAGCAAAACCATAATCATTCTGCTCATGCAAATACACAACAGGAACAGAACTGTATCTATTTGTACACTGGCACACTCACCTTTAGTCTTACCTGTATCCGGTGCACTTGTAGCTTTGATATTTCTCACTTTCAAATGGCTGGACATCACTAAGGACTAGGTGAGCTTCTGCTGCCATGGCAGCAACCTTCCAACTGTTGTGCCACTCGCGCTTGGGCTGGTCAGCTGGGGTACCCCCCTGCCCATTGCACAGGGAGACATGGACTTCCCCATCTTCAGACAACACCTGAACACAACTACAGGGACAGATTGCCATAAGATTAAATAAGAACTGGCATTTAACTAATATATAAAACTACAAATATAAATTATAAGCAATGCTTAGTCATTAATGAGTTGAGTATTTCAAAAGTGAAGATCAAGTCATTACTGCACAGATGGTGTTTTATTACCTGAGGAAGAAGTTTTTGAGAAGTTCTCTATTCTTTTTAACACCACTCTTTCTCCCACAGTGAGGAAAGTTAAATATGACCAGGTCAAACACATGGCCTTTCAGAGACCTGCTTTCACCTAGATCTGTGCAGTCCACCTCGAACAGCACTGTTCCACCTGAAGAAAAATTATTGGTACCTTTAAAATATATATATATATATATAAATAATTTAGTTTCAAATAAACCAGGTTTAGCCTACTATCTGCTAACAAATGTCAGTTTCACAATTAAAGGTAATCACAATGGGACCTAATGTAAACACATGTAGGACTATACAACTCAAACACGTCATCTAAATCCCAAGGACCCCATAACTTCAAAGGGCCTGAGCAGTTGTAATTGAACCCTTAAATCAAGGCAAAATATATATTTGGTTTTTGATGCTGTATAAATTGCATTTTTGTGTCAGGGGCTTCAAAAAGATTAGGGTAAATCTGCGTACAAACCTGACTCCCGGATGGTCAGGATGTTGTTGGCAGCTCCTTCGTGCCGCAGTGCCTCATTCTCTCGCTGCAGGCAAGTGGCCGTGACGCTGGTGTCAGATCCACTCAGGGACTGGCACAGAGATGCCGAAAATGAGAAGTTTCCTTCTCCTACCAACAATATTGACCGTGGAGGCGACATATCCAGAACTACTGCAAATACGCGAGTCAATATTTAAATAGCCCAGTAAAGATGTGCTACAATCAGTCTCCTTTAGTAACGTAGATCCTTAGAATGAAAGAGGTGCGTGGGTGCACAAGGACCACTTCGGCTGGTCAACAACAATCAATATTGTCGTATTTGCAGCATATTCTAGAGGTCACCGCCCGACTGTGGTAAAATATCGTTTGTTTTCTAAATAGCCAACATAATGTCTACGCACAGCAAACAAAGAGGAGAGATTGACCTTATCTTCCCTTTGAAGCAGCTTCTCTCACCTGTAGCAGCTGCTTACGCTAGAGGCGGTGTCACTGATACAGTATTCCGACTAGAAACACAACAGAACACTTCATTGCTAACTCCTGTTCCTACATGAAATTTTATATAAAATTAACATATATATATATATATATATAAGTATATAGTTACCATCGTGGTGATTGATATGCAATAGCCAAAATTATGAGCTGCATATTTATTTAACAAAAAACGATTATGTATATTTTCAGGATTGCTCCGTTGTGTTGGTGTGGGGACGTAGGGGCAGTGTAGCACATCACTGATGAGAAGGCTAACCGCAGCATCACTGTATCCGAACATCTTTCATCATGTTCTACACTCTTATTTTACAAAATAAGGTGACAGCTTTTCTGATGAGTACTTCCTAATTTCCTCTGGGATTTGAAGTGTTTTACTCAAGGCGTAACGTAAGTAAGTACGTCAAAGACTGATGCAAATATACCTCTGCTTTTTGAAGCTAAGGTCAAGCTAGCTCAAAAAACCTGTACCTGCAGCCTGCAAATATTATCATAGTCTTAACAACACACTACATTGCTTATTATTTTGTCTACAACAGTTAAAGTAGTGTTCTGCATTAATTTAAAATTAATTTAATTTTTATTTTCAAATTTTAATTACTTTATTCAGGGTCAGGGCTGCATTATAGAACAGTGTCTAGATTTACTATTTGCTGCTGAAAAAATATTGCTCTATATTAGACATCTGCACAGCAGTGCAAGCATCCATCCTTAATCCTTTTCTGTTTTCCAAGGAAAGATCTGTCCCACATGGGAAATGTTCTAGCTCTGTCTTCCGCTCCAGGCCATCAGAAATGGCCTTTCTCCACTGAACCCTCTCCTTCTCGCTGGGACGCACATCCTGCACACTGGGACAGTCCTCCTCGCTGGGAGAGAAGAGATGGACGCCTGCCTAACCCAGGAAGCTTTCACTCTTTGCACAGAAGCTGCAAAGGTACACAATCCTTATTACCTACCATGTGACCTACAATCATCAACAATAAGTAATCGTTTAAATCTTTTCGTTGTAGAAGTGTTTCCTCAACAAATCGAGGGAGTTAAGATGATCATAAACAAAACCTTAAGTAGTTTCTTTAAGGTATGATTCATTTTTTACCTGCAATAATAACTGATATGTAACATATATATTGTGTTTAACAATATATCACAATTCTTCAACCTTTCTAGGTTAGTCACACTTTTCACCTTAGTGCAGTTAGTCCTTCCTATTATCGATTCCATGTTGAGCACTTGCAGACAGATGATAACAGCAAGGATAAGGTGAGGTACAATCTGGCATGCATCTATTATTAGCATTTTTTATAAGTTGACATAGCTTATTTGTCTCTTGCCTCATACTTGCAGGATGCCCCAGCATTAATTGGTGAGATGGATTCTTCTGGGAGTCTAAATGCTCATGCTTTGTTGCATCTAACTGAGCGTGTGAGAGCCAGAACAGTATTTCAGGTGGGATCTGATTTTTCCTACAAATATTAATCATCAAGATTATCATTTATGTGGTAGCCTCTAATATTTTCATTTTTGTGTTTTAGACGCAACAGTCCCAGTTTGTAACATGGCAGTTTGAAACAGAGTACAGAGGAAATGACTTTACAGCTGCTGTCACTGTAGCCAACCCAGACATTCTCAGAGAGTCAGGTGACTCTTGCAAAAGTTTTATACAGCATAATAAAGTGCCCAAATTAATCACTGTCATAATACCCTTCCATGATGTATAATATTTTTCATGCTTTTGTCTTTGGTTTTCAGTGATTCTTGTGGCACACTTCTTACAGAGCGTTTCGTCAGGCCTAGTTTTGGGAGGGGAGCTTGTCTACCACCGTGGCCGAACAGAGGAAGGAGGAATTTTGACTTTGGCTGGACAATACTCAAGTGGGATTTTTTCTACATTGTCATCTTGCCATTTCTGCATTTTTCATTTTCTCATAGGTCTAAGACCTTAGCCACTTTTTCACACAGCACCATCTTCACAGGGCCAAACTGGGTTGTGACACTTAATGCTGGGAAAGGTGGAGCCCATGCAAGCTATTATCACAGAGCAAACAAACAGGTACAAAGAAAGTATACTGTAGGTTCATAAGAGTTATGCATTAACTCTTATATTTGGTTCCCTACTTTTTCAAAATGCAAATGTGGATTTGACTATGTTTACTGAGTAGATTCAAGTTGGGGTGGAGTTTGAAGCCAGTACAAGGACTCAGGAGACAACGACCTCATTTGGATACAAGATGGAACTTCCCGAAGCCAACATGGTTTTTCGCGGTAAACGCTAGTGTTGATGAAAGCATTTTAAGCTTAATCAAAACATTAGCTGAAGATTTCTGTTTTTCTTCTAGGGATGGTAAACAGTCGGTGCATAATAGGAGGTGTGCTGGAGAAGCGTCTGACCCCACTCCCTGCCACCCTTATTATGGGTGCCTTTGTGAATCACAGAGGGGACAAGCTTCAAGTAGGCCTAGGTGTCAATGTAGGATAATCTTCACACTTTACTGGAATAACATTTTTATAACTGGAACTGTGTGACCCTCCTGGTGGACCTTAGGGACCTTAAATCCTCAAATGCTTCTTTTTTTTTGGACACATATACTGTCTACCTCTAAAACTGAGGCGATATATCTTGAAAATTGGTCTAATCAGGAAAATGTGTTGGATGTAACGTATACACTGGACATAAAGAAAAAAGTATTATATATTAAATTATTTTTTCATTGTAGATTGTACTACAATTGTAAATAGATTAAATTAAAATTAAGCTTTGTTTCTAATCACTAATAACCATAGCATTTTCTGATGCAGTAGATTATTTTAAAGCAACTCTTTTCTTTCAGAGTAAGTGTATATTTTTATTAAGAAACACTGGTTTAAACAGTGCGAGTGGTGCATTTTTTAATGTTTGAGTTTTTTGCCAGGATTTGAAGTCATTTACTCTAATAATTTCATTTTCAGGAAAGGTGCTGAAACAGTAAAAGTATTTAAAACAGTCTATACATCTGTACATTTTATTATACATTGCTAAATTTCTTTATGAATACTGATACATAGCTCTGTACATCCATATATATACAAATACATTAAATAATATTTAAAGATGAGGTCTGTAAACATTCAAATAATTAAAAATCATTCATAGTTAGTTTTATGTGAAGCTTAGTATGTGGATCATCTGGTGTCTGTGGCTCACAGTGTCAAATTTATGACTGATTCCTTGTGCGTTATTTGTCTCTGAATAATGACGAGAAGAATCCTTTCCCCCCTTCGCCTTTCACTCTTAAAGATTTACTTCTTTGCAGTCCGGTTGGAGCAGGGGACGCAAGTTTCTCTCTCTCCTGCTCTCTCCGCCTTTCCTCTTCTCTTTGCTGCACTTGTTGATTTATTACTAACCGCATGTCCTCCTGTCAAAGTGTAAAACATTAATTTAATATGCTAAATGTATTATGCTTGTTTTATATGTTTAAGCCAGCACAAAATATAGCATATGCACACACCTGCCAGGCATCAAGCTCCTGGGACAGTGCCACCTTGTGTTTGATGGTGTTGAGAAGCTGATTGGTGAGTGACTCTTTCTCTTGTCGCACTGTGGCCAGTTCACTCTCTAAAGAGCTGCACAGACATAACAAACCAGACACGGTTCAGACAGTGAACAATTGAAAACTATTAGATGACAACAATGTTGAGCAGAAATACCTGTAGCTTGGCTTTCCCGGACTACTTCTAAACTGCTTGATTTCCTCCTGTAGCGACTCCAACTCATATTGTGTAGCTTGAAGCTGTGAAATACAAATTAACAATTAGTATAAAAAATCTTTGGCCTTTCACTCTTCAGTTTCATACTTTAAAGTTTACATTTTAAACTACTTCATTTTGAGATTACATCTGCCCTACAATTACAATTACATCTGCCTATCCAAGATAACCCATTTGGCAGCATTTTTTTTCCTCAGATTTAAAAAGAGTGTTGCCAATTTTTTTACTTAATTTAACTAAATATCTTGTTAAAATTAAAGCGATTAAAAGTGGCTTAATTAATTGTAAATTGTAATATGGCATAAGGTTCTTTTAAGAAACATTTTTAAAAAACAACGTTTTTAAATTAGATAAATATATTTATTATGCATTGTATACTGGCTATGTTGAGTGATTCATAAATGTCCTTTGCCTTTGGTTATGTCACGGTTTAAAGTAAACTGCTGTGTCAGAAGAAATGTTGATTTGCTAGTGTTGACTAACATACCTCCTCTTTTAGTGTTTGTATTTCTTGATCTCTTGCTTGCAGGACTTCTGAGTGAGCTAGAAGAGCTTCTTTTGCCTGGAAAAAAATACACACATCAACAAAATAACAAATGCCTCTTCACTGTGTGGATGTTTAGCAACAAAAGAAAAGTTGATCTCACATATTTCCAATACGCCAGTAATGACAAAATGTTAGTACACACAAGCTGAAGTTAGTCTGTTAAGAGGACAGCACAGTTTTATAGTCACATATATTAACCTTTTTTTTATGTAATGTGTAAATGTCAGTGCTGCTCCCATTTCAGTATTGCTGTACATAGACTCAATAGAAAAATTAATCATAGTCAATAGGCAATTATCATTAAATGAAAGTATCTCTAGGGAGAGCTATTGTGTGCCTTGCCTATATTTAGCTGGAAATTGTGCTACAAAAAATGCCAAAATAAAATGATGTTTAAGTGGTAAATGCTCTTTGCATTGGCCCACAAAATCTTTATATCTCACAATGGTGAAGATTCTACTGAAACAAATCCTTTGTTTTGTAGTGGCAGAAGTTAGTCTCTTTGGTTCAATAATTTTGTCCTTGGCCCATTACTGATCTTTCCTGAAATTATATTAAATCACATTTAAATCACTAAAACTTTAGCACAGCGCTGTATACCTTTATACTATTTATACTTTATATTATTTTCTGTAGGTACTGTATACCTTGATACTATTGATGCACTATTAATGAGTTAATGCACATGCGTGTCTTTGTGAATACCTGTGACTGCTGAATCTCACTAAGCAAAGATAAAGGCTGTAAATGTGTGTTGTCCAGGACGCTCTCTTCTCCCAGGCTCAGAGCTTTTTGCTGCAGAGAGCGATTCATGGTGCGCAACTCAAAGATCATTCCCTGCTCCTGCTCTATCTACACACACACACAACAAGCAGACAAAACCAGAGGCTGTAGTGAGTCGGGTTAGTGTGTTACTGTGTTAGTGATTTCCTGCATTCCCTGTTCACTCAGGTTTCATCTCATTGAATGCGACTGAAGCTCACCTCCGCTTCTCTCTCGCTCAGTTTCACCTGCAGGTCCGATACTTTCTCTCTCAGAGCCTCTCTCTCCACCCGAAGTCTGTCTGTGTCCTCCTCAGATGCTTTGAGCCGCATCTCCATGTGGGACAGGCGCTCCAGCAAAATTCTGTTCTGTAAGAGCCATTCACAAACGATTTGAGTGTCATCATTGTTATATTACTCACAAGGTACACTACTATAATTACAATGTTTTTATTATAGGATTATTTTGGAAGAAAATAATAAACTTAATCCATCCTTTAACCCAAGTAGGAGGAAATGTTTGTTGAATACCTCTGCTTGTATGTTTTCTAACTGCGTGAAACTTATATTTCGGCTAAAGGAGGATTCGTCCATCTCTTCCCTCAGAGATCGCAGTTCAGTCCTTAAGGAGTGCTCCAGTGTCACAGCCTAGAGTTGGGTGGGAAAGGCAATAGGTGAGAAAAGCTATTGTTCAGTCTATGACTAAAACGGGACATCCCAAACCTGCTGGTCTACATTGTTGTTGTCTGCCTGACAGTGTGACATCATACCACACACTCACCTACAGACAAATCCCATGCACAAAGACACAATTTTTTCCCATAATCACTAGGATGTAATTATGTTCTTTTCTCTTTGTAGCTGCTGCTGACAGAATCAATAGCTAACCTCTGCGAGCTGCTCCACCAGGCGCTGGTTGTGATTGGCCAACTGAGTCAGCTGTTCGCTCTCATCTCTTCGCCGGTCACGTCCATTGCTCTGGTATTGCTCCAGATTGGCTTTTAACAAAGCTAAATCTGCTGTCAGTTCTGCTTCTTTCTGGCCCGAGGTTAGTTCATTCATATCAAGTTTTCTCTGGAGGATGTGTTTCTCTTGTTGCAAAGTCTGAAAGAAAACATTTTTTTTCACATTTTAGTAGTGTTTACATAGTGTTTACATAAGAAGTAAAACATCTTTAAGCTTACGTAAAACTATGTCCACATGCCCACATATTCTTACATGTCAAACCAAAGCCCTTGGGGTCATACCTGTCTTTTTTTTTTATTCATTCCCATCCCACCAATTTTCTGGATTGTGTGGATAATATAATGCAACAATAAAGAACTCATAATGAAAACAGATTAGAAGGAACAAGCAATACTAAAATGGGATTGTGTCACATTTCATTCTTACACTTTGTCCAAATTCCTAACACTAGACCAATGTAACAAATAGTGGTAACATTTTGGAATAACTCACACCACAAAGCATTAGTTGGGTATTGGTTAAGGGTTAGTAGGCAGCTAACTGATCATTTACAAAACATTACTTCAAAATTAATAAACACAATTGACAACACAACATTGTCATTATTGTTTTTATTCATAAAATACTGTCTATTCATTAAAATATTGCTAATTGGGTATTTTTAATGCTTGATGGGGTGAGTTATTCTAGTGTGTGTGTGTGTTACCCAAACATCTTCTGTCTCTTTCATTATAAGGACAGTGTTAAGCTGACTACAAATGTCCTCCCCTTTCTCAGCACGAATTTGACACTTCTTTTCTTGAAGTTTATGAAAGATTTCAGTTAAAATGCTACATGTAGCCTTGGTGTTGATCAAAATAATATAGCATATCAGTGAAGAAACATACTGTCCTGGCTATAGTAGTAACAAATGTACTTTTTTGTTTTACTAAAATGATAAAACTCACCTCCAACTCCTGCTCCCTTTGCTCCAGAGCGGCTGCCAGTTCTTCGTTCTTCTCGAGCAGGGCCTGTCCCAGCTCGGCCGCCAGTATGAGATCTGTCTCTATCCCTGCCCCACTGTCGACGCTGCTGGATGGGGACGAGGACGAGGGCAGAGAGAAGGACAGAGAGATGGAGGAGGACGAGGACAGTGGGAAGAAAGAGTCCTCCAAGCTCGGGGAGGGAAGACTGTTTTTCCTGGGTGTAAACATCTTGTGGATTTCAGTGTGATGATGAGTCACTTAAAAAACAGAAATCATCCTTCTGGTCTCCCAAGAGTCAGTGATGGTTGAGAGTGTAGGCCTTCATCTAGTTCCTCATTCAAAACTCATTCATGGATGGCCCTGTATGGGACAAAAACAAAAAGATTTATAGAACTACATAGGAATTGCCTGCGTGTCATAGTAGTTGTTTTCTAGTAATCTAATCCAAACGGACTCTTTAAGAAGTGCTTTTGTTTGACAGCTGCTTTTGTTACTCTGACCGAAATACCAGCGTCACAGTTCACTGTTCTACCCCCTCCCTAAATTCCAGCAGCTATTGTGCCCCAGCCTTCTCTATTAATACCATCAAATGCTCCTAATTACTCCACTGTATGTGTCTACACAGTAACTGTTCATTAAGAAAGACAAAACAGGAGTGTCCATGTGCCCAGCCTGTCCAAGTTTTCTCTCATTATCACCAAAACTTCAGAACAACTTTTCACTGACAAACATAGATAACTGTCAGAAAACTATTAGATCTTCTCATGTTTTAATCAAATTCAGACCTGTCGCGACATAGATTTAACCACTTTAACCACAAAGCAAGAAAGAGTTAAGCCTTACCTTACCTTTCCAGTCAGCTTGCTCTCGACAGGTTGCGGCTTCCTGTTTGGTGACTGCATGTGTATATATATATGTGTGTGTGTGTGTGTGTGTGTGGGAGTGTTTGCTCAAGGGAGACTTAGCTGGTTTCCTTGGCAGTGGAAATATACACACCCAATGGCTCCGCCTCCTCAGGCAAAAAAAGGTATAAGGGAGAGGAATAAAAGAGAGACAGTAACCAGGATGTTATGCAGTAAGGGGAAGTGATGCTGGGACATCTAGTGGCTGGACAAAGCAAGGAAAATTACTCAGAAATGGATGTTTGGGAACTCACATTAGGAAAAAGGCTGGATACAGGTCCCTCCCTCCTCATCCAATCCCATCTGAATGTTTACCTGCTTGGTTTGAAAGGAGGTCTGTGTCTGTGTAGGCAGAAGGGGGTAGGGAGTGTAAAGACAGGGGGCTCGTTCTCTCACTTGGCAAATAGACCAGAGGGCATGAGAAGAAGTCCACCAAAGGATCACCATTAAGTCTGAGGCAGCCTATATGCAAAAATGTACTGCAGACACCTATTCGGGCTCTCATTCTGGCTCCTTCTCCTACTGCCGTCCGAAGCTGGAAGGGAAATGCCCAAACTTTCAGACAAGAAGCTCTGTGCTGATGCAGAATGCAGTTGTGAGTAGCGTGCATTGTGATTTACTGGCTACAAACCATAATCACTATCCACAGTACTCTGCAAAATTTTAGTTAAGTGTGGAAATGCTGTTAACTAAGAATGCTTTCATAAATACAGAATTGCATTTATTTTTGTTATGAAAAGGAACGGTCAGAGTTGGTATTGGGCCAAGGACAAAATCAATAATTTTGGTGGTTTTGTTTGGGAATGTTTTATGGGTTTTGTACCATTTTGCAATTCTGAGCTTTTTTGTTCACTTTTCTTTGACTGCAGTTTGACTTTTGCACAAACTATATTGTAAAACTGTTCTTCTCTACCTCAAAATACAAAATTATCAATTCTACTTCTTTATTTTTCCCCAGACCCTATCCTGATAGCCCGTGCACTACAGGACTACTACCCTGGAGATTGTAGGTTCATCCCCATCAGACAGGGCCAGCTTGTCTATGTCTACGCCATGCTGAAAGACAGAGGAAACCTTTTCTGGGCCGGCAGCGTGAGTAAAATTTCTTTCTTCGAACACTATTAACAGTATTATTTATAACTCTTCATTAGTGAATATTTTATATCTCTAAATATCATTCTGTCTAAAGTACAATACTGTGCAAAAGTCTTTTTAAGAAAGGCTATAAACAAAGAATTGTGTATCAATGTACAAAAATAAATCATCACTAAATGCTCTTGGAAAGGGTAAACCTCTGCAAAGGCACTTGCAATGGTAAAGACGAAGTCCCCAGACTTGGACTCAAACTCAAAGATCGCCACAAAACCCTTATATCTCACAATGATAAAGAATCTGCTAAAACGAATCATTAGTTTTTTTAGTGAGTAAAGTTACTATCTTCAGTCTATACCTCAAAATGGTACATAATCATTTACTAAAACTCCTGGATCTAAACAGTGATCTGGATCCACATCAAAATTAAACATTTTGTCCTTGGCCTATCACTGACCTTTCATGAACATTTTATCACAAAAATAGAAAATAAAAATCTGTATTTGTTAAACCACTCTTAGTTAATAGTTTTTCCCCACTGCATTAAAATTTTTGCACAAAACCGTATATATAAATGCAAATGTCTTCTTTTTGCAGGTGCAAGATTCCTATTATGGCCAGCAGGAGGCGCGGATCGGACATTTTCCCAGCAGTATGGTGGAGGAGACACATGCCCTAATGCCAGCCAGCACTGAAGTCAAGACTACTGTAAGTTACTATACTATAGTCAGAAATGTATGTCAATAATGTAAAGATTTCTATTCATAAAAAAATCTTTTTATATACAGAAATGGGACTTCTACTGTTACTGAACGAGATAATGTGGATAGAAGGAGGACACAATTCATAACATGCGCCTTAGTGAAGCTATAGTTTCATATCTACATTGCTCTATATAACAGTTACAACTTGATCATTTAGTAGAGCATTACAATTTTATTGTTTACAGAATACATGTTAAGTGGCACTATATGTCTGTAAGGAATTTTTAGTTTGGTGATTATTTGTATGTGGATGGAAATATACTGTAGTTTTTAATAAAAGACGCTGCTTCAAATTATAATTTCAACTTTTATTGTTTTGTTAATATGTTCTTGTCTTTTCCATCTTAAATGGCAACTTTGTCTTCTTAACACATTTCATAAATTCACAAACAGACATTCTTTATAGCAGCTTTGTCCATACATAATCCTTTTCCCTTATGCCTATCTCATCCACTTTCTATTTATGATGAAGTCTGGTCCCAAGTTTGTCAAATTACACAGAGATGAATGCAATCTCTTCTTTTCCTCCCCACATACATAAACACAACTCACCCAGTTACTCTCCTCTGTCAGCAATCATCTTTAAAATGGTTTAAAATGGTTTAAATTAAAATTTAAATTAATTAAAATTGGCTTTAGTTTCATATGTGCAGAAAAAAATCTACTTTGCAATACATAACATTTTTCTTGTTGATTAATATCCTATTCTGCATGAGTGTTTAGAAACTAGCAGCACTAAAGTGTTAATTTGACTGCCACAGCTAATCTGACTGTATCAGATTTGTTCCAGACAAGCAGTGGTTCTAGAGAAGTGGTACGATACCACTGGTGACTCTTTCTACTAGTACTCAGGAGGGTCTGGAATTTTTGAAGATGAACCATTAAATAGATTTAAATAAAGACAAACTGATTAAGTCCTAGGTTAATTCTTGGTCTACAATAGTTGTTTAGGGCACACTTAGTCCTGGTTTAGGCCCAGTTTACTCCTAGATTTAGTCATGTGCAGGCCTTTTAGTCATGCTTTTGTTCTGGTTTAGGCCCAGTTTAGTCCATGTATCGTTATGCTAAAAATTAAATCACTGTTTTAATCTTGGGTTTAGACATGGGTTAGTCCTGATTTATGTTCATTTTAATTAGAGATGATACTTGGAAAGTAAAATCTTTTTGTGGTAGTTCACAGTTTTAGAACCACTGATGTAGTGTAACTGTAAACCAAAGTCTAGATTTTTGGTATCCCTGTCTTCTCATCACAGGAAATAGGAATGTTGCGGTCTGGACCTGGGGCAGACCGAGAAGCGGTGATGGTCAGGACCCCATCAGAAGACAAGCTGGAGGTGATATCAGCACTGCTCACTCCTGCTGGAAGCCTGTACTTTCTGAAAAACTCTCTTGACACAAAACCATGGTCGTCCTAAAAGAAAGAAAGCAATATAGAGCGTCAATAAAGAATAATCAAATACATAATTATTAATACTGTGTACTGCATCTAACCTGTCTGTCCTCGTGTTTGGCATGCACTGTGATAAAGTCATCGCAGACACTCACAGACAGCTCGTTAGGGGAGAAATGTTTCACGTCTAGATAAATGACAAAGCGGTCCTTTTCCATGCGCATCTGCTGTTGAAGACAGAAACATTTTAAGGCTCCACCTTATTTCAGTGGACTGAAAAACAGCAACTTGGGTTAGGGTTAGAAAGGGTTAAAAATACTGTAAGTGAATCCTGATATGGCACAATATGTTCTAATTTCCTGAAAGAAAATCACACCCCATTCACCACTGTATTTGTTTGTTAATAAGTCATACCCACTTTTACAGAGGTGAAAAGTAAATAGATACATTTATTCCAGTACCTACTAAAAGTATTTTGAGGGCTTACAAGCAGTTTTAGTAGCAGCAGTTGTGGTATTAATAGCAGGAGTAGTAATGGCAACAGTAGTAGTATCAGTAATAGAGGTAATAATGCCACTCTCAACTCTCAAGAGGGCTTTCTGTTATTTATTTTTTCTAATTACTGAATACTTTTTTGTTTACTTTATTAATATTGTTGTTGACTACTTTTACTTCTATTTGAGTAATAACTCAAATAACTCAATAACTCAGTAACTTTTACTTAAATACAAATTTTTAAGTTTTTCTTCCACCTCTGCAGGTTTTCCTTCTGAAAGAGCAGTTGCCTTTTGTCATATTATTGATGTAACTCTAACCCTATTATTTGTCCTTTCATCTATTACAAGCCATTACATAATTAATTGTTTTTACCTCACTGTGTCCATTTTCAGGCCAGTTAAACCAGCGCAGGAACGAAGGCCGGATCCAAGGGAAAGACCAGGAAAACGGCCACATGAGGGGCCAGTCACCAAGAGGCTCAGCCGGGGAGAGGTCCGACAGTCGTGGAGGGAATGCCCGGCGGTACCAGGGGTATTGTATGGGAATATCCATTATGAAAGACAATATAAAGACACTTGGCACAATGCAAGCTGCCTCTTGGGTGCTACGTCGTTCTGTCATGTTTTTATAGTGCATTACATCCGGGCATAGTTCACCTTCTTTACATGCCCTCCCCAAACACAAAACCCCCACACTGCACACTTGCAAAGGAACCCTGCCAATCTTTCTGGAACAATGATGTCAACTGTTTATCCCTCTGTTGCCTTTCATTGTTTTATCTGACTGGCCTTTCTCTGTCTATAACTGTATGCCTCTGTCTCTCTCTTTCTCTCTCTGCTCAGTCATGAGGTAAAACTGGCCAAGAATTATTGCTGATGCTCTGCGGGTGCTGGTCATTGCCCAGGAAATGTCCCAGTCTGGATCTATGTTGTGTCTGTGCAGGTCTCTATGTGTCTATGTGTGGCATAGCTGCCAGAGCATTAGCCTGGCCAACTGTAAGTGCCAAAAGCTTTAGATTGGTGAGTGGAATGGACATGAGCCTGAATGGGAACTGATGAGTTTGTATGGGGCAGAATTAGGTGACATTTTACTGTGAGCTCATAAGAAAAATTATGAAGTCCTTTCCAAAAGACATGAATGTTTATAGACGTGTGGTTTTGAAATATATGGCTGTATTCCTAAATGAATTATAGCAGTCTTTCTTTAAAAAAGTGGTATGGGTAAGGTTTTTAGTGGTACTAAAAATAAAATAACCATTACTTACAGACAGTAGTGCTGATTTTTTTTTTTTACTGATATTATTCCTGCTTTAGTCCTGTCCTAATTGAGCCCCTAGTGTGGACCACTGTATAGTGGCATATGTAATGCAGGCCCATTTTACTGCTGAAGTGCTTAGTTTAATCCTTTTTCAACAGTTTAGTCCTTGTTTAGTTCAAGTTTATCCATACTTTGGTTCATTTAGTTTTGGTATAGTGCGTTTTGGATTAGCCTGTTACTGATTAACAGTAAAAAAGAAAAAAATCAGTTTCCAGCGCATTATGCCACTACATGTAGTCAACCTGCATTTACAGATTTCCTTTCAAAATATATAAACTTAATTTAAAAGACACTTCATAGCACCTCCAAGCACTTTTATTAAGCAGTTTTATGCTCATCTATATTTTGAAGACTTTTACAGAGGGACTGATGAAGAACAAGAAATACACAAAAGCTGCAATACACTTTTTCATGTTGATGCCAGTAATGTCCTAAAGAAGTTTAATAATATTAGCCTAGGCTTATGTTATTTTCCCCACTTTACCTTAAGTGTCTTTGTTGTTTCGCCTTAAGTTACTTCCGGGATGACTTGGTTACCATGGTGATACAGCTTGGCCACGACGCTTTGTTGTCTGTGGCTGACAAACGTTAACATTTAGGCTACACCGTGGACTAACTTTTGTTCAGAAGAAAAATTAAAAACGCCAATGCCGCAGTCATGGACTTGCCGGCGTCATATTACGGGAAACTTGACCAAAGAAACCCAGTTCTTATAGGTTTTGTACGAGAGATTAACTCGTTCATAGCGGTTATGAAGAAAGTCGCTTCTTCGCCTACACATGAGGACAACAGCGGTTACGTTAAAGGGTAGGGCTCTTTACTCGCTAGTTTATTTGAATAGATTTCGAGACAACACGCAGTAGTTTAATGATAGTCAAGAATCCATCGATCATGTAGCTAAAGTTATGCTCCAAAAATCTTGCTAATTAGCTTGTAGGCTAATTAGTGTGGATTCAAGTTTAATAAATCCAAACTCAAGCAAACTTTTCTATTACAGAAATTACACTTGATTCGGTTACGTGCAGTTGGTCCAACTGTATCGGACCAAGCGTTGTGGTTTTAATAATCAGTGATGTTGTTTACATTACCCAGTTTTATATTTCTGAATTATTTTGTAGGGTTAAAATATTGATGGAGATATGGAAAAAGTATAAACATAGACTGCCTCCCAATCTGTACCAGGAGCACATGTTACAAGTTGCAGATTTTCTTGTTGAATTTAAGGTAACTAAATGACAATTTTTTTTTCGTAGAACCAATAACATAGAGGTGGCATTTGAGTAATTTCTTCTCTTTTGTCATTGGATATGGTGCAGTTTTATGATATGGCCCTGTGGTATGGCTACAGCCTCCATCTGCAGCAGTTCACTTCAGTGGATATTCTTGACATTGAGGAAGTGGACCACTTCAAAGCTTGCTTTTTCCCTAAAGGCTTGAACACAGATCAAGACACTCTTCTTATGAAGGTAAGCTTGTGTCTGTTGTTTTCTTATAAGTGAATATAATATAATTTTATTAACTTGCCTGCTGTCTCACTCTGTTCATGTGCACAGATACGGGCACTGCATGGTTGTGCCCTCTGTATTTTCGAACGGGTGAAGTGTCACCCTGTTCTCACTCCGGACGGTCTTTATAAACTGCTTTGTGTGCTGGACCTTATAAGAATTATAATGCAAGTTTTCCAGCATTTTGACAGCCTTTGCTGGCAAATATACAATGGTATATTGTTTGTAATAGTCTTCTTTTATTCAAATAAATGAATCTATTTTATATGAGGCTTTAAACCATCTTTGCCTATTGTTTTTGCAGGCTCAGCTCTCATCTACAACATATGCCGATACCTGATGAAAATGAACTATAGTGCACAGGTGGTGATAACTTTTTTAGGACTTAAGTATTAAGACAAATGGCTATAAACACAGCTGCTAAAAGCTGTGTACATCTTGTCACACCTTTGTTGGTGTATTTTTCTCGTTCCAGGCTCTGGAGTACCTCTTGTGGGCAAGTTTCAGTATAGAGCTGTCTGTCCCACTGATGACCACTAAATATGTGCCATGGCTTGTCACACTGTACTGTGCTGTCTGCCAGTGTTATTATGACAACCATGCTGCAGTGCAGGGAGAGGTAACCTTTTATCTGAACAATTCATCATAAAAACGACAAAGCTAAAATTACCATTAGAGAGTTAGAATGCATTTGAACTGCTTTCAGGTGTTTGCCAGGAGAGCCCTTGTAAAAATCAGTGAGCTTAGAAACCTAGAGGAGCAATGTGGAATTCCTGCCTCCAGAGAGACAAAAACAACCTACAAAGAAGCCTCTATCAAGGCAAAAGATGTTTTTATTATATAGTAGAGTGAACTTGTTACCTCATATTTGCTTTTTAATAACAAAGCTAAGAATTATGCATGTGATGTACAACAGGGCTGACATTTTGTTTCTCTGGTTTTTTTTTTGTTTGTTTTTTACAGTTGGCTACAATGGTTTTTAAGCGGGCAGTTTTTGAAGCAAGGACTAAAATGTTTCGACTTAAAACAAAAAGGAAACTGACAGATATACCCAATGTAATTATAACTACTTTGATTGGGATTATAATGGTTTGTAGTGTTTCTCAAACTTTTTCAGACCAAGGACCACATTATCATTAAAAAAAAAATTGTGTCCACCAACAGTACGCACCTCTTGCGTAATGTTGGACAAAAGGCAAAAGGTCTCTATTTAGGGTGCATTTAAGGGTGCAATCATGTTGGGGGTAATTTTAAGAAATACTATAAAACCACAGTTTGAGATTCACTGGTTTAGTGCAAGATCTAATCCAGCCTTTTGTCTTAAGAGATACTAACAGATTCTGCTTACATGTACCATAGGCACCATGGCCACGTAATGTAACTGAACAAATTCTAACAAGCCTGTTTCAAGGAGGTGCAGCACAGTTTTTGGGTGTCCTTGAAGCACTGAGGGACAGCAGCAGACGCTCCCAGCAGACCGGAGGATCAAATGAGCCTGAGGTGCAGGAGGTGGTCCTGGAGCTCCTCGCTGCTGGCATCAGCTTATTGTCCGGTAGGTATAAAACAAATAATAATTTCATTTAAACTTAAACACGTAATTATCACATTGCAAGGTATAGTAAACAATGCAAATGTAAAGTAAATAAACATTTACTTATATTACATTTACAAATATTTAGGATCCAACAGTACATGTGAACATAAGGCTGATCATCAGTCACCAGGATCTCTTTGTGCATTGACAACATCATCCTCACTGCTAGATTTAGCCATCGCAGGTTAGTCTCAATCATATTCTTAAAGTTATCCTGATTTACCACACTGATATGTCTTCTGATTGAGCTCAATGTATGTTACCAGGAGAAAACAAGGTGTGCCATGAGTCTGCTGTGGAGTTCATTAAACTCTTGTATTACAACAAGCAACCAGAGGTTTTCAATGAATATTCCAAAGAGATGCTCCAGCTTTTGTCCGTAAGGGTTATATATCATAGTTTTGCTTTACATATGTATTATCACTGCAATTATCAAAATATTTGTATCTTGACAAGCCAAATGGATGTTTTTGTTTGTTTTAGTGTTTGGAAGGCCAGTCATTTCGAAGAGCAGAGCTGGAGCTGGGTTTGCTTTTCCATTATAACACTGTGCAAAAGGGTACCATCTTTACCTTACACTAAAACACCCATGCAGATTTTAAAAATATATGAAGAATATTGTGAAGATACTCATTATTAGTAATTTAAAGACACTTGTTATATCTCCATTCTTAATGTTTCCAACAGAGAGACAAAAAACAGTATTGTCAATAAGTGATGAGTTCACTGAACTGGTTAAAACCCTGCACAAGTCTGTTTGTGAGTCTGACTCTGTAAGTAACTTGTCTTCGCCTGTAATTTCCTTAATTGTACATGGCTCTAGATTTATTTTATAGTTAACTATATATTAAACTTATTTGTGTCTCATAACTTTGTACAGAATTTGCAGCCGGACAGGGATCTTGTTCAATCTGTAATATTGCTTGTTTGGGATAAAGTAGCATCTGCAATAGAATGGGCCCAACGGCATCACTCAGAGTCCCAAAAATTTGAAAAGGTATTTTTCATCTGTATTTCTTTCTTTTTTTTTTTTTTTTTTTTTACCAATATTAATTTGCAATTTATTGAACACATTTGCAGTGGGTGTGGTGTCTGTTTGTGCTGTGTGAAGTTTCCTTTGAGTTTGAGCCGTGCTCTGTTTACTATTGTATAATGACTGGAGAGATGACCCTGAAATTAGCCATGCTGCTTGAAAGTGCAGCTAAACGTGCTGAACAAAAGCATTCCCCAGGTAAAAATAAACAACTATGCAGTTTTTCTATTCAAAATGTTATGGAAGTCCATAATTGACAAAACTAAAATAAATAAATGTAGAAATAAAATAAATAAATACATGTATACACAGTTGCATACATTTTGGGTTTAAGAAAACCTTTTTTTATTGTTTTCTTGAAATGTGCACATTATTTTTATAAATTGGCTTTGATTTATTTATATGTTTCTACATTTATTTATTTCATTATTTGCACATTTTATGTATTTATTTCCGCATATATTAATTTCTACATTTATTTATTTTTAGTTTTGTCAGTTATGGTTCTCCATAAAATGTAGCCTATATGATTATGTTAACTGTACCTATTTTTTTCACCAGAAGTCGGTGATGCGGAAGGTGATGGCGTGATATTAAACTCCTTCTCTCTTACTAAGGTAAATACAAATTAGGTCCAACAGTAAAGTGAAACTAAAAAGTTTACAGTACATATTATGTTGTGTTGAACTGACGTATTTTGCAGGGTTCAAGTACGCAGCTGCTTCAAAAGATGTGTGTGGTGGTGAAAAGAGGTCTAAATGCTTTGTCCAAGGGTATGGCTATAATGCTTCCTCAGGATGGCTCAGCAGTCATTGACAGTGCCTACATGCAGGTATAGATACAACGTTTCCTTGTCTGATGTTTGTAAAACAAAATATGTTTGATGTTGTAGTTTAATTGCATTAGAGCAAAAATAGATACACCGACTAGGCATAACATTATGATCACCACAGGTAAAGTAGATAACACAGATTATTTCTTTGTAATGGCACCTATTAGTGGGTGGTAAATGGGCAAGCATAAGGATTTGAACAAATTTGATAAGGGCCAATTTGTGATGCGGCAAGTGACTAGGTCAAGCATTTCCAAAGCAATGCAGCTCAAACAAGATGAGCTAATGGACTAACAGTCCTAGACATATGTTGCCTGTCCCTCCTGGTAGAGGATCTCTCCTTCAATATAGGCCCCATAAGGTTTCTTATTTTTTTCCCACAGCTATGTTTTTTAGGAGTTTTCCCTTACTGAGAAGGAGGGTCTAAGGACAGGAGTGTCTTGGGTCTGTTCAGTTTAGTGTAGTTATTGTTTGTGTTGATTATGTGTTAAGTCTGACAGTGTGTTTATGTTTTGTTAACTGTTTGTAAAGCCCTTTGAGGCGACTTTTGTTGTGATACTGGGCTATGCAAATAAAACTGAATTGAATTGAATTGACATGGGGAGCGAATGGTCCGATCCAGCCAACGACCTATTGTAGCTCAAATTGCTGAAGAGTTCAATACTGGTGGTCCTAATGCTGTACCTGATTAATGTAAAGGCACACTCTTTTTTTACATGTTTTTTCTTTTGTAAGAAATACAGACCATCATCTTCATCCCCTCATTCTTTTCAAGAAGGGGATAGTGAAAACAACAGCACAAATGTAGATTCTAAACACACTTGGACCAGAGATGACCTCCTGCTGGCTATTGATCTTCATCTTTATCTCAATACCATTTACTTTAAATCTACACTCGGTCTGTTGCACTTGAATAAAGGTCAGATACCACTCTCTAATCTGACAGAGTTGCTCTTAAAGAAGATATTTGATATTTGAATATTTACTTTACAGTTGAAGAGTCTGAACTAATTGGATGGATAAAGAAAAACAAGATATCCAAAGCTGTGTTTCTGATGCAGAAGGCCCTAATGGAATACAATATGAAACCAGAGCCCACTATTGACATAAAGAATGAACTAGAGGTTGTTCCAATTAACATTATAAACACAGGGTATCCCCAAGTTCAAGTCATTAAAAGTATTAGATAATATGGTCAAGTTTTACAATCTGTTCTTCTATGTCTTAAAATTTCAGCTAGCTATTTTTTTTCAGTGTTGCAGGGGAATTAGTAAATATTTGCAACAAAACATATATGCTCAAGTCATTCAGGTCATACAGCTACTACTAATGATCTTCATACAAGATGTAATTAGAAGTAAGTTACACCTACAGCTGCAATAAGAAGCTTATACTTGAGAAGAAAGACATATTTTAGTAATATAATTTTTTTTTTTTAGTTTGATTGGAATTTGGATGAGTGTTGCACTAAAAAGATCCTTAAAAAGTCTTAACTATTACCAGTAAAACTCTGGAGGTAACCTGAAACACGTATTTATCTGTTTAAGAACATGCTGACTGTGTGTGCCTTCACTAGGAGGCCAGTGATCTCATAAGGAAAGCAGAATTGGAAGAGAGAAAGCTCCATATGTCCACTGTTTCAACAAATCCATCAGCGGCAAAAATCAAAGACAGCGGTATAAAGGATGAAAAAGACTGCCCTCCACCTCCGCCTGTCTTAATCTCATGCTCAGATTACTCTTTGAGCTTTGTCCCTGCACCTTACCACACAAAAGAACAGGTAAGACATGTTTTATGATTTCATTATACAAACATCTCAGAATATTAATACGAGATAAATTATTAAATCACAGGTCTGCTGGTACCAACTTTTGGGTCATGCTGCTGAGGGCACTAACCTCAAAGTCAGACTTGGAGACTGCAGTTTGCCAGGAACAGGCTGTTTAGTATGATCCAATACTTTAAACTGTCCATGTTTGTTAGTGTTGTCATGTTGCTTCAATTCTAATATGTCCATTTTATAGATACCTGCTGAGTCTGGTCGATGTGTGCTGAAGGTGGAGGGGTTAGACCCGAACCAAAAATATGTTTTTGCAGTAGCAGCCTACAACAGCCAAGGCGACCTACTAGGCAGCAGCATCGGAGAGACAACAATCCCAATGCTAGCGTCTCCTCCACTGCCTCTGCTCACAACCTGGGCTCTCTTGGCACAGGTACATGCTGATTCAACAAGTTTGTTTCTAAATTCTGGAATCACAGGAAGACTGGGTATTTTTTGTGATTTTTCTATAGGTGGCATTTCAGACAAAACAGTATGATGTAGCCAAAAGAGCTTGCCAAAAGCTATGGAGGCACTTTACCTGCTCTGTGCCCAGAGCTAATGCTCTGCAGTATCATCTTGTCACACCAAGGTAAGAAGAAAAACAAGCAAATTTACACATTTTATTTTACATTTTTTCAGCCAACAACTATTATTATTGTTTTTAAGGCTGCAAGTCCAGACACTGTGGCACTCGTCTCCTGTCCTTCGCCAGTCAGTCTTTGCCTCCATTTTCATTGAAACAGAGATTAACATTAAACATGGGTCACTCCACTGTAACTCATTTAGTGACAGAGGACTGTTTATCTGGGAACAGGTAACCACAGCACAAAAGTACATTATCTTTGTACTCTTACCTAACTAGTAAATCCTGAACGTATACTGTTGTCTATGTATTATACATATACTATGTATTATACTGTGTGCAATGTATTTCTATGTGCAGATAGCCAGACTGGAAGAGTGTGAGCGAATGTTGGTGGCTATGGACTTAGTATCATGGTTAACTGACCACAGTGATGCCTTACAAACTGTCGTAGTTTGTTATGGGCTTTTGAGCCCACTCATCTACCATCAGATCACATGTAATCCTGTGATACAGGTGAGGAATAATCTGTAATAAGACATTATTTAGGCTTTTTTTTAGTGTGTGCACTAAAAGTGTAAGTGGTTTAATTGTGTCCATGTCTTAGGTATTAACAAAATGCTTGAAAGTTCTTGAGGAAAACCTACCTCAACTTAAACAAAAGTGGACTGGAAGCACCTCAGAATCACTCATGCACAGGATAGCCTGCATCACATACTATCTCTACAAGGTGTGTGTGCATTTTTATGTCTATCTGTGTATGACTAAGTGTTCTGTATAAAGCTCTCCTTAAAGCATAAGTTGGTCTTTTATAAATTTCCATAAAAACTTAAATAATGCAAGAAAAGCTCCATGTATTGGTATTGCCCTAGTAGATTCCTTGATGTGGCTCACTTAATTGAGAAGATCTGAAAAAAAAAAAAACACACTTCTAATACTGTGAATTTAAAAAATCCTGTTGTCTTCTGTTCTTCCCAACTAGGTTCTGCATAACCTTCAAGAGCATGAGAAAGCTTCTATAATGATGGACTGTGGTGTCAGACTAATTCAGGAGGTCTTTGATGCGCAAAATAAACTTATCACCAAACCCAAGGGTGTACGTAAAAAAAAAAAAATTGCACAGCTTGGTTTAAAAGTAACATTTTTAAAAATTTGTGTGTAGATGAAAAAAGCAGATGCAGCAGTGAAGAGTGAGATAAAGACGAGTCCTCATCTGAAGGCACTACTTGGAAAGAACAAGAACAACAGGACCAATGGTATTACTCTCCTCAAACATGACATGCTTACCTTTTATTTTCATATTTAACCAACTCAACTGGCTGTCATAATATATTTGTCTATTTAGATAATCTAAGTACAATGACTTTCAGTGATCACTGCAAAATGTATGATGTTGTATTAAGCACCCCAATAAGACACGCCTTTCAAGAAGGTAAGTGCTCATATACTATTAGTTGTCTGTGGTATTTGTATATACTGTACATATTCTCTCTTTGTGTGTTGTGATCCCTCAACAGTCATGAAGCTCAGACAAAAAACACTATTCATTGAGTCATCAACACTGCTGCTGCAGAGGGTGTTAGAGGAAGGAGAAGCAGCACTTGTGATCGAATGGGGGCAAAGCTTTGTGGAATCTCTCAGGTAGTATTTTGTATTCATTAGGCCTGAGCCGGCAATAATTGCCGGCGAGGGACTATTAAGAGTGATACATTCTGTTATTTTTATTATACTTTACAATTTTTAAATGCAAATTTGACCCCCTGAACATTAACGAAAAAACCCAGAGAAAAAATATTGAAAAATGGCTCAATGGTGGCCCCTGGAAAACTCAAAATACATTAAGTCTATGGGAGGTGACCACAAACTTTTTTAAACATAGAGAAATGAAACTTGGCAGGATCATAGAACATGTCAGGACAAGTAAAAAACTATATTTTGGCCCTGTCCTAAACTCAACAGGAAGTCGGCCATATTAGGCAGAAACTGGGACTTAAAAAATCTTACCCTTGGAACAAAAAGTATAATAACCTACAGTTTTCATCCAAAAGACTCCAAACTCAAAGGTCAAAATCACCTAGACACATGTGCGTTCAAAGTTATAAATTTGATTTTTGATAAAATGTTGGCTGTAGCTTTGGCGAGCCCGCAATGAAGTGGCCATTTTGAGAAGATTATAAACTTGAGTATCTCTTACATACAATGTTGGATTGAGTCGGACCCTGTGTAACATTTGTGCGCAATAATGACTTGAACACAATAAGTCAATATTATGGCTGTGATGTAAGATGGCTCTTCAGTGCCCCCTACAAATTTGAATGGGACCAAAGAAATTTTGTGTGACATAAACTAATGAAATTTGGCACACAGATCGTTCATGTCATTCTAAATATAAAAGCCAATGAGGACATACTCCTATCTACAACCGAGTTACTATGGCAAAGCCAAAAATGTGTCATTAAAATGTTGATGAGTGAAATGAGTCTTGGGAAACTGTACTTTGTTTTAGACTAAAGACAATTGTTACACAAATCCAACACTATTATACATTTCAAGATCGCAAAAATAAAATATTAGAGAAAAAACTGAAAAAATATTGGAAAATGGCAGCCCCTGGAATTGGGAAAACACATTATGCCTATGGGAGTCCAATACAAACTTTTTTCATCATAGAAAAATTAAACTTGGCAGAAACATAGGCCATAGGCCAACATATGTGTAAAAATTATATTATGTCTTATGCTCTGCTTCAAACCCAAAGAGGACATTAGCCATATTGGGCAGAATCAGAGACGTTCACAATTGTATCGCTCATACTTTAAATATCTTCTTTTAGGGTTTTCATTCAAAAGTCGCCAAAATCAGTTAATATCACATAGACACATGCCTCATCGGGATCTCGACATAGTTCTGCATAGTTCTGCACCAAGCTACTGGAGCTTCTGTAGACACCTGCCAGTGGTTCCGGTGAGGACTGTGTTACAGTAGGCGACCTTGGAGGAGACAATGTCATGGGCGAACTTCTCCGTATCATCAATGGTTTTTAAATATTACGAAGCAGAGATGCCCAATCTTTCATCTGGGCTGTGTTTCTTTACAGCAGGCTGCTTCTCACTGTAACTCAGAGTTGTTTTTCCTCCTCACAGTCACATTTATTTATTTATTGCTGTCATAAAATCATCAACAAGAGCCAGAAAGTAACCAAAGACTTACAAACACACATCTCTTGGATGAAGAGATAACTAACTAAAGGTAAGGAGCTGGTTGGGTCAGAAACCTATTGGACCCTTACATTTCGGAGAAACAATTTTGCACCTGATGCCTGAAGACCTTGCCATTGAATCAAATAAAGAAGAGAGTAAATGTTTAGCCATAAGCTAGAGCTATGTACTGTACTACTGCTGCAATTAACAGTACACAATTTTTCTTTATTCTTTTTTAACTGTAAAATTAGCTAATTGTAGTGACTTTTAGTGACTTAATTTAAATGATACGTAATACATGTGTTTATTGCTATATGGCAGTATATGTACTGTACGGTACGGTCTGCAACCTGAAGACCCTGGGTTCATATCAGGTTTGGGTAGGATAAGCAGTAGTAGTAGTAGCTGTAGTAGTGGCTCTGCAGTTGCCAAAAGACTTAATATTATGTATGCTTTTGCACAGAAAGGACATTCACAGTTCAAAAAGAAAGATCAATATTATGACTAGTTTAGCCATTTTCTAGAATATCTACACCTTATATTTGTATGTATGTTTAAGTATGTATGAAACCTATTTTAGAGACACTAGCACAACACTACATTACTCAGCTAGTCTGACATTTTTATTGTCATGAGAGCCATCAATCCCATTATGCAACATTTGTTTGAAGCTGTTCTTTGGTCTCATTGGAACATGTGGACACTTGTCATCACTAGAGACATGCCTTTTGTTAGCTCTCTGGCAGCAGTAAGCTCTCTAGCAGCTCGGGAGCACTCTCCCGAGTCCTCAGAATGTGTGGACATCTTATAACATAGTTAACTTAGTTGACATTGGCATGAACACACACACGAGACATCTTTCCCATAACTGGAGACCACACTGCCCGCGAAGGGGAGGCTCCACCTTTATTCTTACTGTGCATGAGAACCATACATCCATGATGAGAACATATGCATTTTTCCAACAAAACCCTTATGTAGACAAAGATTGTCTATTGTGGCATGCATCGTTCTCTAACACCTTTCTATGTGTGTCAGTACATGGTCAACCCAGTCTCCTATGTCCTTGTGTTTCTATGTTGGAATGAGTAATTATATGTCTTTCTCCAAAAATCAAATCATAGCTGTATCACAGATCTGACATGCATTAAACATCGGTTTTAATGAACACTACCAAAACGGTTCTAGGTTGCCTTGCTCCACATAAAGCATCTCACAACATTATTATTCATTACTTCTTTCAGAGATTTTGAATGGGGGCTCCAAGCTCTGGAGCTATGGTGCATTGAGTTGTGCTGTAGTTGGCTCAAGTATATAGACCCTTCCACGAGTGATGTATCCAAATGAGCTTTGCTCACAGCCTGGTAACCAAGATTAGCTTCCTATCTCATTCATTTTTACAAGAGAGCAAAATTAAAATATTAATTAGACATTTTTAAAAAGCAGAAACGAATAGATGTTGCTAATATATTTATTAAAATCTATGATTTAATAACATCTAAATCTGATTGTTAGCTCAAGTTGTTAAAGTAAACTTATTAAAGTAGGATTTGTGATGATTGATGAATTAAATCTGAGCATACAATGTCAAACTGTTCTGGTCTGACACATTTCCTTTACTACTTGTCCAGTGTGACCTTTTAGGAAATGAAAGCAATTAATAAATGTAAACTGCCTAACAGACTCCCTCATATTTTCTAACAAGGCTCTGGTATTACTAAAATGAGGTCGAGTGGTTGTCAGTTGCCAAAACTATCTTAATTATTCATAATTTCCGTTGCTTTGTGGCTAATACTAATGTCTCCATTAAAAATGTATTTTTATTTTTTTTTACTTCCGGTAACATTCTTTGGAATGCAGATGTTCTGTTTACAAACACTAACGATATATTGTCTATCACTATTATTTTGATAATTATGAAATGGTCACACCATCTGCATGTTTTTTTATTCACATGAGTGGATGAAATTATCAGGAAAGGTCTGAAATGGGCCAAGGAACAAATTTTTTTGGTGTGGATCTGGATCACAGTCTTGACTTAAAAAGCTTTTTGTTTTTTTTGTTTTTTTTAATATTGTTACAATTTATTTACAGTAACACATACAACAATTTATTTATTTTCAACAAAAAGAGAAAAAACATTTTTAATTTTTCAAAACTCCTTGTTGCTGATGTTGGTTGGACCTCATTCGTGCATTAAGTCATCTTCATCAAGGTGAAGTACCCTGATGAAGTTTGCTGGACACGAAGTGTTGGTCGTTGTCGTAGCTTGAGATGATGTAGCGGTCCTAGGACCTGGAAGGTCTCATATTTCGAAACCATTATGTGAGCCATTTTGGTTTCAGAAAGATTGGCTTGTTTCTGGGTTGTACTTTCACAGAACTGAAAAGCCTCGACACTGCCACATGGACCGATCATGGGTCAAGCCTGCCCAACAATGACTGGACAGTTTTCTTGGTGGTTTTCGTCTTGACACTGCCGCCACGTCTGATGCACAGGCCATTCCTTTATCGCTTTGCTGTTCTTCAATGGCGTCTGCTCCCTGCTCATCATTGGAGGCCATATAAGGTAGACTTATGGATTTGCTGTTTTTGTTGTCTTCTTCTGGAGAGTTTCTTCCTCCACTTGGACAGATAGGTTTATGAGTGCACTGTTTGCCGATTCTCCACTGAGTTGAAAAGCAGCGTCCTCATTGGCACTGGACTTTGATATCTCGCCTGGGGATCTGATGACGGTTTCAGGTTTGTTTCCATATTCCTGATTTGCAGGTTGGCAGTTGTCGTCTTCTCAGCTAGCACTGGAAGTTGAGTCCTCCTTAGAGATAGCTGAGGGCACACTGTTGGTGTCTTTGTTTTGGAGGTAAGACGTTCATGGAGATTCACATGGAGATTTGCTCTGTTTCTCATCATTTTGGACAGTTTGGTTGGAAGTTGCATTGTCTGGTGTTTCTTCCTTGAGTTGAGAAGCACAGTCGTCATTGTCTCTGTCCGAGGTGTCATTGAAACATCCAGCTGACTTGCTTGGTCTTTCACCCTGAAATTTGTTCTGTCTCCTGGGATTTTCTGGCTTGTTGTTTGCTGTCTCTCCAGAGGGACGAAAAGAAGCATCCTCTTTTTTGCCAACGACTCCTTCTCTGCTGGCACCGGACATTGAGTTCTCTTTAGCTACTGCTGTGGGAACCTCAGCAGGAGACTTATTCTTTGTCCTTCATCAGATGTAGACTCTCCTCAAGTGTCTTTCGCTGAAGTGTGGAGTCGACGCAATGCTCATTAACTTGTAGGCCACTTCGGTGTAACCTATGTTGACTGGCAAATGGTCCATAGTTATGAATGGATGAAGAAGGGCCCCAGTTGGTGTGATCCTCTTCTTTGGATTCAGCTCAAACATTTTCTTGAGCAGGTCAAAAAAAAAAAAAAAAACTACCTGTCATCAAGCTCTGGGAGCAACTGATATTTTTTGAAGTTCTTGATAAGATCCTCAAGGTCGCTGGCTTTAGTCAGGTGAGTTTTGGACATTTCAGGACTGTTACCTGTTATTTTCTCATATTCCTGCAGAGTTTTGAGTCTCCACTGTGACCCTTCCTGGACAAAATACTTTTTTGCATATACTGCCCAGGTCAATAGCTCATCCTCAAGGGTTCCCATGAAGTGAACAATCTAGCTCAGGTTATCATACGGGGAACAGCCTTTGAAAGGAGAGCTTCCGAGATACCACATGGCAAGGCACAGCCCAGGCTCCACGTGTCCACTGCCTCCCACAAGGGCATTGATGCACTTGGCAACCTGGCCAAAACACCCCTCTCCTATGATTTTCAGCACCTTGTAGTTACTCTTCTTGTCAGCGACAATATCCTCTGCTGGGAAATCAGATGGTGATGGCCAATTTTCAGTGGATTTCGCCAGTGAAGTCATCTTTGCACAGATTTCTCACAAACACAAGTCAAAATATGCTTCCTCTCTCAAAGTCTTAGCTCAAATGAGCTCCCAAATGTGGCTCTTTTAGAATCAATGCACTTCATGACTTCATGATGCTCAGAGTGCAGTGACGTTGTTTTCTGACCCATGTCACTGTATATCTACACAAACACAAATTATTCAAATACATTGTTGTTTTTTATGCCCCATGCTGGTTGAGTAATTTTTTTTTTTTTTACTATACACAGTGGCTTGCAAAAGTATTCATCCACTTAGTATTTTTCATTTATTGTTGCCTTACAAACTGGAATTTAAATGGATCACTGTGAGTTTTATGTTAACCACTTTACATCACCTGCCAACAACTGTGAAGATGCAAAATATCTTTTATTGTGAAGCAAATAGGAAATATGACTTGAATGAATAAGAATAAACCAGAAAACTTGAGTGAACAGAAGTATTCAGCTCCTATTTATAGAGAAACCTAAATAAGTGTTACTTACCTTCAGAAGTCACAGAAATAGTAAGAAATAGTCCACCTGTCCTTCAGTCATAATACCACAAAGCACAATTTAAAATTCAAAAAATAGGGAACAACCTGCCGAGAGACGACCATCGCACAAACTGGGCAAGGAGTGCACTCATCAGAGAGGCAACAATAAGAACAAAGGTGACCCTGAAAGAGCTGCAGAGCTCCACCTCAAAGACTGTTGTATCTGTCCACAGAGCTGGGTTGTATGGAAGAGTGGACAGAAAATGGCCATTGCTTGGCAAAAACAATAAGAAAGCATGTTTTGTGTTTGTGAAACTTGTCAGAATTGAGGCAATGAAGGATGGTGCTAAATAAAGAAAAAGTCTTGAAGGGAATGACTCAAATAATGTAAAATAATGTACAATGCATCCAACTTGAAGGTGCTCGAGTTGTTTTTAGATGAAAAATGAGCACAAAACCTAGTGGTTTTATAAACCAAGCTCATAAAAACTTAGACTTGGAGCTGGAAGTCCTTCAGAAGGTCAATCCCCTGAAGTTCTGACTTCAGGGGATTTTTCATCATATTTCTTGTTATTACTGATATGAATTATAATAATAATAATAATAATAATAATAATAATAATATATTATTATTATTATTATTATTATTATTATTATTACAATTTTAAATGTTTGGTCTTATTATTACTATTACAGTTACTCAAACCCCATTCATAAATGTCCCTCATTATGCATGTTCTTTTCTCTTTGAAAGGAAACTGACAGCAACTAGTCAACATAAACCAAAAAGTTCTGCTCCTGTAAATGAATCACAGGTATGGAAGTTGTTTTTAATGACATTAACATTAAGAAAATACAGAATATACTACAGTTGCAAGCAAAAGTATGTGAACTCTTTGGAATTATTTGGATTTCTGCATGATTTGGTCTTAAAATGTGGTCTGATCTTCATCACATGTCTGTGCTGTGCTCTTGCAGTCATCTCTACAGGACGACAAGCAGCAGTGCTGAACTTTTTCCATTTATAGACAATGAGTTGTACCATGGACTCATGAACATCAAAGCTTTTTTTTGTAACCCTTTTCAGCTTTATGCAAGTCAAAAATTCTTACTCATAGGTCTTCTGAGAGCTCTTTTGTGCGAGGCATGGTCCACATCAAGCAATGCTTCTTCAGAATAGCCAACTCAAAACTGGGGTGTCTTTTTTATTGGGCAGGGCCACTTTAACCCCCTCTACCAATCTTTTCACATTGATTGGACTCCAGGTTGGCTGACACCTAACTCCAATTAGCTCTTGAAGAGGACATTAACATAGGGGTTCACATACGTTTTCAATACTGCACTGTGAATGTTTACATAAATGTTTAATAAAAACATGAAAACATTGAAGCATTAGTTTAAGCAGTTGTTGTGACTTATATGAAGATCAGATCACATTTTATGACCAAATCATGCAGAAATACAAGTAATTCCAAAGAGTTTACTTCCTTGCAACTGTATATTTAAATTATCAGTATATAATTGTGTGCATAAATATTTTGTCTGTGAAAACTTTGCTCAGGATGATGCAAGAAGGAAAGTAAGGCAAAATTTGGTTCAAAGAGAAAAAACTATCAGGTATATTGAATTTTGAATTATTTGTCTATATAATTATAAAAATCATATAACATATATCTGTTAATGTATACTATTGCTGTCTGTAGTGAGATGTGTATTGGAAAGACCATAAACCGCTACAAGAAGCAGGTGATGCTAAGAAAGATGCATTGTGAGGAGAGTGTGTGGAGGACTAACCTCAACTACACTGTAGCTCAGGCACACCTAGTGCTTTTTTACCAGGGACTGGCCCAGCTCCACGCAGGACCTCTGCTGCACAGGTTCTTCAAAAACACATATTTGCTATCATAAGCCAGTTTGTGCATATTACTCCATTAAAAATGTTTTAGGTAGTATAAACTCTCATCTGTGATGGTTTGGCCCTCATGTTCTGTATATGTTTTATTTAGGTACTGCCAGTTAGATCCTTTAAATTTCTCTATGGCATACTCTGGTGTTTCTCTGAGGCTAAAGAGAAACTCACAGCAACAGCTCCCAGCTAAATGTGACAATGTCTTGGAGAGAGACAGAAAAAAACATGATGGTATGTAAAGTTTTACACTCCCATATGTCTCACATTACACAATATATTTATCATATTGTCCCAACAACAGTTATATTTCATATTGCTAATATATAGTTTATATTAGTGATTACAGTGATCAGATTTCTACACCAAAAAACTGGGACATATATTTATTTCATAAATCAAGGTGCATTTTTATTTATCATGTGACAAAAAAGCTTCCGAAATCCATACATTCTTTAGTCATGTAATTAAATGACGCCAAGGCTTAAGTTTTGAATGTGATGGAAAATTATTGATAAAAATAATGACGTGAATAAATTTAGTGACAAAAGTCTTTAGATAAATAGTTTTAAGTCTCCTATGCTTTTCTGCTGGTTAAAATGGGGACAAATGAGACAACTGGGGCCCAATTTTTTGAAAACTGGGACTGGCAGTGTTTTTACAGATATGTGTTGGGACGTGGAACAAGGAGCCTAAAACTGGGACTGTCCCGGTTAAATAGGGACATCTGGTCACTCTATTAATGATATTTTCCAGCACCCAAATTTGATGACTCTTGCACAGAGGATATTACTCAGGATGGGGAGACATGCTCTTGGCTCACTGAACAGCAATTTGAAATGCAAAGACAAACTGCGGCCTCCATGTTGGATTCCCTTAATGAGGCTGCACTGCATCTACGTCAAGCTATGGTACTTTATGCATTTTCACAAACAGAACAAAAAAACAAAACAGCTTGTTAATGTTGTTAAGGTTTTTCTTGCTTTGTCTCATATTTGAACAGTGTGTAAGCATTCATTTTTTCAGGTGTTGGCTCACCGTGGCGGTCACTGGGCCTTACTGCGGAGTGTGGGCCAAACCATTTGGGATCAATACTGCAGAACAGCTGGTATTGTTCAAAGAAGCCTTCAGCTTGAACTGCCTTTCTTCATCACCGCTGAGCAGCAAAAAAACATTTTCAGCCCGCTGCTTGTACTGGCAACTGAACTGATCATGGATATGTTAAACCAACTTGGGGTGTGTGTCCCTTAATTCTACACACAAAAACATGTTTCCTTGTGTACAGTCACTCATTTTAATCAATGGTGTCTGAGATGTTCTTGGTCATTGTTGTTGTAGTTGTGGCATGCTCATGAAAGGGACTTGTCTGAAGAGGAAACACAGTCCTTTCTCTTTTTCTCTGCATCTCTGGATGAAACAACCAAAATGGACATGCACTGGGTTAAGACTTTGGTGATTCACACACTGGAGCAGCTACATGACAATGGCAAATGGGAAAAACTGGCTCATTTAGCTTTACATTTCAATACATACACACAGTAAGTAGAATGAAAAGATAGTGGCAATCACAGAACAGTTGTGCTCTGTACTGCACTGTAACATTTTCTTATTGTATTTATGTTTTTTTTTTTTTAGGGATTATCATGCTTTAATGGTTTCACCTCTTTTAATCAATGCTCAGAGAAAGCTCCTTGAGAGGATTCAGTGTTTCAGGGGACCAGCAGTTCCTCAGTCTCATCATATTAAGACACAGAAAGTCACTGGACATAAGGTAGGACATATCAAGAACCTTCTCACTTCACAAATTTAATATAATAATATAATGTTATACTTTTACTTTAATTCAACAGAAAAAGATTTATAATTACTTACTTTGACATTTTTCATTTAGGTGACTTACAAGAGCTATGTAGGCATTCAGCTACTCAGTGACTGGACTCCCCAAGCACAGGAAATGCCTATGCTTAAAAAAGTAGCATTTACTAGAGATCACACTGGGCTTAAAGGTTGGAATCATTAATCCTTATTTACTTTACATACATAACCTGATGTATACCTATACCTATAATAGAGAGACTTGTAAGTATATTGGTTGATATATAATTTTGTGGCATGTGACCATTTGAAGATGCTGAAGTTCAAAAGTCCATGGCCCTTGTTTGTGTTCCTCTGGATGTGGAAGACACACTGTATTGGTATCGTAAAGCCCTTGAGAAAAGATCACAATGTCTCCAGTTCTACCAACACAGTCGCTCACAATTACAGCTTCTACTTGCAAACACACAGCCCTGTAAGTGATGTGCAGTTTGATGAATGACTGGTAACAATATCCTATACTGGGCAAAAGTGTTTAAGAAGGCACAGAGAAAAGTGCATCAATGGGAAAAAAGACACACATTTGCAAAAAAAAAAGAGCGTAAACCTCTGCCAAGGCACTGGTCATATCTTGCCAGGGTAAAAATGTAGTGCCCAGCCCTGGACTCCCTGAACATGTTTTAGTTCAGGGTTGAATGCTCTTTCTATTGAGCCACATAACCTTTATTATACTGTATCTAACAATGGTAAAGAATCTACTATAATTAATTGTTTGTTCTTTTAGTGAGTGAAGTTCGATCTAGATAGTGGTCTAGATCCACACCAAAATTAATCATTTTGCCCTTAGACCATTACAGACTTTTCCTGAAATTAAAAATAACTTTCTGCATTAATAAAGCCCTCTTAGTTAACTGTGTTTTTTCACAACTGCCTAAAACTTTTGCACAGTATGGTATATTGTCTTATAAAATTAATTTTTCATTTAATAAACACAAATGTTTTCTATCCAGACTATTCAGCACAGTTTATCCGAAGTAAAGAGTCCAGCAGGTCTGCAAGCATGGTTGAGTTCAATCCCCTGGTTATCTCTGCACCAAGTGTCAAACCATGTGATCTAATGGAGGAGGACTACAGTACTCCAGAGGCTCTTTACAGTCTTCCTCTCAGCCCTGAGCATATACCTACCATTATTGCAGCATACACCACCTCAGTCAGTAAGTGATAATGAGCATATCAATTGTTTACAACAGCACAAAAAAGTCATTGATTGTTGATAGTTTTTATATAAATCCAAGCATTAAACTGTTCAAGGTACTAAAATGTATGCATTTTTTATTTAGACTTTTTCTATGAGCACAGGTGTGACTCCCTGATAGTTGTTGCATTGCATGAAATGGGAAACCTGCAATATTACAATGGCAACACAAAGTTAGTAAGAATACTCACCACTAAATTTTGTAAATGAACATTACCATTGGTGTCCTTGCTGATCTTGCATGTATTGTACTCTCAGGGCTGCGCATTCATGTTGGACTAAGGCAATTAATTGTGCCTTAAAGAGCCCAGATGCCCTAGAGAAATGGGACGGTGTGACTTTTGGTGGCTGTTCGCTGCAACAAAGACTGAAGATGTCAGGGATATGGGGTTGTCTACAAGCCGCTTGCCTCACTGCTAAAATTGCACAGTAAGTTGTTGGCTGTTTATGTGCTTAATGTTTTAAATATTGTGTATGGATACTCTACTACTTATTGAGGTTTTGTTTTCCTTTGTCCAGGTATATTTTAACAACAGACATCAGTAAACGGACCAACTGCTGTCTCCAGTCTGCCCACCTGTTCAAGGTAAAGCCTTAAATTATTATCAATTAAGTGGGTTGTGCCCTGACAAGTGTCTTTGTATTCTTCTTCCTCAGTGTGTGCTGTGCTGTTCTTTGGCTCAACCCCAGTCTGATCTCCATTATGCTTCAGATATTGTGATAGATGAATTACTGCCTGGTGTTGACCTTTTCTCAGACCCCTCCAAAGTTAACCTTGCCACCGTTATAACAAGCCTTAGTTTCATCTGCCACTGGCTCTTCTCCACAGGCTATTACATCAAGGTATATACAAACGATATAACCAAGAACAAAGGACAACTTGCTTATGATTGGTATTGATTTTTATCTGTTACATATTTGGTTCATTTCATTTCTGCTATGTCAGCTATTACCCATGTTGGCTCTATATCTTCACTTTGTGGGGCCTGTGTGCAGAGATGTGCAGCTCACTGTTGAATGCAAAATACTTAAGGTCAGCATTTTGTTTTATTTATATTGGTCTTTTTTCAAGTTCTTAGATGTGTTTTTCCCTTTTTCTGCAGATACGTGCACTCACTGAATTAGGTTTATTCACTGAAGCTGTGACAGAGGCTGTTCTTCTCACAAAAGGAGCTGGGATCCGCCTGCCTCATGGTCACTACATCAACAAAGACAAAGATCATGTATTTTAACCTGAATAGTTATCTATTTTGTGAATGAAATTTCTGAGCAATTATTCATTCATGTATTTTCATTATTGTCCAGCTTGAAAACACTTTCTCCAACACTAAGTCTGTCCTGGACAACATTAAGGTACTGTGCAAGATAGCATGAACAATATAATAATAATAATAATAATAATAATAATAATAATAATAATAATAATAATTATTATTATTATTATTATTATTATTATTATTATTATTATTATTAATAATAATAATAATAATAATAATAATAATAATAATAATAATAATAATAATTATTATTATTATTATTATTATTATTTATGTATTTTAATTAAATCATGCTTTGGTATGAATTAATTTAAAAAACTTTGGATGTATTTTTTTCTCTTATTAGGCGTTGGAGGAACTTGTAAATTGTGACTTCACTCCAGGGGTTTGCACACTTTATGGACCTACATTGTGCATTCGGTCAAACATTGCACGCACCCAACTAATCTTGGCAATATGTGCCATCATAAGCTGTCCTCTGCAAGGTCTGTGAAAAACAGATTTATTTATTTTTTATTTTTTTTATTTTTTATTTTTTTGTGTGGATCTACACAGTATATTTTGATAATATTGTTTAAAACCTTTGGCCAGAAGAGTTCAAACCTCAATGATTTTCCAAGTTTGTGATACACAGTAATACAACTATATTTAAATTGTTTTAGTTCTTGATCCAGAAAACAGAAATGTCTCTAAAGACAGTGAACAAGAGGACGCTGACTCAAAGAGCATGAAGCCAGAACAACCGAAATGTCTGGATCTTGATTCTGTTAAAAAGCAGCTCTCTGTAGGACAGATGAAGGTATTGAACAAATCCTACATACTGAACCACATATACCAAATATTAATTTGTGAATAACACAGAGGTTTCATATCTTTTTAGTACCTTTTGTTAGAGGCAGTATCCACCTTATTGAACTCCATAACAAAGCAGCTAACAGCTTTTTGCCATGTGGAGAAGGTTGAACTGACTGTGGAGTCCAGTCTTTTGAAGGCTAAGCTTGAGTTAATGAAGGGCCAAGCTGCTCTCAGGTAGAGGTGGTTATACACTGTGTTTGTCTGAAGAATATACGTTTTTGTACAATCTAACTATTGTACCTATTTTTCCATCAGTTCTGAGATTGCAGCGTCATCCTTAATGTTGCTAGAGTCAGCCTCTGAAAACACAAATGCCTTCATACCTGTCTCTGAGAAAAGACCTTCACACTTTCAACAAACTATAGCTGGATCTGAGGCAACTTTGCATGCTTTTATTTATAATGTAACATTCTTATTATTATTTTCAGTGTGTATATATAATAGGGCTGTCAACGTTAACGCGTTAACGCGTTAACGCATGCGGTTAATAAAAAAACAAAACAATTAACGCGTTAAAATTTATTAAAGCAAATTAATCACGATCTGTTTTGCCATACACTGGTGCTTCTCAAAGCACTTTGGAGGGTGTGAGGCCGTGTCGGGGGGCGTGTGGCCCCTCTTGGAAATGTGCGTATGTCACAACAGTGACCCGCACGTCCAAAGAGAGAGCACCTGCCTCACGTTTGTCTGTGGTTCGACTTCAGGGCGAGTCCACTGCTTTGGCCGCTGCACTACAGCCCTCTCCTTTCCCTCCACCCACGAGTCTCGTGTAAAACTTTTTACTAATAAATATTACGTGTGCTTTTTATATCGCTTCCTTTCACTGCCTCTGCCCGTGCGTGTTCCTGGAGCTGTGCTTTCTGCGGCAGCTGCTCTCTCTCCTCTGTGGGCACGCGGGTCGTTCACCGTGAAAAGAAGCTTTGAGAAGCGCTGCTGTTACGGCAAAACAGATCGTGTGATTAGTTTGCGTTAATAAATTTTAACGCGTTAATTTTTTTCTATTAATCGCATGCGTTAACGCGTTAACGCTGACAGCTCTATATATATATATATGTATATATATATATATAGGGCTATATATATATATATATATATATATATATATATATATATATATATATATATATATATATATAGTTAGTTAGTTAGTTAGTTAGTTAGTTATGTGTGCTTTTTATATCGCTAGTTAGTTAGTTAGTTGGTTAGTGAGTTACTGCATGTTTTTGTGAAACTGTTCCTTTCAACTGTATACTATGTGTCATGCATCCTAAATACAGGCCAGAAACCAACCCTTTATGGATGGTGACTTTCTGGAAATGGTTGAGGCCAGTGAGAGAACAGGATTTTCCCTGTGGATGCGCTGCCGTCTGACTCTTGTCCATAGCCTGACTGCACATAATCTTGAAAATAGATCAGGTTGATGGTTTTGTCAATTCTCTAATTTTTTAAATTCTAATAATATAAACTTTATATATTTTACCACTTTATCATATTTTTAAGGTTTTAACATAAAAAAAGAGGCAGCTCGGGTAATCAGGGATGGGATTGAAGAATGTAAAAAATGGGGAGACCCTGACAGTCAAGCTTTACTGATGCTTGAAGGTGCCCAGTGGGACTTCAAACACAAAGATGATAATTCTGCTCTTTTAAAAGTAAGAGCTCTTTACATAACCGTAGACTTTAAGAGATGCATGACTGAAGTATATACAGTAACATTGTCTTTATATATTTGTCTTTAGGAAATAGTGAGCTTGCTTTCAGGACGACTGAATATGCCACCTCGCTCTGTCATTACTTTGGCTCAAGCAACTATGTTACTGAGTGACATGAAAACAGAAGAAAGCATCAACTTTTTAAGACTTTCACAAAAGTTACTGCAAAATCAGGTATACAGTTATGTTATGTACGCACAATATACTTATATTGTGTATTGTATTGTGTAAGAAAAATAATGAATGTTGATCTGCTTGATTCACAGCTGTGTTTCAATCAAAGCATTGTTTTGGATGGAGCATTGTGTTTACCATGTTCCAGTAACATCTGCCTCCCCTTTCTCCACCTTTTACATCATATCACTTCATGCATAGGTAATATCTATGGTCAGACACAGACATTTACACATTTATTTTATATTGTATAGCTGTGACACTGTTTAAACTCCTACCTCCCTAAAATGTATACAAATAACAAAATCCTTAATATGTAATAGCATTAAATTTACAAGTTTTATAATATTTTGTTAAAAAGAAGCATGTTGCACTGTATTGATCATAAGCTGAATTTGTCTTTTGTGCTTTGTTTCTGCAGGTCAAATCCTTGGGTCTTAAAACTTCCATGGGGCTTTTAAGAGCATCATCCTTAAAAGAGTTACAGAAATGGAATTTAGAAGCAAAAAGCTACACAATATCTTTTGTTTAAAAAAAAAAAAAGAATAAAAGGAAACAATTTATGGAGTAAAATTGGGCACTTTTGTATCTTTTGTGTGTTTTGTTAAAATCTTTGTATGATTTCACGGGTACAGCTTATTTTGTGGGAGTGCTTAAATGTTTCCCGGAAGTCTCTTACTAAACACTTTTATTTAGAAGCGGTAAACAGGAAGTGTTGTGCTACTGTGCCTTTTTGCTGGTCCCATCAAACGGGAGCTGTCGCGTCAGATAACCTCTCACGTTGATTTTATTGTTGTTAACTGGAGAACTATAATCCTGTGACTTGTCTTTCTCTGACATTAGTCAGCTAGTGTGCTAACCCAATGGGGTTTTGGATGGAAAGATGATAGCCTCACTGTCTAGAGGAAGTTTGCTGGATGATGTTCTTCACGGGGGCTTCAACGAGGTAACTTCACCCAGTGTTTGTGGTGTAGTGTTTGAAATGAGTCGTTAAATTTTTGAGTTATCTAGACTAGATTTTATTTAACATTTAGTTAACACTGGGCTACCGTGTTTCCTCAATTCATTACGGGCGAACGGTGCAACAGTAGACTAGTTGGCATGTGTTGATACGGAGTTATAACCATATGTTTTTGCAGAAAATATCCCTTTGCAATGTTTCCTGGTTCTTTACCTACAGCGCCACTCTTTAAGAGCCTGTGGCGCACAATGTAGTCGCGTTAGTTTCTAGTCTGAACCATGTTAGTTTGAACATGTATGTGGGATGTGGCTGTGTTTAAACCAGGCTGCGTTCTTTCTTTGTGGTGTTTCCCGGACGACGCGCCTGTCACGTGACCGACTGCCGGTGTTGCTCAAAATGCAGTGACCCATCACATCCTGTGACCCCATTACAGAATTCACCTTTAAAATACTGTATTTCACTTTTCTTTTTGCAAAAGGTTATAATATCCGCAAACTAAAGAGTAATGTTATAATGGCATACCACTGATGTGTTGATCAGCCCATGTGGGCTCGTCAGACAGTCAATTAAATTCAGATCACTGTGCGTTAACATTTTTGGTAAATGCAGTTCTTACAGTAAAAAAATAAAACTTTCTGTATGACAGTATAGTAAAAACATCCACAATAAAAAAAGGACAATCAGGGTTTGGGCCTGTTGTTGGAGGGATACCTCCCTCTGCCAGCAGGCTCACAAAATAACTAATCTTTTTTATTGCACCACATGGTACTCACTACTGGTACTATTACTCATCTACATACACACTATATCACTTTCAACACCATCCACACTGAGACAATAGAATAAATAGAATACCATGCCATATACTGTATAATATGGAATAAATTATAGAATTTATATTAAACACAGCAATGGAAGATATTTCTTTCTTCTTTTATTTACTGGTGTTTATTATTATTAACTGTCGTTATTCCTTGTTTTATTGTTTAGTCATGTATACATCATTAACACCACACCTTCTGACACACACACACACACACATCCACACACACACATCAACAGAGCAAACCAAGTTTACTATTATTATTGTTGTAATTTTCACTATACATACCATACCATACCATCTTCTTCCGCTTATCCGGGACCGGGTCGCGGAGGCAGCAGTCTAAGCAAAGATGCCCAGACTTCCCTATCCACAGACACTTCCTCCAGCTCTACCGGGGGGACCCCAAGGCGTTCCCAGGCCAGCCGAGAGACATAGTCCCTCCAGCGTGTTCTAGGTCTTCCCCGGGGCCTCCGCCCGGTGGGACATGCCCGGAACACCTCCCCAGGGAGGCGTCCAGGAGGCATCCGGAACAGATGCCCGAGCCACCTCAACTGACTCCTCTCGATGTGGAGGAGCAGCGGCTCTACTCCGAGCTCCTCCCGGGTGACAGAGCTCCTCACCCTATCTCTAAGGGAGCGCCCAGCCACCCTGCGGAGGAAACTCATTTCGGCCGCTTGTATCCGGGATCTTGTCCTTTCGGTCATGACCCAAAGCTCATGACCATAGGTGAGAGTAGGAACGTAGATCAACCGATAAATCGAGAGCTTTCGCCTTTCGGCTCAGCTCCTTCTTTACCACAACAGACCGATACAACAACCGCATTACTGCAGACGCTGCACCGATCCGCCTGTCGATCTCACGCTCCATCCTTCCCTCACTCGTGAACAAGACCCCAAGATACTTAAACTCCTCCACTTGAGGCAGGAACTCTCCCCCAACCTGGAGAGGGCAGGCCACCCTTTTCCGGTCGAGAACCATGGCCTCGGACTTGGAGGTGCTGATTCTCATCCCAGCCGCTTCACACTCGGCCGCAAACCGCCCCAGTGCACACTGAAGGTCCTGGTTTGATGAAGCCAACAGGACAACATCATCCGCAAAAAGCAGAGATGAAATCCTGTGGTTCCCAAACCAGACACCCTCCGGCCCCTGGCTGCACCTAGAAATTCTGTCCATGAAAATAATGAACAGAACCGGTGACAAAGGGCAGCCCTGCCGGAGTCCACCATGCACTGGGAACAGGTCTGACTTACAACCGGCAAGGCGAACCAAACTCCTGCTCCGGTCATACAGGGACCGGACAGCCCTTAGCAAAGGGCCCCGGACCCCATACTCCCAGAACACCCCCCACAGGACGCTACGAGGAACACGGTCGAACGCCTTCTCCAAATCCACAAAACACATGTGGACTGGATGGACGAACTCCCATGAACCCTTGAGCACCCAATAGAGGGTGTAGAGCTGGTCCACTGTTCCACGGCCAGGACGAAAACCGCATTGTTCCTCCTGAATCCGAGGTTCGACTATCGGCCGAATTCTCCTCTCCAGTACCCTGGAATAGACTTTCCCGGGGAGGCTGAGGAGTGTGATCCCCCTGTAGTTGGAACACACCCTCTGGTCCCCCTTCTTAAAAAGAGGGACCACCACCCCGGTCTGCCAGTCCAGAGGCACTGTCCCCAACCGCCACGCGATGTTGCAGAGACGTGTCAGCCACGACAGCCCCACAACATCCAGGGACTTGAGGTACTCAGGACGGATCTCATCCACCCCCGGAGCCTTGCCACTGAGGAGCTTTCCAACCACCTCAGTGACTTCAGCTTGGGTGATGGACGAGTCCACCTCTGAGTCCCCAGCCCCTGCTTCCTCAACGGAAGGCGTGTCGGTGGGATTGAGGAGATCCTCAAAGTATTCCTTCCACCGCCCGACAACATCCCCAGTCGAGGTCAACAGCTCCCCACCTCCACTGTAAACGGTGTTTGTGAAGCACTGCTTCCCCCTCCTGAGGCGGCGGACGGTTTGCCAGAATTTCTTTGAGGCCAACCGATAGTCCTCCTCCATGGCCTCCCCGAACTTTTCCCAGACCCGAGTTTTTGCCTCCACAACCACCCGGGCTGCAGCACGCTTGGCCTGCCGGAACCCATCAGCTGCTTCAGGAGTCCCCCAGCCAACCAAGCTCGATAGGACTCCTTCTTCAGCCTGATGACATCCCTTACTTCCGGTGTCCACCACCGGGTTCGGGGATTGCCACCACGACAGGCACCAGAGACCTTACGGCCACAGCTCCGAACGGCCGCATCGACAATAGAGGTGGAGAACATGGTCCACTCGGACTCCATGTCTCCAACCTCCCTCGAGATCTGGTCAAAGCTCTCCCGGAGGTGGGAGTTGAAGACCCCTCTGACAGAGGGCTCAGCCAGACGTTCCCAACAGACCCTCACAACACGTTTGGGTCTGCTGAGTCTGTCCGGCCTCCTTCCCCGCCAGCGGATCCAACTCACCACCAGGTGGTGATCGGTTGACAGCTCAGCCCCTCTCTTCAAGGTCAGATGACACGACTACAAAGTCGATCATCGACCTCCGGCCTAGGGTGTCCTGGTGCCACGTGCACTTATGGACACCCCTGTGCTCGAACATGGTGTTCGTTATGGACAAACTGTGACTAGCACAGAAGTCCAATAACAAAACACCGCTCGGGTTCAGATCGGGGAGGCCGTTCTTCCCAATCACACCCCTCCAGGTATCACTGTCGTCGCCCACGTGGGCGTTGAAGTCTCCCAGCAAAACAATGGAGTCCCCAGTCGGTGCACCTTCCAGTACACATCCCAGGGACTCCAAGAAGGCCGGGTACTCTGTACTGCTATTTGGCCCATAGGCACAAACAACAGTAAGAGACCTGTCCCCAACCCGAAGGCGTAGGGACGCGACCCTCTCGTTTACTGGGGTAAACTCCAACACATGGCGGCTGAGCTGGGGGGCTATGAGCAAGCCCACACCAGCCCGCCGCCTCTCACTGCGGGCAACGCCAGAGTGGTGGAGAGTCCAACCTCTCTCGAGGAGCTGGGTTTCAGAGCCCAAGCTGTGCGTGGAGGTGAGCCCGATTATATCTAGCCGGTATCTCTCAACCTCCCGCACAAGCTCAGGCTCCCCCCCCCCCCCAGTGAGGTGACATTCCATGTCCCTACAGCTAGAAGCTGTGTCCGGGGACCGGGTCGCCTACGGTTTCCTCTGCGGGTGGTGAGCCCACAGGAGTTTCACTATACAGTTGCCACATATTTTTTATCCCTTGACCCCACCCTGGCCCTCCCATCACCCTTCTAACATCCCCATCACCTGCTTGTAGTATCAATATATCTAAAAATGTAAATATTATAAATACCTTTTCCTGTCACTAGGTGTTGAAATGCTTTATTTCCTATTGCTTCATATGACTTAAACTGTGAATGAGAGTTTCTACTGTGTATATTTTGGCTCATTTGATGTTTTTAATTGTCACCCTACAGCAACAGCTGGTGACGTATGTGTCCTGGGTGAACACTCAGCTGAAGAGAAAACCAGGACTCAAGACTATCTCTGATCTCAGGCATGACCTGCAGGATGGAGTGGTGCTCATACAACTCATCGAAATAGTCGGTAAATACAGAACCACTATGTACAAGTATTCAAACATATTTAATATGATTACACTATTAATGTTAGGACACCATATAAAGATTTTTAAGTTTCATAAACCATATTTTATTCACAATAGAACATTCATATCCATTCATTACCATTTTAGGACCATACAATAGGTTAATGCAACAGAAGAGAAGGCTAGAAATATACATATGGTAAAAGCCATCAAGGCACATTTTGCAGGAGCATTTTAGAAATTCTGAGTCTTTATTATTAGAATTGGATGCTCCTGATGCACTCAGAAGTCACTGTATTGGTTGTGTTGTATGTTGTTTATGTTCTTTGTGAATATTGCATCTTTGTTTATTGTTTACTGTTTCCAAACCTTTTCAAACTGGGTTTGTATTACAGTGTCAAAAACCCTACATTGATTTTTGCCATGCATAATAACTATAGTTTTAGCAGAAAAAAAAAACTTATGGTATTAAGCATTGCATGGCTTAAGTGTTCTTCTTTTTACATGTATCTCACAGTTATAAATTAATGGTGTAAATGCAATGCTGAACTGGGTATTCATACAGGTTAAAATCTTATCACAGTACACGGTGTATCACTTTTGCTTTTATTTTCTACTGTCATGGATATGAACAGCTGGGGAAATGTTGGAGGATGTGTATGTGGCTCCTCAAAACAAAGATGAAAGCAGGAAGAACGTCGAGCAAGTGTTGCAGTTCATTTCCTCCAGACGTATACGTATGCCACACATTTCTGCAAGAGGTACAGCACAATAGATCTATGTACTGTGTGTATCTTCTTTTTGAGAGCATGGACTTTGGATCTTTGTTGCCAGCAATTAATTGTAACTGCATGATGTTACACTAGAAATGCACGCAATTTTTTATGGTTACTGAATATTCATTCTTTTTTTTCTTAATCTGTCCTTATTCCTGATGTAAAATAGTTGTCTATCACATGTCAAGGGTTATTTGCTCATTTTTGTCTGCAGACATTGTTGAGGGCAATCTAAAATCTATTATGAGGATAATTCTGGCATTGGCTGCTCACTTCAAGCCCTCAGCCAATCACAGAGCAGCTTCACAAAGTGGGAAGACCTTAACAAAGGGCGCAGCCAATCACAACCCTCTGTCAACTGTTGCACTAGCCCAAGGAGCGGTTGCTGCTCTTGCCTCAGCACGCATTGATGCCTCCCAGCCTTCACGAACTGCACGTCTCCACAGGTTAACCGGCTTGATCAGAATTCAAATACATAAATGTTTTTTTACACTTAGGCATAAGCAGTCAACAGTATTATAAAAGTTCAATTCAGTTCAATAAAAGTATGGTCTGTGCTGACATCTGCTGTACAAATACATACAAATGCCTACAACAACAAATTTATAATTTTACTTTGCATTTCATTCATTCATATTCTACTTATTCATATTAGAGGTCATAGATGGCTGAGGCCTGTCCCAGTAACTATGGGCCTGAGGTACACCCTGGAAAATGGCCAGTTAGTCGCAGAACTGACATTTAGATGCATACATTGACAACCATTCACTCATCAGTTCTCCTAACAAATGCATGTATTTAGAGTTACTTTTTATTTTATCTAATCAAAATTGTTGTTGACTTTTATTTTATCAGTTGGCAGTCTGAGGGGGAAAATAGTGTGTCTGTGCGTGCACTGGTTAAACAATATGAAAAAAAAGCCCCTGATGAGCCGGACAATGACCACTCTAACAGGTAACTAGACTTATGTGTTGCGATATATAAATAGGTGGTAAACATCACTGCTTGTATTTGTGTTTTTGTTAATTGTGTATCTATTGTGTATCTATCTTGCAAAAGAACTTTTGTAAAATATGTTTTGTTTATAGTATCAGAGGAATTATTTCTGCTGTAGGAGCATAAATATTTTATTGAGATTGTTTAACTTTCTATTGTATCAATGATTATCATTTGGTTGCACTGCTCTCATATACAGTAAAATTTGATTACCTGGCTAATGAAATGTTGTAACATAATTGTAGATGATTTAAGTCTTTGCTATACAGCACTGTGCAAAAGTTTTAGTGAGGTGTGAAAAAGGATGAAAAGTGAGAGTGTCCTGAGTCCAGATTGCTGTTTAGATCCAGCAGTGTTTTAAAAAAGATTCTGTATTTTTGCATTTTTAAGTTGTCCCTTCATTTTATCCCTCTAGGTTGTAGAATTCTAAACAAAATATTAATTGTTGATATTAATATATCTGAATAATTTCTGCTCTTGTGAGCACAATCTTTTGCCTGCAGTTAATTTCCTTTTTTATCTTTGACACCTCTATACCCCAACAGTGAGCCTCTTTCTGTGGGTCAGTGGTGGGACCGTGCTGCTGTCTGACTGAGCATATGACTCTGGTTTAAAGAAAACTGTGGTAATACACAGGCAGACAATGAGGAGAATGTGTGTATCCACATTTAATCACGTGATTTGACACTGCTTTTAGGCTTTTATACATATCACATAGTGGCAAGAAAAAGCATGTGGACCTTTTGAAATGTTTTTTGCAAAAGTGTGAGCTGATCTTCTGGCCTGATCTTTTATGTCGTTATTAAATAGACTCATTCAAAAAAGTAAGTGAACCCTTGGAATTAATAACCTGTAGCCACTGCCTTGGCAGCAGCACTTTTAACCAGGCTCCTCCTGGAGCTGTGGGTCAGACCTGCTCATCGTTAAGGAGGAATTTGAGCTCATTCTACCTTCATTTTTTGGCCTGCTGCCTCACCCAGCTTATCAAATGGACATTCGCATTTTATCCTGAAATTTTTTTCTTACACTTGGGAATTTATCTTCCCTCTAGTGACTGAAGGCTGACCAGGCCCTGATCGAGCAAATCAGGCCCAAATCATGATGTTTTCTGGACCATATTTTATGTTTGGTACAGTTACAACATGCAGGCATGCAGGATGTCTATGGCAAGACACCCCTTTAAAAAAAAACATTGCTGTTGACCATAAGCTTGTAAAGTTTGCGAAATTGAAAAGTTTGGTGCACTGTTACTTAACAGCATTTTTCACACCTCACTAAAACATTTGCAGAGTATTTTTGTACTATGCTGAAGCTGCCTGGGACTCACAAGTAGCTGGAGGCATTGGGGCGGGAAGAGTATGAGTACGAAAAATCGGAAATTTTCATGAGTTTTTTTGAGCTGATGTTGGGCACAATCTACAGTTTTTAGGAGAGCTTTAATATGTGCAGTTTGAACCACTATGGGAGGCGCACAGATAAAATGGTAAGAACACAGTGTACTTTGTCTTTATGGCTATATTTTTGTGACACTTTGCATTATAATTATTTTTTGTACTAAAAAGTGAATTTTATGATATTAAGCCTTTAAAGGAGTTGATCAGTATTTTGTAAATGTGGTTCTATGAAATACTATTAGATAGCTGATTTATAGCTCACAGTAGATAGTTTGGAGAGGTAGAAGTTACTATAATGCCTCTTAAAATGTGTGAACTTTTAATTTTGTTACTACAAAATATGCTGCCACCCTACACCCCTGTTTCCTTATTCAGACATTTAAAAATACCAACAAATAAAGTTAGAAATGATTTCAGCTTAAAACAATACAATAAAATCAACATCAACACTGGGAGATAATGTAAATGAGCAGGAGTCTGTTGTTGTATTAGTCTGTCACAATGGGTGATGTTATTTGTAATATTTAAATTATATATATATATTTTTTAATTTAAGCCTTAGCTCTATCAGTCCACTGTCTTCTCCAAGAGCTGGTCCAGGCGTCCAGTCAGAGAGACCTCAGGATGAGCAGAGCAGTAAGTCTCTTCAGCCGCAGACATTACTCAAACTTCACAAATAACATTTTAACTTAAATAACTTGTTTACTGTTTGTAGTTGAATCAGCCGTTGTTGTGGCTACATCGTGGGAGGATTCCATCAATGAGGACTTAGAGAAGGAGGTGCTGGAGACTCGCCACATGGTGTCCGCCTTACAGGTACACATGTTTATAATAATAAAAAGGTTTAACAGTAGATTTACTTGTATTAAGTTCAACACTAAGGGCCAAATAAGCCAGTGTGGACAGTTAATCTATTCAAAAGCAATTTTATTATACATAGTTTTGCATTAATAATCCAGTACATTTTTGTTGAATTACTGAGTAAACTCCTCACTGCAGCCCAGAAAAAAAACAAAGATTTGATTCAGACTGCTTTCATGGCATCTACACTCACTGGCCACTTTATTGGGTACATCTGTGCACGTAATCATTAACAATCACATGGCAGCAGCTGCATTTAAACATTAGTGCAGTGCATTTAGTCCAGAGACATGTTCAAAACAAACCTGACACTAAAACTGATCTTTGAACGTGGCATGGTTGTTGATGCCAGAAGGGGTGCTTTGGGTATTTCAGAAAATGTTGATCTACCGGTTTTCATATAACTATCACAATGGTTTACAGAAAATTATTTGAAAAAGAGAAAATATTTAGTGAGTGGCCATTTAGTGTGTGTATTCCTTATTTACAGTTGTTTTTGCGCCAGAGTAAAATATGGTAGACCATGTTTTAATGTATCCAGGGGTTTCCTTCCAAAGTTCAGTCTCATCACATGCTGCTGTTGTTTTTTAGGCCTTGCTGCTTCACGGTTCGCTGCCTGAGGATGACCAGGATGTGTCTTTAAAACTGGATCAGTGCAATACCGATCAGCAACTGGTAGCGATACTCTCTTTCAGTCTATTTTGTTTAACCTGAATTACCTTAACGTTTTATGTCCACTGTTTTTTTTTTCTTCCCCCCTTTTGCTATGCTTTGTGTGTTCAGGGCAGATCACGTTTCGGTCTGGGGGTGTGTGTGTGTGGGACTGTATCACTTTACCTCTGTTTGACGTGGTTCTCACACACAACTTTGTTTGTCTCTCAGATCGTACTTCGCAGTCGACTGGACCAAAGCATGGAGGAGGCAAAGGAGCTGAAGGTACTATTTACTTTTCTCAAGCATCTCAGCATATTCTTAGAATATTTACAATACTGTGCAAAATTATTAGAGAGGTGTGAAATATGCTAATAACTAGGAATGCTATAACGAATACAGAATTGTATTTTGTATTTTTGTTAATGAAAACATCAGGAAAGGTCAGAGGGAAAAAGTGACTAATTTTGGTGTGGATCCAGATCACTGTTTAGATCCAGGAGTATTTTAAGGGCTTCTGTACCACTTTGAAATGTGGACCAAGAATACTCACTTCACTCAGTAAAAGAACTAATGATTAGTTTAAGTGGATTCTGTACCATTGTGAGATATAAGGATTTAGGCTCAATGAAAAGAGCATTTAACCCTGAACTAGAAGATCTTTGCGTTTGAGTCCAGGTCTGGGCGCGATATCTTTACTCTTGAGAGACAGGATCAGTGCCTTGGCAAAGGACTAGGCTTGAGTGCTTATAGTCTTGATTTTTCTTTTTTTTTTCTGCAATGTTGTGTATTTTTATACATTAATACATCCTTATAAAAGGTGTTACATTAACTTTCTCTGCATTGTAGAACATGGTAGACACTGTAGTTATCTTTTAATACAGTCTAATTAATATTTCACCAAGTGTAATGCATGTCTTTTGCTATAGAGGGAACTGTTACGCTGCAAACAAGAAATGAGAAACTTACAAGGGGTAAAGGTAGGACAAAGCCTAAAATGACTTGCTTGTGTGCCTCAGGTACAAGGATCAAAGCCTGTTTGACATATAATATCCTTTTATGTGGTAAATGTACAGGAGGCCCAGCAGCAGCGACTGTGCAGTCAGGAGGCGTCAATCCTGCAAATGAAGCAGGAACTACTCAGAGCGAGCATGACAAAAGACGAACTCAATAACCAGAATGTACGTGGTCTAAATTTAGATTTTACTCTTAATTTTGTGATGTGTAATTTGTCTAAATGAATGATTTTACTTATATAATACTATAGGCAGAGCTACAGTGGAAGGTAGAAGAATCAAACAGGCTGTGGGGGGAATGCAAGGTAAGATCAAGCTCATGATCTTACTAAATACTCCATATAAACACTGGTGGAAAGTAACTAAGTTTTTATTACTCAAGCAGTTTACATAAGTATTTTTTTGGAAGAAAATTTACTTCTTCTATTTCTGGGCAACAAGTTTTACTTTTACTCAAATCACATTATAAATGCTCAGAATAATTAAAAGTACTTTTTGACCTCAATGGAAAAGTGGGTTGCACACTCACTAATTGCAATCATAATTAGATCCTAGTAGAAGATTCACTTGCATCTCAGTAAAGCTTACATGTTTAGAGTTTTTTACTTTTACTCAAGCAGTAAATATATTTAAAAGAAAATTTACTTCAGTACAGATTTTGAGTACCTCTTCCACTCCTGCCTACAAATATCCTAAAATCCTTGATGTATTTGTTATTATTTTCCTTATTGATTGACAGAAAGAGGTAGTACACAAAGACCGACTACTGCAACAACTTAGGCACAAACTTGAAGAAAGCCAAAAGCAGCAGGTTTGTATTATGTTTGTATTTTTTTTTTTTTTTTATTGATTTTACACCAATGTTTCAACTTGCATTTGTTTGATTCAGAGTGAATTGCAAAGAGAACTAGAGCACAAGAACACAATGCTGCAGGAGCTGAGGAGTAGAGATATGCAGGTATAAAGCGCAAAATCTCTAAATTTTACTTATTAGGTAGATTATTTTGTGCCCTTATTTGGAAAAATGTATTCATTGTAATATCAGATCACCACAGATAACAATGGATTTTCATATCCGGGAAGTCCAACCTCACCTGTGTCATATGTGAGTTACTTTTTTTATAAATGGGCTATTTTGTATGTTTGCATCATAACTAAAAATTTCAGACTTGTACTTGTGATTTTTCAGCAGACAGATGAGGTGCAGCTGCTGAGAGATGCTTTGAGAAGTTTAAGGAACAACTTCAGAGACCACGACCCACAGCATCACACACTGGACACACTCGAACAAGGAATAGTGTCACTCATGGACAGACTGCATGTTCTACACCCATACCGGGTAATCACTCACAAACCTTTAGCTTATTCACCAACTTCTAGCCTTTTACTACAGTGGCATTATCTCCTAGGCCAGTCCTTCTCAATAGTTTTACAACCATTAACATTAGGCTTTCACGGTACAGTTTTAATGGACTAAACTCATCCTAAATCTGAACTAACCTAGATCTAACCAAGGAGTAAAATAGGGATTAGCTCAGAAAAATGCATTACTACAGCTAAACTGTGCTTAAACCAGGTCCAGAATAAGACAAAACCAGATTCAAATCAAATCTAACCCAGGAGCAAACAAGGACTAAACCACATCTAAACCAGGACTAACCTAGAACCAAACAAGGTCTAAACCAGGTCTAAAGAAGGGCTAAACCAGGACCATAACCTGGTCTAAAGCAAGACTAAACCAGGTGAAAGGTTGTTGGTTTTTTTTTTTTTTTTTTTTTTTTTTCAAACTTAATGTTGTCTAGAAGTATTTTTGTATATTTTTTTTTACTTCAGGCTATTTTTGTTTTGCAGGGAAGAGGAAAATCTCCAAGACGAAAAGGTTGGTTTTGATGCTTTGTACAAATACATCACAGTCAATCGTTTTCACTAAATTTAATCTTGTTAATCACAGAGATTGGTCAACCCCATGTCACTACAGCTGCCTCAACTAAATTCCTTTATTTCACTGGAAAATCTCCTACGCCTTCAATGATCCATATACCAAAGAGGTATAATACCAAATGTTAATAATGAAAATGTATATGAAATCATAAGTAAATGTTAAAAAACTCAACAAATTTAATAACTTTTTTTTCACAGACTAGGTGAAGTGACTCTTAAAGATGTTAAGGCAGCTGTGGATCGAGAAGGAAACTACAGGTACCACTTCAAGGCACTGGACCCAGAGTTTGGCACTGTGAAAGAGGAGGTGAGTCCAGCAAAAAAGATCATACAGATATTATACCCTCAAGGGATCACAATGTTAGCTAATCTATGAAATGGGAGTTATGATGTGCGTCTTTATCTTTGATAAGGTTTTCCTGGATGGTGCGGTTGTTCCTGGCTGGGAGGGAAAGATCGTGGCCTGGTTAGAAGAGGACCACGGTCAAGAAAGGTACTTTTCTTTCTTATACTCTTGTGTTTTTCTCTGTGTTTTTAAGCGTGTTAATAAACAGACATTATTTTCTGTCCTAGGCCTGTATAGCCAAGTGGAGGAGTCACATTTTCTACTGATTAACTCTGTCCAGAGAGGCACATGGATACAATGTTGTTTATAGATTATTAGATTATTAGAAATACTGTATATTTGGGTTGATGAGTAAATGTTAGAATGACATCTGCTTACTAAGTATAAGATGCCTTGGTGCCTTCAGATGTAACTGCACTGTTACAAGTGGACACAGTTTAAATCAACTGTACAGTTATAGCTGTACCAATAGTTTTTTATCATACTTTATGTAGAGCAACAAAGTCTTCCTTTTACATAAAGTCAAGTTGTGTGATATTAATGTGGTTGAGAGAAATTACAGTAAAACAGTGTTATTTAGGATTTTGTTGTTACTGTTTGAAAATATATTGTGTAAATCTGTTACTGTAATAATGCAGCAGTCTCTCCAGATTCTGAGCTATTTTTTGCAATGTTTTGCTTTTATTTTTACTTTTATTTAAAAGGCGCTACATTAACAAATGATGTTGAAATGTAGTTCATGTGTAGTTACGCCTGAACAATGTTTAACTGTTTGTATTGCTATTGATGTGGCTCATTTTGTATTAAAGGAATTATGGGGAGGTTTAAAGACACTGTGGATGTGTGACGTTATGTAAAAGTGGTTAAACTGTATGAAATTTGAGTGCATAGAGATACAACACCTGTACTGAAGTATGTGTGCTGTACATAATGCAGTGTTTACTCTGCTGTAGCAGTTTGGGAGTAAATAAGCCAATACTTTGGTGTTCCTTCAGTAACAAGCCAACAATTTATTTAATAAATTTGATTGCCAACTGTATGTACTTTAAAACAGCACATTGTTTAAATAAGATTTTTCAGTGTTCAATTTGAAGCTGGGAAAATAAATGTGAGTTTTATTTAAACACTCTCATTTCTGTTTTACATTTCCAATCACTGTATCAAACTGTAAGCTTTAAAATGAAGGGATGGTAAAGAGAAACATTTTTAATATACACAACATAACTTAATGTACCATGTACGCACTAAGGTGTCTAACAAAAAATATATATATTGACAATCTCACTTTATTGGCTGGAGATGCTAAATTTGAGTGGCGGCATTGGAATTCAGACAGTTTACGACACTTATTGCTGACTTACGGTAGGAAAGGGAAGAAAGCCGTAAGTGGTGGTGTTTTGGGTAGGGGGGAGGTCATTGGAAAGTGAGCAGTAACTACAGGCCGGTTTCTAGGGCTCAGAAACTACAGGTGCGGTTGTTTTATCCGATGCCGGTGTAGTCCCATTACCAGCAGCTTAGCGTAGTTTTTGGACAGCTCTGAAAATGCTTCGTCTTGTCCTGCGGCTGAGGCCGTCCGCCAGGCTGCCATGTCCCCGTGTCCTCCCCGGGCCCTCGGGTGCTCTTGTATCCCGCTCTGTGTCCCGGACCAGCTGTTTGAGGCGGCTTCACAGCGGAGCGGCGACCCGGACAGTGAGCTGGGGCCACACTCTCAGTCACAGGGGAGTTTTACGGTGTTTACAGGTCACGGGCCGTGGGCAGAGCCGGTGTTACAGTCTACCGCCCCACCAAAAGGTACGACCCCCTGACAGGCTGCTCCAGTACCTACCAGTCTGTGCTGTTAGCACGGTCAGGCTAAAGTCAGATAGTACTACTGCACACACATTACATATACACATCTTTAAATTATTAATACACAGTGTCATTATGTGTATGACTTATGAGGCCTGCGATGTCTTTGAAGCTCCCGCTGGTCTTACTTTGCTAAAGGTGCTATTCTTGTAACCAGAGCAGATCATCAGATGGTGTAAGTCTATGGACCTCACTTTTAAATCCGGTATTGGATTTAATTTCTACTTCTACTGTGCAACATGGGGCTTTTCTGCCCTTTGGTTTTGACCTTATTTACCTTTAGTAGCCATCTGCTGCTAGATGTCATGTATTTTGTAATCAGATGAAGACACATCAGTCCACATTTAGAATGAAAAGCAATCAGTATTATATATTAAATTTGAATAAGATAATAAACTGGTATATTTATATATTAAATATTTAAATCATATTTATTTGGTGAAACATTACTGAATTATTTCTTTCAAAATAAGTTAATGTCATTTTAAAAAAATTCTTGCACTGTTCTTAACTCTGAACTTCTCTCCTTAACAGGTAGAGCTTCCAGCACTGTCACCAACCATGCAGACAGGAACAATTGCTCGCTGGGAGAAAAAGGAGGGAGACAAAATAAGTGAGGGTGACCTCATAGCAGAGGTAAGGAACACCTCAGTCCACAACAAAAACAGTTGCTTAATTGTTCTTGGTTGAGTCCATGTATATGTTTGTAGGTGGAGACTGACAAAGCAACAGTAGGCTTTGAGATTCTTGAGGAGTGTTACTTGGCCAAGATCCTTGTTCCTGAAGGAACAAGAGATGTCAATGTTGGAGCAGTCATATGTATCACAGTTGACAAGTAAGTTGATAATAGCATTGTTACATTTAAATTAAAAGCTGTCATCAGTAGAGAGAGAGATGTTTTTGTTTTTTTTTTGTTGACCACAATAACACCAAATGCTGCTAAGTGTTGGAATATGAGGTTAAAGAAAAAATACACACACAATAACACTTTTTTATTGGGTATAATTATTCTGTTTAATAAAGTCCTGGATTTTTGTGTTAAAATTAGTATTAAGAGTAGTCACATTAAATTTAGTTCATTTTAAAAAGACACATCCAATTTTGGATATGTCTTTTTAAGTATCTGGAAAATGTATCTGGAGTATCTGGAAAATGAATACATGTACAGTTACTGCTGATTCAAAATATACAACTAAAACAACTCATTGCTAAACTATAAAACAGCTTACTTTGTTTAAATTTAAGACTTTTTACTGAATACTTTGGTTACCCTCTCAGACCTGACCTCATCGCAGCATTTAAGGATGTAACACTGGACTCCATCAAAGCAGCTGGTGCAGCCCCTTCTCCAGCAACATCTGCTCCTCCTCCGCCTCCTCCTGCTGCTGCTGCTCCACCCTCAGCCCCAGGCAGCTCCTATCCCACTCACATGAAGGTACCAAGGCCCATATTCAAAGAAGCAGGTGTCAGGTGTACAGTTTCATTGTCTTGTTGTGTTTGATTTATGCATAAAACAGAGCATACTTCAGTTATGTCACAGGTTAAGCCTCAGTCACAGTGACCCATACAAACGGCTGCGAACACACTACGAACGATTTTTGGACCATTTCTTACGGCGTCCTTAAGGCAGCCTTATAAGAATCCAGCGGTCGTAACATGTTTATAAGTTCATGGCCAGGTCTTGGTCTGGTCCAAGATTTTCTACGAACGCGCCACAAAAACCCTCTCCGCAGGGCCTCCGTACAAATGCCTTAGCAACAACCTAGGGACAACGCAACGTGATCTGGCATTGTAACTGTAATAACTGCTAAACAGACTTTATTTACTGTCTTTATAACTATGTAAATCTTGTAATGTAGATTATCCTAATTGACAAGCACTAAAAGATGGTAAGACTTTACGCTGTCTCTGTGTCACCGACTCACAAAACCATAATCAATGTCTCTATCGCTCTTTTGGGCAGATTAAAATCCACACACTGTCCATTCTGACAGACTCGTGTCCATCACAGAAAGGATAATGTTATAAACTTTGCTAAATTTACCAAATTTATACAAGAAAGGTTTGTCAAAGACACGTCTCGCGTGAATTCCTTTGATGTGAGCTGTGCCCAGAAAACAGAATAAAATGTATAATCTGCTATGGCCTCGATTATATAAATTGACTGAGTTGTAAATAGTAGACATTTTGGTGATTTGTTGCTTGTTTTTCACATTGATACGAACAGGAAATATGCATAATAATGAGTATGTTGCTGATGTTTTATGTTGTAGTCTGTGGGGGGTGGGGTTATGTGGCTCTTATTTTTGCAGCCAGAAATTAAATAAGAATGGGGTTTAGACTTCAGCTTTAAGTAAAACAAGCACACTACACACTACTAGTAATAGCAGTATCACACAGCTGCGATAAGGAAAACCTGCACAGCACACAACATGTGATGCACCTGTGCCTCGGATGCACCCACACACACCTGAGACCCAAACTACCAACCAACAATGACTGTAAAAGACTTCATCTAAACTATAATAAAGCCACAGAATCCTTATCATGTCCCATGCCATAACACTACGACATATCCATGTTTTGACAACACGCAAGCACTCACCCCTAATGGGAAACATAGGGATCCATTTCACTCTCTTTTGTGAAGAAAATGTCCTGCATTTCCCGTAAAGCCAAGTCTGCCCAAAATCACTGCTATCTATAAGAGTGTCCTGAAGTTTGGTCTCAGTTATGACAGATGATGATCCAAATCCAGTCCCTGTTCGTTGGCACGCGTTTATCGTAGGGTTTGTATGCGCTCCTCTTCACATCCAGCTGCTCTCACTCTGTCCCATGACTGTAACAGTTATTACGCATGCACGCAACACACGTGTAATGCGCGATCAAACTTTTACATCACATATGGTTTGTAATTTAGGACCTGTAGAAGGTGCAGCTGTAGTCTTCTCGGTATTATTGCCATCTTGAAGATTATGAACTTTTCCACAAATTTCCTAGCAGATTTGATGATAAGGACACAGAATTTTGGAGATATTGGAATGGCCGCCACATATACCAACAAAATGTGCCGAAAGCCCTAGGATCTTTCTAACAATGACTTGAGATTGCCGTGAGTTGCACATATGGCTGCCATACAGCCACCTTATGACGACATTTTTTGTAAGCTGGCCGTGAGTATACCATAGAAAGGTTTAAAGGCACCCTTACGGAGAACATAAGAAATCTACAGGCAGCGTACGGCAGAAAATCAGCTCATTTTCTCGAGAATGCCTCAAGTTGCTCTTGCGAATTGAACGGCAGCCGTACCAACTTACTAAAAAGGCTGTAGGAAACTATGCCCCCCTCCACGAATGTCTATGACCTCCAGATTTCGTATGAACTGGGAGATTCATTGTTCGTGAGAACCTTTGTGACAGTAGCTTTAGCTTCAAAAGATGGCATATTTTTCAAGTTACAGTTTTAACTGTTGCTTACTGGTAAATTTGTTCTATAAGAGAAAACTCAAAGACCCTTTGGGCAATCATTGTGTTGCAGATTACACTTCCCGCCCTATCCCCCACAATGACCATGGGAACTGTGCAGCGCTGGGAGAAAAAGGTTGGAGAGAAGCTGAGTGAGGGAGATCTGCTTGCTGAGATTGAGACGGATAAAGCAACCATTGGTAAACCATTAGTCCTGAAATGTGGTCAAAAGTAAATTTAATCTCATAATCATGTTTGTTAATAGGCTTTGAGGTGCAAGAGGAAGGATATTTGGCAAAAATCATGATACCAGAGGGAACTCGGGATGTCCCACTAGGAACACCACTCTGCATTATTGTAGAGAAAGAAAGTGACATTGCTGCTTTCAAGGATTATGTTGAGACTGGAGTAGCAGAGGTTTCCACACCTCCTCCACCTCCAGCACCAGCTCCTGTACGTCAGACACATAAGTCCATGCAACCAAAAAGCCCATTTCCATTTGTAATGTCGTAAATGTCATTAATTCACACAGGCTGCTGCAGCAGCTCCTGCAGTCCCCACACAGGGCCCTGCAGCTCCTGCTGCACCCAGAAAGGGCCGTGTGTTTGTGAGCCCACTCGCAAAAAAGCTGGCTGCTGAGAAAGGAATTGACCTGGCACAAGTCGCAGGTAAAATCATATATACAAGAAATGTTCATAAAACATATGTGTATAATACAAAGTATTTTATATAAATTGAACTGTTGGGGTTCCAGGATCTGGTCCAGATGGGCGCATTACCAGGAAAGACATAGAGAATTTTGTTCCTCCAAAAGCTGCACCTGTAAGTCAAACTGTTGTAGCCTATTTAGAGAAAAACTGGGTTGTAACTCAAAACAGTCAGTACTTTTTAATTTTATAATGGTGGATCATGAGCATGTGTATAACTCTTTAACTCTATGTGTATAACTGGGTGTATAATGTGTGTAACAGGCTGTGGCTGCTGCTCCTGCCCCGACCGCTGTCCCGACTCCAGCCGCTCCCGCAGCTCCTGCTGCTGTGCCTCCAACTGGGACTTTCACAGACATCCCAATCAGCAACATCCGCAAAGTGAGAGCAAGCACACATCTCACCTGTGTTTGGTTTGTCTCCAGGTTAAATTGGCAGCAGTTAGGGTTAACTGACTGCTGCACTGGCTGCTGGGAGGCAAACTTCTTTTAAGAGTGCAGCTCTATGGGCTTTGACCTGAGCCTCCACGTCTTACCCTTCAGACAGACATATCATTTATCAACACACCTGACTGACACCTCATTCCTCTCTGTGATGAATTATGGATCAAAACTGAAGAGCATAAATTCATCTTTCCCACAGGTCATTGCTCAGAGGTTGATGCAGTCCAAGCAGACCATCCCTCACTATTATCTGTCAGTAGATGTCAACATGGACCAAGTGCTGGAGCTTCGCAAAGAACTCAATGCAGTGAGTGTTTGCTTGGAAGTGTGCATGTAACAGAAATCTTAATTTTTGCTTCCATGTTGTACCATTGCAAAGTAAATCTTAAGTTATTTATGTCCTGTGGATCTGAAATGCTTCTCACTGCAGGAGGTGAAAGCCCAGAATATCAAGCTTAGTGTGAATGACTTTATCATCAAAGCTAGTGCTCTGGCCTGCCTCAAAGTCCCTGAGTGTAACTCCTCCTGGATGGAAACAGTCATTCGCCAGTGAGTACAGCTCCCAAATTCAAGTGTAATAGTGATTCATATTACAGGTATAAACCATTCATACAAATATTACCTTCTGTGCTCTGTGACTAGAAACGTTCAAAGCTCGTATTGTTATCAGCATCAAGTAAACGCTATTGCTTTTATGAATATTTTACTAGCTCAAACTCCTTTGATGTTTATACCAACATTCAATTACCCCTTATAACTTCCACACAAACACAACTACAAGTGTAACAAGCCCAGGAGGAAGAAACATGTAAACAATGTAAGAGAGATATTCTGGTAAATGGTTATAGTATGCAGTGTTATCTTGTACTATTTAAATTTTGCTTGTATAGTGTAGTAGCATTTTCCTGCCAGTCAGAGGCGCTCAAAGCACACATAAAATAAATTTTATAAATCAAGGACATACAAGTTTTGCTTGTATTTGACCTCTTTATTGATTTGTTTTTTCTTTTTTTCAGGAATCATGTGGTAGACGTGAGTGTAGCAGTGAGCACACCCAACGGTCTCATCACACCCATAGTGTTTAATGCCCATATCAAAGGACTGGCTGGTATCAGCTCTGATGTTGCAGCTTTAGCCACTAAAGCCAGAGAAGGCAAACTGCAGCCACACGAGTTTCAGGTAAAACAGATCTGGGATCTAGATGTGGTGATATGGTGAAATTTGAAACCTTAAAAACATATTTAAATGCTCTTTTGTTCACCAGGGAGGTACCTTCACTATTTCTAATTTGGGAATGTTTGGCATCAAGAATTTCTCAGCGATAATCAACCCTCCTCAGGCCTGTATCCTCGCTGTTGGAGGCTCAGAAAAGCGGCTCCTTCCTGCTGATAATGAAAAAGGGTTGGTGTCAAGTTGCATAAAACACATACACTCATCAGTAAATGCAAATAACAAATCACATGACAGCATGCAGTGCATTTAGTCCTGAGACGAGACCAAGACAAACCTACTGGAATTCAAATCGACCATTAGAATGGCGAAGAAGAGGGATTTATGTAACTTTGAACCTGGAATGAATTGGAGTTTTTCAGAAACTGCTGATCTACTGGGATTTTTACTCACAACCATCTCTAGGGTTTACATGGAATGGTCCCAAAAAGAGAAAAATAGCAATAGTTCTGTGTTGAAAATGCCTTGTTGCTGCCAGAGGTCAGAGGAAAATGTCCAGACTCGTATGAGATGATAAAAAGGCAACAATAACTGACATTATTATTATTATCAACATTTGAACTTGAGCAGGTTTGTCTTAAAGATATTAGGGAGGACTTTTTTCGACTGCTGAGAAACCAGCGACTGTTTGTCATTTTTTGAATAACGCGCATGCGTCAGGCCCCGCCCTTCACTGTTTCTTTCCAAGGAACTCCTCCACAGCGACGTGCACGAGCGTTGGAACACGAGTGTTTGTTTACAGCCGGCATCAGCAGAGATTCGCCTCAACCTAGACCAGCATTGTTTGTCTGTGCGACCTTTGACCTAGTTCCCCACACAGACCCAGTCACACACACAGCAGAAATATCTGTCCTCCTGCTGTTGGTAGCATTAGCAAACTGACGTTGCTGTACAGTTGAAATGGTTCAACAGATAAAGAAAAAAGGCATTTTATTTCAAGATGAGATAAACGTACCTGTCCAGCAGAAACTTGACGACCAGTGCATCGGTCTGAAGCCCTTTCTGTTCCTTCAGCGCACGCCATCATTTGAAAGAATCGCCAAGAACCACATGGGTTTTATTCTGCTTTTCTACAGTTATTCTCCTTCTCTGGTACACTTCAAAAACAGTTTTCCTTTTGCGACCACCCAGTTCACGGTTTTCCTGAGCCATTGTGCTCTTCGAAGTCAGGCTGTCCACACTACGATGAGGCTCGGCTAATGCCAGACTACATAAACATACTGTGCACTTATGCGCAGGCACAAGAACACGCACGTATCGCCGAAACCAGGAAGTCAGAATGATTAGCAAGTCCGTGGAACAATGGTTACCGTACTCATGACGAAAATGATTGGTTGAGGTTTTTTAAGTCCCACAGAGTCCACAGTTTATTAATATTATTATTATATTTTCTATTTTCTTCTATTATATTTTCTACACCAATTTATAAGCCTTATACAGGGCAATGAAGATAGTTTTAATAAATATTGCAAAAAATGAATTTATAAAGATCCTTCCTAATATCTTTAAACATGTCTACTATTTAAATGGAGGTGCTGACATGTGATTTGTTGATTAGGTATTTGCACTTAAAAATAATAGAACCTGCACCCAATACAGCGGGCAGTAAGTGTACATTACTTAGTGTTTCTATATTTTGCATTTTCTGATTGTTTATTGTTGGTATTGCAGGTTTGATGTAGCCAGTATGATGTCTGTCACACTGAGCTGTGACCATCGTGTAGTGGATGGTGCTGTTGGTGCACAGTGGCTGGCAGAGTTTCGGAAATTTTTGGAGAAGCCCGTCACCATGTTATTGTGATTGAACTGTAACCGCCATCAAACTGCAGTAAAGGGCCATGTCTTTCACTGAAGCAATCCGATTGGTCTAAACCAGTCTGAATTCTCCTGTGATTGGCCGGCTTGCAAAAGGTCACTCCCAGTTACCCTAAAGAGGAAGAGGCAGATCTCACTCCAATTACTGTCTGTCTTACGTTCTAGCTCTGTTCTTCCTATCTTTCTCTATAACTCACACCCTATTTATTAAGGTCCAAATTCAAATTGGAACAGAAATAAGTACTATTTTAAATGAGGCAATACTATAATGAAATAATATAGATAAATAAAATAATAAAGGGAAAGCTTACATTACCAGGCAAAGAGCATATTTATTTCAAATGAAGTGTGGGCTTCTGTACAATTTTCTGTTTGTGTGGAATTGTTTAAGGCCACAGGTGGAGCTACCTTTGTGGTGCACAGTTGGGTTATACACAAGACAAAGCTAAAACAAGATTACAGGCACACATACTGTGCTCGCAAATGTATTTCTGATGAGTTAGTACTGCTGTACTGTTAGTGCTGGTGATGTGTAAACTATCTGTACACACTCCTTTTAACATCTATCTAGGCCTAAATGAACAACACTATTTATTTTCTTGTCTCAATTTTGAAACTCTTCAAGTTATACTGTATTTTACAGCTGAATCGCACAAACCTGGTGCTGGATCTTGTGTCATTTCAATAAAATGGGCAAAGTCATCTTGGTGCCAATATTTTATGCTTTTATGGAAAGAGATTTGCAGTTTGGACACCTGAAATTAAAGCTAATTTGTAAATGGTTATATATGGAAGTATATTCACTTTAAATACAAGAGCAATTAATAAATAATACATTTTAGCTCAGTCTATGGACTTGGAGTGGTTTATTGTGATATAAAAATGGGAAGAAGGATTATACGATTAAAATAGGCTGTTCAGTAATAATTTCTATGATCAATAACAAGAACTGGTTACTTGATGTCCTACATAGCTTCCCCTCTGCTTTACTGTAGTGTTTTGTTGGTATTCAGTTTCAACTATACTTTTATATTGATTGCCTTTTGTAAAAAATCCAGTCCATGGTCTGCCTCTTATCAGTGACTTGATGATTTATTGACAGGGTTTGTGTATTTGACATGTCACCATAACTGTATACTGTCTTTATTTTCACTTACATATTGAGGAACATAAAGTAATAGGATGTTTATTGAATAAATAAAATACCTCTTAAGTGCAACTGCCACAACTGTCAGTATGTGGGTCAAGATTATATATATGTATGGGCCTTGGGTCTTTGAGTGTGGCTGTTAAGGTCACAATTGTGTTAGACATAGGAAAAGTTTAAGAAAAGTTTTTGTACAACCATAAAAATTTATAAAGGCAAGACTGAGTTTACCCCACGGGTCATAAGTCAATGATGACTTTATCACAGGATGGCTTGCTGCATGAGTCACATTTTTCTTTCTGGAGATGAACCTGCAAGCCATAACAATGACAGGCTGAGATTTTGTGAGTTTTGAGTATATGAATCCCTGTGCACTGACTCAGAGCAGTTTGATGCAGTCGCCAAGAGGTTCGTGACAAAGCTAAATCAAAGAAAATGTTTAAAGCTACATAATTTATTCATGCAAGGAGGCTGCAGCTGTGTAAATTAATACTACCATTTAAACAGCCAACTTAAAATACTGATTGTAGCTTGCATTGCTCTGCATTACCCAGTTTAGATAGTAATGAACTCATTTTTGTTCTTAAAACAACACTGTCACATAAACACACGATTTACCGGTCGATCTACATTCCTACTCTCACCTATGGTCATGAGCTTTGGGTCCTGACTGAAAGGACAAGATCCTGGATGCAAGCGGCTGAAATAAGGTTCCTCGGCAGGGTGGCTGGGCGCTAGAGATAGCCACTTGGGAGGAGCTCTGAGTAGAGTCGCTCCTCCACATTGAGAAGGGCCAGCAGAGGTGGCTCGGGCATGTCCTACCGGGAGTAGCCCCCAGGGAAGACCTTGGACACGCTGGAGGAACTATGTCTCCCATCTGGCCTGGGAATGCCTTGAGGTTCTTCCGGGCGAGCTGGAGGAAGTGTCTGGGGAGAGTGAAGCCTGGGCGTCCCTGCTTAGACTGCTGCCCCTGAGACCCGGCCCTGGATAAGTGGAAAAAGATGGATGGATGGTCAGATGTTGCCTCAAAATGCATGTGCCATTCACAACTAGTCCTGTAAAAATGTTGGTCACAGGAAACAACAGCTGAGAATCACTGGCTTAGTGAGGACAGATGTATAGGCTAATGAAACTTCAAAATGTTTCTTAAGTAGGCCTATAAAGTTTACTTAAGTAGAAAGTACTCATAGCCAGTAATACGTAGTTGTTTCATTACTACTACTAAACCTACTACTGCTGTCAGTCTACTAGAGATGCCACTACTAATAGACTAATACTAATTTTACTATTATAGCCTTGAGCCTTACTATTATAACTACTATAGAGTATTGTACTAAGTATAGTTTTTGAGAATTTGTACTTGAGTAGTATTTTTAGGGGTAACTTACTACTTTTACTCTACTACATCTAAAAGATAAATATAATACTCTTTACTCGACTACATTTCTAAAAAAGCAAAAGTAACTTCTGCAGAGAAATTGTCTTAAAACCAATAGACACTGACTTACTCCCTAAAGATAATCACTTAGTACATTTACGACTCATGTTCTCAGGAACTAAAAAGAACCTCTGGACACAATCTGGAAGTGATTTAACTTTTGCTTTGAACATTATTTGCACGATTCTATTATAAACCAATGTGAAAATAATTAATTCGTGTGATCATAAAACCCAGCCTTATTTATAATATGTAACAATCTTATCTATTATGGTTTTATAAAATTTCCTCACCAAAATGAGGTTAAATGTATTTTATTCAGATTTTTGGACCTGCAAATGTGTAACTGGAATGTAGTAGAATGTAAAAAAATTTTATCCAAAATTCTTGACTGCACTCATTTGAAATACATTATGGGAAAAAAAATGTTTTTGTTGTTGTTGTTTGTTTGTTTGTTTGTTTGTTTGTTTTTTGAAAGCACATGCTCCAGTACTTTAACTTAAGTAGAAATATGACATAGCAACTTTTACTTGCACTGGAGTAATATTTGACCTGGAGGATCTATACTTTTACTCAGTTAATGAAGTTGATTACTTTGTCCACCACTGTAGCCTACTATTATCCCCTCCGCCACTACAACTACCCACAGCATCATTTCAAAGTAGCCATTGTATAAAAAAGTGGATACAGTGAATGTTGTGAGTGAGAGTGAGCTGGAAAAACATGAGAGGGAAATGCATGAAGGAAGGAGGGGTTGATTGATTAATCATGCATGCCTAGTTTTTGGCGAGCACTTTACGCGGAGGGCGGCAGACGCAGTTGTCCCAGTAAAGCCATGGGCCGTGCTGGAGGATGGGTGCTGTGGGCGCTTTCTGTGCATCTACATGCGCTGTGGAGTGGTAAGTGCTGAATTTGTTTACAGTAGTTTGCAACTTTGGTCTAAAGCGTCTCAGCTCAGACAGGAAATACTCAGATGAGCTAATACTTTTTGGCAATAGTGTATATATACATAGGACTAAATATAGTGTATGCAGCAAGAATAGGCCTAAAGTTTCATTAGCTATTAGTAATGATTAGGCTCTACTGTGGAGAATTAACTTAAACCTGGCTTTTACAACATATCCATTGAATTAATTTATGTTTTTAATTGATTGACTTTTTTTATTTCAATGTACAGTAGCCTGCTGTGCAAAGGTCTTTTAGACTTAAGAAAGGCTATGAACAAAGAAAGGAGCATCAGTGTACAGAAACACTCAAAACTGCAAAACAAAGCTAAAAAATCTAAAGCACTCCTGAGTACAAGCCTTTGTCAAACCACTGGTCCTATCTCACAATGGTAAAATATAGTGCCCAGACCAAACTCAAAGATCTTCTAGTTCAGGGGTAAATGTTCTTTCCTTTAAGCCATAAAACCCAAATAACACACCGGTAAAGAATCCACTAAAACTAATCATTTCTTATTTTAGTGAGTGAAGTGAGTATCTCTATCTAAACAGTGATCTGCATCCAGACCAAAATGAACTCTTTTGTCCTTGGCCCATTACTACTACTATAAATGTCCATAGCAAAAAATGAAAGAAAAATAAATAACAATAAATAAATAAATAACTTATATAATAAATATATAATTATATTAATTATAATATAATAAATAAATAACTTAACAGCATTTGAACGCCTCACTAAAACGTATGCAGAGTACTGTATGATTCTAAATGTGACATGCAACATACAAACAGCATAACCTACTTCCTGATCTCATCCCAATTGAAGCTGATTGTTGTCCTGTGATTGGTTTGGCTCACTCCCAGAGCTGTCAGAAGTAATTAACAAGTAATGTGCACAGTGAATTCCCACACACAACAAAAGGCCCAGGATGACAGGAAGGAGGGGCGGGCTGTCTTTATTTCCAGTTCAAACCACAGTGGTGATGCAGAGTGTATACAGCTCGTTTGGCTTACACTCATCAGGCATAACATTATGACCACTTGCCTAAAATTGGTGGCCATAATGTGTTTTGACATAATGAGTTTTATATGTTCTTTGTTTGCAGGTGCTCTGAGGGTGACCATGAGGGAGTCAAGTCTGGAGGTGGTCCAGGGGGATGCTGTCACGCTCCCATGTTCCTTCTTCACCTCCAGCCCCCTAAACAAACTTAATGTTATTTGGACTCTATCCCCATTCTCCAGTCCAGAAAGCCCAACACAGGTGAGGTGTAATTCAAAATACTGTGGGCCCACTCAGTTACCACGCCATTACATTTTTATTTTTTTATATTAATATAAACAATATCTCCAGCTGTCTAAACCATGTAAAAACTCCCAGACCTATGTACTACAATAACATTGAAAGGCAAAGGATTGCTGAGTTAGAAAAGTTTGAGAAACACAGTCCTAGATGATGTTAGGCAAGGTTTGGTTTTTGCCTGTATTGTAAATTAAAGCTAGACCACAATTCCCTTGACCTTTTGGCTTGTGACTTTGCCAGGTGATTGTTTATGACCATGGACAAGTGATGGAAGACCCTTCACTCATTGGCAGAGTAGGATTCACAGGTACAGTATATATATATATATATATATATATATATATATATATATATATATATATATATATATATATATATATATATATATATATATATAAATGGCAGATTTTTGAAAAAGATCAACAGTCTGTCTGTGAATGTATTGTATATTGTAGCCTGCTTAATATATTGCCTACTGAACACTTACAGACCATAAGCTGCCATGTTCTTACCGTTATAAGAATGAGTGAATATTATCAGAGCTACACTTAATCTGTAAATCACGTGAGTTAAATCAAACTGAGACAGTGTCCATGGTGCGTCTCTGGGGAGTTTCTCTTTGCCCTTCAGCCCTCATCACACATAGAAAAAATTCATTCTGTTTATGAAATTTAACCCCTTAAATTCCAGTTTATGAGGCTTATTCATACATCCAACACAAACAGAGGCATCTGCTCAGTCTGGGCACTTTTTCTACATTGACCTGATGTGCACATCTCAGTAGGAACTACATTTTGGATATGTGCTCACGCAAACAAAACTAATTTCTCAACAAACACTTTCACACCAATTTAGGACAGCCCTAAAACACAAATAATTTTAGTTCATACTACTTATTTTTATTTTTTATTTATTTATTTATTTATTTTTACCTTGTAGGCTTGATAACTTATACAAACACTAATGGGGGCCATTCCCCAATTTATACCTCTATCTACCATATATGGGGAAATGGCACCACCTAGAAAAAAAAAACAATAAACATTTTAATTCCAATCCCTCATTATCATGAATCCATGCAATACTTGATAAAAAATGTACAATTATATTGCAGTGACACTGTATTATAAAAATGCCGTTTGAATGGGAGTCAATGGCACAAAAAATGTTTAAGGGGTAAAGGAGTGACAATTTTTTTAGACACCTTTTTATAAGTATTTAAAAAATAATAATAATAAAATAAAATAAAATAAAATAAAAATGAAATAAAATGAAATCTGAAAATTCATCCAAAAATACACACCTGAAGCAAAATCTATGCTATTTGAATCAACACAGCAAAAGTTATCCTCAAAAAACAGGTGCAAAGCATCAAAAAATGTCTTAGGGGTGTAGGAGGGCTATATAAAACATTATGACCACTGACAGGTGAATAACACCTCTCTTTGTCATGGCACCTGTTACTGGGTGGCATATATAGGGGCAGCGAGATGATTTCTGGAAATAAAAATAATAAACTTTAAAAAAATATTTTTTAATAGAAAATAGCGTTAATCAATGACCATGAGTAGTAAAAAAAAATAAATAAATAAATAAACCAGTATTTAAATGTTTTACCTACTGAGGCTATTACGCGCGTCAATCACATTTTACATTAAGGGGGAGGTCACGGGTTATTCATACCATTATTTTGTGGGTCATGGCCTGAAAAGTTTGGGAACCCCTGGTCTAAGGAAAGAAAGTGGTGAACCGGTGACAGGTGATACACTTGGGGAGGAAAGGCTGGCCCGTGTAGTCTGATTAAACAGATGATACTGTACTCAGATTACTGAAGAAGTTAATGCTGGTGTTGAGAGAAAGGTGTTAGAGCATACAAATTACATATGGGGCTGCATATTGGGCAGGTGGTAATGGCACATAACATTATGACCATCAATAATAGACAGGTGGACATACTGTTATGCCTGATCAGTGTACACAGAAAGTTAAGATGCATTAAGATGCATGTGGACTTGAAATAATGAAAAAGTATAATATAAGTATAATTTACACATATTTAACCAACCTGACAGGTATTCCCTGGGGCGCAGACATCGTCCTGAACAACACACGAGAGACTGACGCTGGTGTTTACCGCTGCATGGTCAACAACCCCCCAGAGACCTCAGACCCAGGCATCGGAGAACTGGTGCTCAATGTCCTGAGTAAGTGGGATAGACAAATAAATACATTACACAGTAGCCATACTTCAAGTTTAATCATAGTGAATTCAGTTTGTAGATTTTTTTAAATTTTGTTTTATAAAGATTTTACAGCAGTAGTAATTTTATTATTTTGTATCATACACCATAAAGGTTGCCCTTACAAGACACTAAAATAGGTCAAATATGGAGTGTCAGAGAAGAAAGAATAAAAAATCTACATTAAGTCTTAAATGGCAAGAATAAATAGAAAACTTTAGTTCATATTACTTTTTATGCTTCAGGCCTCTCAATGCAATTGATTCCTGACCTGAAATCTGAATGAAAGTTGTAAACAATTATCCCTTAATCTCAACAGACGTGTTTCACATGTTTCAACCCCTTAAGGGGCTATGTTATTCAAAATCAACTTTTCTGAGCTTTCTACCATGTTATAATATTCCTTCATCAAAAACATACCTGGAGTTGTGTTTTGCTTCATTCCCACATGTTTGAGTAATCCTCTATTCTCTGGCATGGCCGTTCTGAGCACTCAAAATGCTCACCTCTCCCACAAACCCCCGCCCACTCCAGAAAGCACTGACCAATCAACAAGCCCTCTACATCTGCACATCTGACAGTGTAGGTGACCAGAAAGGTTTAAAAATATGAATAAAATATATTCCCTTTAATTTCATGTACCTTTGCAGCACCTCCCTCACTGCCTGTGTGTCAGTGGGATGGAGACGTTGGTGTGGGTGGAAGTGTGACACTGTCCTGCGCTGTAGAAGAGGGCATCCCAGCTCCAGATATACGATGGGACAAGCTGAACCCAGAGGAAATCTCACTGCCCATCAACATGGAGGGTGAGGATCTCTATGTGTATTTAGAGTGTGTTAAGAGACAGTGCTAAATTTAAGGTGTTCAGATGAAAGCTGGATTCAAAACTTTAAAACCGTGTCCAGTTGCTTTGTTCTAATCTGCCTTTCTCAGTGTTGTTGAGTCACCAGTTTTTGAGTCTTTTCAGTCACTTTTGAGTTCTGTGTGAGTTTGAGTCACTATAGTCCAGTCTGAGTCTTAAGTGGAGTCGTCTTGCGTAGAGGTGTAAGTCTGATTCTAGTCCAAGCCATTTAGAAAAGTGTCAAAATCAAGTCAAGTCTAAATCAATTCAGGTCAAGTCCATGTCCAAATTAGTATTCTTACTGTCACTGCTTTCAGTTTTTTTTTTTTAAAGCAGAAAGCAAAGCAAGCTCCTAAAATAGTGACTGGAATCCAAGACATTAAGGCTTAAGATTTGAGCGCAGAAGTCTTAAAAAAATATCCCAAACAGTGGACTTAAGGACTTAGTGTTTAATGCAAGACCCTTCTTAGTGTCCCGTTAGACTGACCTTTTGATCTGTTTGTGAACTGGACATTTAGGGAGCTTGGGAAGTGCTGATGTAAATCTCTTTTGTCACTCAAAGGGGAAATGTCTGGCTCAGTGCAAATTGTCAACGTGTCATCTCAGACCTCTGGCCTGTATCGCTGCTCTGCCTCGAACCTCTTAGGGACCGAGAACTGCTACATCAACTTGTCCATCTACAGCAGTAAGCACCCCTTTGTTGACCTCCTAATCCTCTCAGGCTGCTTTATCCTGTCACCGCCTCAGTGGTTTGTTGTTCATTTGTCTCAGTCTGATGGTTGTCTGTCTGTGAGCAGCCTCGGACACTTCCTCTGGGATCCTGCAGGGGGTGCTGCTGACATTATCAATGAGCCTTGTGCTGTTGGCGCTGCTGCTGCTCATCCTGTGGCTGCACCGCACAGGGCAGGACGGCCGGTGGAGGGACAGCAGAGAGGACGACGAGTGTTACAATGAAATAGGGTACACGCCCTCACTGATGAAGCGCTCCTTTGTTTGATGATCTACAAAGGTCAATATTTTTCATAAAGTCATACGTTCACCTAAAGATGTAAGTAATGTCATAGTTTGGCCTGTATACCCTTTATATATTGTGCACACAGTGTACACCACAAGAAAAAATAAATGTCCATGTTCTTAAATCATTTGTCTTGGCTATTGTTTTATTACAACTAAAATTCTGAAGATGTTTTTAAATTTGAATAAAATTAAAACTAAAAAACTTTCGAATCACATGAGCCAATATTTTATTCACAATAGAATATAGATAATGTAACAAATGTTTACAGTGAGACATGTTACACTTTTATGCACAAAATGAGCTCATTTCAAATTTGATGCCTGCTACAGGTCTCAAAAATATTTGGGACAGGAGCAACAAATGGCTGAAAATACAAGACATTTTAAAAAGATTCAGCTGGGAGAAGATCTAGCCACTAATGAATTAATTGATATCAGGTCTGTAACAGAATTAGCTATAAAAGGGATGTCTGAGAGAGGCAGAGGCTTTTAGAAGTAAATATGGGCAGAGGCTCTCCAATCTGAGAGAGAGTGTGTAAAAAGATTGGGGAATACTTAAAAAACAATGTTCCTCGAAGTCATATTCCAAAGCCTTTGCAAATCTCATAATCTCCAGTGCATAACATCATCAAAAGATTTTGTGTGTAAGGGACAAGGCTGAAGGCCTTTATTGGATGCCCGTGATCTTGGGGCCCTCAGACGACACTGCATCACTCATCTGCTGATTGTGTCAATGACATTAGTAAATGGGCCCAGAAATACTTCCAGAAACCACTGTGGGTAAACACAATCCACTGTGCCATCTGCAGAGGCAAACTAAAGCTCTATCATGCAAAAAGGAAGCCATATGTGAACATGGTTCAGAAGCGCTGACGTGTCCTGGTCCAAGGCTCATTTAAAATGGACTGTTTTAAAGTGGGACAGTGTCCTATGGTCAGAGGAGTCCAAATTTGACAAAAATTATTTTTGTAAATCATGGACACCGTGTCCTCCGGGCTAAAGAGGAGGAGAACTTCCAGCGAGTTATCAGCGTTCAAAAGCTGCATCTCTGATGGGATGGGGGGCATAAGTGCATACAGTATGGGCAGCTTTGGAAGGGACCATGAAAGGTATATAAAGATTTTAAAGCAACTTATGCTCTAAAACCCAGCTGCTCTTCAGCATCTGGAAACCTATATCCTATGGGTATAAAAGTGTAACATTTCTAATTGTAAACATTTGTTATGTTGTCTATGTTGTATTGTGATTAAAATATTGGCTCATGTGATTTTAAAGTTTTTTAGTTTTTATTTTATTCAAATTTAAAAAATGTCCCAACATTTCCAAAATTCAGGTTGTATTATTGTGTACATTTAAGCCCCAGATCATTCATATCCTGGCCCTAGAAAATGATCCAAAACACACTGTGGTAAAGAAATGGTTGGCAGGGAATAGGATCCACATCTTGAAGTGAAGTCCAGAGTCCAGACCTGAATCATCCTGAATCATTTGTGGAGAGAACTGAAGACAAAAGTAATGGCAAAGAAGCCATAAAATATCAAGCACCTGGAGATCTCTGCGAAAAAGAGTTTGCAAAATCAGTTTAGCATGTCCTCCTGTCTTTTGCTGCCTTTTGTGTCATTCAAACTAGAACAGATCCATTAACTAAATAACAGATCATTCAAAATTCAGCCAGGGTATAAATAATTTTGGTACATACAGGAGTGAAAAAGCCTCTCAAACAAAGTGAATATCCACCTTATTCTACACACTGTTTGCCTGGAAAATCCAGACTGATATGTCTCTGTGTTATTCTACATCCGCTGGTACAGCGGTGAGTCTGGAATTTCCAGGCAAACACACTGTACCCTGTAAAATACTTTTCTCTGTTACTTATTGCCAAAGGGAATGTTTTCTTGTTTTTCTTTTGTTGACAAGTGTTGTTGGCTGTGCAGTATTCAATCGCAACTACAGATAAAGTGGCTCAAGCTCATTTAGAAGACAGAGCAAACCTGAATATTGTGCCCTTTGACTTCCTTTTAGAGAGTTATGTTAGATTGATTTGTGTCATTTTCAGAGGTGGAAAAAGTACTCCATATCTGTACATATCTGTAAAAGTACAGTATGTGAAGTTTATTAAAGTAGAAATTAGCACCATTAGTACTGCTACAACTACTACTGCTACTACTGCTGCTACCCACTTCGCCACTGAGGTCAAAAATCTAATTTAGAGATTTTTAAAGCAATATTTATTTCCAATAAAATGTACTCAACTAAAAGAACGCATTCTCTAAAAAGTACTTATAGTTAAATACTTGTACTGAATATGTTTCATTCAGTGTGGTACTGTGTGGGATTTTGGTCTATACAATTTAAAAGTTGATCAAAATACACTTAACATTAGTGATAGTTGAAGTGGTGCTGTTAAAATAGGGTTTGTGTTCAATGCTAATAAAGTTACTGTCGCAGAGCTAAGGCTTGAAAATCATATCTCAGTGCTTAGAAAACAAGTACGAGTCAGCGACAAGCTAAGGGATAAGGTCCAACATGACAAAGAATGAAAATAAAAAGACTTGCTTTATTTGCAAACAAAGACACAGAAACCTTTAATTTAAATAGGAGGGAAAATCACATATAAAACTGTACATAACATTAAACACTGACTTCTTAAATAAAAGACCCCCTCCCAACAAAACTAAGTTAAGAAATGATAGCAAAGTGGGATGGTGTATGATACATTTGTGCAAAAGAAGTGTTAATAGATTCTTCCTAAACTGCACATTTGGACGTGAAGAGCGCCTCTCCACTCAGCTCTCCTGCTGTGGGCAATTAACCCAACACCCACAGAAAAGAAAACCTAAACATAGTGTCTGTGATGTAAAACAACCCCAAATCCAATAATAAAATAGATTTGTATTTTTAAATATATATTTATATACGAAACATGCTGTACATAATTTAGGAGATTGAGAAATCCCTTTTTACTGACACCTATGTCTGTCCATTTTCTTGTGCTTTCCTCACTCTCAGCAAAAATATAGGAAATTCAAAGTAATGAACAAAATGCCTCCCTGTTGCTTTGGATACAAGATGAGAAAAAAAAAATAAAAAATCAGAAAACAGCACTGATTCAAAAGTCTGTTTTTCCTGAGTTAAAGGAGTTGACACAGGATTCTGATGCACCTTTTAACAGACTATGGAAAAGAAAGGTATTTTTTGCAACAGTTGTCCCTTATTCAAATTAAAATTAACATTTGTAATGACCAAGTGGACAGTCTTTATAACTAGCAAATTATGACAAATCCAGAAGAAACACTAGGGAGACACTTTTGTAACATGAAGGCCTTGCACAATTTGTCTCATAACGGCTATCATCACTCGTTTATACATCTTCAACCTTTCTCCCTTTGGACAAAATCTCATCCCATAGAAGACGAAAAGTCAATTTCTTTCCCTTTATAGACCCTGAGAATGCTGGCCTCGTTTCAAGATTCCTACAGAGGGAACTTGACGTTTAAAAGATTATTTGGTGAGGAAAAACTAGTAACACACAGTCGCCTTGTGGCAAAATGATTTACGCTATGGCACCAAGTTATTTCAAAATCGTTCGGCCACTGCAGGCGAATTGCTACATGGGAATACGGACAAATTAAAAGGCCAAGCGTAATACTTTCAGCCACAGTTTGGTCAGCTTCTTGCATTCACATGATCTACTTCGACCCAATAAAACTTTGCATTACCTGCTTTTCACAGTGGCGACACAAAAAGAGTGCAAAAGTGGGAAAGAAGCCAACTTAAAGTAACTTCTTAGGATTACTTCCAGTTACATTAGACACTAAAAAAGGACAGCCATTTGTGAGATGATGTGATGTGAAAACAACAAATATTTCAGTTGGGGTTGAGGTGGGTTACAGTTGACAGGAGGCAGACTTTCATTTTGATATAACACCACGCCACAGAGACAAAACCCCTTTAAAGATATTTGTAAGACAATATTAAGCAAATAAATATTCCACCTTATTTTCAGTAATTCTTTAACTTCATCCAACTAAAACGCTGGACTGGACTGTTGTCGAAACAGCAGTAGTAGTGGGTAGTTTAGTAGGAGATGCAGAAGCAGTAGTATAGTATCAATCGGGGCCATACTGCAGGCAAAAAAACAGCGCCCCCTACAGCAGCCTGGGTCCTCGCTGTCAGCAAAGTCTGACTCTGATCAAGAGTTGTCGAGCTCTTCTACAAAGGAAACCATGCACCGTAGACACTGATTAACATTTCTTCAAGTCAAGTAAAACAAAACTGATATCCACTCACCAAAATCAAAACGGATTCTCGACACCCAGTTTTGTTTGTGATGATTTGATTTCAAAGACTTAATCATCAGTTCAGTCCTGATCACTGTACTCAAGCTCTAAAGTCATCCTAATGTGATTCAGGTCTACTATCAGGCCTTCATAGACTGTAAACTGGTGATAAAAGCACCACATATTAACTGAGATTGGAAGGGATTTTTTTTTCCTGAAAATTGCTCCAAAACAAACTGTAGGCAACAGGCCAGAGGAGAGAGTGAAACACTGAAGATGCTTTTTGTGTAATATGTATAATTAGCAAAGTGAGGGAAAAACTGCAGAAATAGGTCAGAATGTGCTAAAAATGTTGTCTGACCCTCACTGTAGACCCAGCAAGGTTTGTGAAAGGGGTAAACAAACAAGGCTTAATATGGTATCCATGGATTCTTTGTCTCCACATACAGCAATAAACATCAGTTTGTTTAAACTATGAAAAAACGCTGCAGATTTCAAGGGAGAGAAAGTCTGAGGCAAGGCTCAATTCTCCATATAGAAAAATAAAGCCTCAAGGAAATATATCCCTTTAAATTGCACTGGCCTTTTGTGGCCTATCATTAATGCTTCAACCTATAGGTTGCCTAAAGAGACACCAAGTGCCTTTATAAAAAAATACAAATGTGTTGGGTCCAGATGTACGTTTACTTTGGAATAATTGGTGTCTACAGTTCAGCAGCTGTTTTGGCTGAGAAAGTGAAGAAGGTTCTTTAAACTGGCCCAGTGTGGGAGGAGATGGATCCTGAAGACTGGGCCGGTGTGGTTCACAACAGAACCAGCCACAGTCTAACTACAGTGTGCTTTCAGTCCTGGGGCAGCCTTAGCGCAGGTGCTCCAGTAAAGGCAGCTCTGTGGATTCCTCTCGGGGCAAGGAAAGGGCTCCTACATTTAACACGGTTGGATCCAGCGTCTGAGTAGCTCCTAGAGGGTCTTGTATAGGACTAGACTCCTGCCGGGCTGGGGGAGCAGTGGGCTGTAAAAATAGAAGAGCACATGTACATCAAGCAGAAAAAAACAGATCTGAAAAACACAGCTCCACCAGACCTGACCCCTCGCCGAGGGTTTCTTACCTGTGTGCGAATGGTTTGAACTGTTGGCGTGTCTCCTTCTACAGCAGCCGATCCATTAAAGCCCTTTCTGCCTGAAAAACTCCATTTGCCAAAGTGGCTCTCAAAGTGCAGTGCACTGCCAGCCCGCTGGCCTGCTCTGTGTCCAGAGTTCTCCAAAAAGCCCAGAGGCAAAGAAGGAGGGGCCACTGAGGTGCTGAAGGAAAGCTGAGAGCTGGACAGCTGCTGTCCAAGCAGCCCTTGGATGGAGGAGGTCCGTTGTAGTGAGGACAGCAGCCCCGCCTCCATCCTGCCCTCTGATTGGCTAAGCAAAGCTAATGGCAGCGGTTGGGGATTATGTGGCCAATTCTGGGGACCCACAGGGTTGTCTGTACCTAAAATAAATGTATAAAAATAAAAAAATAAAAAAATATCAAGAACAATGAAAAAATAATATGTGGACATACAAATAAATTATGTACACCGGTTATGTGCAGCCTGGCCTGCAAGGTCTAAAATTAGTAATTTTATAGTCTTTACTACTTTTATTATTATTATTATTACTGCTTTTACTATGCCCTAAGCTTCTTCATGATGGTTATATAAAAAAAAAAATGAATGGCACAAAATACTGTAGATGAAACTGCAGATTAATATGAATCCATGTAGAAAAACAACATCACTACAGGCTGCAAAGACAGAGCTGGTGCTTACCCATGGAGGGCTGCAGAGAGGTGATGTGTGGCTGGGGCAGGGTAGATGCCGGTGTGCTCTGTGTGGTGTGAATGGCTGGGTTTGTGGAGATGGAGGTCGAGCCACCTCCACAGTCAGAGTCCTCAATGTTTCCTCCACTGTTACAACCAGCACCACAGCCTTTCTGCAACCTGTTCACACAAAAAATGGGGTTATAGGACCATGACTTTTCTATAGCCTTAAAGAAAGAAAGATTATTTTATAAATTTTAAATGTACTTGATCTTATTTATAACCATCCATTCATAAGTTTTGATGGATGTCTGTGTGGGCTAAATGAGCAAAGGTACAATAGTATATACCAGAGATGTGGACTTGAAAGTCATGACTTGGACTCGAGTCAGACTCAAGTCGCTAATTTGATGACTTTAGACTCGACTTGATGAAATGGCTTGACTTGGACTTGAACACCAATGACTTGGGACTTGACTCGGATTTTAGCCCCATGACTTGAAAAGACTTGATGCTTCTCAAGGAAATAAGTATGATTTTTGATAAGTGTGTGAGAAACAATTAACCTAATTAACTTCCTGGCGCAGTAATGAGCGCTTTCTCTCTCTCTGTGCATGTTAACTGTGCGGGTTTTCTGATGAACATTTCAGTGTATTGTATTGTATTTCAAGTGTATTGAGCTGTAGCAGCAAATAACATTTTGACATAATAACAGAGGAGATTTTAAGCTTTATGTCAGTCTTTGTTTCGTGTTGATAGACTCAGAAATCACTGCGAAATCGAGCGTCAAACTTTTACAACCATTAATAATATGAAATATACGCGCGTCTAATTAAGGCTCTATCAGCATGAACTTGCGGCCATTGTACACAGTTCCTCTGATGTTTTACTCCAAACACAATCATAAAAGAGTTATTTAGTCAACATAACTTAGTTTTAACGCTCAGATGCGGATGAAGCGGAGAGTTGAGGAGAAGCTGCTACCTCTGTGCTCTCCTTCCCTCACAGCTGAGACACAGACACAGACATGAGGCGTTCAGGTGTGGATTACACTTAATCAAAAAATAAAACAAAATAAATAAATAAAAAAAAATCTAAAAATAATAACCCTTTGCAATAGAGGTCTAAAAGCGAATATGTGGAGAAGCCTGGAAGAGACCTACGTCAATCACGTGACGCACACGCGGCTTTATGTCATTACGCAGAGATTTACCTGTGCACAGTGAGCTCCCTCTGCCTCAGACAGTAAACAGTGAAAAATGAACACCAGCTGGAGCTTTCTGTAGTGTTGTCTCTGTGTTTGAGCTGGATCTCATGGCTCTGGCCATACATCACTCCCCTGCAGTCCCCATTGCCCACAGGTGTCGCTATTCAGTAAACTGTATAGTGGGCAGTATTCACTTTGTAAATCTTCAAATGTGAGAAAATGTTATTTGAAGCCTGTGAACATCTGACAAGGCCAGCAGAGCACATTTTATTGATACAGTAAATATACAATGTACTGGCATTTAAGGTATGAAAGGTTTATTGTAAATCATTGATACTAAAGAACTTGGCTTTACTTTTAAAGCATTCAGAAACCTGTTTTCCTGTTTTCTAGGCTTAGGCTGATCAAATAGTACAGCAAACAATTTACCATCTGTTCATCGTGCATTTGTTTTTCTAAGGTGGGATGTGAGGGTAAATCCAACAATATACAATGTGACAAAAATTAACGTTGGAGTCCTAATGGTTTTAAAAGCCTTGAAAGGACTCGAAACAGAAAGTGTAGGACTTGTGACTCGACTTGGACTTGTGAGAAATTGACTTGGGACTTGACTCGTACTTGCCTGTCGGACTTGAGGCCAAACACTTGAGACTTACCTGTGATTTGCAAAACAGTGACTTGGTCCCACCTCTGGTATATACATTTCCCTAACTTGTCTAAAACTTAGGAAACACTCAAATTATGCTTTTGCTGTACTGTACCTGTCCCAGCTGCTGATAAGCCATGTGTAGATGTTGTGAGGGCTAACCGGACCACCCCACACAGTGCGCAGTTGACTGTGGCCTCCAGCGTACGATGTAGTGAGTGGTGACACATAGATCGGGTATCCGATGGGCTGGTCACATGACGAGTTGATCATGTTCCTCAAGGCTTGCTTGGCATTTTGAATGCTGCCTCGCTCTGGATTTCGATTTCGCAGGAAGACCAGCTCCTGCTGCTGCCCTGCCCATAGCCCACGCACACACTCTCTGTTCACCTGGAGAAGCAGAACAAATACAGCAGGTCACAGCCAGGCCACAAGAGTACAGTACAAGAGTAGTAGTAGTAGATACAAACATCCACACATACAGCACTATGGAAAAGTTTTAGTTTTAGGCGTGAAAAAATGCAACTAAGAGTGATTATAATAGTAATGAGCCATGGACAAAATTATATATTTTGGCGTGCATCCAGAGCAATGTTTAGATTCAGGAGCACTTTAAGGGATATGGTACCATTTTGAGATATTGTCTCATATACTAGATACTAAGTTCACTCACTAAAAGCACCAATGATTAGTTTTAATAAATTATTTACACTTGTGAGATATAATGGTTTTGTGGCTCAATGAAAAGAGCATTTACTCATGAACTAAAAAATCTTAAAGTTTGAGTCCAGGTCTGGGCACTATAGCTTTACCATTGTGAGATAGGACCAGTGCTTTGGCAGACTGCTACACTCTACGAGTGCTTCAAGATTTTGTTTATTTTCCTTTACCTTTTTTGTGTGTATATTTTTGTGCATTGAAACACCTTTCTTTTTTCATAGACTTTCTTATACAGCTGCACAAAACTTTTGCACAGAACTGTGTATACAACATATTTCTTAATGATGGAATAAATTACTTTTAAATTTTTATAAGGATTTCAGTGTTCGAACTATGCTTGATCAGATTTGCAAACACAGTATGTTACAGAACTTAGTAATGGTAAAGGCGAAAAAAAATAAAATTTAAATGTACCTTGATGACTCTGAAGCTGAGGAACCTCTTATTCAACATGATAATCTTATATTCGTCACTGCCGTCATCCATGATGTGCCTCAGTGCCAGCAGTGAGGGCATGTTGGCCAGGATGGCGCTGCGCCATACTGGGTCGCCCTCATGTGATATCAACATCTTCTCCTCATTGACAGTAATGGCATCATACAAAATCATAGGGTCCTCATACTCATCTGGAGATGTGAAATGGTCCTGCAGAAGTGTACAGTTCAAGACATTAGGACCATTATCATTACAAAAACATTCAATTGGTTATTACTAATAATACCTGATGCAATTTGAGGGACATCCTCACGCCTGGGGCCACCACACGATTTAACAAGTCCATATCAGCAAAGACCCACTCATCCCTGGGAGATGTGATGCGAAAGTCTCCCTTAAAAAGTGCATGGAGACCGTAAAGAAATGGCTCCAAGCTGTCGACAGCACAGAGAAAAAATTCATAAGTACTAGGACAGAATAATGAGGAACTGTCCGAAAGGTCAGATTGTTCTTTGTACCTCGCAGACATGCTGTGGGAGGCTGTGCCCAGGGCCCGTCGCCCCAGAATACACAGTCCAAAACAGAGATTAACAAGTGGGGAATCTCTTTCACTTGCCACCGGCTAAAAACCAAACACTCAAGTCAATGACCACTCAATGCTTTGAAATCCACAAGTTATTTTAATGAAATGGGCAGTAGTGCAAATAGACTCACCGTCTGACGCCTGCTGTTGCAGTACTGAATCCAGTCCAGGTACACCATGCAGAAAGAAGATGGAGTGATGCCAGATGCTCTGTGGTCATAGTCCTCATCAATGTTCAGATTAAAGGTAGGGTCGCTGTCAACATAGTTAGCCCCCAGACAAGGTCGCAGAGCCTCCTGAACTGTCTCATTAGTCAGCCACTCTTCTAGCTTAGCCGACCGACTAACATAGTAGATAATGCTCTTCAAAGACAAACAAAAATGAGAAATTTAAGCAAAAGAATCTGTATAATAATTACATAAACATGTTATACATAACTGTCCTACCTTGACATAATATGTGATGAGAATCTTACGGAGATCAAATACTTGTAACATGGACGCTGCATTATTGTCACTGATGCTGTAACCCTCGAGTACATATTTAGTAGCAGCCACCTCCCAGGCAAGCCAGCGCTGGCCAAAGGCAGCATTGAATGACAACATGTGTGGCAGGTGGCCGGGTTCACAGCAGCAGCATCCCTCATCCTCCTCCACACCCTCTGTGATGGCCTCCACCTCTCTCTGCTGACAATAGGTCCCTACAAACAAAACAACTGTAAGTTGCTGCATCGACTCCATATATAACGGATGTTGTTTTGGGTTTGACCTTGATGACAAAGGTTTTTTTTTTTTAAGACATGCTTTTAAAATACTTTTTTTTTTATTTGGCCAAGGAAGCAACTTGACACCTACACAAGCATCTAATTATAACATTTACAATTCAGTTTAAACTTTTCATTACATTTTTGCCAAAACTTAAAAAAACATATGTATTTTTCTTACACCAGTACTTGTACAAGTTTTGATGGTACAATACAATTTTGATGGTACAAAGTATGCATTTATGGTGTTATTTACCTCTGAACTCCAATCCCCTAAGCTGAAAGGTGACCAGACCATTGCCAATCTCAATAATGTGCACCAAAGCATTGAGGTAGTCTGAGGCCAGGATGAAACAGTCGCCTGTGCTGTAGTTGCCCCAGCGACCAAGCAGCAGATCTCCACACAGGCTGTGCTGCAGAGAGCGAGTCAAGTGCTCATAGAAAATTGAGTTCAGGTTGTTGTCATCAGCACCTTAAAATAGAACATGTCTATATAAGCTTATACGTACACACCAATCATGTTACCGTATTTTCTGGACTATAAGTCGCACTTTTTTCATAGACTGGCTAGGGGTGCAATGTATACTCAGGTGCGACTTGTATATTCAAATATTTCACGTGTTCGTTAGAGGGCGCTCTAGGCTTGTTTAGAAAGACCGGAATAATTGGAAATGGAACTGATGCTGAGTCTGACGACAGCCACCCAGAGGAGGAAGCGGCGCTTTGTCTACCTCTGGAGTTGGCGGAGTTGTTCAGAAGCAACAACAAAGATGAAGAATATAAAGGATTTAGGAGTAGGATTAGTGAGTGAGTGAGTGAGATCATGAATTTGGTGAATTTGTTTTATTATGTTCTTTATGCTACAGTTATGTGAAGAACTGTTAATATATTACGCTAACATACGAGACACCTATTCAGTTCGCTGTTTATGCTTCATGTAGCTGAATAACCATCAATGTGTTACGTTAGCAAACCGCACACCTATTCAGCCTGTTGTTCTCTATTCTATTATTACTATAACTTGCCTTTCAAGATGAAATGTCTGTTCTTGGTGTCAGATTTTGTAAAATAAATTTCCCCCAAAAAATGCAACTTTTCATTATGCTATTTTTGGCAAGTGCGACTTATACTCCGGAGCAACCGCTAGTCTGGAAAATACGGTATTTCCCCCTGCCTAATATGTAGATCCATATGCAACAAACTTTTTATGAAAACCAGCATTAATTTCAATATGTTGAACTACAGTAGCTCATCGTACCTGGGTTTCGGTCTAGTTGAGTGGCAAGTCTAGTGTTGGAATGATCAACTCGCTTAGTGCTGCAAATAAGAGAAGTATGAAAATCAAGGCAAAAGTCTGAACTATTTGATATTAGGAGAGTGAGATAAAAATGCAACCCACTTATAGTCTCTTTCCCAGAATTTGACAGGTCTTGTGTAAGATGTGACAAACACCGCACTTCCTAGAACGGGATTCAGAGGGGTGGAGAAAAAAGCAGAAAAAATGGCCTGGACAAAAAGCACAGCAGAGTCTGATAAATCCACAGTTAAGCAAAAGCACTGTAAGCTGTATGCCATGTAGTTGATCTGATAAATTAGTCAAGTAAAAGTTCCTTATTTCAGCAAACAAACAAAAGGATACGGGGCACAGCGAATGGTTGGGCAAAGGCATGAAAAGCTGAACCCCAGGTGATCTGCCATGGAGCAATGTAGGTCAAAACAAAGCGCAGTTTGTACAGCAGGTCCCACATCTACAAATTCAATGAACACAAAATTGTATGATGTACTTATATTAAATCAAGATGTTTTAAACTCTTTAGTCTTACCTTGCTGAAGAGTATCGACATGAAGTAGTAATCAATTAAAAAGGTCTCAGAGAAGTGTGGATAGTCAAAGTGAAAGAACAACGTGGTGAAGCAAAGTGTGACGTATTGCTGGGATGGGATACAAAAGGATGACCGCAGCAATTTCATTCCAGCTACTGAGATGAAGAGAGCTCGGCTACTGCAATAGTAAAAAAATGAATTTGACGAATGCATATTGACAGTAATAGTTAAAAGTAATGTGAAGCCTCATTTATCCTATGGAAAGTTCCCTGTGGATTTGGATACCCTCCAACCAACATGAGGTACAGTGACCTTATTATATCCTTGCACATTAGCATTTGGCAGCATGATCTGTAGGAACTCACAGTTTTGGTCTTAAATAGTAGCTTGATACACGCAACTAAATCCTATAAGCAATAAATAGCTACAGTTGTTCCTTTAAGAAAGAGAGAACCTTGCTAAAACTAAATCTATTATGACCTGTTAACTTTATTTTTTTTCCTTTTTTATTTAATATTTGTTTGATCTTAGACATTATGTGTCAATATGTATGTAAATACCAATTTTTAAATAGCAATAGTAAAAGAAATATTCATTAATTTTCTTCCGCTTATTCCTGTAAAAGAAATATATACATGAAATAACTTACTAAATGTCAAGCTCTTTATGGTTTTGGCCAACAGTTCGAGCCTCTGTCGTTAGAGAGTTTAACACCACAGCTGGGTAGATAAAGTATTTCTCCACACACTGAAGCCATGCATACAGTTTCTCAAACCACATTAACTGGGCAGCATCTAGAAAAACACAAAATGTGTCAGCACTTTAAAAAACAAAAACAAAAATTATATAATTTTATATATATATATATAACTTACCTCGAACTTCAAACTGACTGTACTCTTTTGATCGAAGCACAGGGTGAGCCAGGCAGAACCATGGTAGCTGTTTTCGGAGCTGAGGCAAGAGATAGTGTGTAATGAAGCCTACAACTCCGGCCAAAATGTACAGCACAAAGCTGAGTGCAGGCTGTAAAACAGGATGACAGTTTAAGTCAGTGAGGACTTCTTCACTAAAATTGCCATTACATCAAAGATATAAAAAGGACATTTTGACTAACTTGAAGAGCAATGAAAACTGTGCTGGCACTAATGGCGAAGGTAATGACAGCCATGACCGGACACATGACAAGGTCCGAATGAAGTATTTCCTTCTACAAAGACAGGCAGTATTGTTTGTTTTATAACATTAAGAAGATTATTGGATGCTAAATAAAATGCATATTTCAGGCAAGCAAAGCAAAGTGTTACCACAGAGTTGCGCAGCTTCTCAGGGAGAGGATCCTTGAGCTCCACAGGGGGTTCCTCTGGTGTTCGACTCTCGAGCTCTGGGAATAATTTTGACCGGACCAGTGACCTAAAAGTAAAAGAGTTTTTTTCCTTTTAATTTAAAGCAAAAAGCTAAAATGTGAGAAATTATACCACACTTAAACATACGCCCCCCATAATAATTTATTTTAAATAGTGACATACATATATACTGTAATGTGAATAAGTTTAAAAAACATGTATATGTATATTTCATATATGATGCAATCAAAAGCACCATCTATATTTATTATTATATATTTTAAGGTAAAGCACTAACCACAGGATGGTAGGATCACTGCTCTGTCGACTGAGATGGTAAGATAAAGCCAAAAGTAGGCCACAAAAAACAGAGAACAATAGTGGCACATGGGCATCCCCCCACGGTGCCTAAAATGAAATAAATAAATGTTAATTTAATGTAAATTTCTGTGCTACACAATATGAACTGAAATTTCTCAGTCTAACTTACATTTATAGCGCCAAGGCAAAATCCATATAGCAGTGCAGCTACTAAAACGCTGCGCATGAGGCTGAACAGGGATGACAGGGGGCTTGTGGTGGCTGGGAGGAAGGCAGAAGTCATATAATATGTGTGGTTTTGTTACTTTTAAAAATTTACAAACAGATTTGACTTTGACAACAAAGTTGATTCCCATTCTTACCAGTTCCACCAAAAATATGCATGTCGATTTGCTCAAGCAGACACATAACAAAGGTATTGACCTGAGGCAGCAACCCAAATAGGAAAACAACCGGGAAACACAAGGCAAAGACTGTGGAGTGAAGACAAAACAGTTTTTAAAATGTAAAAACCTGAAATAAAGTAAAGTCCCCATATATAAACATGATTTGTTTAAAGACACTTAACATCTACTTTTAATTATATTATAAAACCTTTAAGATACACTTTTCCCTTCCATTATACATATTGTACTGTACACCACACCATTATAAAATAAAACAGAGAGAACTAACCAATGAGCACATCCCTGATACAACCCAGGAAATGTGTGGAGAAAAAGGTGACCCCATAAAGGGTGAAGGGTTGCAGAGTGCCAGAGTGACATGTCAGGTCAAAGATCCAGATCAGCACACAGCACAAGCAGAAATAGACTGGACGACTGTATACGATTATCCAGTTGTGACCCTGGTAAAGAAGCAAGTCACACCAAAATGTATATGAGAAAAATATTTTTACAAGCTTTTATTTTTAAGTCTTTGCTTTACATTTGTCTAATGTATACTTACATGCATTGGAGAGGCTGCATCTGGTTGCACACTCTGAAATGGACAATATACAAGCATATCATTTGTTCTTCACTGACAAGATTTGCCAAAATCCAATATTTTAATATACAACATATTATTGACATGTAGGCACTGGTACCTTCAGTAAAGAGTATTGACAACTAGCAATGACCAAGCAGAACTGGAAGACCCAAATGTCCCTGAAAAAGTTTTGGAGGAGAAGCAAAAACCCAAGGAAGGCCACCAAACTGGCCAGCACCACAGCAAACACATTCTCTCCCACACGACGATTTCTGGAGAAAGGAAAAAATACATATAAGACACAAAAATAAAAGAATAATTTCTTAATGACTATTTAAAAAAATAACCTGTCCAGTAGAGCCAGAAGAGCCAACCGGTCGTATCGGACCCTTAACCATTTTCCAGGCAGCACCCAGAAGCGATAGTATTGTTTAGGCTTGGCTTTCTCCTCAATCATTAGTGTATTTTCCTGGGATTCTTGCAGAGACTCGTGATCCAGATCAAACTGAAAACAAATAAAAATGTGAGACATTTACATAAAAAAATTACTAGGACCAGTCAGTGACTGTAAGAGTGTTAAGGCCTTGATCATAGAAAACACTTCTAACCTCTGGCATTTCTAGCGGCACCCTGCGCACCTGCATCCCCTGTAAAACCACAGGTCGGGGCTGGAGCATGGACAAGACTGGAGCACCCTCCTGGACCTCTGTAGATGTGAAACTGGAGGATTGGGACTGTCTTTCTCTTTCCCTAAGGTTGCAATATAAAAGCATTTGAAATAAGTCAGTTAATTTTGCTTTTAACAACTTTCAACACACTCTAAACTTACTGTACTGGGTCTTCATAACCACCACCAGCAGGTCCAAAGGTGTAGGACCTCTTTACTCCTGTTAAAATGAGGGAAAATGCATGCACATGAACATGTAACAGAGAGAAAACTTCTGTATTACTATTAACTATATAGAATCATATCTAACTCAATTTATGGGAACTAAATGCTTACCACTCTCATCAAAAAAATAATGCACCGCCCCCTCTGATGTGTCATCAAATGTGGAGGCCTCATGGATACCACTGCGGGGCAGCAGCAGTGAGGAGGCGAACTGTAAGGCTGAAGGAAGTGTTCGAGTGCGCGAATGTGATGAGGTCCTAGCCCGCTGGAGGTCCTGAAGGCTACAGCAGGAAAACGTAGTATGTTTACAAAGTGTTCAGGGTGATTATTTTACCTCACAAACATGAACCATTATCCTGTTAATTACTAGGTGCTTAAATGTTAGAACACTGCTACTTTGCGCTTGTTAGAGTTAGTTAGCCAAAGCCTGGGTTTAACAACCACAAGACTTTGGCTACATCACTCTAGTCGCTGCTTTCTCAACTAACCTGGGAGGTGATCCCATTGTAGATGGGGGAGGTGTAGGATTGCTCCCAGCATTGTGTCTTCTTCGAATGGCCTGGGTCCTCTTAACACTGCTAACTGAGTCATGTTTGCCCCCATCCTCTGAAGCCAAAGCTGGAGAAGGGTTATCAGTTACATCATTGACAAGAGTTGCATTCCAGTGTCACAATGCATGATACAAGGTACTGTGTGCAGACATACAGGTACCAATACATTATACTGTACTCCCCTTTATTATGCCCCCCAAAAATTTAAAGCAGTATAAACCTAACACTAAAAATAAAACTATTGATCTACTATAAGCATGCACAATCTGACTCCACAAAGTCTTTTGGTTTTCATTTGTTTTGTTTTTTTACAATCGTCACAGAAATATATGTAGTATAACTACAATAAAAACTCATTTCAACAAACATTTACCATTGGTAAATTCAAAATTTAAGGCAGTAAAGAGTAGCTCCTCAGAAAACTTCTCACCTCCTCCCACAGCTCCTTCTTCCACAAGCTCCCCAGCTCGCCAGCCCATTTGGTTGCCGGTCCAGGAGCCCCCAAGTGAATCCAGCCGATGATGAGGTCCAGGGAAACCATCAGTATGGACAGTGCGTGCCTCCAGGTCTGACTTGGAGATGGTGAGAGCACGAGGTGCAGGAGTTGAGGTGGAGGGCATTGTAAGCAGAGCAGAAGGCATCGCTGCTGAACTGCTCTGGCCTCCACCAGCCCCATCCATGCTTAGCACTCTGGCATGAGTCTTAGCACTCGCTGTACTAGCAGATCGTTGAGCAGCACGAGAATGTGAGGGGCCAGCAGTTTCAGGTAAATCCCCTTCCCGTGGAGTGGGCAGATGAGCAGCAGAAGGGAGAGAGGATGTAATGCCAGTGTTATTGAGGTCTGGGGAGTAGCAGGAGGTAGAGGAACTTGAGTCATCATCATCATCGTCGTCTGAGCTGTATCTGCGCTGAGAGCCCAGACTGGAGCCAGCGCTCATGTCACTGCCATCGTCCTCATCACTCGAGTCCTCAAAAAGGCTTTCACTGTAGGCCTTAGCTCCCAGTCTGTTACGCACAGGGATGTAATCTCTATGCTGTCTATGATTGTGATGTCGCCTGTAAGAGCCACAGTCAAAACTGCTGCTCCCTGCTCCCGCTCGCCGCCGAGGGGCTTTCCTTCGCCCCGGTCTGTGGCCCACACCACCGGCCCGCAACAGCTTTAAGTCTTTTGGCCGCACAACCTGCTGGGCCTGTAGGGCAGGCTGGTCCGTCAATAAAAAAGGGGTAGATGATATGGGCAAAGCTGGCTCAGAACACACCAGACCCAGGGCCAGCCCTGTGGGAACTGAGGTGGTCTGCCGTGGCGGGGGGAGCGGAGGAACCAGGACTGGCCTGTCTAACTCACAAAGCTCTGAGTGTCCACTACTAGAAGGAGAAGAGTTTTGAATAGGAGGGGGGTGTGCAAGCTCAGCTACAGAAGGTAGGTCCTCGCCTTCCACAAGTGTCCTGTCTAGACCATGACTGAGGGAGTAATCTTTGGAAGGGGAGCGAAGCAGCACACTGTCTGAAAGGTTGTCAGTGTCACTGCCCCCCTGTCCTCCCGGATCCTCTGCAGGCTCTGGCAGGTTCGAGCCCAACGCTGGTGTTGATGCAGATGCTTGTCCATCTGTAGGTCGTGGATGGCTAAAAGATGGGCTTTCCAGCTGAGTTGAATCAGTCTTTTCACTGCGGTAACTGCTAACAGTGCTTAGTGTCTCCCTGTCTGTGGTGGCTCCGCCAGCACTAAAACAGCTGTCCGTAGATCCGGCGGCAAGTGCAACCCCACTGCGACTGCCTGGGTGCTCAGTCCCAGGAGCAAAAGCAACAGGATCAAGGCCCAAACCCAGCAGATTCTCACTTAGCTCCTCACTTAAGCTGTTCTTTATGAGGGGGCTAAGAGGAGTGTCACCCAGGCTTCCAGATTCAGCAGATGGGCCCAGTGGAGAATATGCCCCAAATTCGTTATCAGGATTTGGTTTATGCAAACGTTCCTGTAACTCCTCAACATCCTGCTGTTCTTTCTCTGCACCATCTTCCTGACTGGAGGGTGAAGGAGGAATCGACAAGCAGGCCGCATGTTCTCCAAACCCAGCTGGCATTCCTGATACTCCCATCAGCCCAGGGAACTCACCACTGAGGGTAGAAGCAATACAAGATTGCCCAACACTTGGAGCTCCTGAAGAGTGAGAAAGAATTTAATTTACATTACAATTAAATGTCAGGATTTGTCTGTCAAGTGTCCAGATACAAAATAAGAAAACCCTTAGCATTTAACCTCTCTGTTATAAGTATGATATAATCAGTGGCAGACTTACTAATGGTATCCTGGGAACTCTGGCGTAGGACCTCACGATGTGCTGATGTTACAATAACATTATTGCTTCCTTGCTCCCTCATTAGCTCATTAATATCTAACATAAAGAGCAAAATACATTTTAAGCAATTAGTATTGTTACTTATTTTAATAAGGAAGAATGAAAATAGGAAACACTCCTTGGTTAACTACAGGTTCTTACCCTTGGTCCCTCCTGTGTCCTCAAGTTGGGGCAAAAACTCCTGTGAAAGAAAAAGAGCATAAAACACTCAGAATTCAGGTTTAAAAGATACAAAAATGGAAAGATATACTATTTACATTAGAATTTAGTAAATCAAAACTTACCGACACCTGGTTTAGCCCAAACAGAGAGTGCTGAGAGCTACAGCGCACTGGGGGTGTTGAGTTCACCTTTCTAAACACTGTCATCTCTACGCCAACATGACTATCCCTGTGAGAAACATATTTAAAGACTTAAAACTTCAGTATGTCAGCACATTTGTCTTTTCTCCAGAGACCTATGGCTTACCTGCGCTGATTTCCATCGTTTCCACCGGAACCTTCTTCTTCTTTTGGAGCTTCAGTTGTAAGTGAGGCCTGCTTCTTCTCTACAATCTCCCCAAGATCAAACATGGCGTGGAGTCGGTAGTTCACCACCTTGATGGCTGTGAAAAAGACTGCTACCACAGCAGAGTACACACCTGCTATCAACAGGCTAGGCGGCAGGGCCTGCATGAGGGACAACAATAATAAAGCAAAAACGACACAAGCAATGTTGATGAATAATGGTGACAAAAGTAACCGCTTCATCTTAAATTTGTAAATTTTTTCACTCCTTAAAATACAACCCATCTAATTGACCAGGAGTAAATGCCTGGCACATGCAATACCACCACATGAACTGCTGTTTAAGCAGGTCTTTTGAGATACTTACATTACTTTATATTTTGACTTAAAGAAAGCTCTTTGGTATTTGTAATAAATGCATATTTAGTCTGTCATAAGTGTACTTACCATGTACAACAAAAAAGGGAAGGCCAGAAGAAATATCCAAAGGTACAGGTGGAAGCAGTTGGAGAAGGTGCTCTGGTGGGGGTCCACATACCAGCCGCCAGTGAGTGAAGCCCACACACCTTGCCGTAATATCTGAAGAGCTTGGGAACCCATCTCCTCCTTCTGGTTTAAACAACCAAAGCTGTAGCTCAAAAACTGTGCAGCAGTTTGAGCCACAGTATCCAATTTCTACAATGGCACTTCCATCGGGTATGGCAGAGTGGCCAAGATCATTTTATGAAGCACAGTAGTTTGGCGTTTTGGATATGTATGTTTCAGTTGTGATCAAGAGTCCTTGCATATTTTTGTGCCATTATGTACTCCTGTTCTTCCCCAACATTGCCACACTCTTGCCTAATTCTTCTTGGGTAATGAGTGAGACTTCTTGGCACTTTTGCAACCAGCCAAATACATGAATTCATCTGTAAAGAGAAAAGCATTGATTATTAGAATAGAAAAAAATTCTGAGTTAAACTGTATTACAGCATTTTATAAAGGATAGAACATAACACAAATCCAGGAACGTTTATTGTTTTGTTTTTTTAGAAAACGGAGAAACAAGGTATACCAAAACAACATTTGTGTTTCCAATCTCACGTTTTAGTTTTTACACATAAACATTCGATTAGCTGCAGTTCATTAAATATTTTAAAGCAATGACTTAAATTGGCACGAATACACTGACACATTGAATTTTTTTCCTTTTACGCCTAGGCCACTGCGGTGCCAGCGAGATTAAGTTTGCTGATTGACATTAGCAAAAGATAATTTAGCTTAGCTGCAATGTATAAGGACACTATGCATCTGTCTATTTTAATATTTTTTAAATTATTAGCAACTGTCACGTTTAACAATACCTCCGGAGATATAACGTTAAGTAATAAAATACACTCAGATCAAGCTAAGATTTAAATTGACAGACATACACACTCTTAGCTCTACATCATTATATTGCTAAGGGCTAGTGACCGGGCAATGCTAGGCCCCACAGATCAACATTTAAACTATACCATTGTCTTTGACGGTCTGCATTTAACGAGACAGCACAACAACACGTTACCATTCATCTGTGGACTTAATGTTAGCTGATCGGTCATTTATGCCCGACCCCATTAGTGTCGCTGTCCAAACTAAAACGTTTCCATATTTGGAGCCTGGTTAAGTTAGCTCACAGTTAGCATTAGCTAGCTCCCAGCCTCAGATCCTCCTTCCTTCCGCATCCAGTTCTGGTCAAATCTCAGCGCTGTGCTTCAGGATGCTGAGAAGTCAGTCTAAAAAACTACAGCTTCACTTTCCTTTTAGGTGTCTAACCTCGTCGTTATTTTTGTAAAGCCCCTCACCCTCTTTGGCATGAAAGCTTGAGAGACACGCATCGCCGACGGAGAATCTTCCCCATCACGAAAGACAGCTGTTTCTTGGCATAAATGGTGCTTGAGTAAAGGTTTCAAAAAGCTAGCTAAGTGGATGCTAGTGTCGGCTAACAACCAGTTGACACAACCCGGAAAAGGCGAGAGATTCCCAGGGCGCTCATTGGTTGACGCTCAGTGCGTCATTGCAAGACTGGCCCTCATCGGTCGAGGGTTGAAGACCTATTAATTCATAGGCTATACTGCAATGCCCATATGAATTATCTGGATCTCATATTTAAAACCACAAAGAAAAAAAAAACACAATATATTTTTTAAGCTCTATCTTTTATTACTATTATTACTAAATGATACCAGTTTATTACAGTTAAAGGCACTATGAGTAGTATATATTTTAATATTTCATAAAAATTATCCACGTGTCCCAAGATATGAGGTAAACATGTTTCAATTGAACATTAGTTTTTCCGATAACAATGGTACAGCTAATAATTCACAATTTAAAAAAAGTGTATTCAATGTAATGCCAAAGTTGTTTATGTTTACATTTTGTGATTTGGTTCTAAACCCTGTCCAATCAGAAAAGCATTAAGACTGGGAATCCCCAGACCATTGTTTTGATTTAGACTGCAGTACCGTTTTCAAACCGGTACAAGCACACGTTGCTTCCAGTACCTTTAATGTGTGTCCTGTTAAATTGATTATTAACAGAGGTGATACCTGGTGGTCCGAACATACACAAGTACAATTGTGTTATAAATCAGAATGAATGATTGTTAATGTCTAAACATAAGAAATATATATACAATAAAAATCAATAGAAGAGAACTATTCAAATGATTGTAATAGTGATGTTTGAAGCCTTATTTGATTGTCTTCTTTGCCTGCTATCTGTTTATATAGTTACATCTATTATCTGCATCTTTGGCCCTTGGTTTTTACTAAAGTAGGCCTTTAGGACTTCATTATATAAAATAGGAAGGGGATCTGCGTTAGAAAAATACAGTGGGCTTGTGTTATGTACAGTATGTATATAATGCCCAGTTGTGACTTTCTGTATCCTGTAACTCATCTCTCTGATTCCCAATGTCATCAGATCAGTCCTCACACACACTACACTCATACAGACGCTTCTCCTTTCATTGCCCCCAGGAATGAGGTAAGAACAGGCTGAGGGCAGGGTAAACCCTTCTCCCACTGGACAACTACATACCACATAAATCCTATCAGTACCACAAAATAGAACTATTTTTCTTTGCATGCTACACTTCTCTTTGATCTCACCAGGGGGTAGTCAAACTGCACAATTTTTCACACATGGATGTAGATTCAGTCATAGTATCATTTAGCAGTATGTAGCAAGTATGTATATGGACTATTGCATGGTACACATTCTATGGCTAAAATGTACAAATATGTTCCAAATACTGCTGAAAGTCCTTCGAGTCTTTTGTCACATAAAATGGTTGTTTTACTGTATACTTGATGTCAGGCAGTGAGCTAAATGCGAGGTTAAACACCTCGATGTGAACCCAGCAGGAGTTGGACTGGGTTTAATAAGCTTATTTGGTTTAAGGTCGTCAGCCTCACTCAGTTCAAAGGGTTATTTATAATGATTACCTGACAGCAGTTATAAAAGATGAAAAAATATTTTATTTTATAATAAATAATGGACATGCAAGCAGGTGTTAGACCTACACTTTGCCTGAGAGAGTGAGATAGGAAGCAGACAGGGAATAGATGCTGATGAAACTCATGTGTAATAAACATGTTTTACAAACACATCATGACTTGCAATTTGTCCACATTTATTGTGTAGCATTACTTGTTAGTTATAATGACCTATATACAGTTTTATAGGCTATGCATCTTTTGACCAATGATTTTTAATGAGCTGTGACTGTCACTTACAGTTAAAGAAGGTACAGTATGTACTTTTGTCACCTGATAGCTTAAAGACAAGTTTAGACAGTTGTTGTCGGGTTTGCAACAGCCATTCATTACACCAAATAGCCATATGTGTTCTAATAATAAAAGCATCTTTTTTACGGAAATTGTTTTTTTTTTTTAAGTCAACACACTGAAAGTGGTAAGCATTTTCTTTTTTAGTGTTTTAGTTTGTGGTTGAGGTAGAAAATGAAATACATACCTATATATACCTATACCATATATATATACCTATATATATATATATATATATATATATATATATATATATATATATATATATATATATATATATATACACAGGGACAGCAGGCAATGCAATTGCCATTGTCTAATTTTTTTTTTATAAAATAATATTTGATAATTTATTTATTTACAATGTTTTTGTTCTTTTTATTCACCTTTGTGGTTGTGGTGGTCATAGCCTATTCCAGCAACTATGGGCCTATGGTGGGACAAGGACTCGTTAATTGTAGGACAGACAAGACATACATTGCCAACCATTCACTCTTACGCATTCACTAGGTGCCATTTTAATTTCACCAATCCACCTACACATGTCACTGAGGAGCCCGCAGTAACACTTGAAGGCATCCAGACTTTAGATAGAGAAACTATATGTAGTTTTCAAATGGAGACAGGAGCCAGTATCACTGTACAGGTTAGATGCCATTTTCATAAGAAATATTTTTAAAAAGTTCACAAATGTAATCATTTATATTAGCGACTACTACAAATTCAGCATATTAACGACTGAATTTTTGGCTGTAGAGGATCAAAGCAACAATGTCCTAGATGTGAGAAAGGAGCATTAAGCACTCTGCTGAGGTGCACCCCATATTTATTTATCCATATATCCTCATAGAGTTAAGTTGACCGGAGCCTATCCCAGCTGTTCAGGGCATGTGGTTCAATGCAACCTGTCAATAAGACGGATAACTATACCATACTTACATTCATTTCTATTAACAACTTACTGTAGTCTTCATTTCACCTAGTCCATCCCAAATTGCTTGTCTTTGATAGAAGACAGCAGGACCCACACAGACATCTCACTTACATAGGCATAACATTATGATCACTGACAGGTCATAATGAACACAGAATTATCTCTTCATTGTGGCACCTGTAGGGTAGGATACAGCATATTAGGCAGCCTAATCTTGTCCTCAAAATTGATATGTTTGGGCAGAAAGAAATGGGCAAGCGAAAGGATTTGAGCAAGTTTGACAAGGGCTAAATTGTGATTGGCTGACGACTGGGTCAGGACATATCCCAAACTGCAGCTCTTGTGGTGTTTTCCTGGTCTGCAGTGGTCTGTAGCTATCAGAAGTGGTCCAAAGAAGGAACAGTGTTGAACTGCTGACAGGTGATGTATGTGGGGAGCGTAACATACTACAATGCATGACACCTTAAATAATAGGGAGGCAGTCATAATGTTGTCTGATCAATGTACATAGAGATATTGTGATAGCTCGTAAGAAAATGGTCAGCCAAAGCAACAAAACCAAAACCTACTTAGTGTGAGGTATATTGTAGATTTTGTCCTGAAGAAGCAAACCACAACACATGGGTTTACAAAGTATATAATCAAGTGTATTTTCATCTTTATCCACGTTCTGTACACATATCCATTTCACATGAACACTATACAATAGCAATGAGTGAGGAATGGAATTTTTCTGAGCACAGAGCCGCTCATGTCGAATGGCACTTTCATAAAAATAAGGGAAAATCACAGAGCATGAATAAGTAAATTAACCAAACAGAGAAAATGGCTTTATATTATCCAATCCGATGGCTAACAAATTCAGCACATATAAAATGTAAAAACACAAACATTTGTTGTTGTTTCACTGTTGTGTTTTCTTTTCACAATCGGATCTTTTAATAATGCAAAAACCAAAAGATGTTTGCAGCTGTCAGAGGGAAGTGTGCTTTTTGTCTGGACTGAAGTAAAAAGGCAATTTAAAATATAACATGTCATAAGGGGTGATAATAAGATACATTGAATCAGAGAAATATCAATACAATTCACAAACCTTCAATTTTTCATATCATAGAATAGTCTTTAGTAACTGATAGAAAAAAACAATACATGTCTGGCTCCTTTACAAGGAATATCTATGCCTCCCAGATATGTTTACATTTTCCGTGTGCTTTTGCATTATTCCATAATAGACAAAAGAAAACAGTACAGTGACCCAGCCTCGCAATGTCCGAGGCAGTCCTTTTGCACCAGAAAGGAAAATCCCTTCCATAATGATTCTGTGTTCACAAAAACTCCTGAAGTAAAAGTTCGGGCTGCGGCGGTTTGGTATTGTAAAAGCTGTTGGGAGCATCTTGGACTGTAATTCATCTTCGTAGCTCTTCCCCCTGCATTCGTTTTGCCTTCTGCTAATCTCTATATGTACACACAAGCAATGTTTACAGAGAAATACTTTTTCACCGGTGTTGGACTGACTTTTGCACAAGTATTCCTACTCAAAATGGCATGGCACACTTATGATTCCTCACTTGAAGAACAATCCCATCAGTTGTACAGTTACTGGCTCAGGTATATATCAGGTTATTTTATACTCCATTTAAATTTCCTTTTTTTCATCAAAGAGCTAAATGTCATGCTTTGTTAGTACCAGCAATGTTACACTGTCATGTGCAGAGAGAAACCAAAGTGACTGGGGAGTTTTAAACCACATAAGCTGCAAATATGATGTCTTACTCGTGTAAAACCTTTCTTTTTCAGAAATACCAGGGAGCTCTTAGCTCATCTACCATAGAAATCCAATAACTGATCTGTTTTGCCTCATATATTATAATGGGGACACTGGAATTTGAACGTTACAAAGAAGTACAAAGAAAACATTTAGGCAGATCTGTCCGGATGTTCTCAGCATTTTGTTCACTGAGTCGTATCCATGCTATATACAAAGCCAGAGTGGTTATGCCTCTTCTGCTCTCATTAAAAACATAAAAAATGATACACATACAAAGAAGTGGTGAATGCTGTCCTGGTGTGACACGAAAGATGAGTCAGATCTTTTGAACACAAACAGGAACCGCGCAACCTTGACTTTTAAGGAATAATACCACTGTTCAGACATTTGCTTCAAACAGCTGTGGTGATACTTCTCTGATGGTCACCTGACAAATACGGGAAAAGAAAAGTGTCTTGTCCACACTAATACTTAGACGTAATATTCTTTGTCCTTGTTCTTTTTGCCCTTTGTGATTGCCTTTGCAACAGAGCCCGTGGGTGTGGTTTTGTCCTTGACCACTGCTCCGTTACCCTCTACGGATGAGTTGTTGGCAAAACCGTGGCTCTGGTCTGCTGGATAGGAGCCCTCGTCCCGGTTGCGGTACTTGTACATGGCATAGAGGAGGATAAGGATGCAGAGAGCAGCAGCAGCCACGATACCCACAACCATCCCGGTGGTGCTACTGGACTCCCTAATGACCTCCACGGCGCCCGGCGGGTTCTTTTCGTCCGAGGCGGTGGGGTTGGCTGTGGGCACATGGGGAAAATTGGGTGGGTAAGTTAGTCCTGGTGTGTTTCGGGATGATGGAGGAGCAGGGGGCAGAAGCACCTGGTCGCGGGTGTTCATTTTGCCTGCGGGGATGTGGAGCTGGTCAGGGTTGGTGGTTGGGACATAAGGAGGTAAAGGACGGGGTGGTTTTTGAACTCCACCCTCACCAGCGGCCGGGGGTGGAGGAAGGACTGTCCTGTCAGTGACCATGGGGGAGTTTTTACGGTAAAAGTCCTCATCGTCCGATTCGGTCATCTCCCCCGAGCCGAAGGCGGACACCTCCACAGGGTCACCGCAGTCCTCCTGGTCCGGGGGGCAGGAGGGGTGGGGGGGTAGGATCAGGGACTCTTTGGTGGTCTCGAGCGGGGACAGGAGAGTGGGAGGAGGGGGGATGACGGGGAAGCGGGTGGCGATGGATGGGGGCTCAAGGGAATCCACTGTTATAATAGGCAACACTAATTCACCTCCTAGAAAAGAAACAGAAAAGGTGGGGTAAGCTACAGTAGATCCACTTACAACACTTATGGCCATGCTGTGTATAATATTTACATTTACATTATTTATATTAGCTGGCTTATCAGGTCTGTAGACTTCTATAATTATTTGAATGTAAAGTGAAAAGTTCAATTGATATACATTGTTAGTGTGTGGGTGTACAGAGAAAATGTAATGATACAGAAGAACAATATGTAAAAGAAATTATTTGACCTGGAGTGAAATGCTTTGAATGATAAGGACAGTTGTAAGTATCCAGAGAAAACACAGTACAAAATAATACAGTGCAAAGACAATAGCTCACACAAACAGACACAAGATGGCCCATGTAAAGCGGCAGCTAAACGAAGAGCAAATAACAAACAGAGCACAGTAAACAGAATCTGTTAAAGTGTCATGAGCGTTATCTGTAGCAGGAGTTATTGAAATCACACGACATCACACATTATACGTGTGCATAATATACTACTAAGATGAAGATGTTATAAAAATATGCTGCATCCACTTAAATTAATACATTTGAAAAGGCAAAAGAGAATGCCTGCTGAATAAGTGGAAAAAACTAAAATATATACAGTATAATTGGCAGCAAATAATAGAGATGTTACATGATGCTGATATAATGGCATACCCCTTAAATTATTATAAAATGTACATTAAATAACAGAGTATTTTTTATACATAAGCATTTATTTATTATTAATCTGGGACAATAATTACTTTTTCAATATTTTGCTTTTTGTTTGTTATTTTGCCTTATTTTTTGCTTTTAATTCTATATGATACTTCTACAAATTTATATAAAAAACATTTAAACTTCAAATTGAACTCTAAACATGTCTAAATTATAGACATCAGCGACCACTTGCTGCCACTGCAAAGATTCTAGTTAATACAGTGATGCAAGTTCCTTCAATGTTAATCTGTCTCTAAATATGGTTTCAAATAGAGAATTTACTAATTTTCCACTGAAAACATCAACATTTAGTTTGTTAGTACAATATGTCCGAGAATTGAGATGCATTATTTTGTTGTTGTTAAAATATTTAAAATTTGTACAGCCTTAGTCTCCTATTACATTATTTTTTTATCTATAAAATGACATCTAGTTTATTGTCTGTATACTGTGGGTCCAGGTTGCTATCTTATGCTGTGATGCTACACCTTCATCCTACAGCAGGTCACACAGTCTTATTTTAGTCTTCAGACTTTGGTTTTTATTAGTATTTGAGTCACACTTTGCGGGGCCAGTCAACAACAAACAACTCTGATAAGGTCATATAAATAATTGAGGCGCTCATAATAAGGGCGCACTCTTCTTACGAGCCCCGGCTTGTTCTGCCACTGCCCTGATCTACTGTCATCCCGCCCTAATGACTGCAGTCCTCTTTACACTTTCCCTTTTAATGAGTTTTAGATATGACTTAAAAGCTAGGCACATATTGTAAATGGAATGGGGTTGTGTGTATAACAGCTGTCCAAATAAGAACAGATGCTGAACCGAGCCCATTAGCTAAAGCCTGCTACAGTATGCCCAGCAAGTGTGGAGTATGTTGATGAACACATTAGAGAAACTAATATTACAGCACAATATTACCACAACTGCACTAATTTTGAAGAAATATTTTGGTTGGTATGTCAAGAAACAAGAGCTGCCATTAATTTAAACATACATATACAAGTCACATAAAGGAAATAAACTGACCTTTCCACAATATGATACAGTATATAGAGGAAAGGTCAATTTATTTTCTTAGTTAAATCTGAAAAGTAAAACTCACATAAACTATCTAGCGTCAGTAGACACAGAGAGTGAAATATCTCAAGCATAATTTATTTTAATTGGGATGATTATGGTTAACAGCAAAAAGCTAAATTCAGGTTATCATAAAATTAGATGATTACAAGATGCAGAACATAATCACCATTACATCATAGGTTAGTCTGGATGTGATGTGCCATGTTCATGTTAAGATGGTTAAAGAGTTATAGGATAAAAATGTACATTATGTAGTCCTAGTTGACCCACCTGTTCCTGGCTCACACTCCTCGAGGTCCTCATCGTCGCTGGGACACTCGGCTGACGCCACTAAAATATCATCAGAGTTTTGCGGCTGTAAAGACAAAAGCAGAGACAACATTGTTCTTAGTTTTATCTAAAAAGAAAAATACTTGTCCCACTTTGTGTGTGTGTTTTTTTTTTTATACATCTGTCTCTAGTGAGAGGCACCGAAGCACTTTAGTGTTTCTGCTCTAAACAACACGAGCAGCGATGCACATCAGAGCTGGTCCAAGATGCTGCTGCCTTTACCCCTGTGGCTGTCTATATGTAAGTGTTTTCAAACAAAATGCTTTTTCAATTGGGGCAAATGTTTCAGTTAGATCACATATCTGTTTTTTAACATGTCTGATGTGCTATATATTATTACATGTGTAGAGTGAATAGATGACTGAAAATATAGAAACATATTTGAGAACAGCTGGGAATAAATACAATATGTTTTTGTAAGCAGCAATTTTAAATCTAAGGTCTCTCAAACAAAAATGCATAAATCCACAAATTTTGATTTACATTCAAATTGTAAGGTATACAATAACTGCCAGTCAAGACACAGTGCTAGTTTTACAGAAAGTTTTTTTGCTCATATAAATTTTATTACTGTGCTTCTGTTTTGATATAAAGATATAGACACACATCACAGCTGTTGGTGAGGTGAATCATGAATCATTATTGGATTTATTTATCAGTTATGTTCATTATTGACACAAACAGGGAGAATAACAGGGAGCTACTGAACACAACCTAAGTCAGTTAGAAAAATAAATGTTATTTCTTTTTGAAAACACAACAGTTCATTTCTTTAAAGCAATGTGTTTGGGTTTCAGCAGAATAGTTTTCCTTTATCTCAGAAACAAGTTAGAGATGGACCTCATGAGAACTAAAACCTTTGAAACTTCATCTGCCAAAGAAGTTTTTATAACACCACTTATAAAACATTTTAATTTCAGAGCAAGGTAGACAGAAACAGCAGTAGACAATAATACAACTTTAATAAATAGTTTGATTTGTGCAAGTCTGCAACTAAAGGTTTCTGGAAAGACTTACAATTTAGTTACTTACAGCTACACAAGACAGCGATAACAAAGCTCAGTCACTAAATTTGATTTTTGTTTTGGAAAATTGACATCTTCATTTGAGAGGAAATTTACTTTACAGCAGTTGTTGTAGGCAACTTTCAATGTTGCTCTTCAGCAAAACCGTCCTTTTTTAAATTCACAGAATATGTATTTTTATTATATATATGTCCATAGAGACTTTATTGAGGTAAAGTCAAAAACACTAATAATTTAAACTCAAGTCCTGTTTTAAGCTTATAGTCAGAGAAAAGGGAAAAATAACCATTATTAATCTTTTAAAGTATGTATTTAGCTGAAAATGATTGAATGAATAGAGGGTCCTTAATTAAAGGAAACTCTAATTACATAAGAACATGCTTTCTCTAATGATCTGAGTAGTGGCAGTGTGTGCTTTTCTGTAGAGTTGTATGTATACATGGCAATAACAATGTGCAAAGCCCTTTTATTTATGTGCTTAATTAAAAAGTAGTGTTTTTTTTTATAACAAATAATTTGTTAGATTTTTAAAAATAGTTTAAGCTATGGGCAAAAGACATGAGTTGTACAAATTCAAGCAGCACTGTTGAAAACTTATATTGGGGTGTATCTGAAATGACTTCAAACTTGCTAACCTTTGAGATGCTCTCCCTCAGACTTGGCGAGCGCGGCCTTCGTGTGGTCGTAGTGGCCATTGTGGTGGTTGTCTCCATGATGGTGGTGGACATGTCGGACACAGCTAACGGTGTGACGGATGTCGTGTCTGTGGTGACCGCCGTTAGCGAGTCTCCCACCAGACGCAGGTTCCCCTCCACTTGTACGCTAGCATCATTTTCTGCAGCCAGTTTGAGCACTTGCAGGCCGTTGTAGTACAGGCCCGAGATCTGCCCCTGGAATGGTCGGCCCTTGTCGTTGCCACCGATTTTGATGGCGGCCTGGCTGTTGAAGATGGTCAACTGCCTCCCTGTAGTGAGCAGAGAGAAGAGGATAGAGGAAGTAGGAAGAGGGGGGTAAAGGTCAAGGTTAGATGGTAAGTGTGAAAAGGTATGAATTATTGAAATTATTTATCATTTATCATTAAAGTTAGATGGATTTTATTTATTCTGTTTACATGTTAACAGGGAAAGGTTAGGCCTAAGGTTGAGACATGCAGGTTACAACACAAGTTAAGATGTTATTTAGATGCCTATTTAATTGCTTTTTGTTGGTCAAGTCTAATAATTGTCATTACATAAGCTGTCTGCAGGGAAAGTAGGACAGATGTTTATTCTTGGCTGTTTAATTATCTCATAACTCTAGCTTAGACCGAGCAAGGATGCGTATCTTATGACTTTATCGAAAAATATTGCCACTGTAGCCTGTTTCTATGTTAATTCAGAGCTATACAACTTCATCAACTGTTAGGCCATTTAAAACATGTTAGGTATGAGCCTTTCCCCTCTGTAAGCCCAAGTTGCCTCACCTCCAGAAAGGGCTGGTAATATCTAATAGCGCCACTGTCAGCACTTGCACTGATAAGCTTTGTTACTTCAAAGAAGGAGCAGCGCAGTAATGGGCCCATCTCAGGAGAATACTTATTAGCAAAGTTAATGGCTGCACACTGTGATGTGCTTGAACAGCCTGTCAGCACTCTTGTATTGCAAGAAAGAGGCTTGAGCCAAGAGTATAAGGTGGCCACTGCAGAACAAGATAACCATACAAAGGGCAGGCAGCAGGTTCAAAGGAAGTCAGGCTTTAGGGTTAGGTTTAGAGTTTAGAATAAGTTAGGTTCGTTTTAGTTATTTTAATGGAGTAATAACAGACATTATCTAATTAAACACAGTGGTTAGAAGGGTCGTTAGAGAGTTAGACAAGGGTTATGTGTTTTTAATTTAGTTTTAAAAAGGTGCAGCATCTCCACAAGGAAGACGAACAGCAAAATGCCATTCCCATTTAAACTGAACTTAACAATTCAGCCACAAAGGGTCACAAGCCAGGAAAATAATCTGTGCCAGTCCCAAGCCTGGATAAATAGAGAAGGTTGCATCAGGAGGGGAATTCGGCATAAAACCTATGCCAAATCAATATGCAAATTACTGCATGCTACAATGCGAATGATTTGCCCAGAAGGAAAAAGCCGAAATGAAGATTTGAACTGAACTTAATACATCTGCGATTAATGTTTTGTTGAGTTGTAAAATCATGCAAATCCAATTAAAATGTGGAGCAAATAGATTTTAGATAAAACAGCTGAATCCTTGTCACCCTTGTTTTCTGACACTGCACCTCTCTGAGGAAAGGTTATTTAGTGGTTATTCATTTATTAATTGATTTTTATTACCTTTATCGAGTAGCCACTCGTCAACTACCCGACCAAGTCTGTATGGGATTCTTTGTCTAGCAATAGCCAGTCGTTCATTATCATAGTGTCCTTCAAAAAATTTAGAGAGACAGATTAAAGGTTAAACATCACATGGTTAGAAACAGGTTTAACAAGTTGTCAGTTTTAACCCAAGGCTGAGTTAAAAGAAACTTGTGCTTTAAATCTCTAGTTATTAACTCTATTTAGAATGATGTTTAGGCTATTTATATGTGCTACTCTAGTTAGTGGTATTTAGGTAATTTTATTAAAAGCATTATATCACTTACAGTAAAATCACTTAAACTGGACAGAGAGAGAAGTTAAACATGCAGCAAATAAAGCAACATCATTTAACATTACATTTTGCAGTTAGAGCAAAAATACATTGGAATCAGCTGGGAGCCCGAGTCACACCGCACTCATCTCCACAGTGCACTAAGAGATCTGAGTACAATGTGCTTTTTACAGCAGCTCCCACGGGACAAGTATTGTTACAGCCAAAGACTGGTGAGAGCGGTAGTCGCACAACAACAATAGTCAAAGCATGTTGTATTTATGGAAAATGTTCAGATGCTAGTACCAATGAGTGGGATAAATATTTGTGGGAAGTACAATAAGTATTAAAGGTTAACTATACACTGTGGAATAATCAAAAAGTGCATAAGATTTGAGTGAGGCAGGACTTAAGCACTCAGGACAACACATGTATGCACATACAAGTCATTAATCAATAGATTTGTTGTTTATTTTGTAAATGTTGACATAGAGAGTATGTAAAAGGATAATCAGTTGACAGTAGTGAGGATGGACATGGGAAGAATTAACTAAGGTGGAAGAAGTACTCAAAATCCGCAAAAGTAATAAGTGTAGAAAATGCGGCTACTATCACTACTACTACTACTAATAATACTACAATTGGTACTAATATTATGACTACTACTATCACTATTGCAAAAATACTTAAGATTGCATATTTGAATGCAGGCTTACCTATGAAATGTGTCAGCTTCAATATGTACTACAAATAAAGAAAAGCTGCACGTATTACTAAGCTATAGTGCTTTGACTCATTGGCTGTAAAAGCAAATCTAAGCTTGGCTGTTTACCAAGTCACATGATAAATGCAGACAATGGGAGGACATGAGCGTGACCAGCGATTGAAGTTCAGATTCGTGTGGAATGGTAACATGGGTGGACAGACGTAGGACACCACGCAGACGGGCCAGTCCCGCAGTGCCAGATGGTGCACCTGTTCTGCACCCAGCTAACAAGATGATTGACTCACAACAGGTTAAAGTGTGTCCGGCACTAAGTACTTTTTAAATGTAGCCAATGTGATACATTCATGGTCACCCATTTGTACAAAACTTTACTTTCACCACACTTATAAAGGCAATAGTAACAGCAGAAGGTGTCCTTATTGTTAATTTTGTGCCATAGTTTTGAAATAACCATATGAAGCTGCAATGAGAGTGACGCTTACAAAGTAAAAACTTTTATCGGTCATCCTCTGAATGGTTTTTAAACATGAATGACTCAGTGTGGCGCCTGTAAAGGGCATTGGTCAGAACCAGTTCATGTTGATGGGGGGTGAAAACCTGAGAAATGACTAATGAATACTGTTGTAATGAGTAAGCAGCATGGACACAACAGTAAATTTCATGAACTTATTAGGGTAATTGCAGCTAATTCTGCACTGAAGTGTGTGAGACATCTCATGTAAGTTGTAGAAAGTCATGAGGAACATTTTCACTGTTTCTGTGTTTGTATTCACAGAGAGACTCTTAGAGCAAAAGTGTGATGGATGATGAGAGTGGAGTGACGCAGAAGTCGCATGACTTTGAATTAATATGACTCCACAGTCTTCAATGATCAGCTGTACAGCAGCGCCAACAACATATACTTATAATAAAATTTAGGATTTATCATGATTAGCTAAATGGGAAATTTATATTTTTAGTTTTGTGTAGGGTAATGTTTATCAAAAATACAAAAAAAAAAAAAAAAAAAAAAAAAAATGTTTGCACCGTATTTATATTGTAGAAACATCAGCAGATGTCTTACAGGTGATCATATCGCTTGATGCAGAGGTGAATAAAACAGGTCACTGGGCATATAGCCAGCCATCACTCCAGCACATTATGGCCCGCATAAAGATTTATGTGTGGTGTTTGACATGTAATCCTGTCCCCTGGCATCAGTGTGTGATGTATAGCTGCAGTGCTGCTCTCATTCATCTTACCTGGAGGGTAGCGCTCAATGACCGGATGGTTGTCCACTTGAAGAGTGGCATTGCCACCGCTGCGTGTGAAGCGCACAACGTGGTACTTGCCATCGTTTACCACGACAGCAGGCTCATCGATGATAATGTCATCGGTTCCCACATTGAAGATCACACCGATCTTCCCTTGATCCTGCAGGAGAAAAGCACAATTTAACTCAAATGATGCTGTGAACTAAAACAGAAGTGCAGAGTGTGCTGTGAGAGCTTTAGCTGACAGAGACAAAAACCTTGTTAAAGCAGTCACGGAGTATCTCTTGTGACATGGACAGTATGTAGCTCTTTCTTTAGGGTTTAGCTCTGAGCTCAGGTTTCCTGATGTGAATCTCATTTGACACAATCCCGCTGTTTCTCTTTTGGTTGACCAACCTTCCCCTGTCAGTCTGGCTCCAGTCCTACAAACCTCCCTCAAAGGTCAGTGCTGCTTCCTGAGATGGCCTTTAGGTGGCACTAACAAGAAACACTGAGACTAACCTCTCCTGTCTCGACTGTGCGCACAAACTGCAGTCACTCTGAATTCAAGACAAGGTCAATGTGCTGATGTGGCTGTAACAGAAAGAACAGCTTACACTGGCTGTTGTTATTAGACACTGTGTGGGGACTTGAATATGAAGACTGAAAAACACATGTTTTTCCACAACTTGTCTGGGGGTGGTTATAAAGAACCAATGGCTGCTGGGCGGGAGTCACATAGAGAGGGTCCACACTTTCAGTACTTGATTTTCTTTTCTTTTTGGGGTCGCCACAGCAAATCATCTGTCTCCTTGGGTGTAGTGAGTGTAGTGTAGTGATTTGCATTTTAGTTTTGCATAGGTTTTACACTTGATGCACTTCATGCTTTCCATTTAACCAGGCTTGGGACTAGAACAAAGAGTACACCGAGTTGTAACCCCTTCTGGCTAGATTACTTTCTGAATTGGGTAAATGGTGCTGTTCTGTCTATTTGTCATTGTCTATGCATCAGACTCTCTGCTATTACTCAAATGAAATTAACCTGTATCATCATAGGCCATTACTTATTTATTGAGAGTCTAATTCAGCAGCATCAGCAGACAGCACAGAGCGAGTGCACACTGAACTTATCTTAGAGAGGATGTTAGTGGAGCCCAAACCTCGCTGACACCGTGTAAATATTTACAATAAAGTCTTGTCTTACAATCCCCACGACACACACCTGAGCAAGACCTGGTGTGCACAATTTAATAAAACTCACGGTTCCTTTCCTCTCACACTTTAAATGTGGTTTACAAGTTTGAACAGACTTTTCTAGACTAGTGCTGGCTTCTCTTGCGCCTGACAAAACAATCTTTGTACTTCAGAGTGAAAGGGAAAGGAGTAAAGACAGACTTTTTTGACCAGAAAATACAGCTACCAATAAATGATTAAATTAAATAATTGCATCAGTAAATTAAATTTGCAGTGGGTTGTCTCCCCTGACATTAAATGACATTTAATGACATTTGACCAACCCATCAGAAAGTATGCTCTTTGCACATTTAGGTCTCACAGTGTCCCAGTATTGTCCCTGTCTTTGTCCCTGTTTACATGCATGAGAGAGAACTCAAGTACTGTCTGCCCAGCCCCCAGATCAGGCTAATGGTACATTCAAGTGGTTTGAGTTTTAATACGTATTTAGCCTATATTAAACCTGACGTTGTTTGAATTTCTAAATGCTAATAAACCTGGTTATTTTACCCATTTTAATTTACCTCAATCAAGCAACAGCAAGACTTAAAACTGCACTACCCAATTTTACTTGTGCAATTCTGTCAGGTGTTATACTAAAATGTGTGACCTTGCTTTTCCAACACCTACAACTAAAGCTAAGCTACCCTTCCTGTTTTTAATTTTTCAATAAATAATTTGAAAGTGGACCAATCATCCACCTCAAAAATATATGATATCAAAGTTTAGAGATTACCTTAAACTTTAAAATTTGAGCTCTGAGTAGTAGTTTAGCTTTAAAGCCATTAGGCTTCATTATCAGAGACTCACATGCACACATTAACTCAAAATGAGCTCTAGTTTCTTAGTTGTATCCGTGATGTCTCCTACAATTGTAATTTTATTTCACTAGATCACAATTCATTTTCCTAAGAGGTGCAGCCATGTGCATTAATTATGCAGTTACAGGCCTGTGGTGCCTCAGGTCAAAGTCTTCCTGTGTCCTCTGGTCAACAGCTAACATCTCAGGGGCTCAAAGTGTCCCATCGCTGGTCTCTCCACTCACATCCTGCTTACTCAGTGATCATGAGCGCTTATTATAAAGGAAAACAGCCCTAAAGCACCTTCTGGCAGCTGCAAAGCCACTACTACTGCATTATTTAAACATACACATGGTCTTTGGAGTTTACAACAGGATTTGTAATACTCTGTTTGGGTACAAAGATTTATGCATGACTTGATGACAACAATCAAATAATGCAGCATTGTCTGAGTCCCAGTGATGTCTTATTTCCTCCACCCAGTCTGCAATGAATTGCATATTGATTTGTCCCAAGCCATTTTTACAGGCTTGGGACTGGCACAAAGAGTCTAATGGCTTGTGACCCCTGTGGCTTGATTGTTATCTGAATCCTAATGTGACATTTCAAATTATTCATGTATGCTAATGCAGTGGTTCTCAACTGGCTCAAATTTTATCACTCATCATTTTTGGTGACTCACTTTTTATAGAACATACTTTTTTGTAAATTATTTTACTTTTATGACATGTATTTTAAAACTTGTTTCATTATTTCATGGAGTTTAATGGGGCTAATTGTGACACAGTAGTAATTGAGAATCACTGCTCTAAATGTTGCGTTTATTGCATCTCTAAAGAACTGTGTTCAGACACTTGACACCAATAAAATCAACCCATACTTGATTTTATAAATGTTGATCAAGTTGATCATCATTTTTCTTTGTACAGGGAAATAGTAAACAGGCATTTGGCAAAAATATAACCTCTTTGGCAGTGATTATAACAGTGTTGATTTGTTGGTTGCATTGTTAGTCTTATAAACCTTTTCAGTTAAGGGCAGTAATGGGCCAAGGAAGGAAGTAGGTTTTGGTGTGGGTTTGGAACACAGACTGGATCCAGGGACCTTTTAAAGGATTTTGTACTATTGCTGGATAGAAATCGACTTCGGAGATTGTAATAGAATTACCTGTAGTCCAGGGCCTAGAGGGTTTTATATGCCATGTATTTTAAACACTTATTACCACAAATTGACAATTTTCCTATACTACTCTATATAATTTAAAAAACTAAAACCTTAATTTTATTTTTATGTATTTTGTTTTATAATGTTTAGATTAAATTAGACTCAAATTTATTGTCATTACAAATGTATAAGTACAAGTCAACAAAATGCTGTGGACTACGGGGAAACAATGCCAACTTCAACCACAAAGGGCCACTAAAACAACAGTTAGTTTTAGTAGTTTCTTCATCACTGTGTGAGATACAGTATGTGGGCTTTGTGGCTCAACAGATAGAGCATTTACCCCACTTCAAAACCAGGTCTAGGTACTACATCATTACTATTGCGAGATAGGGAATCAGCTGTCGCCCTTATTGGGTGGTGAGGTGGGGTTTACTGAATGTTTACTCAAATATGGATTGTAGTTTTAAATGTTTGTTTATAGTTAATTATACCATTTTTTTTACTGTACATAAATGTGAGCTAGCTTTGAGCACTAATCCTTCTTCGTGACACTGCCACATGACACATCGTTTATAATAGACACTGGACACAATCAGATCTGTATCATCGCTCGCTGGGAGCCAACTGTCTTTTGGAAACCTTCACTGAAGCCGTTGCGCACCAGGTGGGAGTTGTGTGTTGGGAGACGTGGCATGATTACAGCCAATGAGTCTATCAATTCATTTCCCCCAAGGAATATTAAGTATCTTTCCTCCACTGCCTTCATTAAACATGAGGATGAGATAAAAGGGAAACTTGTATCTGACTAGAAGATCCACACACAAAACAGTGTATGGAAAAAACAGGTCATTATAAATAATTGACAAAAATTAATATTGCTCTGTGTTGTATAATGTAAGCTGCTTTCCTAGATGTTTGAACATGCTTTGGGGTAAGGAAAAACATACGTATCATGAAATAAGGAAGAAGCAGAGCAAGATGGACGGCTTTGCTTTATCGGTCAGACTCGTAACTCCAAAGTACTAAGCAGAGCGCACACATTTTAAACAGGACAATTCCTATTTGTATTTAAAAAAAAATAAGTATAGAGTGAAATAAACGTATAGTATATTTGTAAATAAATCCACCTTATGGGTTACCTAAAGTTCACAGATTCAATTTATCCACTTACAACTACAGCGACAATTAAATTTGCATGCTCTCCCACCACTTTTATTGTATCTTTTACTGCCTTATTAACAGCATGACCATTTAAAAGTGCCATTTTTTCTGTATGCTTTTCAGTGAGTATAGGGCAGTGCTTTGTTATTTAGGCTTTATGGTAAATAATCATCAAAGTTGGCACATGTAACATATTCAGACTTGCTCTAATCCAGATGATACATTCAAGCTATGGTAACATTTGAATATCAGGCAACATTATGATCACTGACAGGTAAAATGAATAACACAGATTATAGCATCATCATGGGACCTGTGGGTGGCATGTATTAGGCAGCAAGTGAACATTTTGTCCTCAAAGTTGGTGTGTTAGAAGCAGAAAAAAATGGGCAAGCATAAAGGTTTGAGCGAGTTTGATAAGGGCTAATGTGTGATGGCTGGAAAAGTCTTGTGGGGGTCTGCAGTGGTCAGTATCAAATGTGGTCTCAGGAAGCAACAGAGGTGATGCATGTGGGGAGTGAAGGCTGACTGCCATTTATAGCATGTGATCATAACGCTGACAGATCAGGGTATGGTAGTTTGACTGTAAATGCAGTGAAGTTAATTAAAAGGGGATAGATACTGTATCTTCTCTGATCTAAGGATTCAAACTTTTAATGAGGACTTGTCACCTGGAAATATGTACTCTGAAAATTGCTTCCTTATTACAGTCTGCACTTTTTATTAAAATCTCACTTTACTTCTGTCACTATTGTGTGTGTTTTAAAAAAAATAAATTTAATATAAATTTTTGTATAATTTTGAATTAGAATTTTGAAGATCCAGACCTCCAACAATACAATGCCCAATCTTGCAATAATAATTAACATAATTTCAAGACCTGGACTCAAAATGGAGACTTTCTAGCCGGGGTACTCGATCTCAATAAGATCTCACAATGTCAAATATTCAAACTAATTTGTTTCTTAACTGACCACTTGGGGCTAGAGTTAGCATCGTTAGCCCTATCTCACAATTGTACAAAATCCAGGATCCAGGCAGTTTTTGTAATCCACACCACAAATGAATCATTTGAGTTATCTTGCTAACAAGTTAACAAACAAACCAACACCAGCAAAAACATAACTTCCTTTGTATAGATAAACAACACTTTTTCAGACATTGATAATTTTGTCAGATCAATCCTGTGTGTCCATTCAGACCAGCCCACTGCTCCTCTGTCCTCTACTGTCCTTCAGATGGCACAGAACAGAAGTAACCAGGGTAAACATAGTGTAGTTATAAATAGGTTTAACACTGACTTAATACCAACCAGTAACACACTGACAATGTGATGTTATGAAGCCCAAAGACACAAGAAAACAGCCACAGCCCAGACCTGCAGCGCCGTCTGAACTTGTTCTGATTCCTCTCTGCCGAACATTAATAAGGTGTCAAAGTAAGCAATCTGTCAGGGTGCAATCTGTAGGAGTGCTGCTCACAAGCAGCGGTCAAAGGATTTACTCTACGCATGCAGAGGGAGGCTGCCAGGGGCTCTTTAGACACTTTCAACACAGAAAAAACTACTTAAATTAAATCCTTCTAGAGAAACACACCATGGAATAATGAATTAGTTCTGTGGATAACAATTGCTATGTATTGCTGAGGCTAAATGTTATGACTATGGAGCAAGAGCAGCAGCAGAGGGTGTTCATATTTTTCCTTTTCCTTTTCTTTTTTATAGAAAATATAAAGCAAAATTAGAAAATTGTTTTAAAGAAAACAAACAGTTAACACAGTCAGTGCCACTTCCCACAGCAGTAGGATCTAATCTCTCAAGTAAAAGTATTGTTCCTTTAAAATAATATTCTCAAGTTACTACTACATCAACTATTACTACTGTTCCCAAGATACCATCTGATTGTGAGGTGAGCATACTCCCCACTTTGGCAACAAGGTAAAAAAAATATTTTTACAAGAGTATTTTTACTCCAAGTATGAGTAAATGTATTACAGAACAGAAAGTGCATTAGGTACAGTATCTTTCCACCTCTGCCCCAGAGGCTGATGGCTTAAAAAATACCAGTGTGTTTGCCTACTGTCTTCTATTAATATTGCTTTATAACCATCATTATACCAATTTCTAATCTAGGACAAAGAGATAGTTTGTCATCTAACATGAATATGTGTTTACAAATAATAAACACAGTCTATGAACCAAAACTAATCCTTATAGTAAAGACAGAAACTATAATCAACCTGGAAGCACTTTTGAATAAAAAGAGTTGATAAAAATGTTAATTGACTGTTACCATCTTAGGTAATAAATATTTTGGGTCATACTGATATAGCTAATGTTGTCCACCTTTGCGTGAATCATCTTTTTTATTAATATTGAAACTATTCCTCTCACTGTTGATCTGAAAACATTCAGTTATCAGTCATTGTAATTAGGCGGTGAGTTCAACCTGAATCATCGTTTATACTGGCTCACACAACAGTAAAGTCACAAAGAGGAACTATTGCTTACAGATATAGGAGATGATGATTATAGGACTAATGACTCAAAGAGATATTATTAGACTGTTGACTTTTCAAACCAATATAAATGTAAAAAGTCATTAAATGCATTATGCATATTCATCACAACTCCTTTCCCAAAATAAAGGAGGAAATGGAAATTAGAGCTGCACAAGAGCTGTCTGATGTTTAATAATAGTTTTATAGCCTACCTGCTATTGTACAGCACTCTGCAAAGGTTTTAGACCAGTTTAGACAGTTTTTATGAACAAGGTATATCAATGAATGTACACAAATACACAAAAATGTGAAAAAACTAAAATCAACATCAAAACTAGAAACACTTTATTATCATTATTTATTAAAGAAGTTAGTAAACAGGACTTTTCATACCTTACTAAAACGTCAACACAATACTGTTTACTGTTTAAATAGCAAGCCTCAAACCTCTTGGGTATAAGTTATTTCTCCGGATGAGAATTTTGAGTATGCCACATTACTTTCTGACAAGCTTTCACTATGGCCTTATGTTTTGGCAACAGGTGCAGTTTAATTATTACTCCACGCGGCCGCCTGACAGATCTCTGCTCTGTTTTTCACATGAACACATCTGTCCTGTGGCTGGATTATAAGAAGCACATCTCCCTCAAGAAAAGACTCACAGCTGCCGACGACTCACTTGCCTTCACCGACAAAGACATGTTTATCCTCAACTTGATTGGATCTTTTCCCTTTTGTCCTGATTAATTTTGGCCCCAGATAGAGCAATCGTCATATATTATGCATTGTATTTCTTTCCTGTCTAATCTCTAGTCCTACTATTAACATATGGGACAGCCTGAATATAGGTCTATAGACTGAACTTACTGCTTTCAATAACTTTTTGTCTGCCAAGGATTTTTTGTTTTTGTCATCATGGGTTGTTGCTGTTGTTACCATAAAGGGATAAAAAGAAATTCTGTACCATTGTGAGATGAGGGATTTCCCAGCAGCTCAAAGATGTTAACTCACAGACACATTGGTTTGAATGTTTGGATCCAGGTATTTTGGATGGATTCTTTATAAATGTGAGATATAAGGATTTCATCTGAACTAAAAGATCTCAGTTTCAGGTATGAGTCTGGTATGAAACAATAGCCTAGGGTCTGGTTTAAGGTGGAAACAGAGTACAGTAAGAATGCAATGCCATCAGGGAGTGGTCTCAAACTCTGCAGCACAACGACGACTCTAGCAACCTCCTCTTCAGTCTAAAAGGCTGGGACACACAACCCAATGCCTGGCCATTGTCAGACGAGAAGGGGTGACTGCTCTGTCACCTCACATCTCCCCTGGTCAGCACAAAAAGTGTCTACAGACACACTGAAGTGACTCGGACCAACTACCAAACAGCACGTATTATCTTGATTTTCAGGGGGTAGAACAAAAGGACGCAGACTATATGCAATTGCAAAGTAATTTACCATAATATGAAAAATACAGTTTGTACAACCAATCAGAGAAACAAAGCATTTCATAAAGCCTGCTCTATTTAAGATAAATGAACATGATTGGTCAATAAAATGAGCTTAGGCTGAGGACAGAAATATTGCCAGGGCTCTAGACCCACATCCTTCAGCGATGTGAGTGTGACTGGCCTGATTATATAGTATGTATATAAGAACTGACACTGTTTTAAAGGAAGCAGTTTAATTCTCTATTTCATGCATTGCTACCACTTTTCTTTAAGCTTGCTTATTTTGTCACAGTAGTGTAACACATAATGAACATTGTAAACATGTACTAGTTGTTTGGACAAAAAGAGAAAGTAATCTTACCTTTCTACTGTAAACACATTTTCTTGCTCCATTTAGCAGCTCATTTCACACAACTGTTGTGTGAAAGCTATAGGTGAGCTCTGCATTATATCCTGCTCAATGACAGTATCTTAATTAGGTGCCATCTGTGGTGCATGTACTTACTATGTGCAGCTGAAGAAAGTCTCCGAGCCCATGGGTGCTCTCCACTCGCACCAAGATAGCGTCCTTCTGCTGCGTGCTGAAGCCAACGGCCAGGCGGTCGGCTCGGGTGCTCGGCCGCTCGTTGGGGGCCCAGGTGTAAGTGATGAGAGCCCCTCCTTTCCCAAAGATATATGTGGTCCCAGCTGAGAATAGAAAGAGAGAGAGGAGAGTGAGCAGTGGAGGGAAAGGTAACTACAAGTGTCAATGCAGCAGAATGAGAACATGACTCTAAAGGTGAAAATGCGCTGTTAAAATTCTGTTAGCAACTTTTTAATGTTGTGGCAACTTGTGATACCGTAGAATTGTTGTGTATGTGTAGATGCCTAGAAACATCATTACACTGGATTTCTTTTACAGGCATATCTGTAGTTTAGCAAATATTTTCTTTTGGCTTTTCCCTGGGATCCCCATTGCAAGTTACCTACACAGCCCTTCCTGACTCAAGCCTCTCCATTTATCGGGAACTGGACTGGCACCTAGTGACCACCTAGTGGCTGAATTTTTTAAAGGTATAATCTGATAATAAATAATAATATATTTAATAATAATAAAAGGCTCAGGTTGCAAAAACATTTATGGCAAAATGGTCACCCCGTCTGCTGTTTTCTGACTTTATATTGAGATTTTACACAAGTCTATAGCATTCCTTCAAATTTCTTTCTCTGCATTTAACCCATCCTTCCAATGCTGCTTGGGCAATCTGTCAAGTGCGGCGAGACTATTTCTAGATCTTAAGACAGTATCTTGGTCATGGGTACTAACTGGAGGATTAGCCTTTAGACCCTATTATGAGGAAAAAAATTTACAAAAAGAGTCTGTATCTACTTAGATGTTTTCTAACCAGATTCTGACTTTTCACACATGAAGTTAAAACCATTGCATGGTCTGGGATCAATATGACAAAAATAACAGCCTTACTGATACAAAAGACCAGGTCACAAATGTTAGCACTGAAAAACTCTTCTGGTTCTTATCTGAGTAATGCAGATTTTGCTTGTACTATCTGAACTTTTCTAACTCTTCTTTAGGGACATAATATTGTATTTGTAAAACCTCCACTTTCTGATCAGTTTTGAATTAATATTTAGGTGAGGTAAGTAATTGATCGAAGGTATAACATCTTTCAGCTTCTCACTTTCACTTTATCCTCAATTATCCCAGGCATTATATTGCACTCTGAAGGATTTTGGTCTACGTGTGATGAATGGGGCTGTATTAGTGTTAATTTATCATTTACATGTCTTGGAGATCCATGCGAAAACTTGCCAAGATAGCTTGCAAATGAGACACCTCTTGATGATTTAAGCACTATCCAAACTTTCAATCCTTTAGGTGCTGCATGTCAAAATTAATCTGCAAATTCTCACACCTGTCTGTACTAAAAAAAAAAAAAAAAATCTCAAATGGGTGAGAGTGAGGTGCTGAAAGGGAGGGGGGCTGGTGTCCCAAACAAGATGTCGACTTCGCTTCACCTTCTGGGAGTGATAGATGTATACGGTTAATTATATAGGAAGAAGCAGACATTAACTCTGATGGTACATAAATATGACGTTCAGGGCTTGTTTCAGCAGCTAAGTGCCCAAGCATTTTGAACAACACCTTTTTTCTGCTTTTTTCACTAGCCAAATCCTTAAAAGTGAAGCCGAGAGAAACACTCAAAACAAAATTGTAGCCTCTATTTCAACCTTGTAAGAAGACTGGAGCACTCTTCTTCACACAGTAATGGGCATTTGCCAGAAATGTCGCTTATCGACAACAACTAACGGCTGCTCAGATGCTTTCTTAGCATTAAAACACCAGCGATCACCTTGTACTGACTTTGGGTATAATTAAAAAGCTGCTTTTTCTCTGTAGTCGCTCTTGCTTAGTATCTGACAATGTTTATGTGCAGCCACATTACTGCTGGTTGAGGCAATCTTAACTAATTAATGCCAATTTATGGTGAAATGTGACTTGATGCCACCCATTTTAGCTGTTATTGCCTTGTTTCTTTTTTAAAATGTTGTATTTGGACAGTTTTCTGTTCATTGACTTCCTATGGCAGTGTGACTAGACTTCTATGCTCAGAACAGCAGTGGAAAACCTTTTAAAATGTCATCAATTTATTGAAATGAAAGAAGTTTTGTAGACTGTTAGGTTTGAGAAAGTTCATCATGTAAGCATCTACTATATTCCCTTATAAGCAATGAGTTTAAGTGTATATGGATAAGCAGTAGGACAAATCAACACAAGGATTTACTAATGATACCGCCCTGACTATCTTCTTTCACTTGTGGCCACTTGTGGTACTGCATCAAAAACCCTATGCCCATAGACCAGAATGTCAGCCCTCACCACTAAGCATCATTTACAACATTTTTGCAGACACAATACATACAAAATCAATCTGAAAAAGCAAAAAATATCATATTTTACAGTACAGCTTGTAGCTAGTAACTTCTTTACTCTAATTTTTTCTCTTCTGGAGTCACCACAACAAATCATCTGTCTCCTTGCATGCAGTGATTTGCATATTAATTTGGTACTAGTTTTATGCCAGATGCCCTTCCTGAACAGTCCTCTTCATCTTTACGGGCTTGGGACTGGCACAAAGCCTATGCTGGCTTGTCACAACCAGTGGCTTGATTAGTTAATGACCTTATAATAATGGTGTTAAACCAAATTTAGTTATTTTGCATTTTAGCTACTATTTCTGTTACCTGTACTTGTTAATTAACCGACTTTATTATCATCACTCAATTTTTAGTACATTATAGAACAGTGTTTTCATTAATGGGTACCACCTACAGTATATAGTTTTAAGAACTGGAATAGGGACTTTCTAATACTAATAACATGATCTTGTGCAATGAAAACATGTCTATAAATATCCTCCAAGCTCCTGTACTAATGGTGCATAGATGAAAGTGCAGGTTATTGCTCTGCAGTCTTTATTGTGAATAAAACATGGCTGCCCTGGCACACCTGCACTCACACATGGAGATGTGTTAGCGTCGACAACCCAATGGCTGCATAAGTCATAGTGCTCTTCATTATTCCTTCCCCTTTCTGTCGCCTCCTATCACTGCTCATCTGCTGCATCAAATAAAGCCGGTAGTAAATCAGTCTGGTTGAGATTAGGCCTATAAAGCTCTCCTTTAAAAGCAGTTATCTTTCCATGGCTCTATCTCTTCCTCTTTTCCGCTGAGTGTCTCTTGGGAACGCTCGTCTCTTATGGCCCAGCGATACATCTGTGCCGGAGTAACATGGCTCCCTGGGAGATTGGCACAGGAGTGGGGACTGTAAACCACAAGCTTGTTAGTAGGGAAGCCTTATAATTAAATGCTGTGAATGCTGTAGAGGTGCTGTAACACTTGTAGATGGTACTTTTGATGGTGATAAAACGCCGTATTCAAGCAGTAGTTTTGAAATGCTGGCATTAATGGTCAGCAGAATGCCTTAGATGAGTATCACTTTTCAGCATAGGTTTTATGCTAGATGCAACACTCTCCATTTATCCAGGCTTGGGACTGGCACAAAAGGTACCCTGGCTTGTGAGCTGTTGTTGCAGGATTAAACCAGTACCATTTCCTTTTCTTTCAACTGTTCACTTTCAGGGGTTGCCACAGCAAATCATCTGCCTCCATTTAGCCCTATCCCCTGCATCCTTACCTCTCTAGCTCTAACCTCAGCACACATATATCCATTGTCCCTCCACTGTACATGTCCAAAACTTTTCACTATTTTAAAAATCTTGACAGGCAAAACTACTGAAGAAATTATCTGTTTTTCATACAATATTTTCACAATAACTTTAATGATTCCTACACAGGCTAACATATTATCAAAATGCAGCTGCAGACCACACAACAATTGCAATGTGACTTTGAATAGATCTGATTTCTGTAAATGTTGACATGTACAATATGCATTATAGAGACTTTTGAATCTTTTCTATAGGGCTATTGGAACTGACTGTCATCTTCTCCCAGCTCTTTGTTCAACAATTGCACCAATATGGATTATCTATCTGTGCCAAAACGCCTGCTACCCACTCACGACATCCAGTCCTTTTCATTTACAGCCTGCTGAGTACACAAGACGCAATACAATGTGGCATGGCGCTCATAGGACTTGCAAAACACAACTGAAGACACTGCTGCTAATTTGCATAATGCACAACAGTTTCCAGTGCAATAGCTGTGGCCTGTGAGCTGCGTCACTGAGGAGTAGCGAGGCTTAAGTGAGCTGGTGATGAAGTATAGGCACCTCTTATATTATCGGGATGCATCATTTTTGACTAAGAGCGTAAAGGGAATCATGAATCACACAAGTGTTGGCAACTTATATCAGCTGTGGCACCAGAAAGACAAGGAGGAATAGGCAACGGCAGACACGTTATTGCTTTTTAAAGAATTGTGGGTGATTATGATGCCTACTGGCAGAGAGTAAGAGCACATTTGAATGCTTTTTTTAGTATATAACAGTTGAATCACCTGTCAGTAAGACAATTAACACATTTAAATGTGCAGTGAGTGACGAGGAGTAACAAATACTTATGGTAAATGTTTGAGAGATAAGGGAATTGAAACCAAGGCCAGATTGGCATAGTTTGGACATGTACAGAGGAGGGACAGTGTGCAGAAGGATGCTGAGGTTAGAGCTGGCAAGTAGAAGGCTTAGATGAAGAGCAAAGAGGAGATTTATGGATGAAGTGAGGACATGAAGTTATTTGGTGTGGGAGAAGAGGATGCAGATAAAAGAGCCAAATGGAGGCAGATAATTTGATGTGACAACCCCTGAAGAGAACAGTTGAAAGAAAAATATGAAATATTATATATACTAGGTTTATTATATATTAATTACATATGTAAATTTTTAAAGAAACAATATATGAAAATATAACTTTTACTAGCATAAACTTGAGGGAAAAATGTTTCATTATTTATTATTATTTATTTTTTACTCATATGATTATTTTAACCTTAGCGGTGGTCCTTGGTTTAAAGGTGTTATGAGCAGTGTATATTTTTTATATTTCATAAAGAATACCCACGTGTCCCAAGATATGAGGTAAACATGTTCAAGTCAATATTAGTTTTACTGATAACAATGGTACAGCTGATTTATTTACAATAAAAATTACTGACTGGAGGACTAGAATTGGGAACAGTAAAAGTAGCAGAAGTAGTAATAGAGTCAGTATAAGCAGAAGCTGCAGTAGTAGTATCAGTACCAGTAGTAGTAATAGTAGTAGTACTAGTTGCAAAAAGCCATGTCCAAAAGTAATTTATACTAAAATTACAGACCCTATTTTCTCTTTTACTCAAGTAATAATTTTGTATAGTACTACTACTTTTACTTGAGCACAGATTTTCAGTACTTCCTCCACTTCTGTGTGCTGTACAGATACAGTGAAGGCCAGTGCTAAACACTGTAGGAAAATGACGGAAATAGCATTTAGTAGAAAACAAAACATACGTCTTAAAAGCATGAGTCGCAGGCTTATGTAAAAACTGTGAATTTGTCGATTGACTTATGACATTTGAAGCAGATCTCTCGCGTAGACTATTAAATGCATCTGGGGGAAATGATTTAAATGAATAGTTCCGCCCATGGCTCAACAAGATGGATATGTGGATGTCGGGTTAAAATATGTTTCTTAAGCTCGAATCTGGCGTCATCTCCTTAGAGCAGTAAATACAGCCATATGACGTCACATCAATCAAGTCAATGTGGATCAATTAAAATCCACACTGAAATCTAGTGCATGTTGGAGACAGCACTCTGAGGCGGCAGCTGCTGAAATGTTATAGCTGATGTGTTGTTCCCTCTCCTCTATTGCGACGATGTATCCAGTGTGTCAGGTCTAAAATTGCGTGCCTGCAGCCCTGTGTGCCTCAGACGACCCCCTTTCTTTCTATTACAACATGAAGCCTTTTCTCTCGTTTTGGCATTTCGATATTTGAATCATGGCAGAAGCGTTCTAGTCAAACTCAAGGCTAAAATACTATATTCTCCCCCTCGCTGCGCGGCACAAGTGACAGAGACATTGGCCATTAATGGAACAGAATAGTTTCAATGTGACAAAGGAATTGTGCTCTGGGGCATTGTGTGTCCAGGCCTCCAACTCTTCTGCTTTCACATGGAGAGAAATACTATGTATTGTACAGTTCTGTGCTTAAGTCTCTTCTGTGCTTAAGGCTGTGAAGAAAGAAAGCTGTATCACTGTACAAAAATACACAGAACTGCAAAAAGCTAGAAGCACTTGGAGACCGTAGACCTCTGCCAAGGCACTGGTCCCATCTCGCAATGGTGAAGATATAGTGCACAGACCTGGACTCAAACTTGAAGACCTACAAGTTCCAGTAAGCCACAGAACCCTCATATCTCACAATGGCAGAGCATCTATCTAAAATAATAACTTGTTTGGTATGACTTTCAAAATTGTCAAGGTTCCACTAAAAACACCCCTTGATCTAAACAGTGGTCTGGATTTACTCCAAAATGTATGACCTGAATGATTGACAAAGCTGCCACAGAGACACCAACTCCAGCCCCAGAAAGTTAGTTGGGTGCATTTACCCCTGAACAAGAAAATCCCTCAGTTTGAGTCCAGGTCTGGGCAGTGGGCACTACAACTTCACCATTGTGTAAAAAGGTTTGGCAAAGTGTCTTCTTAGGCTGTGGTTGGTAGCATTAACATGTAACTTGCAGCCTTGAAGCTCATCCACTTTCATAAAATATACATACTTGTATAATGAAATTAGTACAAGTACGCTAATTGTATAATGTTATCATAATGACTGCTAGATGTGTTTTGAGTAAAGATTTACTAAAATGCCAGTGCTGCTGAATCCTCTTAAACCTGAGTCTACATTTGTTTGTCACCTTGAGTAAAATGCATTAGCAATCAGATCAATTTTTTTTTTTTCATAGTGAAAAAGCAGTACAATCGAGACTCCTTGTAATTTGAAAAAGAGGTTTTTCAGAAGAACTCCACATTGTACCTGATGTAAGCCCTCTGCTGTTGCCATACTGTATTTCATTATCGGTTCATTTCTTCCTTACAAAGTGATAATTATTCTGCAGATAACAAAGCATAAAAAGTGGTTAATGCACTCTATTCAGCTCCAGCAGTTTTTATGAGACTTTCCAGCTCGGGACCCACATATCAAAATGCCAAGTGAATCACGACCTAACTTCAACCTGCAGACTTTGGTCTTTCTTATCATTTATTGCTTGATTTTTTGTGAAAGCTCTCAGGTCCAGATTGCTGTAATTTTACTTCTGTTTGGTTCTTTTGTTCCTGACCCATTGTTGAAGAGACACTTTCATGGGAGATACTGGAAAAGTGGTTGTAGAAAATCTCCAAATACTTGCTCATAACTGTGAACGCGTGTCAGACTGAGACGAGACAAGGTTTGCTGCTCAATTCCCATCTCTCATGTTTACATTAGCTAGTAGTGAAGGCCATGCTGTTTTAATTAACACGCGTTCATCTCCAGAGTTTAACACTAACCTTCAAAATTTAAACAGAGATGAGCAAAAGGCTGATGCATATTCCTCATGACCTCAGGCTCAAAATTTACAGGCAACACATTTGGATTTTTCACACTGCAATCTGTTCGGGGATCCTGCTTTTATTCAGCAAGGATTGAAGCCCCAAGAACAATGATGCCTTTTATGTTTAAGGTTCACACCCTGAGAAGGTGCAGAATAATTTATTAATATACACTTGAAGCAAACATGGGGAGCACCAAGGCAATGGCAACATCACACAATGTTAAAGATATCGTGCCACATACCTTTATATATTACATAATGCTAATAGTAGTTCCTTTACCAACCCCTTGTGGCTGGAGTTAATATTTTTGGCCCTATCTCGCAATGATAAATATATACAATAGTGCCAAGACCTGGGGATTTTCTAGTTCAGGGCTAAATGCTATATTCGTTGAGACACAAAGCCTTTATAGCTCAAAATAATAATAGTAGTTCCTTTACTGATCCCTTGAGACTGGAGTTAGTATCTTTGTCCATTTCTTGCAATTGTGCCAAGACCTGAACTCAAACTGAAGATTTTCTAATTCAGGGGTAAATGCTCTATCTATAGACCTACAGTATTCTTAGTATAGTATACTGTATCTACATAGTATAGTATATCTTATAATGGTATTGGTAGTTTCTTTTCTGACCCCTTGTGGTTGGAGGTAGTATGATATCACAATAGTACAGAACATTAAAAAGGAATTCTGGACAAAAACACAAGCTATCCGTTTCTTCCTTGGCCAATTTCTCATCTAAAGAAAACCATCCAAATCTTTGTTATCTTGCTAAGATACTAACAAATGTTGAAGCAGCTAAAATTATAGCTTTTAGCCTCTGACTTATGCTTTCAGTTGATTACTGTAATACGTTACAGATAGGAACTTCAAAACAAACTGTCTCTTTTTAATTGTGGACCAGTGTAAGACACAAGGGCTTTTTTGGTCAATTGACAGAGCATTTACTGTTGAACTAGAAGATCCTGGATACAAGTCCAGGGAGCAAAATGTTTTATGTAGCTCCACTTACAAAACTCACTTGAAATCTCAGCTATACTCCCTCATGTACAACATTATTTGCGACACTGACTGTCCCTGGTTTGTTTCTATAGCTTGTACTTCCTAGTTTTTGTCATGTTTGTGTGGACGCCTGCACCGCTATCATCCTTCAGGGTAATGTAATATGTGACCTGGAGAAAATAGAGCGCTCGCTGATAGACCTCTCGATGGCCCTGTCCGTTTGCTTTCTCTGGCAGTAGCCAAAAAAAAAACAACAACAACTAGGCGCTGCATTGGAAGATAGCGAGCCACTAAACAAGACTGCAACATTGATCTCAGGATAAAGTTTCCTTGGTTAAAGCAAGAGTGAGTGTAGAAATATTGAATTGTCCAGGAAGATACGGTCAGTGAGAGCACCATTTCCTCCAATATATCTCGAGAAGCATTAGCGGTATACAGATAGTGATGGTACCGACATGGGACAGCCTTTGGAAAGTGTAGTAGATTTTGAATATGTGGGAGAGAGAAAGACGAGGGAACAGGAAGTGGGGTCATCCGCAGTGCAGGGTCTCAGGGACCTGGGGGTTACGCGGTGGTCAGGGCTCTCACACTGCAGCAGAAGCCAAGATTTGTTTGAATGAGAGCTGCATAAATCATGTTTTGGAAATGAAATTGGTGCAGTGAAGGAGCAGCAGTAGCACACCCACCACAAGGAGAGGACAGTTTGAGAAATCACGACACGACAGGGTTACAATGCCAACTGTGTGAGTGTGTGAATGAGGTGGAAGAAGTACTCGAAATCTGTACTCATGGAAAAGTTCTGTTCACTCAAAAGGATTTTACACAGGAAGAAGTAAAAGCACTCAACAAAATTATTAGTTGAGTAGCAGTAAAAACCTTCAATCTAATGTATGATTAAAGTGTTTTTTGTACTTTTTTGTATTTATACAGCAAAATCAATTACTATTACTGCTACTAAAAGTACTATTTCCTCTACTAACACTGCTACTACAACAGCTAGTAAAACTTCTACTATTACTGTGACTACAACTACTATTACTTCAGCCACTACTACAATTACTATTAATACTACTGCTACTACTGCGTCTATAATTACTGCAATTATTACAACTTTTGTTACAGTCATTACATTTACTACAATTTACTTACATAAAATTGAGTGAATGTATCTACTTACTTTATTAGCTCTAGTTGGTAAAAGTTCATTGTGTTGGAATGTTCAAGTATTTGTTTAAAGACTTTATTAGGAGTTAATTAAACAGAGACGATAGAAACCTCTGGAGAGAAAACCCAAGTGCCAGTGTCCCTCTGTGAAGTGATTTCATTTTAGTGTTTTGCAGCTACAGCAACTATTTTCAGTTCACTCTTAAGTTACTTTGGGGCATAAAAGGGACAGTTTTTATAGTTTTCTAACAGTTTTCCAGGAGTATAACCCAGATTTACTAAAAACAAAAGACAACTGATAAAAGCAGGGATCTAGTTCATGGGTAAATGCTCTATCCATTGAGCCACAAAGCCCTCATATCTCACATATTATAATAGCTTTTCAATGTACACTTCCACACAACATAAGGTTGGGGATGTATGTGTGTGGCCAAACGATATACATTTATATGGCTCATTTAAAATGTAATAGCCTGGCTACAAACTCCAATGCCAACCTCTCCCTATTACAACTTTGAAGTTTCATTTCATTTTTGTATTTTGCAGCTGCAGCAACATTTCCATTCCACTGTTAAATGACTTTTGAGGAAAAGTGAGTCTCTAAATTGAAAAATGCAAATTTGGGGGGGGTTAGCAGATGTTAAGAAAACCCATATATAGAAACTAGATAGGCTCCCAAGATTCATATGAGAGGATGGCGCTAATGAGCTAAACATACATTAAAGCTGGTGTTAATTATTGGCAGAGGACATATTCAGCTGTGTTTTCATTAAAAAGCAAGGTGTTAAATACAGGTAGCAACTTTAAAATGGAATATTTTTAATTTGTACTCCTTTCCCTTGGTAACTCGTAATTTGTTGAGTTGAGTTGAAATCATAGATATACAACACACATCAAATTAAGGACCAATGGGCAAAATCTCCCTCCTTTGCAATTAGTATCAAGCTTGCTAAAACATTTGGGTTGTTAAGTATGTTTACCTGTATAAATGATTGCTGAAAAAACATTATTTGATAAAAACGAAACAAACTTAATCTTCACTGGATGAAAAAACAACAACTGTATATTAGGAAGAGATGCTTTTGTGGTGAAAATATGACTAACGACTAACATAACTTGCATCTGTAGCTTAATGCACCCTATATGTATGGCAGTTCTTTTTGCCCATTTATTTTCATGTGCAAAGTTCAAATACCTACCACTAGGGTGAAGATTTTTTTGTGATTAGTTATCAAGCAGAGTCAAGAAGACAAACAACAAATTAGCAATTTTTTAAAAGCCTGACAGAACAATGGTAGTAAATTTGAATAAAATCAAATTAATGCCAAATAGGAACAAGACTGATTTAGTATTATGTAATAAGACTGTAATACAATATCCTTAAATAAAATCTGTCAGGTAGTTTGGGTATCAGAAAATTATCTCTGGCCCTTAACACTGCCTACATTACCTTTAGTTTGACTCTAGTCCAGTCACACAGAGCACGAAGGGAGCTTACCAAACGCTGTTACCTGTACCACACACTGTATGCACTAACGTGTGTTTAGGATGGTGAATGTGTGCATTGCAGCTAGGAAGGTGCCCTATAAATAGCCATAGCCCTGGGCTCATAGACGTCTTTGTGCCTTGACGCTCACACGCAAATCAAGGAGAGTAATGTTTGTTTCCCAAAAAAATCATACTTTCCCATTCATCAATGTGACACTTGTGACTGTTTTCAAAAGGACACATGTGAGCTTTTGTAAACCGTTACATAACTGCTTAGTGATGGCAAAAGACAAATTGACAATTACCATTAACCAGTTTTTGAACGTGAGTCGCAGGCAGTGCATTATTGTGAACATGACTTGAATAGCTTTGAAGCATATACTTGAGCACTGCCTACAGGACCATATCTACAATAAAGGTAATTGAAAATTTATCAGCGCATTCTTTGAAGTGTTTTTACGGGCCTGTTTGATCGCAGCCTGTGCCGCTCCTGCAAAAGGCCGGCCTGGAATGATATAGCTATAATAGCACAGATGTAATTCATCACATTTTTGGCCCCATTACAAAACTGCAAATCTATCAGGCATATTTTTATGGAACATAAAAATGAGCCTGAGATTTCAAAGAGAAATACATAAAGGGCCAACGACTCTGGTGTCAGCGTTTTGAAGGAGCCAATTTGAGCATCATACTAATCATCTTAGAGATTTTAGAAAGAAGATCAGTTCATTTCCTCATTTTCTTGATTGTAAACGAATCACAGTAGAAAAAGTGTTATATGTTTAAGTTCACCCATGATGCTGCAACGTATGTTATGGTAAAGCAAGTGCCTACAGCAGTCACCTCGGACATAAAGCATTCTTCTGCACAAAGAATGCATCTTGCTACTAAACAGACACAATCTCATAGAAAAAGATAAAAAGATTTGCTGCGATGATTCACCATGCCATTGATGTGTGCTGTCTCTGCATCCTGGAAAGCAGCGTGGGGAAAGGCCAAGCTACAGTGATACTGATGGGCAGATAAAGTGGTTTAATGATGCACAGAGCTAGAGTAAAGGATTCATTATGCATCTGGATTTCACTAGACAGACACCGCTGCCCAAATTCCCCAGTAGACCAACACATCTCTTCAAACAACTATACTTGAGTTCCCTTTGCAACACAAATTTTCCCACAGCTTGAAGACACTCATACCCATTAATTATTTCTATTGCCGTTGAGTGAAAATAGCACTTATGGATGAGTTGGCGGAGGAGCGAAACGCCTTACCATGTCCCCCTCTGGTGAGGAAAGGCATCCTGTTGATGGCGATGGGAACGGTGCCATGTTTATTGTGGAAATGGTGGACGTGGTGCGTGGTGCTGAGGCTAGACGACACACGTGCTGTCCCGGTCTGAATGGGGAATACTGTGAGCAGGGCAAACCACAGGAAGAGTCTGGAGCAGTACATCAGGCCCATGCCGAGGCTTAAGCCCGGCTGTCCCAAAATAGGGGCGAGTACAGGAGCCATGGAGATATCAAATCCGCATGAGTCCAAGTTCGACAGTCTTGTGTGGTTCTACTTGAAGACCAGTGTCAGTGGTGATCTACCCATTCCTCTCCTAATCCCTCAGTTTGTTTAGGAAAAACTACCAAAAAATATCCAAAATTTACAAAACCACAGTCAGATTAATTTTGGAAGCAACTTGTATTGTACCTTATATTCTTCTACTCAACATTTTGCATAGAGTCAGATCTGCCTTTGAAAGTAAGATGAGTTTATCCCACGTAAAAGGAAATGCATCCAAATAAAGTATGGAGATTAATCCAGCAGGAGATTCAAGCAGGCTTCACCATATCTAGCAAACAGAATAGGCAGCACATAGCTTCATGTGACAAGAATTCTGATAAGACTCTCCATCGCCCACAGGTACAGCTGGGGGGCAGCCGAGCCGGCCCAGTGAAGACAGTGGCCCTCTGTAGACGCACAAGAGCCAGGAGACATCCATGGGAACGCGCCACATCTCATTAAGCTACAAAAGGGAGGAACACGGCGATAAAAATAATCACCAGTGTAGATGTAGTGATGTAGGCTGATGCAGAAACCAGTGCTTTTGTTCCCCTTTAGCCTGAGAAAAGGAGAGAGAGAGGGAGCGAAAGCGCGGAGATAGGGAGGGGGAGAGACTGCAGCGCGCTAAAGAAAGAGAAAATCCACAAAATAAATAATGAATTTCTCAGCAGCAGCTTCCCTTCCTTTCACTCTCAGCAAAAAAAATCCGACGTACCCCGAGCTCTGGTGCAGATGTAGCAGTGTGTCTATTTCAAAGCTATGTATGATGCTCTCCTCTCCTCTCACGCTCCACCTGCTCAGTCTCATGCAGTAAAGACTAGTGCTGCATTCCCCCCTCACCACCGTCACCACCAACACCGCCGCTGCTGCTGCTGCTGCCGCTATCGATGTTTCCTTCTCTCCTCTCCTGTTACCTTGTCCGGATGAGACTGCCTTTCGTGTCGGGGTAGCGTCTGACTGTACGGCACTCCGAGGAAGAAGGGAGGCAGGTGACTTTTCCCTCACATCACAACGCTCCCAAAGCCGCCTCGGACTGCTGCAGCGAAAATTATGCTAATTAAAAGCACCGTTGCTTCTTTAATGGATCCAGAAGCCCAGATAGAAAAACAAGCCCGGAATGAAGCGTTGGCCTAATGAAAGCAGAAAAAAGCAGCTCTTTTGAAGGCATACTGTAGTGAGAGGCTGTGATCCAGTGAGGCTCAGTGTACGTGTGTGTTGGTGTGTGTATGAGCCAGAGGACTGTGAGCAAATGAGTGCGGGGAGGGCAAGGAGGGGGAAGAGAGGGAGAGGCAGGAAGAGACAGCAGATGAGAAAACAGGCACGGTGCAAACACACAGGGAAACGGTGAAGCCAGAAGAAAAGGGCTGGCGTGAATAAATACATGCTAGAGCTTCACTGGCAGCAAACACGGAGGACTCATGCTGCAGAGGAGGAGCCTGCGCTAGGTGAGCTGTCAGAAAGCAGCCAACACGAGACCGGAGCCTGTGGACCTGATCCCCACATACAGATGTAATGGGCTACAGCTGCAATAGGACGTACACTGTCAAAATAATGCAGTCAGATCATACTCATGGGGTCCCGACAACACAGAGGCTACAAGAGATTTATCTTTCCCTGTACATACACTAAACTTAAGAGGAGACACAGTATCCTGCTTTAGACCCGCTTTGATGTTTATGCGTACAAGTCAGTGTGCTCTTTGTGTCGGTCCCATGCCTGTATAAATGGAAAGGGTTTTGTCAGGAAGGGCGTCGAGCATAAAATGTATGCAAAATTAATCTGCAAATCACTGCACGCGACTACGAGGGGAAAAGCTGAATGGAAAGAAGTCCTTAGCCATTAAGGACATCTCATTAATGAACTGGTTAGTGCCTCCGCTTTTATTGCAGGAAACCAAGGGTTTGATTTCTGATGAGTAGCCAAAAACTCCAGCCACACAGTAAGCCTGTCCCAATCCTTGATAAATGGAGGAGGTTGCGCCAGGAAGAAACAATTTTGTCAAAATTACCTGTGTAAATGAGTCTGTTGTGACTCCTGAAAGAAAAAGAGACCAGCGGAAAGGGACTTTACTTTTACTCCCTGTTCAGACTTGACTTTACTCTGAGTTTTTATACATGACTCTGACATGCTTTAGTTCTGGTTTGGGCACTGGTTTAATTTTAGTCCTGGTTTTGGATCTGAAACTATACATCTAGTCCTGGTTTAGTCCAGCAATAGTACAGTACGGACCAATTTCAGTCTTTGTTTTAAAACCAACTGATTATGCCTACTTATGCCTAGTCCCAACTTAAGATCTTTAATATGTTCAGTCTTCAGTGCCCTGGACTCAGTCAAAAGTCTATTTTTTAGTGTAATAGTGGTTTAGTTTATATGCTTAGTCCTATATAGTCCTGGTTTCTTCTTTTCCTTTCATACACAGCCAATCGTCTGCCTGCAGCCCTATCCTCTGCATCCTCTTCCCTCACACTAACTGATTTCAGGTCCTTTTCACAACACCTATAAATCTCCACTTTGGTCTTCCTCTAGGCCTTCTGCTAGGCAGCTCAAACCTTAGCATTACTCTACCAATATACTCACTATCTCTGCTCTGTACATGTCCAAAAGATCTCAGTCTGTCCTCTCTGACTTTATCTACAAAACATCTAATATGGGTTGTCCCTCTGACGTAGTCATTCGTAATCGTATCCATGCTCATCACTCAAGACAATTTTCATGTATTAAACTTTGCTACCTAGCTTTACTCCTTTAACCAACAGTAGCCTAATATCCTCCAAGCACTCTGTAGAGCAACAATTCTGATGTCGGTGCTTGTTAACTCTGCCTTTATAACCGCCTTTATAAGTATGACATATAGGACAGCCTCGCCTGTATACTCTATATTAGGAGACCATTCTGTACACAGTTGAATATCACATCTTATTGTGCTACATGATTAAGGCCTTGTTGTCCAGCTCTGAATGTTTTCCAGCTCCTGCCTTTTCTGCCTTCATCTGTACACAAGTCACTCCTCCATTAGAGCGCTCACTAGCTCTGTGCTCTCATGCTGCTTAACCATGCAGAACTTATTCCTCGCCATGACTGATCCCAGTTCAGACGTTTTCTGACACTTTCAGAACTGCTGAGGATTTTTGGGGCGGGGGAAACGTGATTGCAAAATGAATTGGTATATATTGACACTTGGGAGAATTACACATTATTAGAAAAGGGAAAAACAAAGTGGGGAGTGATGGGAGGAGTAGGAGAGAGAGAAAGAATGAAGGGAGGAGACTGTGGTGGTATCAGCTAAATCACGGTCGATAGAGATATCAGCTGGGATTGCCTGAGCGCCTGAAAGGACACGCATGGAAACAGGAGGACAGGGCGAGCCATGCAGCAGCAGCACCTCTCATACTGACAAGAAGTCGACGCAGGCCATTACTCAGGCAGGTTGGGGGGGAGGGTGATTGAACACAAAGAACACGGGAGGGGCCAGCGTGCAACACTCTGAGTGCATAGATATTCATCTGTGGCTAACGTGGCTGGCGTTAAATGAAAAACCCATTACTTCTATAGCCATCACAGAAAAGAAACCATTTAAATCCTCCTCCTTCTGTATGGCTTTGCTGTAAATATGGCTATAGCTCTCAAGCTTAATCAAACAAGCACAGAATATTGCAAGTGAGTGGACATTTAGACTCGTGGTAACAAGCACTGGAAGTAAGCTTCTGGTGACGTAAACATAAAAGTCAGCATCATTTCAGCCCAGGCCAAGCAAAGTAAATATCCCAAGTTATTATTAGAGCATTTAAACATGATGGAGAAACAGTGCTCCAAAATGTCAGAGTGTTGCAGTGCAGTCTTTATGGGATACAGCAGGCGCACAAATTTTTTTTATTATTTCAGTAGTTCAATTCAAAAAGTTAGCTAGTAGCTATTGATAGAGCACATACTGTATATAATGACATATTGTCATTTTAATTGTGAAGATTGTGTATATAATATTCTAGTTTTCTGAGATACTGAATTTGTGTTTTGATTATTTGAAAAGTAAAATGTAAACTGTGATCTGAATGTATACAATATAAGCATTTTACTTTGAATTGAACTATATTTATCAATGCCTGTATGCATGCTCACAGTTTTTTTGTTGTTGTTGTGCTTTTAAAAAATGCTAAAGCTACATCTACATCACAGGTGCACCATTACTATTTATATTTGGAATAACAGCCAAATGGAAATTGCTGTCTATCTCAGTTACTGTAAGGAAGGGTATAAGAAGTTGAGTGGATGATTTATAGCCAGCAACTCTCACACAGTGTCGGGCTCTATAGTGTGTGAGCGTCTACCGAGGCAGTGATCATATCTTGGCACCGAGCTGTCGAGAATGAAAGGCTTGCATTAATCAATTTATGAGCTGGAGGCTTGCTCTACATGATGAAAGCCATGCCATGTGGACAACAAGAGGAGAATTAGGAGGTATACATGTAACCTTGTATTGTCCTTGGTTATTTAATAAGAAGGCCATCCCACGCGCTTCCTCTACTTATTAACACAAATACTGCATGTCCATTAACATAAGACAAATATATAAATTTTTACACGGGGATGCGTGGGATGAATGCCATCTACTGATGGGATACAGGGATTCCTTTACATTTTTATTGTAAAAGAAAACAACACAATCAACACAGAATTGTCACTCAATGGATATTTTCAATGTTTGGGACCATTCTCTGTAAACCCGAGATGGTTGTGTGTGAAAATCCCAGTAGATCAGCAGTTTCTGAAATACTCAGATTAGCCCATGCCACATTCAAAGTCACTTAAATCCCCTGTCTTCTGTATACTGATGCTCAGTTTGAACTTCTGCAGGATTGTCTTTTATGTGGCTCAGGACTAAATGCACTGATCTGCTTCTGTGTGATTGGCTGATGAGATATTTGCATTTAGATACATTAGGACAGGTGTATGTGGAGCATTTAGCTTTTTATTTCAGTTAGTGGAAAGGTTTTAGGCAGGTGTGAATAATGCTGCTAAGAGTACTGTAAAGGTACTTGCTTTTACTTTTTTCTGTCTTTTTGAAATTATTTTGGACACATTTGCATACTTCACATTTTATACAAAAATAAAGGTATATGCATGGAAAATGTCTTCTTTTGAGGAGCTGTTACTTTGACTTTGCAGAAAAGGCTTGGATTAGGTGTCTGCAACAGTGGGGATTAGCAAGGCTATTAGCAACATAATGCTAACAGACAGATAATTAGGTTACTACTTCATACTGACTTTAAGTGCTGAAATTATTCTAAAAAGACCGGTGATGGTGTATGAGCTTTAGAAATGTGCAGGAGCACTTCCTGGTTTCATGTGTCCACATAGAGTTATGAGAGCGTTTCCAGCTCTTGCAAAGGGCAGCGGCTCAGCATACAGGATTACTTAAACATGCATGAATGAAATAAACTACTACTCCAGATATGTTTTTGAGGTGGAAACAACATGGTTTAACATGGTTAAAAGCTAATAAAGGTAATTTAGCATAATAGGGTACCTTTAATAAAAAATGAACTTAATTTTTGTTTGTAGTAGTAGTAAATTGAAAATGTTAGTATGGATCCAGATGACTCTTTAGATCCAGGAGTGTTCTAAGGGATTCTGGACCATTTTGACACATACAGAGATACTAGTTTCATTCACAAAATCAAACAAATGATGAGTTTTTGCACACCATTGTGAGATATATGTATTTTGTGGCTCAATGCAAACAGCATTTACCCCTGAACTAGAACATCACATCTCTGAGCCCAGGTTTGGGCAATATATCACTGCAAAATAGACCTAGTTTCTTGGCAGAGGTCTATGCTCTTCTTTTGTAATTTGGTGTATTTAATGCAATGATACACATTTCTTTGTTCACAGCTTTCTTAAAAACCATTCACTAACTGCATGTATATGAGCCATTTCTGCAGCTCAGACCCAATAAAACATGGATTTGCATTTTGATATCTTCCTATGGGCTATTTTAAACCTCTTTATTTCCTATATTGTTTGCAGCAAAGTGACATAACTCATTTTTTTAGCATGTGTTGAAATCTATATGAACACCACTTTCTTTGCAGGAGCACCTCAAGCAGAGCCGTCTGCAAACCTTGCGACTGACGTGATGTGAGAAGATGTGCACGGTGTTTTAAAGACCTAAATGTGTGCTGTTTGTTCTCAGGAGGATTTGCAAGAGGAGATTTTTCACAGACATCCTAGTCTCGCCCCAGGGGGTAAAGTAGCAGGATTAATCATAGCACTTTCAGATTAATTACTCATAATGCGAGCATCCTCTAAAAGGCATGGCCTGCAGTGGTGATGTTTGGTTGATTTCATTAGGCTCAAAGCGACAACACCTAAAATAAGTCAGGGCTTTACATGCAGCAAGAAAAAGAGTGCAGAAAAAGTAGCAGCAATGTAAAGTATATTGCATTTTCAAATGTGTAAGCAAGCGTATGCATAAAACTGTACCAAAGCACAGGACAATAGATTGAAAAGCAAGAAATAAAACATTATAGAAATAAAATGATTGCATAGAGGAAATATAGAGGAATGTAAAGGCTACTTTCTGAAGGCTGTAAAGAATGTAAAGGCTAGAATGTAAAGAATGTAAAGGCTAGCATCAGAACTGCAAAATCTGAAGCAAATACCAAAATCAGGGCATGGCACACAGGGAGAGAAAGCTGGGACAGTTCTAAGGTTCAAAGTTCAAAGTTACTGTGACCCTCTGAGGGTTATCAGAGACACTAAACTCGAAAGAAGGACTACATTTGAAGAGCGAAGTTTCCATTCAATCCAAACATTGGTGGTGAAGATATGCTGCCCAGATCAGACTCAAATCAGGGATGTTTAAGTTCAGGGGTAAATGCTCTATTCAGTGAAACACAACAGCCTTTTATCTCACATTAGTAAAGTATCCACTCAATCATATGTTCCTCTACTGACCCCTTGTGGTAGGAGTTGGTATCTTTGGTCTTATCTCACAATAGTACTAAAGCATTAAACAATTCGTAGATTCTAGATGTGTTCTAGATCCACAACAAAAACTAATCATGTCATCCTGTCCATGTCAGCCAGTTATTTACTTTAGTAAAAACATCATCAAATTTCTCATGTACAAACAAACTGACAATGCCTTGTGGAGATAATAAATAAAACCTGTGAGAAAAACAGGTCTTTATGAGCAGGACTGTCCTCAAAACCATAAGTACACATGACTAATAAATGCTGAAGGAGGTCAGGTTGCCCCAAAAGTTTAAGGTTAAAAACAGCTCTAGATTTAGAGTGCTTATTTTAGCCCATTTATCACATTTTGCAGTGGCACTGGTGTGTTGGCAGCCACGTGTGACAGTAGTTGCTTATTGTCGGCTGCACACTGCTCTTGCAAAAATAGACCATGTTTGCCTGTTTAGCTCAGCTTCCCAACCTCTGCACACAAACTGGAATAGAAAAGATGCTCGTACAAGGCCCAGAAAAGCCCAAAGATGAAGAAAAAAAGACAAATCTGAACAGTTTTAAATGTCAACCCATAAGAACATCAAGCAGAGAGAGGAGAGCTGCCAAATGTCGGCCGATTATGGCTTTTCAGATTCAGAGTCCACAGTGAAATGAGGGAGAGAGTCACAACAAAGTAGGGCACCGTTTTGCTTGGCTGAGGTGTCTTCCTTTTTCCAGAGGCGCCATTCCATCTTCTGCTGTACACATGATTTTACAAAGGCCTCATAAAGAGATAACAAATAAACATGCATTCGCTTGCTACATGTGGTAACCCAAAAAGTAGCAGGAACGCTGGCCTGTTTTAAAGAAATTAAGTGTCAGAAAAAAACAGAGCCAGAGATCAAACAGCGCCATTTAATAATTTGTACTTTCATTTAGCAATATTTAGTAAAATAGGACATGTACTGGGTCTTACTTACAATGTTTAAATGGTCCTTTTTCATTTCAATTCGTGACAACCATAGATAGATCAGTGCACCATGCTGCATGCTCTACTGATGCTGCTGGTAGGTTTGTGAGATCTGTATATTTTTAATTAGATATGTATTGGTATAAATTCAATAAATAGCCCCCAGCTTATGTTGAGAAAATATATAAAAGGGTAAATGGTCACATTTATATAGTGCGTTTCTAGCTCCGTGGGCACTCAAAGCTCTTTACATCAAGGAACCATTCACCCTTTCACACTCCCAAGAACTCACAAATTAATACACAAGTGTATGCAGACACTGGAGGCAAGTGGGGTGAAGTGTCTTGCCCAAGGACACAATGACAGTAGAGAGAGGGGTTAGAATGGCCAACCTTCTGGTTAGTAGATGAACAACTGAGCTCTTACCAGTCTATGATACTGTATGCAAATTAAAACAGAAATGCAGCAAGAAAAAATTGTGAAAAGAAGCCAGAGAGAGCCCACAGTAACACAGAAAGGACATGCAGACACCACACAGCAAGATCATGTGTCAGACGGCCCAAGGATCAAACCCACAACCTCCTTGCTGAGAGGCAGGAGTTCTAACCACTCTGCCACTGAGCACCCCAAATAAGAGGTAATATGTACAAAGGACAGGGCACAGGGGACACATTTGTTTACAAGTGTTCACCTAAACATCCTGCATATGTTTTGTTTTTGAGGGCACATATCACTATTTTACCAGGTTGCCATGGTAATAGCCTCTGTACACTCTATTTTACAACATAACAGATATGGTATTAAATGGTATTTTAATGTTTTACCATAATATGACTACTTTATTCACAGTGTTGTATGCAAATGACAGGAAATTGAATATCCATTGCCTCAATAATAGACCATTACATGTAGTGTATAATAGCTGTGTTTATATGTATTGAAAGTAGCCCATTCAGTGAGTCAGAGATGCATCTGAGGAACAATATATAAGGGACAAGATCTTAATTCACAAGAGGGAGCCGGTCTAGCACATCTCGTTTTATTATTCATTGAGCTTAGAGGGAAGTGAGTGAACAATCTATCAAAATGAATTGGGTGGAAAGGAAAAAAAGAGGTTTTCTTGTGCTGAGCATGCAGAGACCGGTGCTTTGTTGTACAATGACCAGCGACTGAGCCAGGAATCAAGAGAAAGCCACCAAAGAGGCAGAGAGCAATAAAAAGTGAGAGTTTGTTTATAAAAGTGTGAAGAGAAAGAGGAACGCGGAGTGCAGCAGCAGCGCACTGGGAAAGCGCACATCGAAAGCGCACGCTGGCTTCTGTGACCTGGAGCCAGATTTGGTCCAGCTTCAGAAATTACTGTGTGCTACACTAGAAATATAGCTCGGGTACATCTAGATACAGTGAATGAGGTCACAAGAGCTGCAAGAGAAAGCACAATTGCATGTGACAGTGCAAACAGAAAAACTGAGCCAACTTCTGCGTTTTAGAAAAAGATAACAGAAAAATGATTGTGTATTGTCTAAAACTAAAGTTACTGAGGAGCTGGAGTACCTTGTGAGCACTGAAAATCTTCCAAATCCAGCTGCCTACTTCTGTTTTAGACCACTGAGAAAAAGTGCCCCACCAGACTCTAGTTTTGGAACTTTCTAGGCCTACACCTTGAGCCATATAGTAATTCCAACCTTGAGACAATTTCCAGATCTAGACATCTGAAGATCCACACCAAAAACAAATAATTTGTTCCTTTCTGCATTTATGATCTTGCCAATTTATTTTAATTATGGTAACAAATGTGGGACAAAATAAACTTACTACTAAAATGTAGATCTACTTAAATACTATATAATTTTGTAGATATTTTGGTCACATCTTGGAATCTTATGGGTTTTTACTTGGTTCTGGTTTTGAGTTCCTGAAGTGCGATAAACTCTGGCCTCAGGCATGACCGCACGTCTCGATTAGTGTGGTCATGACTACAACACCGGTTACAAGAGCTGCGGGTGAATGGCAATTTTTAAAAGGCTTGTAAGTTTGAATAGGATACAAAAATAGGATGGGGAGAGTGAAGGATTAGTGTGGCTGGCTGTTATCAGGCCACAGACGCTGCTGTAGACATGGCCCAGTCGCTCTTCTGAGACTGAGGGGAAGAGGAGAAATCTATGAGCTCTTCCAGCTCAGAGTGATACAACCGCAATACTGAAATAGTTGGGACACTGTGAAAAATGTAAAGAAAAACTGATTGTAATGATTTGCAAATCTCATAAAACCACATTTTAGTCATAATAGAATATAAACAACATTTATTTTGCACTACCCTTGATACAGTGAAACTACAATGTAACTACAGTATAACACATAGTGTAACAAAGTGTTATAACATGTACTTGTGTTGTACTACATGAAAGAATTTTGTGTACTTACAGTTTCTACAGTACTGTACTACTCTATCAAAGTACATGATACCAAGTAAAGTGGTCATTGTACTGATTTTGCAGAAACAAAATGCACTTAGGTAGAGTACTGTAACAAGTTTTTTTATTTTTATTTTGTACCTAGAAACTTTAAGCACACCAAATGTACTATGTACAGCATAGTTAGATTACATTAGTTTGTTACAGCATGAGTTAAAGTGTATTAAGTGTAGTGTAAAATAAAATGTTAACCATATCAGGTGTTAAAACTGAATCTTACCATTTAATTAGTTGCAAACTGCAACTGCCATCAAATTTAAAATGAGCTATTATTTGATCACAAAAGGACAAAATATGTCTGTTCAGCACCTGAGATAGTTTATATGATATTTGCAAACCATTGGATTTTGTTTTTATTTCCATTTTACACAGTGTCACAACTATTTTTTGGAATTGGAGTTTCAGATAGTCAATGGTGCTTCAGAGAATATGCCTGTAGCTTTTACATGTGGGTCTTTTATGAGGCTTGCACCATCTGAGTCAGTGTATAGAGCGATAATCCAAGGTGACACATCCTTGCACTAAAGGCAAAAAACCTGCTGCATTGAGGAGACATGTGAACACACGTTTATGATGTGTTGAACGGGAGGAACATGAGGGGGCTAGTGGATAAATTAGCAAGAAAAAACACATGCCTTAATATGATCTACCACTCTGCCAGACAGTGACACCCAGAAGATAATGTGTACTGTATAACAAACCATGTCACGGGAGCTTGCACTGTGTTTAGGGTTACAAAAACAATTCCAGGAAATCCAATAAAATTCTTGAGTATATTTTACATATGCAGAAAAAAACAACCTTTAACAGAAGGGCAAACTTACTCTGTCTGAATGCAAAGATTTGGGTAGTGAATAATTTTACACATCATTTCTTCTAAAAACAACGAAGAAACTAACAATTGAGGTTTAGTGCTCTGTAATTTTATCTTAAAAAACACCAATTGTAATTTTTGTTTGCTCATTGTTAAGAGATAATTTTGTTGTGGTTGCATCTTTTGAAAGCAATTAAATCCTAACAAATGAGCATAAATACTACTTGTGCACTGTCTGTTTGCTTACAGATGCTGAGTAGAAATCATTGTTTATAATGACACTGATAGCAAATGAGTGAAGTGCTTTATTCACTGAGTTTGAGTTAAACACTGCTTCGAATTGGCTGTCACAGTCTCTCTACAGTATTGAAAGTGAATTTATATAGCTGTAACACTGCAGAAGTTATGCATTGAGTCATCCTAAAGCTATACAGAACAAAACATCAGATTCTTGAATTTCCACCGAGCACAAAGCACAAATAGCTGACAGGTTATATTATAGACTATGAATAAGAAACACTGAGCTGCTCCTATTTTTGAGACGTCAAAGGTAAGTGTTTACAATAGAATAGATAGAATTACCCAATGCATATTGTAGTGTGCAGAAGCAATGGTGATCTTTGTCAACTGACAGCTGCTATCTTCCACTCAAGTGGTATCAGTGATAGTCCTAATTCTATTTACTTGAGTTTTATTTTGTGCATTTGTTTTTAATAAGGATTCAGATAACAGAACACACTCAGAGCTGTTGTTGATGTTGACTATGAAGTAACTTGATGTTGTGTGTGCTCCACAGTGTACACAGCTAGTGTCCAAAGGAAACTTTGAAAAACAACAATGTGAGCTACACTCTTCTCTCCTAAATACTTGATAAGAGGAGGTGTCATTTGATGGCTCAGTAAACGCAGTGACAGCTGCAGCTGGTGAATGGTGTTTATACTGCACTGTGACACACAGCCAAACTGAGCCAGATCCAGAGTCAGTCTGAGGGCCTCTGTGTGTGCGCCTGCCTTTTATGATGTAAACTCAATGTAACCTTTCTCCTCTCACACAGCCCCTGCAGTGGGGACTGGGAAGCCCCGCCCCTCCCCGGGGAGTATGCACAGACTGGGATTCATGTGCGCCTCAGCTGCTGCGTGGTCGGGGTGTTGATGATCCTGAGCAGACACAAGGCTGTGTGAGGGCCACAGTGGGACGGTCCCTGTGAGGTCCCAGGTCCTGCTTTAACCAGTTCTGTCAGAGGAGCATCATGGAGAATAAGTGCCAACATGACAGTTTGGACAAGGTCATTAGGCTGTAATTACATGCTCCTGGTTAATTCATCTGCAGGTACATTAGAACTGCCCGATTATTTGGTTAGAGCTAACGCCATTTTCAATACAATACTCTAAATCTGCTTTTACAAATGTGTGTTATTGTAAAATGTAATCTGAGACCGTCTCCTTTCTGATGCAACTGGCTCCTCAGTAGATTTCCTCTCTGTTCTTGCAGCAAATGCAGGCCTTTGCCCAGCTCTTATCTGTGTTATTATGAACTCTGAAAGTGCCTATGGCTGTTTGAATCGGTCATCTCACCAGTGCTTTTTCAGCCTGGCATACCGCCTCTGTGTAAGCTCTTTTAAGAAAATCTTTCACTTTTATTGTTTATGAACCTGCATTAAAGGCTGTTCTCTCTGTATACCTCTGACACAGATGAGAAAGAGCATTGTTTGTGGGGCTTCTTATATTCCGCCCTACTTTTTCATTTGCACTAAATGTTTGGATTCATTTGTGGTGGCATGTGTTTGAAGCTTTAGTCATGACATTTGGGGTGAGACAGAGCACGTGTGTAATTTTGTCTGGATTTTGATCATGTGAAATCCCACGGTAAATCTGGGTTCCTGGGTTTATTCATGTACTGCATATTGGTTGGTTATAAAGAAGAATGCAAAATTTGAGAATGTGAAAATGTCTGAGAACCAAGAGTTCTTCTGAGGTTTTATTTTATATATTGAATATACACATAGGCCCAAATACATGTTCTAGAAAAGTTTTTAAATTTCTAAACAACAGTATTTTTATTAAATGGCACTGTACCAAATCTAGCATAAGTTTTAACAAAATAACATTTCTTTATTTCACAGTTCTTCAGTGAAGAACACACTCTTGAGCTTGAGTTCAGTTTAATAACGTACTTACTTATAATATACCTGGTAAATAATTTAGATGTCGAAGTTAGTGTTTGGGTCATAAATTCAGACTATAACTTAGTTTAGATTAGCTAATGAAAATCTTATCCAAGAGTAGAAGAGTAGTGTAAGTATACCAAAATACTGGCAGGCCATAAACACATTTTAGATTGAAAAGCAGCCATATAAAAATCTCACCCCTTGCCATACCTGGCCCCAGGACCACACTTTGGACTTCTCTGTTTTGGACGTTTTTCGTATAGTCCTCGAATTCCAGGTTCCTTTAAATTATCTTGGATTTAGACAGCAGTTGTAATCAATATTATTTTAAGATATAAGTAACAGGATACCAATGATCAGAACCACTGATCAACTTCTTCACTACAAAGACACCAAATAGACTCAAGGAGAAGTGAAAATTGCTTTTCGACAGACATTCATAATTATTTTCTGGGCCATCTTTGAGCTGCTAGCCTAAATTGCTTAAGCCTTATTATAAACTTGCTGCTGCTTGCAAAATGTAACAAAAATACAATTGCTAAATTAATTTTGAGGGTAGAAACTTGATGCTTTTTTTCTGTTTGAAATGCACTCTTGACACTTCCCATATTCTTAACTCAGACTACTGTATTGGCTTACATAGTTAATTATAATGACTGTTTTCCTTGGTTAATCTACTCTGTTCTTTATATGAGAGTTTGACGTCCTTTGTCTCTGAAGGATAAGATAGAAGCAGCACTCTGTATTTAGCGGCTACACACTGACACTTAGTCTAATTGTCACATCTGTATCATAAAAGTCGACTTGTCTGCTTGATGGAGCTCTTGAGTGTGTTGTCAGTGAATCAACTTCGAGCCCGTTACGATTTAACAATGCCTAAATTTAATACAATGTGTGAAGACGACACTTAAATCACACAATGAGTCTTTTATGAGTCCTGTCCTTTAATGCCTGTCACTTCCACGGCAATAAAACATCTGCCAGACAAAAATTAAACCTCCCAGGTGAAGAATTTTAGTTACTTCGCTTTATTGAATAAACCTTATATAATGCAAATTAGACTATTGGGAAAAGTGATTTACCTTAACAATTATGAGCATGTCACTGTGCTGTGCAGGAATACTGATGGCCATTACAAAGAGACATAAACAATGTAGCTTAAGCATACTGCACATACTGCACATACATACTGCATACAGCCCTATACATATACATAGTTTTACTCAAATCTAACAATATAGTCCCTTACATGAGTAACAAATTATTCAGAGGAGTTGCACCATTCTGTTAAAGAGTTCTGTCCTTTCATTTTTACAAGGAAGCAAACTTAAAAAAATGAAATAAGATTATTCAAGATGGCAGAATGTATTAACTATTGCTTAACCTAATAAAGGAGAATTTGGATGATGGATCAAATATGAGCATACACTGACAAACTATTGTGGTCCATCACATTAATTATACATAATTTGCAATATTTGGCAATGGAGTAAAAGTACTTAGTTACTTTATGTAAGTACAATTTTCATGTATCTGTACTTTTTACTCCTTTTTTGAATTGACTTGAAGCAGAAAGTATTTTGAGTTTGGTTTAAAATCATTAGTTTTTGCAGTGTCTTTGTTGTAGACGCAGTACTTCAGTATAAAGATGCAGTAAAGTACTCTCCAGAAAATCCTCACCTACAGATTCAATCTCTTCTATTGCACTGTTAACCTTTAGTTATCAGCACAGTTTTTCAGCAAAATCCCTCACATTTATCAGATTTTTAGCTCTTGAATCTGTGTGAAATACTTTTACTTTTTTACTCACAAGTACATTTGAAAGTACTTTTATACTTTTACTTAAGTAGAAATTTTCATGTGATACCTCTACTTTTACTTGTGTACTTTTACTTGAGTAAATGTTTCCTCCTTTATCCATACTTTTACTTAGTTAAAACATCGAGTACCTCCTCCACTGATATTTGTTGGAAAATGTTAATTCTTCTATAAGAAATGTCTTGTGGTCCACTTCACTCATTATTCTTTCAAACACAGTTGAATTGTTTACAAACACTAAAGGTCTATAGGCTCCCTTTCTATTAGTCTCCATTACAGCAGCAACATCACACAAAACTAATTAGACCAAGCCTTTAACAATTAGACTATTTGCGAAAGCCAAGCCCCAGGAGTCAGAAATGGCCAGCTCCTATTTAGAGAAAGTCACATTTGGTTAAAAGTTTCTGGATTATGTTTTTCTGCTCGGGTTAGAGGATACTCCAGCTTTGCACTTGTAGACTCAGATCTTTATGCTTTAACCACAGGGCCCTACACTGATCATGACTAAGGTGGTCAGTAGAAAAATGTGAGATGACTTTATTATTGCAAATCTTCTAAAAGGTTTAAGACCATTACATCAGTTACAAAGGCTATAATGTATCTTCTTACTCTTTCCAATTAGTGTCTAGCACAAGGTCAGAAAAGCTTTCACAAGCCTATTTACATTCATCGCATACATCACAGGTGGAGAAGCTCTTCAAATGTTTTAAAAGCCAAACTAAGTCACTTTGAAAGACTGAAATTGTCCACCGGGCGATGGGAAGATTGCATCCTGTACTTTCCAATTTCAGACAATGTGAGAGCAGTTTGAACTCGTCTGTGGAGCGAGTGAAGTGAGTAAGTGTGTATTACAGAGGTTTGGATATTTCTCCTAACACTGTTAGTCAGTGTGACATTGGCAGAAGATTGAACACTCTCTGTTGCAGTGTGTGTTTGCAGCGTGAGTCATAAGAGACCATGACTAATCATGAAATAACCTGTCGCATATTGGAGGGAAACTGGCAGAGTGGCTTATATTTTTCAATCTGTTAAACATAGCTTAGCTCGGCCTGTGTTCGTTTGAATACTAATAAGATATCAGCTTGCATTAAATTATGGCGAGCAGTGACACTCTGCCCAGGTGGCACAAGGTCAGAGAAGATATGTCTAGTGGTTTTCAGTAATGAGCTGGTCTATTGTAAAAAAGCACTTCTTCATTTCTCAGGTTGTGGGGCTAATGAATGTGCAATAGCAAAGAGCATCTTAGTCCATTTGCATGATAAAAAACATTACTTACGGACTGATCCAACCCATAAAAGCAACACATAGTTTGCTAACAAAAAGAAAAAGAAATAGCAGCTGAACAGTCAACTGCTAAAATATAGGTGCATGAAACATACTGTGTGTTATAATATACTCAATATGTGTGCATACAATGAGCAGATTGCTAGATTCCAAATTATGTTAAAACATGTAAACAAATTGAAATATATCTAACATATAAGTTTGGTTGATAATATATACAATAACGCTGCTTTATTATTTTTTTTACATTACATTAAGATTTTGGATAATAATTAGGAGTTAGTTAGTGTCAAGATGTAAACTCCAGCTCAAAAATCTCATCTTGACAACAACATCAAGGGCTTTGTCTAAAATAATAAGGTAGTCCAAACCAAACAGTTCCTGTAATTTGTGGCTGACGCTTCAGAGGAAATGTCTTGTGAGGTGAATAACAGAAAGAGGAAACTATTGTTGCAGCAAATGAATGGAGCCTGTACACTGATTTACAATGCTGGCGGAAGTGTTGACTTGCTGTTTGATATAGCATGGCATTTTGCCTTTATTTAATGGTGGCAGTAAAGATACAGACAGAAAAAGGAAAGCTAGTAGATTAGATGGCGAGCGGCCAAAATCAAATGGGGCACTGCACTTATATGAACCCTAACCACTCAGTCTCTGAACATCCCAGCTTTCATACATTACACTCAAGTCTCATTCAACTTCACGCACAATTATGTTTATACACTAGTGTCCGTATTGTACTATTGTGGTATTAATAATGTGGCATGGATGAAAAACTGTAATTAATAATAATGAATCAATGCATCTGACTTCCACAATAGCTTTTCACAACCTGAGTCATGGGAACTATTTACATTCATTTCAAGTACAACCGCATTTCTGAAAATGTTGGGACAAACAATAGCTAGAAACACTGCCATTTTCGGGCTGCTTTTTAAATTTTCAAATGTAGAACAGATTTCCATTTTGCCTCAGTCAATTTAAATGAGCTTTGGTGCAGAGAAGACAGCTGTGTTTCTGGATCATGTTTAAATATGGCTTCTTCTTTGCATGATACAGCTATAACATGTTATTTTGGCCAACAGAGACAGTGATATCTGGGAGTGTTCCTAACCCAGTGATTTTCAGTACAAAATCATTCCTGTTTTAATGCAGTGCTGCTTGAAATTATGAGCACCCCATATATCCAATATTAATCATGAAAACTTTTTTTTAAAACTTGTTGCTGCAGTCACATTCAAAATAAGAAAAGATCTAAATTTCATCACCTGAAATATTGTTTATGTTCTCTTGTGAATACATTTGCATTGTGTTTTTATTTACATTTTACACATTTTCTAATTGGGGTAGTAGTACTTCATAATTTCTCATTTCTACATACAGTACATGTATGCTGTTAATACACCATACTCCTGTTAGAAAAACAGAGCAGAGCCAGAGTGGAAATCAATGCAAAAACAATGTTTTTAATATAAAAAGCAGCAAGGACATTGAAGCAAAAGTAAGTCAAGAGGGTTTTATCCCTTCAGGAGCTTTACTTCTCTTCATATCTGTGTAAATGTCACACAAATTCAGCTCAGGCCAAAAAGGGTAAAAAAGTGTCGACTTGCACCAGCCCTTTGTGCTTTAATCAAATGGACAGGCTTTCATTTTCATGTCTCTTTTTCATTGTACAATATACCTAAAATATTATATAATAGTTTCTTTTCAAAGATTAACAAGCATTGAAGAATCTGTTCTGTCTGTGGATGGTTAACCTCTATAATAACCCTGAGAGGTCAGCCGCTGAATTAATCAGTACTTGGACTGTTCTTGTGTCTCCTTAATATATCCACACTTAAAAACAAAAAAAGTTGGAGTGCTGTGTGAAATTAAAATAAAAACAGAATGCAATGATCTTTTATTGCCAAAAAAACATGAACAATGTATCAGGTGTTATGAAACTAAAACATTTTGCCATTAGGTGACAAATAATAGCTTATTTTGAATTTGATGGCAGCTACTCAAAAATATTTGACACAAAAGGCTGGAAAAATATTTTAACATAACAAAAAACAAGCAGAAGAGCATTTTGTAAAATTAATTGGCAACAGTTAAGATGACTGGATATAAAAATGCTGTAATTATTAGTGGATGTATTGGATGGTCATAAGCTACATTAAAACAGACTGATGATTGTGTACTAGAAACCACTGCATGGATCAGGAGCACTTCAAAAACCCTTGCCTTTCTAAAAATGCTCCTTTTGTACCCAGATATCTTGCCAATTAACTTGAAAAATGCTCCTTCCCCCCATTCAACTTCTTTGAGAAGTGTTGCTGCCATTGAATCTCAAAATGAGTTGTAATCTATCATGAAATGGTAAAACATCTCATTTTTCATTTCATTGAAATGTTTCTGTTCTC